>CM041633.1:18174547-18355830 GCA_023333625.1 Bothriochloa decipiens
AAGTCTAATGGTTTAGGTGTGATGCACACTTGTGAAACTTAGCACTAGGTAACTACAAAAAGGCCCTAAGGTACATTGGAGTTAAAGCCGTTCACAAAGATCGTCGAATTCGAAGTGGAACGGTTGTTTTAGCTGCACCGGACGCTGGACCGAAGAGGACTGGACGCGTCCGGTCTATTCATTTGCGTGTGCAGCAGAATGTTTGAATGCAACGGACGCTGGGACAGTGAGTCCGGTGGTAAGCACCGGACGCGTCTGGTGCAACGCCGAAAATGATAACGGACCGGACGCCAGACCGGACGCGTCCTGTGATACACCAGACGCTGTCCAGAAGCTATGTTTGCAGACCGAAACACCAGATGCGTCCGGTGTAATGCACCGGACGCGTCCGGTGGGTACGTAACGGCTAGCTGAGTTTGTTTGCGTATTTGAAAAATTGAACGGACCGGACGCGTCTGGTGCTGGGGACCGGACGCGTCCGGTGACCCCGAAAATCGTGGTTTGGAAGGTAACGGTTGGATTTGTCCCGTAGGGCTATAAATACATCTCCTACCCCTCCATACCGGATGGCTTGCCTAATTTTTCAGCTGAACAAACTCTTTAGTGTCAAAAGAGAGCAAGAGCCCTAGTGAGGTGCTAGTGATTTGAGAATCCATTGATTAGCACTCATTAGTGAATCAAGAGTAGCAAATGTGCATCCATCATCTCATTAGGCTTTGCTAGGTCAAGTGAGAGCTTGTGCTTATTACTCTTGGTGATCGCCATCACCTAGACGACTTGGTGGTGATTGAGAGTTTGGTGATCATCCGGCAAAGCTTGTGGATGACCCCACTCAAGTTGTGAGCGGTACTTGGCGATTCACCGCGTCGGAGCGATGAAGAATCAGCCCTTAGAGAGCACTTGATCCTTGCGTGGATCAAGAGGGAGCCATACCCTTGCGCGGGTGCTCCAACGTGGACTAGTGCAGAGTGGCGACTCTCCGATACCTCGGGAAAACATCGCCGAGATCCTTTCTCTTTACATTCCGCATTTACTTTCTAGCATTTATATTCTTGCAATTTACTTTCATAGAATTGTCATGCTAGAATATGATTGGAACTAGGGTGCTAAACTTTAAGGTAGTTTTTACAAAGTACTTATAGGCACAAAGGGTGAAGTTGGGCTTATAGAGTTTAATTTTGCAAGAAAATTTAGAATTAGCCTAATTCACCCCCCTCTTGGGCATCTTGATCCTTTCACCTGGTGCTGTCATGCCTCCGTTGCCCGCCTCGATGTTCGCTCCACCCCCTCCTCCTGGTCCGATGGGGACTCCGGTGAGTATATATGTTTGTCCATTGTTTTGGCTTGTGCAGCCATCATGTAGGTACTAATGAGCTTCTCCTTTGTGCAGGCACTGTCGGCGGGTTCGAGCCCAACTCCTCCAGATGTCCCTTCTCCAGGCCATGGGTGGCCGGTTGTTTCCCCTCAGCCACACTTCTAACCTCCGAGTGGCGGTCTTCCTCAGCCTCCGTAGCACGGGACCTCCGCGTGGGCGAGCTGCCCTTCTCCGCCAATCCAGCACGTGCACTCCGGGTGGGGGGACCAGTACGTGTCGGCGCCGCTCCCGCCAGGCCAGTCCTCGTGGTCTTCGTGGTCTTCAGTCCATGATGAGCATAGGGACGACGGGTCGCAGCACGAGTGAGGGCCTTTGTTGGATGTCGGACTTATGAAGTTATTGGATCCTTAGACTTGTTGGACTTGTTGGATATTTCGACTTGTTGGAATTATGGACTTGTTGGATGTTTAGATGTTGGACTTGTTGGATGTTGGACATGTGATATATATGTGGATTTGTGTTATATATGTGTGCATTTGTGTTATATATATATGTTTTGACTACTGCGATATATATGGGAAAACAGAAAAAAGAAAAAAATATTTTTCATCTTTGGCGACAGCCAAGGCAGTCGGCAAAGCTGGGAGCCGAGCTGTACAGGCACCAGCTTTGCCGACTGCCTGCCATGGCAGTCGGCAAAGGCTATTTTTTTTAAAAAAAATAAATATTTCTTTGCCAACTGCTAGGTCGGGCAGTCGGCAAAGACTTTTTTTAAAAAAAAGAAAATCTTTGCCGACTACCGCGTCGGCAGTCGGCAAAGCGGACGCCAGACGGCACGACCAGTTACCTTTGCCGACTCTACGTTTGACAGTCGGCAATTCTTTACCGTCGGCAAATTGCCGACTGCCATATAGGAATGCAGTCGGCAGCCGACTGCATTCAGCGAGGGAATGCAGTCGGCAAAGAGCCAGTTTCCTGCAGCGTGCATCGACGGTAACAGCGACCGACAGTCTGGCACAGGGTCAGCAAGGGCGCTCCTCAGCAGGTCATCGAGCTCTGCAACATGGACGTCGAAGCGAGAAGAAGGTCCACGCCATGATCGACGGGTACACCGACCGCGGCCTCCTGTGGCTCGACGTGCCGTACCAGCAGGTGCCAGAGAAGAGCAAGGAGAGTGCCGGCTACCCGTGGCAGTTCATCGGGCCTCCTGTGGCTGTTCGACCCGCTGAGGCACGTCAATGCAGAGAAAATGCTGCGGCGTGGCTGGGATGCAGAGTCGCCGCAGTCAGACTCGATTTCGATCGATCCCATGCCAATATAGGAACCACAATATATCCGTGAACAAATAGATCGATCGATGCCAAGCATGATTACACGACATCATGTTTCTCCTTCCGCACAAACCACAATGTACAATCTCCTTCCGCACAAACCACAATGTACAATCAACCAATCATCCGTGCAATCATAGATGTTTCGGTGCAGTGCAGACTGTGGAGCGATTTTGAGCTAGATCTCGTCGGCATGCGCATGCTCAACGATAGCAGCGTCAACAAAAGCGGCGTCAACAAGGATCGTCCGCCGCGCCAACCATCACCAGCTGACGCCTGATGGAAGGATTAGCAGCACCACGACGGGCTTCGTCTGACGCGCACACGGTTGACCTGATGGTTGATGTGCGGATGAGATAGAGCGGTGCTGCCGGGGATGACGGCGAACATGGCTGCGTGAACCAGAGGCGAGGGCGGTGTTCCGGCGCGTCTGGTGCTCTACAGCTAAAACAGAGAAGCCATGGCGAGACGGCGGTGTTCCTGGGCGTCCATGAGGAAGACGACGATGTACAGCCAATTTCGGTGGAGAGGAACAGCACGAACGGGCTCAAGCGATGCGCAAGAACGAGGCAGAGTCGGCTGCACGAGCAATTTGACGGAGAGGGAGAGTTGGTGGCGAATTTCACCGGCAATCTGAAGGCAACCGATGCTGCATGCGCCTTCTCTGCCGGCCTCTCCATCGTCCTCGCCGTGTCTCCATTATCCTCGTCGTAGGAGCGGATCTTGTCCAGGAAGATACGCTTGAGGATGATGAGGAGTCCTTCCACTGCGCCGTCGTGGCCTATGGCTCCGAGCGCAATGGGCCGCTAAGGACGGTGCTTTCCTGCTTCCGAGGAGGCCGTGCAGCACTAGCAAAGCATGGGCGCTGGCTGGCGTGGGGAGAGGGAGTAGGCCAGACCGAGCGGAGGGACAGTCGCTGGCCAAGTCACCGTCGTCCGCCTGTGTCACCGGAGATGAGCAGAGGAACAAGACAACAGGAACCGCGATGACATGTCAATGTTGGTCTGATGACGTGGTGACGAAACCGCCATAAAATGGAGGCGAGGAGGTAAATTGAATGGTATTGATAGTTGAGGGAGGCTTTTCGTCTCGTTTTGCGGCTGGGGGAGGAAAATTAAACTATACGGATAGTTAGGGGAGCAATATAGGACTTTTTTTCTATCAACAACGTCTAGTTTTCCTAAAAAAACCAATGTCCAGTTGGGATTTAATGATGCCTTAAATAAATGCTACTTACTAATCATGCAGGCAGCAGAGGTGCGGCATGTGCACCCGCCGCACCATTGGATTCACCCGCAACCGACGGATTCACCCGCAGAAGTACGCATGCCGCATATCCCGCAGCCCCACACACCGCATGAGACTTGGCCCACACGCCCTCCGCTCTTTTTCTATCCACCACTCGCGCATGTGCTCCAGTCTTTTCTCCCCATTGCGCCACCGCACACCTCCATATCTCGGGTGACCTCTTTGTCTCCGGTGACCGCCTCCTCCCGGTGGCCTCCTTGCGGCCATGGCAGGATGCCGTGGCAGCGCCACCGGATCGGCCACAGATCCGCCAAATCCGGCGTGTGCGGCGGCGGATCCGGCCGGATCAAGCCCAGGTAGGCCTCCTCTTCCTCCCTTGTCCTTTCTTTCCCTTTCTCCTCCAAGTCCGGCGAGCTTTCCCCTTCTTCTCGAACTCCTGTGGGCTATAGATTGCTGGCCGGCAGGGATGGTTGGACGGTGCCCTGGCGGCCGGGGCGGCGGCCGGGCCAGGCCTAGGGCGGGGAAGTCACATCGGAGATGAAGAAGACGGTGACGCAGAGGAGGGGAAGAGGGTGGCCACCGAGGGGATAAGGGTTCGCTGGAGGCCCTAGCTCGTTGGAGCTCTGATGAACCCTTTTCTCCACGGCGGGGCGGTGGCCGGCGGCAGGGGTGTGGACACCAGTGTCAGAGAAGACTGGGGAGGGAGAAACCGGACACGTGGCGTGTGCAGAGGGTGTGCAGGCCGGGCAGCTTCTGCCTGCACTTGCAGGCGTTAGCACCGTCCATAAAGATGTGATTCTTCTCTTGGACATTTCAAAAGATCATCTTTTACAGTGATGCATATCTTATTCTTGGACCCGCATTCACGCCAACAATATCATATTTATTCGTTCCAAGAAGAAAACATTATTTCAAATCATCTTTTGCCGTGGGATTTGAAGGATAAGTTTATAGATAAACGAGGGATGATAGCATGCATACGACAAAGAGAACACTGGCCATTTTACTGGTTCACCTTTTAAAGAACCACTCGACAAACTTATCTTTTCTTCGTTGAAATAATTAGAACATGAAAAAAAAAAGGTATTCCTCAAAAAAAAGTGTTTGAGAGTAAACACTACTTGTCGATTCTGTTGTTTCTATTCATGAGCAAGAAGTCGTGGAGCAAAAGGGAGAAAATAGTATAGGACCACAGAAGACACATGAGTAGTTTCAGAAGAGTAAACACTACTTGTCGATTCTGTCGTTTCTATTCATGAGCAAGAAGTCGTGGAGCAAAAGGGAGAAAATATTATAGGACCACAGAAGACACATGAGTAGTTTCGGAATCAGCTGTTACCTTCTTTTGTAGGATTAGATAATACATGGCTGTCAAATCCAATTGAGATCAGTCGGGTTGGCAACTCGGTATCCCGTCGAATAAACATTGCGTTTGATGATTGTGTTATAAAACACGTTGTAAGCGGTTTGGACCTTTCTCTCTCCGTCTCTATAAAAATAGTAGAATAAATAGACATAAGATAGGGAGACTATTCTTTATTACTCTCAATATTGGTGATTACAATATAGAGCTCCCACGTATATATAGTCCTGTCAAGGTCTAAGAGTCTTGGTAAAAGACCACATACAAACGGACTATAATTAGGATTCCTCCTTCTCCTTTCCTTCTTGGATATAGTCCGTATGTTTTACAATACTCCCCTTGGGCGCACATGCATCAAAAACTCCATGCAAAAAATCCAGTGAGAAAAAGGTTCTTGAAGAAAAGAGTACATCGTATTCGTTAATTGTATTACACATGTTGTCTCATTAAAAACCTTGTGTGAGAAACCTTCAGATAAACACTCACATAGGGAAAAAGAGTACAACATTTAACCTTCTTGTATAGATGTTGATCTTCATGATCTATGCATAAACTTCAGTGTTTTAGCAAATATGATCTACTCGATCTTTATAATTCAAGTGGTTTAACTTCGAGGTAAATTCAATAAAATATTCTCCCCCTCATAAAGCCAAACTTTGAACTTCGTTGTTCAAATTATATTTGTCATCAATAACTGCTTAATTAATGGTATGCGGTACCACAATACTATATCTTTCAAAAGGTTGGCTCATAATTCTTTTATGAATTTTATGGGTATAACAAAGACCGATATGCTTCAGGCATAAATAACCACTTGTTGTGCAAAACAAATAAATTTTATCCTTCAAGGTAATAAATTCTTTCAGAGGATACGGGGCTAAATAATTTCATATTCAATATCTTCTAGATAGTGTATCAAACTTATACAAGCTTAAATACTTTATAATTCTTCCTTAGTGGATTTTAAAATAATATGTTCTACAAATCTTCTTAATCCAGTCTTGCATTTGGTATTTAAGGGATAATTTAAATACCAAAGCCATCATTATTCTTTTTATTGTATTTAGAGGATGATATAATTCATTGCTAGCATTACACTTTCTGAGTGTTTGTATGACACCTTCATGGTATTTAGAATTTCTCATTCTTTCTCTCGGGTCTATATTCACTTCAGGGATCAATGGTGTTTTCTTCAAGAATTAGCTGGTAAATCATCCTTTCAGGATGTTCTATTTTCTAAGAAAAAATTCTCTTCTATGAGATACATTCTCTACTAGAGAGATTATTATGTGATATACACAATAAGATAGTGTTATTCACTACGAAGTCATTCGATGACTCTTTTTCTTCTAGAACATGCTCTTCTTGAGACTTTAATATTCATTCATGTATATATTATACCTTAGACTTTTTGATATTTGTATGGGATTTAATTTTCACATGTTGCTATTTATGTTCTTTAGGAACTATATGGATTTTCATAATCCATTTATTACTGCATATTCAACATTCATTCATTTTATTTGCCAAAGATATAGTAGAACATTTATTTCTTCTTAACAGGAGATTCAATCTCAATTGCATTTCTTCATTTGACCCGATAATTGCTACAAGCAACTTTACCATGGACTTTATTTTTCGGATCCGGGTTCTCATAAGAGATTGCAATAATAGAGGTAGCGTTGTCGACAACTATTATTTTCTTTTAATATTCTCATAATATGAGATTATTCTAACAATAATGATGCACGCGCTTAGTGTGTTGGATTTTATCTTCATGATGATCCTCTTCATGAGGTGCTCAACCTTCTTCATGAGGTTTTCTCTTTATGAGAATGGAGGAGTTTCATTCTATTTCTTTTCCACAAGTATACGCTAAACTAGAACTCACAGGCGTCCCCATGAATTTTATTAGCTTGATAGTATACAACATTTAGTTTATTATTAGTAAACTAAACTTCTGGTTTATAACTTCAAGTTACTCCTCTTATTTTTTAAAAATATCTAGAATATGCTTCACTTCATGCTTCACAAGAAAATTAGTCAAACTAATAGTTGACTTAGTGTGTGATAGTATTCCTACTTCAAGCTTCAAGGAATATTTTCTGTAGATCATTTTCCTTTAGTGTAAATAATATTTGGCACTCAAAATAGGCTTTCTCTCTCTCTAATGCCAATATTAGATCTTTAATAGCATATCTCAAAACAATCCCCTATATCATGAGCTTATAATAATTCAAATTGATGTATCTCTAACTACAAGCAGAGGCCCATTTATGTATGCTATGATATAATTTTATGAGAAATATTCACACACATATTTAAATTTAGGGGTTATTATACACCATATGCAGCAAGCTAGAATACATAAAGTGCATTTAAGAATGTTTAGCATTCCTACAAACTTAGGGATGTTCTCCCACTGATCTGCATGTAACACAGTTTAGAAAAACTATTTCACTCTTTAGCTTCTTTATTGTTTAGCCTTAACACAAAAAATTGATCCAAATACTCATATATGAAAAAAATGAACCATATACTTCAAATATATAAAATATGCAACAACCAATTCACATGAAATTTCTTCTAGAGTTTTCTAATTGCTATTAATGCAAAATTCCCTTAATACCTTATCTTCATAAATCCCAAATTATCATGAATATGTTATCCACCATCTTATATCCACAATTATTCATCCCATCAAATGGGTTAGTCACCATTGAGCAAACATATTTACTCTCTCTGATCTTAGGCTGCATGGCCATAGACCAATCTTTTGTTTATGCATGCAATGCATTAAAAGCAATATATTTCTTAGTTCAACAAGAACCATTAGACATAGCACGCTAGCTAGTCAGTTTAATTATGGGGGTACAAATATAGCTACTAGCTAAATCATAGCTTCTATGCTTATATTCATATCCAAGAGTGTGGATAGTTTGCCTCAATAAGAGAACAAAATAGTAATACACATTCATATGTAATGTGGAATGTTGGTATTTGGTCCAACACAGCAGATAATGAAAAAAAATGCAAAGCTGCAAGCTTGCTTAAAATTAGTGCAGTAGAGAAAGTTAACTCAGCTAGAAGGGATGCGGGCAGAACTTCAAGTTCTGATACATGCACTTAAAGATAGATTTAGGAAGGCTATGCCTATTAAATATATATTACCCATATTTACTTTTATGCTTTTGCCCAAAATTCCTCCCCTTCTCATGCCATTATACTTTAAATAGTAATTTGCTCCATGCATCTTCTATGAATAATTACTTCTAATTCTCCATAGAATCCAATCATACTTCAATAATTTATTGGTTATCGCATGAAATTCATATATCTAATTATTATTCAGTGTACAATAATAAATAATTCAGGGTAGGACGTAAACTTGTAGTTATTGGGCTGAAGTATTAAATAATTATTAGTTTTAGAATTATACTATTTCTTGGCTAAATTTTTCTTTCTAAGAGAAATTCATACGCCAGTATAATCTAATTGTTCATATGCTTCTAGGAAATTCAGTTTCTCTTCTACCTACATGGTAGTAGTGCACAGAGAACTCTAATGTTCATGGCCAACTAAGGCTTCTTTATGGATAAAATTAATACAAATTTGTTTAGATAGGCATTGGGAAATTATTTATATGCAAAACATATCAATCTTATTTATTCTATGAGAAATTAGCATGTATCACTAATTTAGGTAACAACTGCAACTAAGAATATTAAATATTATTTAATATTAGTCTTCAAGCTAATAAATTAACCATTAATCACTTTAATTCAACGGAAATTAAAACTTAATGCACCATGGCAACTACTATCGATACTTCAGGATATGAGTTCAAAAGAAACAAATCTTTAGGCACATGATTCAAGTTCTTCTTCTAGAAAACCCTTAAATATTCTAAATAATATCGTTCCCACGTGTCTTAACTTCTATACTTTGATAAGCGGTAGCTTCATGCTATATATTCAATAGTTATGATATATAGTCACAAATCTTCAAGGGGTGTAACATATGCAAGCCACATATTTAAAGTTATTGCAATGGATAATATCTTGGTTTTTAAAGCTATCTAACAATTCAACTTAATTTCTATTTGAGTAATGGTAAATTTAAATACTTCATGTATTACATTGCTCCGTAATATTCTATACACAGGAGACAATTCTTCGAGAATATGTAGTGATAAAATCTTATTTCCCATCTTGTCTTCTAAACATTTACTATAAAGCTTTAAGTTATTGTTTATAGAGCAGCATTATATCGTGACCATATACTCATTCTAGAGAGTAATTCAAAAATACATATCCTGAGTTCACTACACTTCAATGGTAGCAAAATATCCTGCATGGATTTAATTATGAATATAACAAATAATTCTACTATTAGAGTAATTCTAGGATATTACATCTTTTAAGGCATGCATATTCACATAATTTTAACCATGTGCATATAAGTTTACTATAGGTAAACAAGTAGTAATAACACGCAAAAAGACAGTGGATAGTTATTTAAAATTCTTAGAAGCATCCTAGCACTTTTTGGGATTATAGTATATGCAAATTTTTAGAATTAATTCCAAATATTCATTCATCCCAAAATTCATTATGCTAGGCAAATAAAAATAAATATGAGCCTCTCAAAAGGTGATAAGTCTAAGGTCTGTAGTATTTAGAGAGCCTAAATATTTTATATCATGTTTTTAGTGTAACCATTCATCATTTATCCTTAAAATTACATGGTATATAAATCACGACATGTAATAAATAAATATATTCAAAATAATATATACCAAAAATGCCATACAATTCTCTTTTTGGAAAAACCAAGTTTTGTACAGGATTATTTGCTTAATCAGTGAACCACACTATTTGCTCGAAATTTGTGTCGTTCTATCTGGTCCATCAAAACATCTTAATCTAGCCGGATTGCTCCTCATTTCATCTAGTTCATAGGCTGCTCGGTGGTGCTCGGTCTCGCTTGTGCAGGTCTAGAACTACGGGCCATATGCTACAGCTTTGCTGCAAGCTAGGCCAATTTCATGAATTGAAATTGAAACGACCTTCAGGGTTTTTGCTGACCAACGTGAGGAAAAGAACTAACTGGCTGCGAGCTGCGTGTGGGTAGATGAGTAAGCGACCGACATTCAGGTCGAAAAAACTGGTGGCTGCAGGTTACTGTGACATCAAGAACGTACGACTCTTCCAGGCCTTACATGAAAAAAAATATTTACGGTTTCAAAATTAAAATTACAGATTTTCGAAATCTGTAACGCCCATGTACTGCATATATATACTTGTACTTGCTTATGTTTCCTGCTACAGGATAACGATATGGCAGCTTCAGGCCTTTGACGGACATGATGAAATAATAGCCCATTGTGCAACATGGGCATATACGGAAAAATCCATATTCGTAGCTAGCAGCGTACTGGCCGCAGCATGCATGACTCGGGATGCAACCCGGAATAGGACGTCGATAACAATTGTTGACGGCTTCTTACCGACATATGTTCGATAGATTTCATACCAATTCGTGGCTGTTATCATGGATCTTCGAGTCCAATTAGTATTGCTGCAAGCTAACATTAGTGACGATGAGGATGGATCTCGCTGGATCAGCCTCTAATCCTAATTTGCATGGCACCGTGAGGCTACTAGATCTGTCGTACAAGCATATATGTACTAGTTCGTATGTATGTATATGTTCGTACGTACTTCATGTACTAATGTATCCTGCATGCACGGATGTGTCACGCAAAATACCAAAAACAATCTAGCTTAATTGCTAGGACAAATGCATAATCTCCTAGATTCGGTTCTTTCATACCTGATAGAGGGTGCCAATTGATCTACCTCACATGCCGCGTAGGGCAATGACCAGTAGATAATGCTGCGTAGGGTGTTTGGCATTGTCATAGACCTGTCTGCTTGATGACGACGGTACATGTTGATGCAGTTCAGATGAGTAGCAGGTAGAGGTAGTAGATCCGTTCCGCTAACAATGTCGAGATGTCGACGTCGCGGAAGTAGTCATGGCAGGGACATCGGCATAAGCGTTGACGTCGAAGGTCAGCGGTGGCTTCAACGGCGATGTCGACGAAGAGCTTGTCGTGCTGATAATGTGTTATAAAACACATTGCGAGCGGTTAGTACCTTCCCCTCTCCATCTATGAAAATAGTAGAACAAGTAGACACAAGATAGGGAGACCATTCTTTATTACTCTCAATATTGGTGATTACAATATAGAGCTCCCACTTATATATAGTCCTACCAAGGTCTAAGAGTTTTAGTAAGAGCCCACCTATAAATGGACTAGGATTAGGATTTCTCCTTCTCCTTTCCTTCTTAAATAGAGCCTATATATTTTACAACAGATACCAGGGACACACGGGAACGTTGCAATAGAAGCAGGCTTCTTTTTGCCAGGAGCTGGGCAGCAATCCACATGGGTCTCTCGCGTCCATAGACGACCGCCGCAAGCACCCTTAAATAAAACCAACAGCATCACAAAAATAAAACAATCTGCAACATTTTGGCACCACGACTGCCCTGGGAAGCTTCTTGGTAAGACTGTGCGACGTGCTCTTCTTCGGATGTAGCATCTCCGAGACGTCTAGGGATAGGTGGGAGGGCGATGGCGTTATTGGCGGAGAGCCAGGCCAAAAAGGGAACTGGCGGAAAGGTGGGGCGACCGGACGGGGTTGATCTGTCATTGGGTTTGCCTAATTAAAAGGCATGTGAAGCGGCCCGAGGAACTGGATGGGATGAGGCCGCCCCAGGGTGGGTGGAAGGCGACTACGCCTCCACCGCCGTCGTCGCCCCCTTTTACTTCCACGCTAACGAGACCTTCCCCTCTGTAACAACCCTAGAAATCCGGTCACCAAAAATACGGGCTTTCAAAAATTTTTCTAAAATATATGAGTGTATGGTGGATGTCATGTAGGAAACCCGCCAATAGATGCACAAATAGCACCTGACGTTAGCCCGAGCATTGCATTTAATTACCAGAGAATGTTTTGCCTCTTATTCGATTTTATGTGATGACTAATAAAATCGAATAATCTTTTAATGCATGTATATATATGCCCGCTAATTCCGAAAATGGAGCCATCATGACCAAGAGACCCTAGTGGACCCACCATGGTGTATACATCATGGTCACTAACCTCACTAACCTAGGGTGCGGCTAAATAAGTTGTTTTGCAAGAAATAGAAATAGAAAAGGTTTTGAAAATAAAAAGGAAAAGAAAAAAGAGAAAACGGCCCAACCAGCCGGCCTGCTGCGCTGCTGCCAGCCCGCTCGAGGCCCCGACCGGCCTGTCTCAAGCGTCGGCCCAGTCGCGCGTCGCGCCACGCGCTGCCGCGCCCCGTCGATCGCTTGCGCGCGCGCTCGCCCGTCCGCCGACCGCCGGCCCAACAAGGCGGCCCATCGAGGGCCTACCATCGGTTGCGCCCGCACCTCTGCCCTTTCTCTCGCTGATGCGTGGGACCGAGCTGTCAGCTCCTTCCTTTTTCCACTTCTGGTCGACCGCGCGTCGCGTCCGTCGCACCATTTTTGTGCACCGCGCGCCTCCGCCGTCCGCCCGAGTACGGCCGCGTCCCGCGCCGTCCGTCTAACCGCCTGGTTGCATCATGCCTCAGCCGAACCCTAACCCTAATCGTGGCCGCGCACAGCCGCCCGATGGGCATCTTCTGCCTCCGCCGTCCATGGCCGACCGCCGTGCCTATTTAAGGAGAAGCCCGGCACGCTAGGGTTTCCTCCATGCCCAGCCGCCTTGCTGACCATCCTGCACCCAACCGTCGACGTTGAAGGAGTCGGAGAGAGAGGGGTGAAGAAGGCGGGGAGGAGCCAGACCAGAGCAGAGCGCCACCTCCGCCGTCCGCATCCGTGCGCTGGAGAAGCCCGACGGACCCGCTCAGCCTCGACTTACCCCTCCGACGCTACGGCACTGCTACTCTCGCACCAGGCCGTCGCTTCGACCCCAGCCTCGAGCCACCGGGACAGCCCCGCGCAGGTGAGCTGCCCTACTCCATCCATGGCCGTCCCCAGTACATCGTCGACGTTCTCACTCCCCTTATCGCTGTTTCTTTCCTTACCGCGACCAATAGCTTCGCCGTAGTCTAGAGCACGTTCTTGGCAACCTCTAGGAGCCGGCACGGGCCACAGTTGGAGCCACGCACTTTTGCAGCTCTGGCCTCCCCGGACTCTGGCCGTTGGAGCGTCCGCCGTGGCCGCCGAGCCGCGGACGCCCCGCCGTGCCTCGACTAGCCCCGGTAGCTAGCTCATGGAGATCCTAGCTTCTCCAATCGAAGGGCAAGAAGGAGGATGAAGACCAACGCCTGGCTTCGCCGGCAAATTTGGCCTCGTCGCCGTGCCTCGCTGACCGCCACCGGCTTGAGGGTCGATTTCCCCGAGTTAGAGCACCCAGCCGACCAGCCACGCAGCTCAGCTAATGAGTCGACATTCATCGAGGGTCCGTCCGATGAAGTCGAGGGTCCGTCCGACGAGTCGAGGGTCCGTCTGACGAAGTCGAGGGTCCGTTCGACGAGTCGAGGGTCCGTTCGACGAGTCGAGGTTCCGTCCGACGAAGGAGAGGGTCCACCCGACGAAGTCGAGGGCCCACCCGACAAAGTCGAGGGTCCGACCGACATTCGTCGAGGGTCCACCCGACGACTCGAGGGTCCGTTCGACGAGTCAAGGTTCCGTCTGACGAAGTCGAGGGTCCACCCGACGAAGTCGAGGGCCCACCCGACGAAGTCGAGGGCCCACCCGACGAAGTCGAGGGTCCGACCGACATTCGTCGAGGGTCCACCCGACGACTCGAGGGTCCGTCCGACGAGTCGAGGGTTTGCCCGATAGTCAAGGACCTGGCTCCAATTGAGGGCCTGCCCGAGTCGAGGACCTGACTCGAGGCCAGAGGGCCGAGTATCACCGGATAACTGTTCTCGAGGGCTGCCCCTTCGTGCGAACAAAGTTCTGTTTTCGAGGGCGTGCCCGTTCTCCGGGCGAGGTTTCGTTCTCGAGGCCAGTCCGTTCGCCGAGCGAGGTTTCGTTCTCGAGGCCAGTCCGTTCGCCCGAGCGAAACTCCGTTCTCGAGGGGTTGCCCGGACCGCCCCCTCGAGTGTACAATGGCCGACCCAACCTGGCCCCACTTGTCAGTGACCAGATCCAGCCCTGTCCAGACCCTCCGAGGCCCGGTCGAGACCCGTCAACGTTGACCATTGACCTGGCCCCACCTGTCAGTGACCAGATACATGGGCCCCACCTGTCAGCCACTGACTGGGTCCCCCGTCAGTGCTGATGTTAGCATGACGTCAGCACATCCCCAGCTGCACTGTGCCTGCACGCCACATAGCCCAACCAGGAGCTACCACGTGTCAGCACCAGGTTAATCCGCCCTTTTTCTTTTTTAGAAAATAGAATAAACTTCGAAATTCATAACTTCTTCATACGAACTCCGAAAAATACGAACCAAGTGTCCAAATTTTCATAAAAATGAGCTCTACGTCATAGGCTTGTGTATGAGTGCATTTGGAGTTATTGAATTTTATTGCTTCTTTGTGTTGACTCTATAGGAGCCGCGAACACGGCTATTATGTCTCATTTCAGAGGAGGAGCAGTTTGAGGAGGACGACTACGAGTACGAGGAGGAGCTCGGAGACGACTTCGTAGGTGCCACACCCCACCCAACTTTGTAGATCCTATTACGCATGGCATAATATCTAGTTGCTAGTGCTTTAATTATGAATATAACCTGATGATAGGTTGCATGATAGCACTGCCTGATGAGCCTTTACCTTGTCACAACCATACTCCTGCACACCTGCTGATAGGCTAGACGCTTGCTTATTTACTTATGATGCCTTACTTCTACTACGCTTATATCTGTGTGATAATGATGCGTGGTGGAGAGCATGGTTTTATGGTTAAGGCACGTGGTGCCACTTTACTCGGGGAGAGTGCTACGTG
This sequence comes from Bothriochloa decipiens, assembly GCA_023333625.1. NCBI lineage: Eukaryota > Viridiplantae > Streptophyta > Magnoliopsida > Poales > Poaceae > Bothriochloa > Bothriochloa decipiens. The sequence continues at coordinate 18,189,784 of CM041633.1, forward strand.
CGTCTTGGGTGTGTGGTGAGGGTTGAGTCGATCGGACAGGATTCTATGACGAGCCATGTGGGCGAGTCTTGCCGGGGAATGTGTTCTGGGCATTCCCATGTGAGGTGCTTGTGGCGGGCACATTGTGAGGTATAAGGAGATCCCGGGGATGAGAACCTTCGTGGAGCGAAGCCCCGGGTAGGAGGTGCTGTTGTAGCACGGACTGTTGTAGTCCATAAGGGAAGATAATCCTGTCTGATCCCCCCTAGGACCTGATATCTCTTGAGGACCGGAACCTTGGGACTTACGTGCTCACCACTCGCTCTTGTATGGGCGGGAGACGAATATCTGACTAGCTAGGACGGTGCCACTACTACTAGGTTGTTAGCAAAAAGTGTCGGGAGGTACGGGCATGGAGACCCACACCCTCCTTAGACAGCATAGTGACCACGGGAGCCCGGTACTATGTCTCACAGTCTCAGTGTGCCGGTGGTACCTATCTGGGATGTCCCAGTACTGAGTGGTAGGGTGGCATCGCACCGGTTAGAAAGCAGCCGGAATCAGCTTAGGCGGGGCACCGCCGATGATAGTGATCTTGTGGTTACGGGAGTACATGCTCTGCAGAGTTTTTGAATCTATATATAGTCCGCAAGCCACTGGTATGGCTTTTTCCTAAGACCCACGCTTCTCGGGAGTAGTGAGAGGAGTCCTTCTATTTCTCCCTCTGGTGTTACCCATCTGGCTGTGAGCCGCTGAGACAGGCTCCGAGAGGGAGTTGGACCTGTCGACTGAGTGCGAGAGGGTGAGATGTGTGTGATGGTGATGGAATGGGTTTGGATGTGTGGATGAGATGGATTAAAACTTGTTGAATTATATTATATAATATTGGTCACTGTTTGCATAGGAAACTACAGCCACATAATAGGTCGATTTGATTATATCCTTTGCATCCCACCAAATACTACATAGCAAAAGCAAAGCATAGGGTGGGAGATGTGGCCAGTACAAACCGTACTGAAAATTATTTGGCAGGTGAGCCCGACTACGACTATGACGATGAGGAGGAGTAGATGTCTCGTTCCTACGCTCAGGCTTCTTTTTGGAGATTTTATTGTACTTCCGCCTTCCGCAGCCATTTCAGAGGCTGCTGCTACTCTGATGAATCCGCCAGTGTGGCAATGAACTAATTATGTAATCCCTTCTAATTGTATTCTTTTGTTCGATGTATGGATCCTGTATCGACTATTGCGAGATAATGAGATGGTTCGATGCTTCGAACTATTATATTATTCGCCATTCTGTGTATTTTCCCTTTGTGGAAAATTGAGGATGTTTCACCCTCGATGGAAGAGGGAGGGATGGTCCCTAACACCGGGCTCCAATTGGGGAGAGGCTTCTCCCAGGACGCCGCGGAGGGATCGGGTACCCAACAACGGGAAGCAGCAACTCGGTTTCAACGGTGATCGTCTGCATGGAGCTCATCGGGGCCGATCACCGGCTCCGTCACCGAGATTGGCAGCATTAAGCCTGGTGCGAGGGCGGGGAACCCCCCTCCGTGCCCGAAGTCAAATTCCTAGTCAAGCAATGCGGAGAGGGACCAGAGCATCAGAGACTGCAGCCATGGAGGCTGGGGAACTCGATAGGTGGCTCCATCCCAGCCATGGATCGCGAGGAGGGAGGCTATCACACAGAACCACATTGCACAGACCAAGGATTGGGGGGCGAAGAGGATATCCACAAATTTTGGGGTTAGCTCTAGTATATCCCTCATCACAACCCTAGCCGCCGCCGCAACTCCAGTCCGCCGCTGCGCGCTGGGGATTCCACCCAATCCAATCTCGTATGTGTTAGGAGAGATTTGTTGGAGATGTATGGGTGAAGGATCCATAGAAACTTGATTTTGAAGTGTCAATTTGAGGGAAAGGGGTTAGAAAGAGCTTCCTCAACGTGGTGAAGGAATCAATGGTGAACAGAGGGTGCGAAAGAGGTCTAGGGTTGAGAAACCAGGAGGAGGAGTGGGGTGACTGGGGCAATGGCGGTTGGAACCAGTTCCCACCACAGCCTTACCCACCGCATGGTCCACCGCCGCTATTCTTCGAACAACCACCCCCACCTCAGTATGGATTCTATCCCCCATAGGTACAACATCCACCCCACCTTACTTCGGGCAGCAATTCCATGGAAATAGGCCTAGAGGTGGTGGGCGACAAGGAGGTGTTAGAGGGAGAGGTACCAGTAGAGCCCAGAAGAATAGATAGAGGCTAACCCTAAAAAGATGGTAACTGATCAAGGTTCTGGGAGTACACAAAAATTGGGGATAGGAGAGGAAGATAAGGATGAAGTTATGTCTGATCTGAAAGATAAGATTATGGATGTTGTATGCTTCAATTGTGGTGATCTTGGACATTACAGTACTGCTTGTGAGAAGGTAAAATGTTGCTTCATCTGTAGGAAGGAAGACCATGTGGTTGAGCACTGCCCAGAGTGGAAGAAATCAAAGTATGTTGCTCAGTTTTTGGTAGCGCATGTAAGGGATTGGGTTTCTACTATATAGAAGTGGAACAGAGGTCTGGCTGGTTTAATCATTAGAAGGGTCTAGATAACTTTGGCATTATCACCATAATCCAAGGAGAGATAGAAGAGGCTGAGTTGATTAAGCATCTCAAGAGACTCTTTGATGCTAAACGGGAGTGGATACTAAGGCCAGATGGAGAGTACACTTACACTGTGAGGTTTCCTCCTCACAAAAGAGTGGATGATCTGGTTATTGGGAGAGCTACCCTCTTTGAGCTAGAAGGTACTGATGCTGTGGCATCTCTTGAACCCTGGAATGGTGAAGTGGAACCTATCTACAAACTAGAGGAGGTCTGGGTTCAGATCAATGGGATTCCTCTAAAATGGAGAGATTGGTGGACAATCAAGGATGTAGTCTCAAGTATTGGGCTGCTCTTAGAATTGGACTAGACAGAGCTTTTTGCAAGCTATTTCTCATGAGCTAGAGTCAAGATCAAGTGGAAAAATCCAGCTAAGGTGCCCAGTTGGTGGTTCCTGTTACCTGGTTAATTTCATAACTGTAGGGGTTGTCCAAGTTGAAGAATCTATGGAGAATTATGACAAAGGAGGAGCTGGGGGGAAAGGCAAGGACAATGGTACAGACAACAATGGTGAAGGGACCAGTGATGATGGTGGAAGTGGAGAAGATGATGATACAAATGGGGCTACTCCACCTGGGGATCAGTTAAGAACATAGATATCTCAGGGACAGAAAAGAAGGATTAGAGTAAGGGAGGCAATCAAAATGCTGACAAGCCAGAAGAACAAGATCAGAGTGGTACTTCCAATTCCAAAAAGGGTGGTAGGTCTGCTAAAAGAGCCTTAACATTTGAGCATGACATGTTGATGTCTGAGGCACACTGGAATTGTGTTAGCCTCCTCAACCGCATGGAGCTTGAAGAATCTGATGAAGAAGACTTAAAATTGGAAGAAGATCATGTCTTAAAGGCTAATGTAGAAACTGAGATATCTAAACTGTCAGAGGAATTGGTGCAGTCCTTGAGCAGAAAAGATAGAGTACATATGGCAGAACTTACACAGAACAAGACAATTGTCAGTGGAAATTGAGGGAGAGAATATTGGAAACATGTTGGCAGAATGAGACAATTGCCAGTGGACTCAACTATCAAGGAAGGATAGTGAAAAGAGTCACATCAACATAGAAAATAATCTTAGGTCCAAGAAGAGTAAGGCTCAGCTATGGGGTCCTATTCTAGCTAAGAGAAAGAGTCAAAGACTGATTGATGATGGCAGAACAATGATGGAGAAGGCTCAGGAAAACAAGAAGGTGTACAACCTGGAACAAGACAAAGGTAAAAAACATAATACATCCCCCCTGTCAATTTCTAGTTCTTCTCTATTGTGTACTGCTGAGCATATAGGTATTGTTAGTGGATATGGCAATCTCTTATCTCAATCTTTGTTGGATAGTATGATAGGTTTAGATAATGTCAGAGCCTTGAACTTTACTAAGATTTGTGATGACAATAAGAAAGCTCTTGCTGCTCAGTCTATAGCTGATAGCTCTGGTAGTAGTAAAATAGATGAGGAAATAATCAGTAACCTAGGTCTAGACAAGATGATCTGTGAGAGTGGCTGCTCTAACAGAGGTGGTGATCATAGTCTGGAGAAGGGACAAGTAGTAGACAGTCTGATTAACCTACAGGGGGATAGTTTAATGGTAGGTAGAACACAAAAAAATAAGTTCAAATGAAAGGTCTTTTTTGGAATATCAGAGGCTTAAGACAAGATGGAAGGATTCAAGCATTAGATACTAAAATTAGGGAGAATCAGATTGATTTTATAGGTATCATGGTGACCAAAAAGACAGAATACCCTATAGGTATGCTAAGGGCCATTTCTGGTAATTCTAACTTATGCTGGATATCTGTTAGGGCAACAAGTTCAGCTGGTGGTATACTAGTGGGGGCTAACTCTAGTGTTTTTACCTTGAATACAGTTGATTTACTCAAGTTTTCAGCTAGTGTGATGCTAACCAGTAAGCTAACAGGTTTTTCTTTAAAAGTAGTAGTTGTTTATGGTTCTCCCTATGAGGAGGGCAAGCAAGAATTCATAGATGAACTACATAGGATTATGGAATCTTGGCAAGAACCCCTAATCATTGGTGGATATTTTAATCTTGTTAGAAATATATCAGATAAAAGTAATGGTATCATTAACTTTAGGTGGGCTAATTTGTTCAATGAGTGGGTGAACAGATGGGGCCTCATAGAACTAGATCTTAGAAATAGGAAATATACCTGGACTAATAACCAGGAACAACCCATCATGGCTAGAATTGATAGAGTTTTTATTTCTACTGATTTAGAGTCCACCTTTCCTCTGGCTAGAGTAAAAGCTTTGGACAGAATTCCCTTTGACCACAGCCCACTGCTAGTTGAGTTAGGGGGCAACAATAACTTTGGTAAGAAGAGATTTAGATTTGAGAAATGATGGTTGCAAGAAGAGTCTTTTAGAGATGTGGTGCATAAAGCATGGTCTATACCATGTTTTGAGAGAAAAATAATTGACATATGGCAATTCAGAGTTAGAGCACTTAGAAGACTAGTTAGGGGATGGATGCTAACCAAACTGCCCTCATGAATAAGACCAAAAATTGCCTGTCCCAAGAATATGATGTCCTAGATAAAGCTTCAGAGGAAAGGGATTTAGACAATATAGAATGGTCTAGATACAAGAAGTTAGAGAAAGAGTTAGATAAGATCTAGAGAGTAGAAGAGATTAAAGAAAGGCAAAGGTCCAGAGATAGGGATATATTAGAAGGGGATAGAAATACAGCGTACTTTCATGCTGTTGCTAACTATAGGAGTAGGAAAAAGAGAATTGATTATTTAGAAAGCCCGACTGGTCATGTCACTAACCAAAAGGGCATGATGAACCTAGCTATAAATTTCTATAAAGGTTTGTTTGCTAAAGAGGACAGGGGTAATATTAGGTTGGACAATTCCTTCTGGGATGACACCCAAAAAGTTACTAGTGATGAAAATGATAACTTGATTAGCTCCTTTCTCTGAAAATGAGATCAAAGAAGCTATTTTTAGTTGCTATCCTGAAAGGGTTCCTGGCCCTGATGGACTTTCTTTTTTGTTTTATCAACAGTTTTGGAGTGTTATTAAAAATGATGTCATCGCTTTATTCAATGAGTTTTACCAAGGTAATCTGGATATTTATAGACTAAATTTACGCTTATTACCCTTGTTCCCAAAGTGAATGATGCTTGTAACATGAAACAGTTTAGACCAGTAAGTTTACTCAATTGTAGCTTTAAAATGATTTCAAAACTCCTTACTATTAGGCTATGGAAAGTAGCACAAAGGTTAGTGACCACTAACCAAAATGCCTTCTTAAAAGGGAGATATATATTTGAAAGTGTTGTAGTAGCGTATGAGATAGTACATAGTTTACATAAGTCAAGAATAAAGTAGTCATTTTAAAACTTGATTATGAAAAGCTTATGATAGGGTGAGCTAGGATTTCTTGTTTGAGGTTCTAGAATCTAGAGGTTTCTCTAATACCTGGGTCTCCTGGATAAAATAGTTAGTGATGGGAGGTTCCCTTGGAGTCATAGTTAATGGGGAAGACAACCATTTCTTCAAATCTGGCAAAGGTTTGAGACAAGGAGACCCCTTGTCCCCCCTTCTCTTCAATTTGGTTGGAGATACTTTACTAGAATGTTGGAGAAAGCTGCTAGTGCTGGTCTAATTAGAGGTGTGCTGAATGATTTTAAGAAGTGTGGAATAGTTTCTCTGCAATATGTAGATGATACTATCCTCTTCAGTAGTGCTGACCCAATTCACCTGAATAACTTAAAACAGGTTATTATGTGGTTTGAACAAATATCAGGGATGAGAGTCAACTTCCATAAGAGTGAGATAGTGACTATGAATTTAGAGGAAGAGGAAAGTGACCTAGGAGCTAACATCTTTAGCTTTCCACGTGGTTCGTTCCCTATGAAATATTTAGGGATTCCCTTGCATCATAAAAAGCTTACTTGAGAAGACCTGCAACCCCTAGTAGATAAGTTGCTTAGTAGGATTGCAGGTTGAAGAGGAAAAATTTTATCTTTAGCTGCTAGAGCCCTGCTCATTAAGACATGTCTAGCTAGTATCCCTATTTAGTTGCTCTCCTTTGTTAAGTTCCCCAAATGGGCTATCCAAATTCTCAACACCCAGATGGGAAATTGCTTGTGGAATGATCAAGAGGATGCTCACAAGTACCATTTAGCCAATTGGGAGTTGGTTTCTATCTCTAAAGAGTATAGAGGTTTAGGGATACCAAGTCTTAGAGATCTAAATATTTGTTTGTTAGCCTCTTGGTTGAAGAGATATAATAGCGATAGAGAGAAGCTCTGGACAGAGCTCCTGGATTACAAATATAAGACTAATAAGTTGAATGTGCTTCACACTAAAACTGTGGGGGCCTCCTTCTTTAGAGGCTTTATGTGGGCTACCAAAGCTGCAAGATTAGGATATAGATGGGTGATTGGTAATGGTGAAAAAGTTAATTTCTGGAAAGACATTTGGCTATGGGACTCAAGTCTAGCTATTCAATACTGGAAGCTATATAGATATGTCAATGAAAAGAATAAATCAGTTTATGATCTTTGGGATGGATCAAATCTTAGATGCACTTTTAGTAGGATGGGGGATGTAGACATGCTCAATCTTTGAGAGGAAGTGTGCCAATTAGCTTCTACTATTTCCTTTTCTGAGGAAGAGGATTCACTAGTCTGGCAGTTTACTTTAAATGGAACCTTTTCTGTGTAGTCTCTTTACAAAATAGTTAACTTTAGAGGAATACATTCAGTTCTAATCCCAGCAGTCTGAAATCTTAAGATACCCCCTAGAGTATATTATTTTATGTGGTTACTAAGTAAAAATAAGCTGATGACTAGAGATAATTTGATCAAAAGGAGAGAAGTGAAAGACCCTACACGTTTGTTCTATGAAGAGCATGAATCTGTGTATCACTTATTTTTCGAATGTGCAGTAGCTAAACAACTTTGGAATCTCTTGTCTAATATATTAGGAGTACAGTTAGAAAATTCTTTTGATGGTATTGCTAGATTTTGGCTCAGTAATAAAAGGCACTGTGTAGTTAACATTATTACATCTGCTGCTCTTTGGTGTATTTGGAAACTTAGAAACGATTCTTATTTCCAGAGAACACAGTGGAGAAGTATGGATATACTTCTTTACCAGATAGCCAAGACAGTTCAAAAGTTGGAGCTCCTCTGTCCGGAAGACAAGAGAGAGACCCTGCTCGAGAAGGTGAAGCTGATCAAGCGCGAGGCAACTCTAATTCTGTGGATGAAATGGATATGAAGGATGATCCAGACATGCTGACCCAGAGGATCACCTGGGAGACAGATCGGTGACAAGAGACTCATATATGATGCTCAATATAACTTGCTGAAGTTTCACGAGCTTTCGTTGCTGGAGTTCATGTTATCTTAGTTTGTGTTCTGCTTCATGTATAGCTAAACAGTAGGTGGTTTTGCCGGAGTGGAGTTTCACCTGTTATGCTGGTTTGTTTTGGTTCAGAACTTAACTGTCTAGATGGTATCCCATCAGCAGCGCCTGTAAACGTTTATGGTCTGTTGGCCTTGGTTAATAGACCGGGGTGATCCCTTTAACTCTAAAAAATTAAAAGGCATGCCTGCTAGCATATGTGGCCTCGCGGGTGTGAGAAGTAGAATAGGCGCAGGAGCCATGCAGACAGTGTGAGGGATCAAATTCGGGCACCTGGATCTCATGGGTGTGAGAATTTGATATTTACATGAAAATTAGTTATTTACATTGATTGATATTATTTAGCCAAATATTAAACATATTTTGCAGCACAGTATTCCATTATTCAGCGTCTAATAACTATTAGGAATTTAGGATCCATACGAACCAAATTTATACCAGGCCGGGTTCATCAATTCACAATTACAATAATCCATCAAACTCAGCATCTAGCAATTTGAAGACCCACACCGGAAATAAATAAATTCAGCACTGAAACATTCAACAAAATTAAAAAAACCATATAAAAGTGATCATCTGTTGCCACCATGGGATTCTGCAGCGCTCTTGGCGTTGCGTACGAAACAAATGGAAAAACCACTTCACTTGCACGCACCCAGATGTCTCATGCTCCAATGATGGAAACATTGTCATCAAAAGTGACGCCTGCTTTTTCAAACGACAGCAAATATTATCAGCAATAATTATGGCTTATATTCCAGAAGTTACCTATCTATGATGTTTCCCAATCATAAAATGCAAAAAGTATAGGCATCAAAAGGGATCCACATATGTACCTTTCAAGCCGTTGCTATTGGTAGGAGAGCTACTTAAAGATGGGCTAAATTTTCTCGTGGCAATGTGCTGAATCTTTTGCCAGTTTGATCTCCAATTGTTTGACACGACCTCATGAATGCTTCTTCACAGTATCTAAGTTGAAACATTTGAAGGGATTGGGGTAGTGCTGGAAGAGATCGAATACTCAGGCAACTAGATATATTCAGTTTCTTGTGTGATTTGAGGTGCCGTATAGTGTCTGGCAAAGCATCCCAGCTGCCACAGGACCAAAGGGAAAACGAACGAAGATGAGTGAAGACCTCAAAAAGTTCAGGAACAGGTCCAATTCGGGTGCAGTTCGAGAGTTCAAGTTCTTGCAGGTACTTTGGGCCACCGTTCTGCTTACCTACCATCCAGTTAGGGTATGTGGCACCACTGTAGTATTCGATACTTAGTTCTTCAAGGCACGTAGGAGGGCAAAGGCCCTCAAGCACCTCTGCTTCAACCTCTGGATTATTGATGCCCCAACCCCAGGACAGTTCCAGTTTTGTGAGTCGTCCCTTATCAGCTAGCTTGGCTTCAAGAGCTTCCTCCTTGGTTTTGACAAGATCAAGATTGGAAATTTTCAAACTGCCTTGAATCTTGTTGAGCCTTCTCAGCTGTTTTAGCTTGTCCTTCTCAACATAGATGAACTCTAACTTCTGAAGAGATGTTGACCTGCTAATGTTCAGATGGTAATAAAGATTGGTTGTTGCATACCGCAGGTTGACAAGGTTGACTATTTCTTCACCAGAGTGAGAGTGCACATAGTTGCACCCACCAAAATCTAGCACCTGCATTTGGTAAAGCTTGGAAAATTTCCTTGGTAAAATTAGTAATTTGCTTGATGGGCCGCTCATTTGAAGATAAAGGAAGCGTAGATGCTTCAAGAGACCAATGTTTGCGGGGAGCTGGAACGTACCCTTCCAAATCCAACCTATGGACAGTACCCGCAGTTTTCGCAGCCTCTTTAGCATGCTTTCCAGTACATTTTCCTGAAGTGGCATACGGAAACCACCAAGTCCAACTCTACTAACAATGAGAATGCAAAGATTTTCCAGTTCAACATTCCTCCGAACAATATTAAGCATCTCTCCATTATAATCATGGACAAAAAGATGGCGAACACCTCGAGGGACATCTCCTTTCCAACCATTATCTATTCTGAAGCAATCACTTCCAGCAATCCTCTCTGCTAAATGGTGAAGCAGATCGTGCATTACATAGTGCTCATAATACCTCTCTATTCCTGATTGCTGAAATGAGGTTGATACTAGTTCATCAAAGTATTCGTGTCCAAGATCTTCCATTTCTTTCCCTGTATTATAGTTTCTGATGAATCCTTCTGCCACCCACAGTCTAACTAGCTCATCACGTATGAAATGATGTCGTCCTGGAAACAAACTAAGCATTGTCTGACCTGGTAATCAAGATGCTGATAACTCCATGACAGGGCCCCCATCGTCTCGTTCAAAAGATCCTGATCTGTTGCACTTCTCCAAAACTCAACAGTTTTCCTTTTCCGTAGCTGACCTCCCACTGTTCTGGCTGCTAGAGGTGGCCTCTTCAGCTTTTCTGCAATTTGAGCCCCGATACTGCAGAGCGTGCGGCCATATTGGTCATCTGTCCTGTCCCCAAGTGCATAATACATGAACAATTTAAGGTAGTCAATCATCGCTCAGGTCATGGATTGGAAAAAGACTAGTTTTCACATCTGGACCTAGGTCTGATAATGCATCTGCATTTCGACATGTCACTAAGACCTTGCTTCCACTTTTTGCAACATTCAACGAGGAGAGCAACTGAGGTGGATTCTGAGCACTAGTATCCTTATTGCACCAGACATCATCGAGCACCAAGAAAAACCGTTTACCACATAGTGTGTACTCTAATTGATTTTGTAGGATGTCAAGATTATGGTTTTCACGTAGGATAAGATTAGTTAATTCACCCTCCTGCAAACGATGTGAAGCTGCCTCAATTGTCTCCGAATAAATGGCCTCCACACTAAATTTCCGAGAGACATGAACCCACAAAACTAGGTCGAAGTGGTCACCCTTCTTATCTTGCATGTGTCTTTTCTCCTTGTCATAAACGAGCTGTGCAACTGTTGTTTTCCCTGACCCGCTGATTCCATGGATCCCAACTACAGAATAACATAGACCACTGCTTGCATTTTGCTGACCATCACCGTCCTTGTCATGAAGGATTGCTATGATCTTGTCACGGTCCTCATCTCGACCAATTACCTTCAGTGGAGGAGTTCCAGTTGTATGCGAACTGGTCGCAATAGCTTCTCTGGCATTGCCATTGCTTATGATGGACAAGTTCAGCCGTTCCACTGTTTTGTATGCCTCATCTATCATGTGCTCTATTTTGTCCAGTGCCTTCTTCAACTTCCGTTTGGACATACCAGTTACCTGCAAAACAAAACAGTAGCAGACTACAATGTAAACAATACAAATTTTGAGAACCTTTACAATGGTTGGAGAGGCATCAGGAAGCATTTGACGTGTCTATGATTTGTGGGTTCGTATGATGAAAACATTGAGAGGCATCAATACGGAGGCATTGAGAGGCGTTTGATTTGTCTATAATAGGTGAGCCACATGCGCCATAACGCCTCGCAAGCCTCCAGATTTAAGGAAAATCAGGACTCCAAATAAAGGAGTGGTAATTGCATTTTCTTACTTTATCTTTTTAACCAAGGGTAAACGGTACTTTCATAATTGTAATAATGATGTTTTGAGTAGTATAGTTAGGATTTGTAGTTAATATAGTTAGATGAATATTCGCTTTATTAAAAGAAGGTGAACATTTTTGTCTCGTTAGGGTTCATATTCATCGCCGTTTGTGCCGCTGTCATCCGCCGTCGTCGATTTGTCGGAGGACCTCGACGCGCTGCGCCCCTCCTGCGTGCATGTGAGGGCGCCGTTGGTCATCCCTCAAAATTCATTCTGAACTTTCTGTTCAAAATTTATCAGTCATCATATGAATCTATTGCACCCGCAGAAAGATATGCCAGTGCTCAAGAGTGTGCAAATATAATGTCAAAACTGGGTTCTTCCTACACCCGTGAACATGGAAGAGAGGATCTGAAGGGTAGCAGTAGCAGGGAGACAGCGCCATACCATTGAGAATGTGGCGGAGTTCGTCGTCGGTGTTGTGCCGCGCCGTCGCCTTTGAAGGTCACGAGCATCTACAAGGTGGAGCTGCGAGCGGTTGGTGAAGGTCACGTCGAGCTTAGTAAAGCACTCCCTGGCGCACGCCGGGGATGTCACGACCAGGGCGCTGCGGCAGCCGAGGCACAAGGTGAAGACCTGCCCGTGGCGCAGGACGAGGCCGGACAATGTCGCGTGGAATGGCTTCTTGATGAGGTGGAGATGGCCGAGGAAGGAGATGTCGCCAGGAGGGCTGGCGGCGCCGGCAAGGCGATGAAGAGTGCTGGCAGCGTGGGGGTGGGCAAGGAGCAACGGGGATGATGGACTAGTTACGGCGCTAGGTTTGCGTGGGCGCTTGGGTGGGCCAGGAAGTGGGACGGTGGTGGTGCATAGCTGCTCCGTGAAAAGACCATAGTGCCCTTAAATAATTAATTAACGAGAGTAACTACTTTGTGGAGGCATTGGGAGGCATCTGAAAGTATCTAGATGCTTTTCCAACAATTGTAAAAGAGCTCTACAATTTTCACTAAGCTTCTTCCACGATATGGAATTTCTTTTCAAGTGTGGCAGCCAGATGTCGAAAAAAAAGTTCAAAACAGAATTGGTTCCATCTAATTAAAAAAATAAAATTAATTCTCGATGCATGCATTATTCAAAAATATTATCTTTTTTCACCACTGTGCTCCCAGGATTCCCCTTTGGCGAGCGTGCGCTCACATGCGTTCCGGGCGCACGGTGCGCCGTGGGACCATGAGCAGGTGGACCGTGCATGCATGTGGTTGTCTTTTTCATTCGCTGATGTCAGTACTAATGAGGGAGAAAAAGAAAAAAATATTTGTTTTAACTTGCTATATAATTTGTAAATTGTATATTCACTCTTAATTTCGTTTGCACCTATGTATTCTACGCGACGAGACCAATAAAATTAGATCTCACTTGGATATGTTTTGAAGACATTTTTTTACTTTTTTTCTATACTGCAGTCATTATGTATATAATTTATACGTTCTAAGTTAGATTTCTAACCTTACAACATGTTAGTTTACGTAAGTTATGCGTTCTAATTTAGATTTATAACTTTGTAATGTGTTAGATCGCATATTGGTTCTAAGTTAGATTTTTAACTTTGCAACGTGTTAGATTACGTAAGCTATACTTTCCAAGTTTGATTTCTAACTCTGTAACCTCTTAGATCATGTAAGTTATGTATTATAAGTTAATTTCTAACTTTGCAATGTTAGCTCACGTAAGAGAATAAAAACTATGTGTCTGAATTTGTAACTTTATTTTTCTTTGCTATAAATAGAAAACTTTTCAAAAGAAAAAAGTTTCAGGCAAAAAAGAAACTTTTGGTGCACGTCGGAGAGCCTGCGCTCCTTCTGCTCTGCGCGCGCGAATTAGTAAGACCGGGATTGCACTCCTCTGGATGTACATCTTGACCACGAAGGTTTCAAGTCCATGACAAGTTCAAGATGACTTTGGGTGTGCATCTTATTCTTAATATAATAATAAAATGCCACCTAGCTCCACCTAGCTAAGGTTTGTCCAGTTCGTTTAGTTAACAAAACATGGTTAGTATCTATCTATACAAAACTACAAAACATATAGTACGACGAGAAAGGGTTGCACTCAGCAGATTGATAAAGACAATATCAATGAAATATTGGTAATAGAAACCTGAAAAAACAATTAGAACAAATAATTAACAACATACAGTTAAGATAAATCATGATTTTTATACAGGATCTGGTTCAAATCTTGCATTACAAATAATGCCAAAGGTAAGATAGGAACAAGCACTTTAGAGGCACAGATTAATTTTAATTCCTGTAAATAATAGAACCTCTCTCTACATCAAGAATTGGTCTTTCATGTGGCAGATTGCGATAGAAAAACAACCGAAACGTGTGTGGAACTTTTGATTGGCACTACTAAGTGTGGAAAAGGAGAAAAAAGTACGAAATGTAACCAAGTATCAACTTTACTTTCAACGAATAACTGAGAATTTAACCCCCTTCGAGATTACCTTATCTTTCAGTGGGGAGCTCGGTAGTGCAGACCATAGCTTGTCCATCATCAGTGAATCTGCTGACTCGAACTTGTCATGATGGATCTGCCTCTCGATATAGTGATACTCAACATCATCCAGAATGCCTTTGGCTTCATGGACTGTGGATTTAAGCTCGTTGAACAGCTGCTCCAAATAAGGCCTATAACGGCTCTCCTCAACTAATTCTTTCACTCGCTCTAGCAGTAAAACCTTTGGCTCAAGTACCTTCAGCTTCTCCGATGCATGGAAGCCAAGGATGGAGGAGCCTTTCTTGTAAAGCTCAGAGATGCCGGGTTTGGCAAACCACCCTACAACTCTGATGCCCCACCCCACAGCCACAGCAGCAGTTACTGGTTCCGCCATTAGAAGACCTGAGAGCTCTTTGGCGATTTGTTTGGAGTGGTTTTCCAATATGCATGTATTGGGTTGTGAGCAGCCTTGTGTCTCTGAACTTATCTATGGGCTCCGGGCCTTCGGCCAGTGTAGTGAATATACAAGTCAAACAATTGTGATTTGTGAATGGTGGCAAACCGCAACAAGTTATCCCCTCAAAGTCAAATAATGTGAACAGTTTCTGTCAAGCGAGCGGCCAACGGACACGGATTGTTGAGCAAGGGCTGTTTGGTTCTACGTGACTAAACTAAACTGACTAAAATTAATGACTAAATTTTAATTATCCGTTTTGGTTTCCAGGACTAAAAGTGACTAAACATCATTAAAGTACTTGAATAAAGACTGATTTGCCCCTATTACATGCAAAAATTGCCCCTATTGCATGTAAAAATTAAATTTTAGTCTACTTTAGGAGCTCTTGATAGACAAGTAGCACTAATACATTTTAGTCCTATTTTAGTCTTTTTGTTTAGGTTTTTAGTTCCGAAGAAACTAAAGTTTACTCTATTTTAGTTTAGTCGTATGGAATCAAACAGACTCTAGGGCCTGTTTGGTTCCACAGGACTAAACTAAAGTGACTAAAACTAATGACTAAATTTTTATCATCCCTGTTTGGTTCTCAGGACTAAAAGTGACTAAACATCATTAAAGTACTTAAATAAAGACTGATTTGCCCCTATTACATGCAAAAGTTACCCCCGTCGGTTGCTTGGCACGCTGCTGCCTGCCTTGCTCCCGCCGGCTACTGTTCAAAGCTCATGTACACAAATAGTGTTGACAAGCTGCTGGCCGGCTGTTCACATCTCAATTTTTTCATACAATACAAATAGTGTTTATTGCCGTACACAAATATCTTCTTACAAATTCATTAGAGCTAAGACCTACTCAATAAACCATTGGCTATCTACTCACGAAACTGATTCATATGTTCATCTTCGTCGCCTTCATAGGTAGCTCTTCGTCGTCGTCTATTTTCTTCAACCATCGGCATGTAATTTTCATCATGATCACACCTATAGATTTCTTCATCCGCCAAAGCACTATCTCTAATATAATTATGAAGTGCCATGCATGCCATAATTATCAAGCTTTGCTTTTCCATCGGATAACTTGGTAAATTTAGCAAAATTCTCCACTTCATCTTTAGAACTCCAAAGGACCGCTCAATGACATTACGAAGTGAAGAATGTGCAAAATTGAAGAGCTCTTTTTTACCTCTTGGCATTGGCCCTTCTCGATACTCTGGGAGATGATCTT
The DNA here is from genome assembly GCA_023333625.1 of Bothriochloa decipiens. Taxonomy (NCBI): domain Eukaryota; kingdom Viridiplantae; phylum Streptophyta; class Magnoliopsida; order Poales; family Poaceae; genus Bothriochloa; species Bothriochloa decipiens. Next base: position 18,205,524 of record CM041633.1, read on the forward strand.
CGTACCCCTATATGGTGCAAGATAACCCGGTCGGTTCGGGTATCCTGAGTCAACAAGATAGAACTTGCCTACAAAGGTGCAAAGAAGTACAGTGAGATTACTAATCACAAATACTAATGCTCTGGACAGCAGCGTCGCAAGAGAAGAAATGCAAAACATATATTTGACAAATGATTCATGTGTATGAGGAATAGTTGAACAAAGCAATACCTTGAGGTGGGTGCGGAAACTTGTCTCCATACTTGCTAATTGCATCGTTGAACACCCTCATATCATGAACCGAGCCAGGCCATCCCGCAACGACAAAAGTGAACCTCATATCGAAGTCACAGACAGCCAACACATTTTGACTTGTGTAATTATGTCTTCCAGTATGTTGCACTACCATGTTTGATGGCACTACAACTGGTACATGTGTACCATCTAGTGCTCCTATGCAGTTATCAAAGTATGGAGTAAACCTAGTAGATTGTAGCCTCTGATGCATAGTCCTAAATTCAGGGTCTTGGCCTAATGATATCAGCAGCAAGCTTGTTCACACTACACAATACTTTATCAAACTTCCTACTGCATGTCTCTAAATACCTACAAAACCGCTCTTCAGCTTGTCTCATACCCTGAGGAGCACCACACATCCACAAAAACAAACCTAAAGTCTCTACTGATGACATCCTCCTTGTGGACTTCAATCCATGTTTCTCCACAAGCACATTATGCATCCTATCAAAGACTTCCCTATTCATCCTAAACATGTTGTAGCAGAATTTTGTATGTCCTAGGCACCTCATGACCCATTGATAACCAGATTCATGGGGTACTCTGTACTCCTCTTTGTTCATGTATGTTTCAAAGTGGAACATACCAAATACGGCACCGAGAGCAGCTATGTTTCTCCTCCTCTTGTGACACTGCAACACATATTGTTGAATCAATGCATCCTCCTCCTCATCCTCATTTTGTTCCTGTGTACACAAATAAAGCTTCATTAGCAAGATAAGTAGATAAAAGAAATTTTAAAGTGGTGTAAGCAAGATAAGTTTGACAACATCAGAGCAAGATTTGAAATGGTTTAAAGCATCACAAATTCAAATAGTTCAAATAACATAGTTTAATAGATTCACATTATCACAGACATCTTAGCTTACAAGATGAGCCCCAACCCCTTGCTCTTATAGGCAAGTGGTGGGGAATATTCTAAATGCCAAGGAAGCTATTCTACCCTACTATGAACTAGACAGTACAACCACTCCAATCTTGGCAACATCTCTTCAACCACGCCAGCCTTCCTACATTTGTTGTCAATTTCTTAAATACTGTTCGGTCATATTTTTGCGCGAACAGCCTGGTTGCCACATAGAACTCCTCTGGGTCCTCGGCCAATCCACATTCCTTTACTAAACTCATACAATAATCTATGTCCTCCTCCACTTGTTCCTCCTCCTTCCTCTTCTCCTCTTTTTCCAATCTCTTCTCTTCTTTCTTTTGTTCTTGAAGTTCCTTCAAGGTATTAACCTCAGTGTTGTTCCCAAATTGAATGGCCTCTGTCAATCCCTTCATGGCCTTGACCATTGGACTCTTGCTCTTCTTGGCTGGGCTTGAGAATGAATCTGTGGAGCTGCTCCCCCTCTTTCAACTGTTGGTGCTCATCAGGCTAGTATTGTCCCCTCTGTCTTCTTTTGCATCCTCATCTGGGTCATCTTCTTCCTCATATGTATTTGCTGGACTTGAACTTCCTCCAGGGATGCACGAGGATCATCCATCAACTGTATTACCTTTGAACATTTCTTCAAGGAGATCAATGTATGTTGTGATGCCATTTCTGAACTTCTTGCACTCAAAATACTTTCTCTGAAATGTAGAAATGCAGACAAATATTAGCACAACAGCATAGCAAATGAACTTCTATAATAGTGTAGAAATGAAGAATTGTAGAAATACAGACACATATTAGTACCTGTGTGTTTTTGTTCCACTAGTCATCATCAGCAATGATTGTTCCATCTTCATAGTGGGCTAATCCTGTTTCACCTTGGGTCCAATCATACCACTCCCACATAGTCTTGCATTGAGTCCATCTGTTCTTGAATTTTTTAATTTCATGCTTGAGGCTAGTCCTATCCAAATATTTCTAGGCTATAGTCCTGTAAGCTGTAATCTTCATCTTGCCTTTTGGGCAATTGCCTGCTCTAATTTGTTCAACACATAGTTCACAGAATATGTGTGTATTTTTTTCATCCGTCCAATGTGCCTTGTCATTCTATTACAGAAAACAGATCTATCATCAAGAAAAGATCAAAACAACAAGCATCTATATGCTTTCTTGGATATTTTAGCAGTTACATATGCAAGATTCTACTATATAATTAAAAATGCTAAGGATGTTGCCAGTGTGCTAGTTATCTATCAAATGTGCATGCACCCACAGGAGCTGTTATCTAACTGAACAATATACTATGAATTCACAAGTACCTACATGAGGAACATTTTACTCCACTAAACCATCAATCCTGTCCTACAGTCCACAAATATTTATCTAGCAAATAAAAATGACTGCATTGTGCTGTGCACTAACTTGGATTTTGGGAAATATGTACATTAACAAATACAAACACATGCCCACCCAAAGAGCTCACATATTATAGCACGTAGATACATAGCAAATAAACTCATGGTAAATACATAGCAAATAAACTCATGGACAGAGCAAAGGTTGAACTTAGCAACTGAGAGCCGTTGTCATCTGCTTGCTCCCACTGATTGTGGGCGGTGAGATCCTGTGGAGGAAAGGAGTTCCCAGTAGACGATGATGCATGGCCAGGACGGTTAGGCATCAAAGTACCACGGCCTCCGCCACCAACCACTGGAGGATTGAACTGGGATGGAGGAGTAGATCCTTGTGGCATGCGGCTAGCTGCGCCCCTAGTGTTGAGGGAGTTGGGGCGGCGACCTTGTCCACGCGCAACCTGGCATCCTCCACGGCTGGGTCCCCTCCCACCACCGCCTTGATGAGGAGGCTGGAACGGTCCATGGCTGGATCTTGGGGGAAGAGGAGGTAGCCCTGGGTCAACGTGACCTTCCTCCGACCGTAGGATCTCAGTGTAGGAGTCGACGTGCAGGAAGCCATCGGCCTGAGAGTTCAGGTCTAGGTTTTGTAGACCAACCCTAGGACTTGAGAGGCTCGGGGCTGTCAAAGGATATGACGTCTCCTGGGAAAAGATGTCGTAGTCCTCGTCGTTGTGGCCGGCAGCAGATGAACGGAAGGATGGCACCGCCGAAGAACTCCTTGGGAGAAATTGTCGCGGTAGCCCCTGCCGTTCCTGTCCATGGTGGCACCGGTGTGGGGTGAAGTGCCTACTTCTGATCCTTGTCTGCAATAAATTGTTTCAAAAATTTAATACAATTATAGCTCATGAAATCATCATTTGTGGTAAATGATTTATGCTTATAGCACTAAATTCAATTCTTGTACAGAAAAAATGACAAGAATTTGTTCATGACTTATAGCATTTGCAACATCATATTCCAGTAAGCCAATATGCGTACTTGCGGCATTCAAATTTGGAGCCCCACTAGCACTAGCAAAGCAAAGGCGTTAAACACACAAGCTGCCAAAACCCAAATCACAAGAGCGGTAAGGTTCATTGTGTCTTGTTCAATGAATTGAACGAACTACACTCCTTCAATTTCTATATGCAAGTCGGGAAAAACTGGTATCACAAAAATGGCTCAATCATGGCAGTTAAGGTTACCAAGAGGACAACCAAGGACACCAGGAACAATACAGACAATGGCATGATAAAAAAACTATATGCCCGCTGAAACCAATGCCATGCTAGTCAGTCTGAAACCAATAATATTACTGTCATTGAAACCAATGCAATACTAATCGAGACCAATTCGTGCAGGGTAGCTTCCTCTGCACCTTCTCGATCTTCAATTCCCTGCTCTACGACTACACTACCCACACTCTTGGCCTAGACACGTGGGTCGTGCGCCACCCGAGGTACGCCTATGCATCGTCTACGGCGAGAGCCAAGAACGAAAGCTAGGAGAGGAATCTAGAGGCAGTCATCCTTTCTTTCCCCATGAATCCGATGGAACAGGGAGTAGACCCGCACAAATTTGACCACTGAGGCTTCTACAATCAAGCATGAATCCACCGCAACGCACGGAGGCAACCCAAAATCATCTGCGGGAGATCCCACCAAGGGGAGGAAGAGGGGAGAGGAAGCAGTAGCATACCCTGTTCTTGTTGCCGCGTGACTCGGTGGCGACCGTCACGGACCCGGATCCAGAGAGTACCGAGGAAAGCAGTAGCTCAGAGGTGTGGAACTCGGCGCCCTCCAACTCCTAGCCATCGGTGCGGCCTCCGTCGCCGCTGGGGTTCCGAAGAAGCAGGCGCGGTAGGCACGAAGGAGCAGCACAGATGGGAGGAGGCCTTCTCGGCGGCGGCGGGGAGGGCAACGATGGGGGAGCGAGCTGTGGCAGCACGAGCAGGTGGGTCGGGGGCGAGTGGGGTGAGTCGAGGGGTGGCCCAGGTGCAACTTGTGTTTTAGTCCACTTTAGTTCATCAGGAGGGACTAATAGGACTAATTCACTTTAGTCCTATTTTAGTCCTTCTGTTTAGAGGTTTAGTCCAAAAAGGACTAAAATTTAGTCCATTTTAGTTTAGTCCTATGGAACCAAACAGGCCCTAAGTATGCCTAAGGGCCTGTTTGGTTCCACAAAACTAAACTAAAGTGTCTAAAACTAATAACTAAATTTTAGTCATCCCTGTTTGGTTCTCAGAACTAAAAGTGACTAAACATCGTTAAAGTACTTGAATAAAGACTGATTTGCCCCTATTGCATGCAAAAATTGCCCCTATTGCATGCAAAGATTGGATTTTAGTCCACTTTAGGAGCTCCTGATGGAGTAGTAGGACTAATGCATTTTAGTCTTATTTTAGTCCTTCTGTTTGGGTTTTTAGTCCCAAATAAACTAAAGTTTAGTCATTTTAGTTTAGTTCTGTAAAACCAAACGGGCCCTAATTCTTTGAACTGTTCAATATAGTTGCGGCCGACAGACACGGATTGGTGAATAAGTTGTCTAATTCTTTGAATTATTGAACATAGACCAGCTTAAAGATTATAAAATGTGCAAGACCATAACCGCCTTTATTTTCAATATAAAAGTTCAGTGCACATGAAACGTTCCTACATGGCTACATGCATGCATTTTAGCCATTATTTCTTTTTGTCTGGGGGGTGGGATAGCCAGTAGGAAGTCCTCTAAGCTGATAGAGCTGAGGTTGCCAAACTAACAGTGAGAAAGACAAGAGGTGTAGCCCACCGAGTTCCTACATGCCTGTATCTTAGCCATTACCTCTTTTAGCCATATATAATGTAGTTAAGGATTTTTTTAGAAGATATAACATTTCTTTTACGAAAGACAGTAGGAAGTCGTGAGCTGATGGTGCCACCTAACAATTAGAAATAAAAAATAGAAGAGGTAGCCCACCGCGTGAAAGCTACATGATCATAAATCAAAATATCTCTCAATTCGGTCTACCACCTGCTTCACCTTTTCTCTGTCCATATGTCTGTCCACGTCTGCAGAAAGTTTGATGGTCAATGGTTTTCATGAATCACAACATCTGAGTTAGAGGAGAAAAGTTTTTGAATTACCGTATTGTTTCCTGTTCTTCAAGATTGCCCAGTTACCTACGTTTCGAGGGATGCCTAGCTTCCTTGGCAACAAGCTCGTCTTCAGTTCGTGCACAGAGGGCGGGAAACATTCACATGCAAAAGCATCTCTCACTACTACAGATTACTTGATCACTGCTGGTGATATCAGTGGCGGAAATGACTGAACCGCCACTGATACCCTTCAGTGCCGGCTCTAAATGTCAAAAAAAGAAAAATGATCCGGGCAAACGAGGAACCGGCACTGATTACACACATCACCGCCGGGTGGTGTTATCAACTGGCAGTGAAAATTTCAGTGCCGGTTGGTGATACTAGCCGGCACTAATCTGCTATATCTAGTGCCGGCTTGTTTCACCACCCGGCATGGCGTTGTTTCAGTGGCGGCTTCTATTACAACCCCGACTAATCTGTCTGTCTCCCTTCACCTAGGCAAGGCAGAGAGCCTGAGAGGGACGCGATTTGCTATAGTATTCAATTCCATCCCGAGGACAGAAGCAAACAAAAAAATAAATTAGAAATAAAAAGAAATCCGATAACATATATATATATATCCTTCGTGCAAGGCATGGGCATATTAAATAATTAACGACGTCGGCCACATCAGAGATGGCCGACGTCCAACGCCGCGCTCCACCACCAAGCCGTGTGGATTTGACTAATCCACACGGCCATCCTCCAACGCCGTAACGCGGGCATCCGCCTCCGCGAGCTAGCGGCGAACATCCTCCACCTCCGCCTCGAAGGCCGCGCGGGTCGCCTGCTTGGCCTGCAGCGCCTTGCTCAGACGGATGGCCTCCACCTCGGCGGCCCTACGCCATCGCCGCTCATTAGCAAGCGCCACGGGAGGCCGACCATCTGATGCTTTGTTGTTTGGAGATGGAGGCCTCCACCAGACGATGCAAAGGTTGTGTGAATGAGCCGCCAGCCCCTCTGCCCCGCTCCATCGCCACCGGAGCGACCACCGGACGCCATGCCTAAGTGCGTTCGAAGACGTGGAAGAAGTGTGCAGGCGAGGAGGCCGGGATAGGTTGAAGAACGCTAGTTTATATAACATCCCTAGGCCAGGGGAGACCGATCGGCCGCCCCTCTGCCTCCCGGGGAGTTAATGTCTACCATGATGCCGCTGCTTCCCCATGGATGCCTCTTCAGTTTCCTGCGTGTCCTGGGAAACGAAGGGCTATCAGTGCCTGGCCGTGCCACACACAGGCACTAAAACAACCTTCAGTGCCGGTTCTGTACGTCAAATCAAAAAAGGTAATTGACAGTGCAGGAACCGGCACCGAAAGTCGTATCAGCGCTGGTCGTTGCTAATAACGGGCACTGAAAAGTTTATCAGTGCCGGTTTGTGGAACAGCCCGGCATTGATATGTGCTACTATAAATACTTTTCTTCCTCCTCTCTCCAAGACAGAGCACACAGCCAGGGAGGGCTCACGATTTGCTCCAGTCCTCCACTGTTGTGGTCGCTCTTCCCTGTGAATCTCTTGGATTTTGAAGCACGGGCATGTTCTTCTTGCTTCAAGGTTAGTAGCAACTAACAATGCATGAAATCCTTTGATTTTGTTGCTTAATTTCCATTGCTATGATGGCTACATTGCTTCATATGGTGATTATTGTTGATTGTTTCTCCATTGTAGGCAAGAAAACCACATTTCGGTTTGATTTTGAGGAATACATCTAAGAAAAGTTGCGGTGAAACGATCTCCCTAGAGGTTGATTTGTATGGACTCATTCAATTTCGCACCCTAATAATCATGGTCGACTTGATGATAATTAGTACATGTAAAATAAGGGATTAGCTAGGTTCTTTTACATTCTCGATGACCAAAACATTGTTTCAAGCTACATTGTTGTTGGTGATTATATCTGAAATTTTAGGTGTTTTATATTTATTGTCTCCATTTTTTGGTATGGGGGGACCTAAATACTCTTCGGTCACATATGTAAATGCTCTAAACGGGGTGAGCTAAATAAAATTTGGTGCAAAACTAGTTTGTATGTGGATTGAGGTCTAAATATTATTTTTGTGCAGGCATGGAATGAGAGTGGATGTATGGTGTGCCCTGAGCGGACGACCGGTACATGAATGGCGTCCACAATTTTGTCATCGCAGCCCAAGCAAATGCTAGGGATGGAATCCCAATATTCTATCCATGCACAGATTGCATCCATTATGTAGCATTTTCACATGTTAAGTTTGTACAATCGCACTTGATTCTTAGGGTTTCTTGCCAATCTATACTATGTGGACTAAGCATGGGGAAGTTGATCACAATGCGTTGCGAGAAAACATTGATGATGTGCCCATGCCTGACGTTGTCGTCCAAGAAGCTGTTACGAACGAGTGAACCATCAATGATGTGTTTGCTAATACGTTAGCTGACGACACAGTTCATAACGATGGGCTTTCACAGATGCTAGACAACACGGATCATGGATTTCTTAGAGAAAAATAGTCAAAGAAGCTAGATGTCATGTGAAAAGACGCCCAAACACCACTGCATGCAGATTGTGAGGTGAGCAAACTAGAAGCCGATATCATGCTATTGGAGTTCAAATCCACGAATGGGGTTAGCGATCAAGGCTTCGATGAATTGCTTGGTATAATAAGAAAATTCCTCCCAGCAAAAAATGAGTTGGCAGAGAATACATAGATGGCCAAGAAAATGATCTGTCCAATGGGTCTAGAGGTTGAAAAAATCCATGCATGTTACAATGATTGCATACTGTACCAAGGAAATGAATACGAAAAGTTGGATAAGTGCCTCATGTGCGAAAATCCATGATACAAGGATGGGCTGTCAAATGATGGTAGCAAGACCAAAGGAGGACCCAGAAAGGTTGTTTGGTATTTTCCTATAACTCCATGGATACGTAGGCTGCTTTCATGTGAAAAGTCATCAAATTTGTTGCGCTGGCACGGTGAAGAGCGCAAGAAGGATGGAATTTTGAGGCACCCCACTAATGGAAAGGACAAGAGGACTGTTAGTACTATGTTTTATGACAAAGTTGATAAAGATGTAAAGCACCTTTGGTTAGGTTTGAGCACAGATGGGATGAATCCTTTTGACCAGATTAGAAGCAAACATAGCACCTGGCTAGTGACACTGTGTATATACAACCTTCCTCCGTATCTTTGTATGAAGTGGTCATACCTCCAAATGCCAATGCTGATCCAAGGGCCGAGGCAGCCTAGGAATGACATCGATGTGCTTCTAGAACTAGTGATTGATGAACTAGTAAAGATTTTTGAGGAAGGTGTGGAGGTCTAGGACGAGTACAAAAAGGAACACATAACGATCAGGGTAGTACTTATCACAACAATCATCGACCTACTAGGGCGAGGTACTTTGTCTAGCGAAAAGACAAAAGGATACACTGGTTTTGTGGAGTGCTTGGACGAGACAGACGTTGTATTCTGCCACATAATAAGAAGATGGTTTACATGGGAACACGTAGATTCCTACATAGGAATCACCCTTACCGTAGGAACAAGAATGATTTTAATGGGAAAGTTGATAACCGCCCGCCTCCAAACTATCAAGATGGGAAACAGATACTAAAAGAAGTAAGCACTCTTGAATATGTCCATGGGAAGGGGGCTGGGCAGTAGCGATGCCTAAAAGTAGTCCATGGAAGAAAAAAATCTATTTTTTAGAAACTGCCTTATTGGCCTCTGCTTAGTGTGCACCACTCTCTTGATCCCATGCACATTACTAAAAATGTGTGCTTCCACACACTGAACACCTTGATGAACACAGGGGATACAGAGAAGGATACACTAAGCACATGTTTGGACATGCAATACTTGGGGCTCAGGAAAGAGCTGCAAACCTGGTGGATAGTTTAAACTTCCTGTTGTGTCATGGACATTGAAGAAGGAAGAAAGGGATATGCTCATAGCCTTCTTCGATGAACTTAAAGTGCCGACGGGCTACTCTGTGAACCTGTGTAGGCTAGTTAACAAGAGTGAACAAAGTTTAACTACGATTGTATCAAGGCCCATGACTGCCATGTCATTATGACTCAGCTGCTCCCGGCTGCTCTTCGTGGCATCCTACCACCAAAGGTTCTGGACCCAATCATTAAGTTGTGCTCGTTCTTCAACACGATCTCAAAAAAGGTCATTGTTGTGTCCACGCTTGACAAGCTACAGGAGGACATTATCGATACTCTCTCCAAGCTTGAGATGCATTTCCCACCAACCTACTTTGATATCTCAGTGCATCTGCTCATTCATCTTGTTGATCAAATTAGAGCACTTGGCCCAATGTACCGGCACCAGATGTTTCCTTTTGAAAGGTTGATGAAATTTTTTCGGACGTATGTTTGGAAAAAATTCAGTCCAGAATGGGGCCATTGAGTTCTGCTCATATTATATGGACATAAGCAGGGTTGGAGTTCCACAATCTTGTCATGAAGGAAGACTTGGGAAAAAGGAATTATCGCTCAAAGATCTCATAGAGTAAAGGATCCCAATTCTTACTGACAAGCATAATTCATTGTTCTACAACAAGCCAAAGATGTGATGCTGTACATTGTACGACACAGGCAAGAGCTAAGAGCTTCCTATCTAAGCAGGTCACAGGCTTGGCTTGAAAAGAAACATAAGGAGGAATTTGTCGACTAGATGCGATGCCAAGCGCTTGAAACAAGAATCCCATCTCATTCTCAGCTAGAAATATTAGCCAGAGGACATACGACCATGGTGCGTAAGTACCAAGGGTATGAAATCAATGGATTAACATTTTACACTAAAAAGCAAGATGGAAAGGGCACGTACCAAAACAGTGGTGTTCGTTTTAATTCCCATGACAAAGAAGGCAATGTGGAGGCGACGTACTATGGTTTAATAGACTAGATATGGGAGTTAGACTACGATAGTCAACTAAAGCTGCTCTCTTTCATTGCCAGTGGGTCCGGCAAAATGCAGTAACCAATGAGACTAAAGGGTACACTCTAGTTGATCTCACAAAGACTGCGCACAGAGATGACCCCTTCGTCCTTGCAAAAGATGTTATGCAAGTCTTTTATGCAAGGAACAACAATATGAAAGGCAGGTTAAAGGTAATCTCAGAAGGAAAAAGAAAGATTGTCGGTGTCGAAGGAGTGACTGATGAAGAAGACTACAGGGGATATCAGGAAATGCCTCCAGTCGGGGAAAGCATAACCCTATCTATCCTTGAAGAGGGCAAGGCACCTGCTTACATACGGACTGATCATGATGAGGCCATAATAGTTTGTCCGCAAGACGAAGTACCCAAATAGTTAGAAGGAAGCTGCTCAAGAATCCAACCTACATAGATGTTGACTATATGTTATCATTATTTGCATCTTGTATCAGTTATTTGAACTAAATCTACAATATATCTATGCACCTTTATAGTTTTATTATTGGCTATTTACCGAACATGACATAGAATCATTATAATCCCAACATTATTTGAACCCACAGTGTCGATGTTTTTTTAAAAAATCTAAACCCCAAAACCTGATAATTATAGAAACAACAATTTTTTAAAATGAAACAAAAAAGGCAACACTATCATTGTCGGTTCCTGATTTGAACCGATAGTGGCGATGCTTTTTAGAAGGAAGGAAAGTCAGATGCACAATAGTGCCGGGTTGTATTAGGATCCGACACTGAATATTATCGTCAGTGCTGGTCTTTGCTAGGAACCAGCATGGATTTGGCCTTTCTTATTTTTCTTTGTGCCTTCCCGATTTGAAACTGGTGGCCACCACAATGGCACCATCAAAAAAAACCATGGCAATGCTGCCACCTACCACGCCTGCTCGCCTATAAATATGGCACACACCTAGGACCATATGCATGGCTACTTGTGTTCATTTTCCCACTCTTCTTCATGCTTAGGGTTTAGGGTTTAGGGTAGCTAGTTTAACATATCCTCTCTATGGGAGAAAGCCCTTCACATACAGAAATTGTTAGTTGTCATAGTCCACCAGAATAGTGCACACAACAGGTGCTAGAAGAATTCTACCGATAAGCAAAGCGGTATGTTGGTGTCTCTAGTGAGGCTCTGGCTTTGTGTTTGCACGTCAGAAGAGGACATAGTTCCCCACCGACAACCACCGCAACAAGAGCAACATGGGAAGGCACGCTGAGGCATGAGTTTTCCCGGCCTCCTTGATTGCATGCTTTCATCGTCATAGCTCATCACCACCCCAGCATTTCTGAGGTTTATGGATGCCAGAAGAAAGCTACTGGGGTGGTTAAATTTTATGGTGTTGATACTCTTGGATGGTAACATCAATTCTGTATAGTGTAAGGTCTTTGTTATCATATATGTAATTTCCTTCTATTTGTTGTATCTTGTACTCCTAGACTATATCCAAAAAAGTATTTCGTTGTTGTTTGACCAACTAAGTACTCTAATTTATATTATGTGTGCAAGGCTCAGTTATTTATTAATAACTATGTATATGAATTTCTTATGTGTGCATGATAAATCCTCTCCTACCTCAAGTGGTTAAGCCTCCAACCCCTCCAGCTCGAATCCACCGGTTCGATGCCCTTTATTTCAGTTTTTTTGCTCGGATTTTTAAGAATTTAAAAAAGCTATCAGCGCACTCACATCTCAGTTCGAATCCGAGGATGCAGCCAGAATGGCCCGGGCCCACAATAGCAGGCGGAAGCAATGGCTGCTTGCAGCAACAGTGGGATCTTCTTTTAAAAAATGCCATTGGACCCTATCACTGTCGGTTGGTAACCATAACCAGCATGGATTGCCACATCACCGCTGGTTTGTAGCTGCAACCGGCACTGATGTAGAATAGTTTTCAAACTTTTACATGGAGGCATGCTCCCTCTGATCAACCTAGCAGGAGCACTACTTCCACCCACGCACAATGAGTAATATTATATTTATTGAGAGGTAGTACATGAAGGACCAAAAAGGCGACCAGAGGAGGCTGAATGGGAGCCAAAAACTTTTTCTTCAAAAACCCCGACCAGGTAGAAACACTGTCAAGCACCACCAAACCAAGGCAAAAAAAACTCGACCAGGTAGACCGAACACCCTCGAACCAATGCAAGAGAAGAGAATAGAAACAGAGAACAAAATACAAGTGGTCAGGAGCTGGTCAGGAACTGGAAGAGACCTGGTCGGAACTGGTTCAGACCACATCAACCACGGTGGTTGGCAACAAGATGTACACTGGTCGAAAAGACTGGTCCGGACCACGTTGGTCTTTGTGGTCGAGAACCAAAACAGGAACTGGTCTAAAAATCTGGTCGGGACCATGTTGACCACAGTGGTTGGCAACAAAGCGTCTGATCGGTAAGACTGGTCGGGACCAAGGCAAAGACTGTTCAAAAAACTTGTTGGGACTACACAGCTCACGATGGTCGGTAAGAGGTCAGAAGCTGACTAGAAACTGGTCGAGAGCCCACGACCTAGAATGGCAGGCGCTTCAGCGCTGCAGTGCTACTGCTGTTTTCCCACCACTGTCGTCACCAATGTAGTTAACCGTCCACTGACGAAAGAACTTGAGAACAGGAGTCAAGAACAAGTGCTATTCAAAAGAGCTCATTCGGCGCCTAAGCACACGATGCTGGTAGCACTGGCATTATGCTCCATACAGGAATCCTTATTGCAGTGAGAAAGAGAGGGTCAAAAAAACTCAAGAAAAACACCTGCTCGAAACTGTAGCAATGAGAGAGAAGATCAACTAGAACTGGATCTAATCGACACAGATCGATACCAGATTTTGCTCAGGTAATCACAAGGAAGAAAGAAAGCTATTCCCAAGAAATCGAAGCCCAATTTGAACACAGTGGCCAGGAATCACAGATCTGGGCCGAAGAACATGGTTTTCCCCCAAAACACAAACTGCTTGGTTTCTTGATGCACGAGTGGAATTGGTTCAATTCCCTTGAGGATCTAGTTCATCACTCGACAAAGCATCAATCAACACAAAAAGATTGAGCCAAAATGCTCCAAAACTGACAAATCAAAGTTCGTCCAGCAAAACTACAAAAAGTCAACGGCGCACAGAAAGACCGACCAAGTTCACAGATCACAGAGTAAAAGCCCAGAGGGCACGAGGAGGATTAGGGCCTCTATTCCCATATAAAATATCTCACAAATACATGGGTAAAATCCTTGATCTTGGACCTCAGTAAGAACAAGAACTGGAGAGGGGAAAACCGGGTACAGAGGAAAACAGGGGTGACAGAGAGGTAACAGAAAGAAGTAAAATGAGTGGAGGGCTGGCCACTCTTATTTATACTCCTACTACACAGTTCCACTTATGCACCTGGATATTTTTAGAGCGAACCACCTAGCCAAGGGCACTGTGGTCCAACTCGGGATTTCCTTATCTGACGACCACTGCACCTTCTCACAGGTAGCCTTGCCTCGACGCAATCTCCTCAATGCCGCCACGTGTCTTCCGTCTGCATCGGGACCACCTGGGTTTTGAGGCGCAAACTCGTGAAACCCGCCGCCGATGGTTTTAAGGCTAAACCACCAAACCATCCTCGAGTATCTTACCCTGTATGCATCCCCACCGATGGTCCTTAGGACAAATCACCAAACCTCCTCGTGAGTAGTGTAGCCCGTACGCGTCCCCCGCCATGTACACTTGCACTCGTTGATGTCCCAAGTGCCAGCCACCGTAGCTGGCCACCCGGCCATCTGGTCCCTCGGTCCAAGCCTCGTGTCTGCCCTTCACCACACCTGGTCTATCAGCACGGCATGCCCTACTTGACCTTCACCTGACCGTTGGCACCGCCTCCAAACTCCACACCTACACATCACTAGCCAAGAGACACGTTTTGATACATAACCATGTGTCAGGGGATCAGTAGAACCACCAAAACTGACCACCAACCAAAGTGTTGGACATGTTGACAATCGCTCATCACACCAACAAAAGTGCTACACCATGATATGGAAAACCATGTGTCCGTAGTACAAGAGAAATATACAATAACAGAGACCTTAAAATAAAATTACATATATGATAACAAAGACCTTTTTCTATATAGGTCAATGTTACAATCAAGGTGTACAAACACATTAAAATTTAACCACCTCAGTAGCATTCTTCTAGTATCCCATGAACCTCAGAAACGCCAGGTGGTAACGAGCTATGCCGATTCGAGATGATCAAGTAGGCCGCAAAAACTCATGCTTAAGTGCTCCCCCATGAACCAATGCCTCTACGCTCTCCCTGTTGGGGACATTGAAAACTACATGGCTTGTTCTACTCTTAGCCTCCGATGAACCTATGCCTCCGATTGCTAGAACAATCCAGGGCGCACCAAATTTCGCTCGGCGCCGTCACCATGCAGCAACCAACACCGCACCACTAGAGCAAGAGCGCACATCCTTAGATGGCACCGTCAATCTCGTGGCGAACACAACAGTCGATGTTGCTCTATTTTTAGAAGCATTCTTCTAGCACCTCTATTGTGCACCATTTTGGTGGACTAGGACAGGCAAAAAAATTTGTATATGTAGCCCTTTCTCCGATCGAGACCTCATTTTTTAGTGGATTTTGTAGCTAGCTCGTGAAGTGAACCTATGTGTAGAATGAGATGGAGATAAGGCCTCTATTTATAGGTGTTGGGCCTTTGTTGTAGCATGGATGCAAAACCAGCCAAGGCAGATGTCGATGTTTTATAACCAATAGTCCACCACAGGGTACCCGGCAGGGTGTTTTTGTTCAGAGGAGCTTGGCAGACTATGGAACTCGGTGGTTGTGGCAACAAGCTTGATGAGACAGATGCATCGAGTAAAGACCTTTATGTCCAGTCGGCGTGAGCCTGTTGCATTGTATTAATGAGTATAAGGGATTGTGTGTTGTTGTGTACTTTGTGCTTTTTACAAGGGGTACCCGCAGGGGCCTTATATGGGGTGAGGCTGGCTATGGGCTCTGTGATTCCTAGTCAGATTCTAGGAATAAGTCCTAAACTAAGAGTTTCATACTCTTTCCTATTACAATCCATCTAGGATATGGTAATTCTCATGTCATGTTACTCCGTGTTGTACTCGAATGGGGCAGTGGGTTCTTCGATCCTCCGTCTGTATTCTGTCTTCTTGGGGAACCTCTGGTGTTCCCCATCGAAAAGCCCCCGAGCATTCTAGGATTTGAAACTCGAAAGCCGGGTTCTTTCGAGGTGAAATCTTAGGATGCTCTTTCTTCTGGCAGCTTCTATCTTGGATCTTTGGTGAAAAATTTCACTCGCTGAATGTAGCCCCCAAGCCTCTTGTTTTTAGAACAAAAGGCTGGAGGGTCTTTCATAGCCACCATCTTCTTGTCATCGTCTTTTCCTTTTCATGGAGTGCAAATTTTGAAAAAATTTGCCCTTAGTGAGTGCAGCCCCAGAGCCTCTTTCTTTATGGAACAAAAAGCTGGAGGGTCTTGGTAGAAGATTTGAAAAAGTGCCTTTAGTGTGGGATACTCCTACAGCCCCCGAGCCTTTTCTGGGTTCTTTTCATTGTGAAAGAAGTCGGGAAAGGGTTTTTGAGTTCCTTGCTGATGTAGCTCTTTATTGATGTACCGTTGGTTGTTGGGTGCCTTCATTGCTTTTGTACTTTGAAATATGCTGTTGCTTATGCCTTCTTTGTCTTGTAGTGACTTTTACTCTTTACTCGTGAGCCTTGCGGGCGCTCTTGATGGCTTCAGCCTGCATGCCTGCTTCCTTTGTCGGCTGTGAGGTGTTCACGCCTGCTTGTTGAATCGCTTCAAGATTTTGGTTTCTTCACATGACTGTCCTAGCTTTTGGTTCTCCTTTCTTCTATAGATTTTGACTTCATATGCCCATCTTTGCCTATAAATATCGCTTGCTGGTGCCCGTTATTTCCTCATTCAGTTCTAGTCTTCTTGTGTTCGTTCTTTGTTTCTAGTGCTCTTGTATTCTTCTTGAGCTACTGCTTCCTTCTTCTATACTCAGGGTGTTGTTGGTGAGCAAGCTTGATGAACTCCCGGGCTTGTTCTGTAATCTATTTTAGCAAATGGTATAGGTCTTGTGATAGGGGCTAGTAGCAGGCTTGTCCTTGGGTGGAATCACATTGTTGAAGGTGTCAGGGTGAATGTTGTAGGGCTCGTGACGTACTTGGTGCTGCCTCCGGTGCCTCATCTTTCAGTGTCCTTCACCCTTCCTCCTTGTTTCCTTTAACTTGGTGGTTCACAAGTTGTTTAGGTTGTTCACCCTTCTCATGGTGTGGATCGGCCTCTGCTTTCTTCTCTGCTGTGTTGTTTTGGCATTGCAGCGCAGGTCAGCTCGTGTTGGGAGGTTCATCCGAGTTCTTCAAGAGCCATGGAAAGTGAAGATGTGGCTATTACTCCCATGTACTTGGTGCTCCTGCCATTCTCAGTGACTTCATAAACAAATTTGCTATGGCAATTTTGTTTCTGGGGTTGCCCTCCTACCTGTCGATGTCGAATCTTGGTAGAGGTTCAACAACCTCAAATTCTACTGGGTTCTTTGTTGATTTGAGGTCGACCAGGACTATCTTGATGCTCTCATGAATTTTGTCGAGCTCTTGGTTGCTTCGCCGTAGATGGATTTCTGTATCTGTGGAAAAATCTTTTGGTCTTTGTAAGAGCTTTGTATCCTCTTGTAACTTGTTGTAACACTAAGATCTTCTTGATCAGCGAAATAAAGAGAGATAGTTGTTTGTTCTTGTCTCCATCTGTTGTGTGTGTTGTTTAATATATAGGGTGATGTTTTATGCAGTTCTCAATGTCTTCAGTTACCTCTAGACCATGTTGGGATCTTGTGAGCTGTCTCTAAATGTATGCAAGTTCTGTGTTTGTATTTTGTAAGATCTGTGGTATCTTCCAAGTTCTTTTCAACTTGATGGTTGTGTACACCTGTGCTTTTTCCAGGTTAATTGAGAATGTTGCCCTGCCTAGGTTCCATCCTTTCTAGCTACCTTTTATGGTGAAAGAATCCATTCCGATCTCCCTATTTTTCTTCCCATTGAAGTATTATCGTTGGCATAATTACCGTTGGTAATTTTATCTGTTGTGGCCTCCATGCATTCCAGATTAGCCGACTATTGGTTTGCTGGGTCCACTTAATTTTCCATTATTTATAGGCACTTCCCTGTTTGTCCTTCATCCGTACGCTTGAGCTTTTGTCCTCTACACGAAAGAAAATTCCCCAGTCTTTCTGTTCTTGCTTTCTCGCTGTTTCCTGTTTTGCATAAAATCCTTAGTTCTCTTTTTTTATTCCTTTAGTACACTCTTCTTCAATGGTTAGGAAAGGATCAAAAACTAAGCCCATCGAGGTAGACGAAGTGCAAGTTCTTTCTATCATTGATAACAAAGCTTTTCTAAAGATTCGTGTGATGTAGAAGTCTTGGCCGGCGCCGATGACGACGGCAGCGGATCTGGAGCTGCTGGTGGATCGTGGTTTCTTGCAGGAGCAAACCCTCTCTGGTTTCATTTTGCCTTGTCAACACTTAATTCCCACTCCTTTTGATCAGACAATTCTTTTTATCACTTTTGTTGCTGCGGGGCTCTGTTTCCCCCCTTATGGTTTCTTGTTGGAATTTCTCTAGTATTTTGGCCTTGAACTCTATCATCTTTCCCCAGATGGGGTTCTTTATTTATCCATCTTTGTTCATCTGCGTGAGGTGTATATCAGGGTTCCTCCCAATCTTCTTTTGTTTCGTCATCTATTTCGCCTGAAGTTGAATCCCAAGTCTGCACCTTTTGGTTGTTGTGCGATTCAGGTCTGCTCGGGGGTAGGTGCCGATGTCTTATCTTTTCATTTCTTTGATGAGAGGGTTTAGGCTCACAAGTGGTTTTATGTCCCCAAACCTTTGCTTCATTTTTCGTCAGATCTCTCCATTATTCTAGGTGACACCAGTTTCTACGCTCATAAACTTTCTGATGCTGAGTTGTCTCTGATTGATCCACTCCTAGTTTGTCTCAATTATATTAGAGTGAAAGGGCTCATTGGTCTTGGTATTGTGGTCGTGTTCTTTCAACGTTTTGTGCAACCTCTGATGCAAAGAGAGCACCTTGGCTTTGAATACACCGTGGTTGATGATTCTTCCTAGATCAAGGCTGGGATAAAGCTAAATGATGGGGAGCTAATGATGCGTCTGAAGGTTGTTCTTGCTTTAGTGCCTTGTATTCCTCCTTTGGTACAAGAATATCATTCTAAGAACCACCACCTGCGGTAAGTGTTTTATTGATTGCTTCTTGTTATATGTGAGTTCTTTTATTCATTGGTGCCGATGATCTGATTATTGCTATTTTTTAGGGATTTAGTCATAGCTTTGCTATTCGTCTTCCAACCGTCGAGGAGGTTAACCATGCTGGGGTTGCTGCTCAACCTACTCCTGCTTCTGTTTCTCAGAAACAATCTGTTTTTAATGGTATTCATGAGGGTGTTTTTGAGTCTGTGCCATATAAGCCACATCCCAAAATTGTTGAGATGATTCTTAATGTTAGGTGAAGATCCATGTCGCATCCTCTAGTTACTCCTGCTGGGAGGTCAAGTTCTGCTGTGTCGAGCTCCTTTCAGGTCACAGGTAATGCTATTATAGGTGAGGTGGATGCCGAGTTCTTTTTTCTGACACCTTTTGCTTCTGCTCCTTATGATCTGCTTTTGTTTGCAAGGGACACCAATGTTCTTCTATCTGAGAATGAGGGGGATGAGGAGGCGCAGGCTCCTCTTATCCTTAAGTTGTAAGTATTCCTATGACCTCTTTTCCATTATACGGTTCTTTTCCTCTTATTGATGCTTCTTTTGCTTTTGTAGTCGGACGAAGGGTTTTGGTACTTCTTTCATTTCTCCATCTCTTGCAGCTCACATGGCTTTGGTGGCATAGTCCTTTGCAACTATTCCACTGCCTATCATGCCTAGGAGGGGTGTAGGTTCTTTCAAGCTTCCTCCAAGGTAATTATCTTGGGCATCTTTCGACTTGACTTATGCTCTTGTTTTATTTCTTGTTCTTGTACCTTCTTCTTGCAAGCCTGGTGTTGTGGATTCACCGGGTTCTTTTGGTGGGGGTTCTGGCCGAGCCCCTGAGGATGAGCCTAAGGCTCAGAGTTCTCCCGCTGGTAAGTGTTTACAAGCTCTTCTTGTATTTTTCCTGCTCCTTTTCTTTGTTGAAGGTTCCTAATATGTTTGTATTGGCTTCTTGTAGATGTTGTCTTGTAGGTTGGCCAAACGGCCAATGTTGGTGTGGGGTTTTGCCCCACTTTGCAGGTGATTCCCTTGGTGGCACCTATTGAGTTGGGTCATGAGCTCTCCTTGGCCGAGCCAGTGACTCCTAGAGTTGCTGGTACTAGGGGGCGACGGAGTTGTAGCTGATCTATCGCTGATCACTTTTCTGCCTTTTTCCTCTTCTGGTTCGGTGGATCCAGAGATGAGCCATCGTCGCCATCTGGCGACTTTGAAGGCTTGCTTTGAGGTGTTCTCCACCAAGTTTGGTGGCATGGTGCATGTAAGAGTTCTTTTCTTGGTCTTGAAACTTGCTGAATTTGATTTGCCATCTTTTCTGACTCTTGTCCTTTTCTCTTTCAGTCTCTCTGGTAGAATCAGGACCTTCTCTTTGGCCCTGCTGAGGCTACGGTGACTGCGTCTAGTCTCACCGTTATTGAGTGGGTTCGTAAAGAGTTTGCTTAGGTTCAGGCAGAATTGGATCGTAAGCGTGGGCAGCGTCAGGTTGCTGAGGCGACTCATCAGGCTCAGTTGGCTGATGAACTGCATCGTCAGGAGGAGGCTACAAAAGCCGCTACTGATGAAGTGCAAACCTTGAAGGCCTAGACTGTAGGTACTTTTTCTTCCATTAGGATGTTATCTTTTCTTTGTCTGCTACTGAGTTCTGTCTTTGGCTTGTTTACTTGATTGCTTCTTTGTAGAGTTGGAACGTAAACGGCTCCAGTGGTATCCGGACTCGGAGGATATGAAAGAAACCCTTAGGACCTCTGAGGATGCTGAGCAAAAGCTTGCCTTAGCTCGCCGATTCTGGCGTGATGCTGATCGAGATGTTTTTCAGGCCTTGAAGACTATTCAGGATTTGAAGGGCCAGTTGGATGTGGCCAATGCCAGGTTCCAATCATTGTGGGGGGCTATGTCCTATCTCCTGTCTTTTATTAGACTGGAGGAGGATTAGCCCTTATATGCTGATGTGGTGAGCTATACACCTCTTATTCCATTGCGGTTCTTCAACTTCATGAAGGATAGCTTCCGGTGGTGTGTGAGCAACATCCTGTGCCACGTCCGGGTTCTTGCTCCTGAGGCTGAGCTGAAGAAGTTGGTCGACCCCAACCCGTCAGTGGATTTTGTGCTTCAGGTTGGAGAGCAGGAGGCTGGCCTTGCTTCTCTTGTAGAGCAAGTCGTAGATAGGAGAGACTTAGGTGTTGACCCTGCTGCTCCTATGCCTTGAGCGCCTTTCTTGTAAAAATCTTCTTGGTCATTGGTGGGTTGAACTTCTGGGGCTGTTGCTGAATTTTGTTGTGCGGGCTGTCCCGATGCTATTTTTATTATCTCCTACTGTGCGGGTTTTGACCCGACTTTAAAATGCTTCGGCGACTTCTTGATGTGCGGGCTTCGTCCCGACTTTGACATGATGTTACTTTCATACTACCCGATGGTAGTGTATTGACTAATTTTGGGCCAAAGTTGTTCTTGTTGCTTCAAACTACCCGCTGGTAGTGTAGTGGCTACTCCTGAGCCATAGTTGTTTTGTTGATTGAAACTACCCGCTGGTAGTGTAGTGGCTGTTCTTAAGCCATAGTTGTTTTGAGGCTTGCTGCATCATGCCATAGCATAGTTGATGTCTGAGTCTGAACTCGCAGGGTGTGCCTGAGTTCAGTCTAGTAAGTTGTGCTCTGCATCACATCGTAGGAGAGGGTGGGGAGTCAAAGATCCTAGACCGACACGGTGTGCCCTGATCTCGCTGTTGTAGCAAAAGGGTTTGAATGCTGAACCAACAATATGTGCCTGGGTTCAACTACATTCTTGTTTCACAGGAAGGAAGAACTTTTTGATCATGAATCCAGCATAAGAGCTCGTATTCACCCTAGAAAGGCCCGAGTGGACCGACACGCGGTGCCCTAATCCAACTCGGTGCTTTGCGCACAGGCTAGGCAAGGTGGGGAGCCAAGATCCTAGACCGAGATGAGGTGCCATGATCCTGCTGTTGCGAATAGGTTTGGTCTTCTGAACCAACACTAGGTGCCATGATTCAACTACATTCTCAATTCATAGTACTCTCTGATCATGAAGTGACACAAGTGCCCTGAATCATCCCAGAGAGGCCCAATCCTGGACCAACACAGAGTGCCCTGATCCAGCCCGGAGCCGCGCACTGGGTGGCTAGCCTATCCATGGAGTGATACTAAGACTCTAGTCCATGCAGGCATGCTATGAGACACCCCATAGCGCGATATATTTAAGAGGCATTGAGTTCATGATGGTCTTGTTGTTGCAAGTTGAAAGAGCGAGTTGTTCTGTTGATCGGTATATTTCTATTTCATCATCACGGGTTTTTTTACATGACTTCTTCACTTAGTTATAAAATCTTTGAAGTTGGCTAATGTGCCATGTGTTCTTCAGTGGGATTTCTTCGTCCGTCATAAGCTCGTATGTGCCTGGTCTAATTGCTCTTCTTACTTTGAAGGGTCCTTCCCAAGGGCTTAGTAGTTTGTGTCTTCCATCTTTATTTTGGATGAGTCGAAGAACTGAGTCTCCCGGTTTAATGGTCCGGGGTTGTGTGCTCTTGTCATAGTGTCTTCTTAGTCCTTGTTGATATCTGGTGTTTGTAGAATTGCACACTCTCGGACTTCTTCTAGTGAGTTAAGTTCTAGGCATCTTGTTTCTTCAGCTTCTCCTTCTTCATACTGCTCTATCTTTGGTGATGTCCAGATTAAATCAGCTAGGAGTATTGCTTCTGATCCGTAGACGAGAAAGAATGGTGAGTATCCGGTTGATTTGCTGATTTGGGTTCTAATGCCCCAAACCACTTTTGGTATCTCATCAATCCATTTGGCTCCGTAGTCCACTAGGTCTTCATATAGTCTTGGCTTTAGTCCTTGTAAAATTAACCTGTTTGCTCTTTCAACTTGTCCATTTTCTTGAGGGTGGGAAATAGATGCATAATCTATGTCGATTCCACAATTTGTTGCCCAATATGTAAACTCCTTTGTGGTGAATGGTGATCCTAAGTTTGTAATGATTTTTTTGGGTATTCCAAATCAAAACATGATGCCTTGTATGAACTCGATGGCCTTTTCTACACTGTATTTGACCAAGGGTTTGTATTCTATCCACTTGGTAAACTTGTCAATTGCAACGAAGATGTACTCGAATCCTCCTGATGATCTTTTTAGTGGACCGACTTGATCCAATCCCCAACAGGAGAAGGGCCAAGAGGGTGGTATGCATATCAGATTGTGTGCCAGAACATGTTGTTGTCTTGTGAACATTTGGCACTTCTTGCATTTCTTAACGAAGTATTCTATGTCTTTCATTGCCGTGGGCCAATAATACCCCATCCTGAAACCTTTTCTACCAAGGTTCTTGATGTCGCATGATTGCCACAGCAACCTGTGTGTATTTCTTTGATGATGTTTATTCCTCTCTCCCTTGGTATGCATTTGAGTAGAACTCCTAATGAAGTGGCTCTTCTGTATAGCTTGTCTCCCACTAGTACGTAGTTCTTGCTTTTACGTATTAGTCAGTTCTTTGTGTCTTGTCTTTTGGCATTGTCTTATCTTTGATGAAATCTATAAACTGTTGCCTCTAGTCCTCATATATTACCATGACTTGTCATGTCCAAGGGTCTTGGTCAATCTCCATTAGGTCATCTTTGGTTGATCTTGGTTGTTGTTCTTCACTGGGTTGTTTGATGGATGGTTCCTTTAATTCTTCCATGAATATTTCTGGTGGTACTTTGGCTCTGTCTGAGCCTAGTTTGGCCAAGGTATCAGCGGCCACATTTGAGTCTCTAAGAACATGGTGGATCTCTAATCCTTGAAAATTTTTCTCCAATTATCCAACTTCTACACAGTAAGCACCCATGTTGTCTTTTGTGCAATCCCATTCTTTGTTGACTTGGTTGATGACAACTGCTGAGTCACTGTAAACTAGCAACCTTTTTATTGCTAAAGAGTGGGCTACTCTTAACCCATAGAATTTGTAGGATGTACTTGAGTTATTTTCCATTGGGGGATATGAATAGGATCCCTGCTCCTGCGCCTCCTAATTTTGGTGAGCCATCGAAATACATCCTCCAATGATCTATTATGGGTTCGGGTTCTTTTAGGGTTGTTTTCGTCCATTCAGCTAGGAAGTCGCTAAGTGCTTGGGATTTGATAGCCTTTTTAGACTAAAATTCCACATTCAATGCTCTGAGTTCTAGTGCCCATTTGGATATTCTTCCTGTGGAGTCCCTGTTTCTTAAGATATCTGCCAAAGGAAATTCTGTGATGACCGTGACCTTATGTTCTTAGAAGTAGTGTCTTAGCTTCCTTGATGAAATCAAGATTGCATAGAGTAGTTTCTGTATGTGAGGGTATCTAACTTTTGACTCCGTTAGTACTTTGCTAACGTAATAAACTAGCCTTTGCACTTTATAAACATGGCCGGGTTCATCTCTTTCAACAACAATTGTTGTGCTTATGACGTTCTTAGTAGCTGAGATGTATAATAGCATGTATTCCTTCTTGGTAGGTGGCACCAAAATAGGAAACCAAGTAGTTGACCAGTTGGTACTCCAAAAATGCACTTGTTCGAGTTGAGCTTCCATCTCCATTTCTTGAGATTAGTAAAGGTTTCTTGTAGGTCTTCTATCAATGTGTCTGGTTCATTTGTTTTGATCACGATGTTGTCCATGTAGGCTTCAGCATTTCATCCTATCTGATCCCCCAGAGTTGTTTGAATTGCTCGTTGGAAAGTTGCTCCTGTGTTCTTTAAGCCGAAAGGCATTGATATATAGCAGTATGCTCCAAATGGTGTCACGAAGGATGTCTTGCTCTGATCTTCTTCTCTGAGAGATATTTGATGATATCCTGAATAGCAATCTAGAAACAAAAGTAGAGATGCTCCTGCTATTGAATCTATCACTTGGTTGATTCTTGGGGGATTGTAAGGGTCTTTGGTGCAGTGTCTGTTTAGGTTGGTGTAGTCGATGCACATGCGGCAGTGTGGTGAGTTCTTTTTCTCTACTAGTACTGGGTTCACCAACCAGTCTGGGTTGGTGTTTTCTCTGATGAAACTTGCTGCTATTAGCTTTGTGAGTTCTTTCTTGATAGCTGCTTTCCTGTCAGGTGAGAATCTTCATAGCTTCTGTTTGATGAGTTTTGATCCTTTGTTCACATCAATGATATGCTCAACCAAGTCTCTCAAGACTCCTGGCATGTCAGCTGGCTTCCAGACAAAGATATCTTTGTTGTCCCTAAGAAACCTAGTGAGCATGAGTTCCTATTTAGGGTTTAGTTCTGCACTGATGGTCGCCGTCTTCTCATGATCACCAGTTTCCAGGTCGATCTTCTTTGTCTTTACTTAGGTTGGAGTAGTGAAACTTTTGCTAGCCTTTTTTGTAGGGATTTTTGTCTCCTGTGGGTTCATTGTTGCTGCTATCATGGTAATCTCCTTCTTCCTTGTTCACCTTGCAATCTTTCTGCAATTTGGATGGCTTGCACGTCACAATCATATGCTTTCTATAGGTCTCCTTGTAGTGACAATATCCCCTTGGTTGTTGGCATCTTGAGTAGTAGATATGGATAATGAGGTACAACCATGTATTTGGTTAGTGTTGGTTGTCCCAAGATAGCATCGTAGCATGATTTGAAATTGGCTACTTCGAATTTGATGAACTCCATCCTGTATTTCTCCGTGGCACCAAATGTAACCGATAATGTGATTTGTCCAAGAGGTACTGCTGCTGTTTTGGGTACTATGCCATAGAATGGTGTGCTTGTTGGTGTAATCATCCCTTCGTAGTCGATGCTCATCTTTTTCAAGGTTGCAGTGAATATGATGTCCAATCTGGCTCCACCATCAATTAGCACCTTGGGAACTATAATATCTGCGATTGTTGGTGCTACCACCAGTGGATAACAACCTGCGTTGGATGCGCTTGTCCATTGATCTTCCCTTGTAAAGTTGATCGGGTACTCCGACCAGTTTAAATATCTTGGCACGGCAGGTTCTGCTACCATAATTGCTCTGTGCGCTAGCTCTATTACTGCTTGCTTCTTGCACCTGGTACTCTAGAGAATATCACATACAATTGCTTCCATGGTTCTTGAAAATCTCCTTCAGGCTTCTTTCTTCCTTTTTTGGTTCTAACATTTTTTTTGTCTTGGTTTTTATTATACCCACCGCCTTTTCGGTATTGGCTATTGAAGTCATGACAGTCTTTGAGCTTGTGCCCTGACCTTGGGTGCATGATGCAGTTCATGTCTTTGAAGTTTGCAAACTGCCTTTTCTTTATTCTATCTTTTTCTTGAGGGGTTAAGTTGTGGTAAGTGCTGGTCCTTTTGTTAGCTACTGCCACCGTTTTTTCTTGCATTTGTCTCTTGTTATTGCTTCTATAGTCAGCCTTCATCTCCTATCATTGTTGTCTCTGTTGTTGGGGAACTTTCTATTTGTCTTTTCTTTCGACAATATGAGCTTTTCAATAGCTCACTTGAATTCTTCATTGTTCTTTGGATCTTCGCTGTTGAACTCTTTGAATTACCACCTTGCGATGATTCCGTTGCTGAATATATCGATGAATTCTCTATCGGTTATTTCATGTACTTGTGCTCTTGCTTTGCCAAATCTTCTATAGTATTCTCTATGTGATTCTCCTAGCTTCTATGTCATTCCTTATAATTATGCTACTATCATTGGGTGTATGATAATTCCTGCAAAGTGGTTGCAAAATTGTCTTTGCAAGTCCCTCCAATATCTGATGGATCTTGCGGGTAGTTTGTCGAACCATTATAGTGGCATTGCTTCTGGTGCCATTGGGAAAAATAGGGCTTTTAGATCTCCGTCTCCTCCAGCCAACTCAATGGATTATGAATAAACTCTGAGCCATTACTATGGTTCTTCTTTCTTGTTGTACTTGGTGTGATTTGATGGCTTGAACTTGTGCGGTAGTTTCATATCTTGCAATCTTTTGGTGAAACATGGAAATATGTCATAATCTGTTGATGGTGATCTTCTATGTTCTCTGTAGCATGACCGGCATTCTGACTCTCCGCATCCTTCTTCTCTGCTTATCATCCTGCTTCGTTTCGGCCTTCTTTATGGTGGGTATGGGTGGGGTTTTTCAGATCTTGGCGGTGGAGGAAGTCTTGAATGCTGGTGATTCGTCCCACCTCTTGTGTTGCTGCTCCCTTCTGGTTCTATTTGATGAAAACTGATATTCGGGGTGGTCCGCCCTGCTGGTCTATAATAGCAGGTTGTTCATTGTGCTGAGCTTTATTTACCACCCTTTCAGGTTCTTGAGTCTTCTTTTTCGTGACTTCTTTCTCTTTTTGTGCCTTCTTCAAAGATGAGTTGTCTAGCTACCTCATTGATCTTCTCTTGTTCTTCAAGCTCGGTTGCTTGTTTTTCTGCCTTCATCTTGTTATACATCATGCGATCTTGTTTATACTTGGTCCACGCTTGCTTCTTTTATTTTGCTTTAGTTCTTCTGCTGGCTTAGCGATGGTTCTGGCCCATCCTTGACTGCTTGTGATCTTCGCTTTCTTCTTCTTCGGTTCTTTCATCTTCAGATATGTTGTTCTCTGATTCATCAGATGAATGCACTTTAGGCGGCCTCGGAGATGCGGGTAGTTCAACCACATCAGCCATGTAGAAAGTTCTTCTTCTCAGCCTTCTTAGATTTTTTGTAGGTTCTTCTTCTTCTAAATCTACATTGTCAAAAGATAAAGTGGCAAGCTCTTTTCCTTCTTCAAAGGGTAGTTCTTGATAGTAGTAGTTAGGTTGTATTTCGTTAGTAACAAAAGTACTTGGCCAATGAGTTGTATAATCTTCTTCAGTCATGGTCGTAAATATTTTTCCCTGTCTTCCGGTTGGCTCAAAATTCTTCATGATCTGCTTTGCCTTTCCTCTTGGGTCTCAAGGGTTATAGACTAAAGTCATTGGCTCTGCAAATGGGTACTCCCTACTCCTTCCATGGACCGGGTGCCCGGGGCGCTCATGCGACTTCTTCAGGTATTCTTGCACAATGGATGTTGAGTTGCATGACCCATACGGGAACGAGTTGGGAATCTTGATGAATGTCTTCAAGTTGTGGACGGTGTTGAAGTTCTACTCAGAGTTGGTTTCATATTCCTCCTCTTCTTGACCTTGAGTCAGATTCTTGATGAAGCTGGAGTTGAAAACGGTCTTTCAATCCTTCTCCGAGTCGACTTCATGGTCTTCTTCTGCCCAATTCGGTTACGAAGCCAAGAGTTTTGCGAGCTTCACGATGAGTCAAGATTCTTCCATGGCACCGATCTTGATGTCGTCAAGCTCTGACTTCTTGGCCAGATAGCTCTGGAGCTTGGCTTTCCCGTTGGCTTCACAGATCCATGAACCGAAGACGAAGGTCATTCCCGTCGAAAAACTCATCTTAAAGGTGAGGTCCGCCGAACTCTCGGTGTACAATCAGCCAAAAGCCCCACCTGACACGCTAGCTGTCAATGTTTTATCATCGATAGCCCACCACCGGGGTACCCGGCAGGGTGTTTTTGTTCGGAGGAGCTTGGCAGACTGTGGAACTTGGCGGTTGTGGCAACAAGCTTGACAAGACAGATGATTTTATACTGATTTGGGCCCTCGACTTGCGTCGATTAAAGAACTTTATGTCCAGTCAGCGTGAGCCTGTTGTGTTGTATTGATGAGTATGAGGGATTGTGTGCTGCTGTGTACTTCGCGCTTTTTTACAAGGGGTACCTGCAATGGCTTTATATGGGGCGAGGCTGGCTGCGGGCTCTGTATTTCCTAGTCGGATTCTTGGAATGAGTCCTAAACTAAGAGTTTTGTACTCTTTCCTATTACCATCCATCTAGGATATGGTAGTTCTCACGTCATGTTACTCCGTGTTGTACTCAAATCGGGCGGCGAGTTCTTTGATCCTCTATCCGTATTCTGTCTTCTTAGGGAACCTCCGGTGTCCCCCATCAACAGTAGGAACATCACTGCCGGGCTGGATTAAAGAACCAACAGTGATACAGACTATCACTGCCGGGTTGGTCCATGCCCTAGCAGTGATAAGCACTAGCACTGCCGGTCTCAACTAATGAACGAGCAGTGATGCGTATAAATGATGCCGGCCACATTCAAATTCCATGAAATAGGTTGCACTGAGAGTTCATATGCATTCCTGTGTCGAATTGATCTAAAACTTTTTGTCTTGACTTCACATGCCACATACAAAGTATCCACCAAGTTTGAGATGTTTTGAATTGTTTTGCTACTCTTTTAGGTTTAATTTAATTTTGGCGCGACTTCACCCAGTAATTATAGTTTGAACTAAGACTGAAACGACCTTGATTTCCTCAAAGGGAAATCCTTAGTGTCGAAGTGAAACATGACCATTTAAATCATATTTCCCAATAACAGTTGTATATCATAGTCCATACATCAAACAAAAGAGTGCAATAGAAAGGTTTCACATATTTATTACATCGCCACTTGGTGGAATTAGAGTTCATGCAGCAAGAAATAAAAGCCTGAAGATGTGGAAGCGATCATCATCCACCAACTCGAGTGTAGGATCAAGACCCTCAACCATCATTCTTCTCAGAGGAGTACTCACTCCTGGAACCTGTGTGACAAAGTATCAGTATGATACGTACTGGCCACTCCCACCCTATGCATTTCTTTGTGGAAATTGTATGCAAAACATGGATATATCAAAGAACATATAAAGGTTAGGGTTTCCTATGCAAGCGATCAGGTATATAAGTAGTATATTAAATAGGCTTTAAACACATTCCCATCCCCACACCATCTGTCATCATCCATCTCTATCTTTCCTCCCAGAACCTCCAACACCATCTTAGACTCTGGTCGATAGGCCAACTCCCTCTTGGCCTGCCTCAGCGGCCCGCAGCCCTCATCCTGGCTCACGGTCAGAAAACACTCCCAGGGGGAAGGTAGCACACTCCACTCACTAGTCTGGTGCATCCTCCTAAGGAAGGGTCCATAGCCAACGAATCGGCATATGTATCGATCAATCAACCATACACTCTGCAGAGGTTTCACTAGTCCACCGGATAGCCATCATCGATGGAGCGCCCCATCTAGGCAGATTCCGGGCGCCTACTACCATAGAATGATGCCATCCTACCCCTCAGCACTGGATCACCTGTAGAGTGGTTGATACTGTGAGGACTCATGATCCCATTCCCGCAGGGCATCATGACCATCTCGAAAGGGTGTGAGACTCACATACTCCTACCTCCCTAACACACGCTCACCTGATCGTAATGGCATCGATATATCCAGCGGTTTGGCCGTATCCCCCCATGGGAAGCTAGTGGAAAGCAAGAGGTTCCTAAGGTTTGAATACCAGTGCAGCAGTTCCTATGTGTGACCAAGCCAGGATGTCTTCATCTGGGTTGTCCTTTAACGTGCTACCATGGCACCTTCGTCCTGGGTTCCACCCCTCAGAGGCTCACACCTGAAGACCACCATCATACCCAATTTAGTCCACCACAGACTTCTATTCGTGGGAATGTCCAGACCCATTCCCCGGTAAGACTTGCTCCAAAATCTCATCGTAGATCCCAGCCCGATCGACTCAACCCTCACCCTACACCCTACCGTAAAATCCACCCCAAACCCAGATATAGCATCATCAGCTCACTTCTCCATCTGATCCATCAACACACACATCAAGCCTGGCTCCCCACTAGGCCCTTCCCAGGTTCATCACGTCGCATCAAAATGTAAGCGAGTGAAGTATATGTATATAAATAAAGCAGATAAGCAAGTGGCTGACATAACAGCGGGTATGCAGGTATTAGGTTACAATAAGGTAGGGCTCATCAAATAAATATCTACCATGCATTCCTAGCACAGGTGAACCATTATAGTGTAACAAAAGTAAAGCGCTAGCATTACTAAATTAGCCATGTGTAATGGGTTCTACGAGGTTGGGTGAGATGTGGCACCTTCGCTGTCATTGTCCTTCGACCTTCCCTGGTACTCGGTGTCATCGTCAGACCGGTCCTCGCTCGACTCTGTAACCGAGAATTATTGGTCATGGGAGCGACCCCTATAGATTAGCACAAAGAACAGATAACCGCAAAAAGATCCAAATGCACTCAAACATGGTGAAAACAACTAGGGCTCAATTTATAGAAAATTTGGATATTTGGATCACAATTTTCTGAGCTCATATGAATTAGTTATGATTTTTCAAAGATTTAACCATATTATGAAAAAGAAAAAGGCTGGATTATCCTGGGGCTGACATGTGGCAGCATGGGATTGGGCCACGTGTCACACGCGGTTTCAACAGGGACAACGCAACGACTGACGCAGGTGATGACATCATGCCGACGTCAGCATTGACAGGTGGGGCCATGGGTGACATCATCAGCTGACGTCAGCGTTGACTCGGTCAATGGTCAAGGTCAAGTGGGCCCTTCTTGGGCTGTTATTGGGCCGAGTGGGCCAGGCATGGGCCGGGCTCAGCCCACCATGTGGCACGCTTTGGTGCGGACATGTCACGCATCAGGATCCGCAATGGGCTTGGCTCACAGCTCCGGTTCATGGTGCAATGGTTCACACTAGGTCCACTGTCAGTGGCTCTGGTTCATGTGAGCCGGGTGCACGATCCTATCCTCAAGTCCACGTGGTTCACAGTCTGGTCTATGGTGTATCGACGCTCTCTGGACCCACTTGCAGCGACTCAAGTTCACATGGAACACATTCATCATCTTCAAGTTGAGGCAATCCCCTCTTTGTTTCCTCTTCTCCGATGGTGAGGCTCACCAGTGGCAGCCAAACCTCTAAATTCCAGCATGCCGTCGGTTCTCAGCCTCCATTAGCTTGCGCATTGGCTCCGCGGCAGCACAGCGGCCCGATCCAGGTGCTCCAAGGCGGCAGTTGGCAACCGGTGAGGTCTCTCCTTCAGCGAATGGTGGAGCGACGGTGATGGCGCATGGAAACAGCGTAACAGCAACTTGATTCCAATCCAAAGCGGGGCACGGGGGTGCAATTGGGGTCACCCAACATCCTCCCGATGCGCCAGCGGTGACCATCTCCCATGGCGGAGTCCGCGTGGGTAGCAACACCCACAACAGAGCTTCGGTGTGATCATGGTGCGTAGCACAGCACTCAGAGAGGCTCCCCAGCCTTCATCTTCTCCCTGGTCTGGTGAGCTCCTCATGAAGATGCTCAATATCATCTTCCTATGCTTCACGCTGGTCGGAGATGGCAGGTAGCAGCGCGGTATGGCGACACTCTAGAGCGGCACCACACCAGCATGGCATTGGCATGGTTGGGTGCTCGCGCGTCTTGGCATGGCACTCCGGTGGCTGGCATGCGCACGAAGTACGCCATGATGAGGCATTCACAGATCCGAGGTCGAAGCGGATCAGAGCTCAACGGCTGCCTGGCAGGATGGCTTCACCACTGTGGCGCTCGGCGCGTGGTGACATGCAGAGGGCATGTCCATCCATGGAGTGCATGGGGCTTGGCTAGTCACGTGCGTGTGCGTGCATGCGTGGTCTTGGCCTACGCGCTCATAAGGCAGAGCGCCATGGCTAGTAGCAGAGGTCGGGGTTGGAAGAGGAGTTCATGGCGGTGCTCATCGGCGTTGGTGAGGAGGGAGAGTTACGGTACAAGTCCAACCAGCAGCGGTCCGTGGTTCGGCTTCTGCTCCTTAGTCCAACGCGTAGCAGCGGTGCCGGCACGACGGTGGCTCCTTCTTCTCTGGTGGCGGCAATTCCTTCCCTGCCTCCTTCTTCTCCTTTCCTCCCTTCTCTTCCAAATTGAGGTGGTTGGTGGTGAATTGGGAACCACCAGAGCGGTGGCGGTGGCTGGGAAGCCCTAGCGCTCCCGGGGCATGCTTATGTAGAGGGGTGGTGGAAGTAGTTGGCCGGCAGATGGCCGATCATGGCTCTAGGTCGATCAGGTGGCCAGGGAAGCTCCAGGTCACCCAGTAGGGGCTCGGTTAGGTCCATGGAGTCAGTGAGGGAGTACTAGCGTGGTCCGGGTGAGGCTAAGCTTTACAGCGGTGTAGGCTCACCGCGGCGGCCACGCATGTGCGCGCGCGCACGGAGAATTTTGCCCGCACCATGGGCATTTTGGTGTCGAGTGGTCGGTCTAGGTGGCGGCTCCACGGGCGTAGATGAGGGATGAGATGGGATCGAGTGGCTGGGGTGACTTTCTTGGCGGCGACACGGGGGAGCAGGCATTGACACACATGACGTCACGCACAGGCGGGCGATGGGGGAATCGGGGAAAGGTATGACAGATGGGTCCCGCTGTGAGGCCCATCGGTCAGCGGCTCGGCTCTCCTCGTCGTGACGTGAAGCTGGTGCTCCTCCTTGCTGGGCCTCGCGGGCCAGCGGCTTGCTTTGCTCGCTGGGCTGGCTCGCGCGGGGAAAGGAGATGAGAGGGTGAGAAGCAAGTAGGGCTGGCTTTGCTCGTGGGCCAGTTTGCTTTTCCCTTTTTCCACTTCATTTTCTTTCTCTTTACTATTTCCTGTTTTTTCAAAAATACTTTATATATATAATAGTGTGGCATGAGGTAAAATAATTCTCTAGTGGACATGCATGGTCCTTGCTAGGTTGGGTATTATTCCCATAGTAGATGTTTATTCAATAAATAAATATTGTTGGTGCTTTATTAAGCAATACATAAATTCAATTAAAACCCAAATCACATGTTAATTTAAAATGCGATATGATGCATGACACAGGAGCTAGGGTTACAAGGTAAAGTTATGTGATGCTTGTGCAACGCGTGTGGGGATTTTCTACATGACACATCATCACTCATAGGTTTTGAGAAAAAAAATTTGTAGTTCGGATTTTTAGGGTTGTTACAAAGACCACCCTTGAAAGAGCCGGAATGGCACAAAAATTTTCCAAAAGGTCTCATGTGCCCTAGGAAATAACGTTTTATGGAGATTGATGCAAAATCCATGTGTTTGCATTTTGTAGTTCACCATAATGTTTCTCACCATACACAAAGAAAATTACAATAATTAAAATAATTATTAAAAAAACATGGAAACTAGTGTGGGACCATGGTTTAGGTGTACAAGGTTGGCAAAAAATATTCAAGCCATTTTGACATGTGAATATACAAGTGTAATATCTTTATTGAATTATTATGGTATATGAGCCCTTTCATCCATAAGCGTAAGGATTAGTTTTATAAGAAAACTAATAAGAATATTATTTTAGAAAAGGAATTATTTGCTAAGAAATGAAATAATTTCTAACCAATAATTATGAAAATTTTAAAATAAAGATCAGTTCTAGGTTTAGTTTTATAATTGTATTTTCAAAAAACAAATGAAAAGGAAATAATTTGGGACGCAAGGTTTCGAACCTGGGTGTCGGGGGCCATGGGGACGTGCCTTATCCACTGCGATAGAAGGGATTGTTCGGTATAGTGCCAGACTATAGTTTAGTTAACCATAAATTCTCAACCACATCTGTCCCGGGTGCTATTGTAACCTGGCACTAATTATTGTCATCTGTACCGGGTGCTATTGCAACCCGGCACTAATATGTATCATCAGTGTCGGGTGCTATTTCAACCCGGTAGTGATATGCCTGGACTATATAAGCCCAGCGCATGCGGGGCAGAAAATTCCCCAATCTTTCACTCTGCGCTCACTCAACTCGAACTCTCGACGCCGTCCGCCACCGTCCACTGCCTCCACCCGCACCACCGGCCGCCGTAGCCGCGCACTATGCTTCGTCTCCACTATCGTGCGCGCCTCACCGTGCACCCCGCGGCTGCAAGGGAGCCGCCCGATGCCATCCCCGGCCCCGTTTTGCGCCATGCCGGATCCTCGATGCCCTGCAACAGTGCTCGACGTTGACCCACCATTGCTGGTGCTCTGCGACTCCGGTCGTCTTAGGTGAGGTACCCAAGGAACTTTACAGGCTCTCAATGGTGGCATTCACACCAGCGAACTCAGGAGCGCGGGCCAGGCCGCGCCATTGTTCTCGGTGAGCGCCACCCCTGGAACACCCTTAAGGTGTTCAACGTTTTGCTGATTAGGAGCGTGCAGTGACAATCTTTTTGGATTTGTGTGTATAGTGGTTTCTCCATCGCCGGTGGCAGCTTGAGCCTAGACTCCACGGCGGCGGCTGGTTGTCCCCTAGTCCACGCCGGCGACCTTGTCGATCAATCTACTTCCTTGTCCACGCCACCGTAGTAGCCCCACCGCAAGGAGCATGGACCGCAGCTGCACCCAACAAGTTGAGTGTGTCCGATCATTGAAATGCCCATGTTAAGTTTTTCTCTAGCTTAGAGCATTGACCAAATGTTAATGATGTGGCATATGCTAGATGATTAAATTCCCTTGCTAGAGATATAATACTTTGCCATGCTATAATGTACAAATAGTTCATCCACACACGATTTGATGTGTAAAAAACTATGGCCTGTTATATGTTGTATTATAAAAAGTTTGGCAAATTGAGTAGAAAACATGATTGAGTGTCATAGTGATAACACACTGTATTAACTTGGTTTGTTTGCTTTGTCAAATTCATGTGTGAATGGCATAGTAGGAAACAATGGCATGGTATGTAGTGTGGATTGGCCGGCAACCGGGGATCTACCGTAGGTGGGCAGATGCCAATCATCAAGTCCATCACTATCTAGGCAATTCTCACAAAAAATTCAACACAGAGGCTGAAGCTTTGTAGGCCTTTTATGGACCAAAACATGGCCCAGTGCATCAACCGCTTGAAGAGAATCCACCGGCACTAGAGATTGAAGAGAATCCACCTGCTTTGGCAATGGAAGGGGGTCCATAGGCACTGGAGATTGAAGAGAACCCACCGACTAGAGATAGGAAGATTAGGACTCCACCTGCTCTTTGGTCTTGGACACATGCCATGATTTTATGTCAAGCTATGTTCATTGCATTTCTTCTTTGGAAGTTGATGTAAACTTCCTTTTATACATGTATCATTACCTGCACTTTGTGATATGGAGCTAGTTTTGTGGACTTGGTATTGTATTTTGTGTTTTATGTTCTCCACACTTGTTGGGCCCAATAGTTGGATTTGCAACACTTACAATAGCCAATTCTCTATATGTCCATAGCCATGACTTCTACATGTCGCCAGATGGCCCGTAGCCAACTTGATAGGAAGCAACAAACATCGCAGGATGGAAACTCTAGGATGGGAACCCCGCAAACTCCTGCAAACCATGCACAACAAGCACCTAATCAGATCGTTGATACGGGAGCCCCTAGGATGGGAACCCTGCAAACTTCAACAGTTGTCGGAGAGGCATTTAGCCCCACCAATTGGCTAAATCTTGTGCAAGACAGTACCTTGGTGCAAGATAATGTTGAGGTAACTTAGTTGTTAATAAAAAAGATAGACTAACATGCTAAGTTAGTGGCTCATCAATTGCCTTGTTTTGTGTGTCATCGCTAGGGTACGAGAAATTGTGCACTAGATGGTGTGGGTACCAGCAACGCATGTACCACCAGACATAGGACAAGCCAAGGAGCCTCATTGCTTCCTCAAGGAAGAAGTGCACACTATCACATAGCTGATGTTGACCAAACAGGCGAGCCGATCAGCCTAACTGAATCGGTGACAAAATGGAAGAATACCATGGGGATTCTTGTGACGGACTACATCCCGATTAAGTACAGGCGATGCAAGGGGGATGCGCAGAGAGATGAATGGGTTGTCCTAGAAGTAGAAAAGGCTGCCGTTTGGTCAAATTTGTTACCATATTTGACTTTCCCATCTGACATTGAAATGGAGTTGGTCAAGAAAAAAGCCAAATCAAATATGGGGATAATGTTTAGGAGTTTCAAGCGCTTTTTGACTGCTAAGTATTACAATGAGGATAAAGAGCCAAATTGGGGTGAGGCACAGTATGAAAAGCAGAGGCAATTTTGGGCGGAATTCAAGGAATTTAGGCTATCCAAGGAGGCTAAGGCCTTGAGCGAGAAAAACAAGGCGAACTTTGAGAAATTGACAAATTATCATAACCTTGGCTTTCGTGGCTACCTCAGTAAGCTGCCTAAGTTTGATGAGGACATTGCGAAGTTGCAAGAATAAGGGATTGAGCCAGAGACTGTCACTTGGGAGCCAAGAAGCATGTATTATAGCATGGCTCGGGGGCACACCACGGCCCGGACGGGACCCTTTTGACCCGGCACAATCCAGCAATGTCCGCCAAAAATAGCGCTAGTTTGGAGGTCACAGATGCATTCATTGAAAGACTTTCAGTAGCACACCAGGAGTTACACTCAGGGGTCCACACCCCGATGGCCACCATACGGCGCTGCCATCGAGCACCATAGATGCCCCCGCCCGCTACCGGGTGCCACAACAGGCGCCGCTGATGCCTCAGCCTGCTACCGGCTAGCGAGAGTGCCGCCTCCACCGCAGTGGATCTCCCATGTGGTGTCCTTCGATGGCGGATTTGCATTTAATGATGGGTTATGAGGGTGCTACACTAGCCAGAAAACAAAACTTTTCTACCTTATAAACCAGGATCTACTGCTAGTTATAGGTTACGGGATTACCACTAGATGCGCAGGTGCAGCGGAAGATGACTCGATGTAGTCGTATGCATCGCAGCAGGTAGTGTAGTTGCATGGCCGTCCGTCACGTCAACCCCCTCACGCGGTTCATCCCAGTGCTCCAGATGCAACACCTCTGAGGAATCCCACACGTGCAGGGAAGAAGCGATGCGCCTCCGGACTACTAGGTCTGCGAGGAGCAGAAGGCACGAGCATGGGGAGGGCGACGGCGGCTGTTAAAGGCCTATAACATCCTGGCCACGCCCCTTCCCCTTGCTTATATAGGCGTCCCCAATGAGCTCACAAGTTGGAGGCCCATTAGTAACCCTAAGCCTTGTCTAATTCGGGTTCAACCCGAATTAGGCTTTCAGCCCCTTAAGCGTGCAACCCTATGGGTTCATGCACACATTGACATGGGCTGAGTACTCCTACTCGCCCAATAGTTGACAGCGGCCTCTAGCAAGGCGTGACAACTCCTATGTGCGCGCAAAGATCATATCAGACGAACCACTACGACCACATACAAGTTATTCCCTTTGCCACTCGATATATGGTTCAACTCATGAGTTAACACTTAACCCAAGCACGACCATGCATTTGTTGATCCAATCACTTGAGTGATCCAGTGATATCTCTCTCGCATAGAGAGGGGCAAATTTCATCTTGATTGTCTATGTCTCATAGCATGCTTCCCGACCACCCGAAGACCACCTTTATAACTACCCAGTTACGGAGCAGCGTTTGATAGTCCCTAAGTAGGCCGTTTCACATCTTGAGTACATACCACAATCTTAGGTCTAAGGACATAATGTATATGATGTGAATAGAGACTTTCTCATATTGGGTCAGTCCAGCCTACATGTCTCACATGTGCCCATATTATTAGTTTGACATCTCCATGTCCATGACTTGTGAAACATAGCCGTCAACTAATACATGTGTTGGTCTAATATTCAAGTGTGTTCTCACAAGAACGCCGACCAGGGACAACTTTAGAATAACCATTCAAGTAATTAAGTTCCACAAATAATTCACATAATTACCAATCAACACAAGTTGTCTATAACGGATATTCAATGAACACTTAATGCATGTCATAGATACAACTGGAATATCATCATCTCTATGATTACCTCTAGGGCATATTCCCAACATTCAGGTCCATCACATCTCCCATCTCATCCTCTATCACTCATTCCCCTTCTTGCTAGGGTCTAGGCGCAGTTTAAATTTGTTGAGACGGTGACGACTCACTGACAGCCGCTGCTGCTGTCGATGCTCTACACCATCGTCGTGCCCTTTGTAGCCGACGGGCACACACCAGGTATGCCTATCGCTTCTATTTCCTTTGCTTTTGTGCTAAACTGAGAACCCAAAGCCTAAATCAAGCTATTTATATTTGGATCTGATCTAGTTAGAAGTATATACATGTCAATTCTTTTTTGCAAAAGTTATTGCCTACCTTCTCTCGCTAGATCTGCTGCCTCGCCAGGTCTTGCTTGCACCTGCCTTATCTCTCACTGTCCTTGCTATTTCCTTCTACTCATATCTCAAGGGGTAAACTTGTATATCAACTTTGATTTGCATTTCTCTACAAATTACATGTGTTTCCATGCTGACTCAAAATGTGTATACATGTATTGAAAAATTGCTGAGCTAGATTTCTATTCTCTTCTTTATCCATGAGCTAGAATATAGGATGCATGTGTGCTAATATATTTCATTTTGATATATGAATTTTGGTATACATGTTTTGCTTCTGCAAGAAGAGGTGAGGGATCTGGAGCACAAGATTAAAAGGGAAGGTACATGCTCATGAACATAGTACTATGTTTAGCTCCTACGATATTATCTCCAAGTGGCATCAGTACATGAGTTCTGTATAAACAGGAGTTGCAGAATGTCAAAACTATTTACTTTAATTTTGCTCTTATGTGATGATGTTGGAATTATGGTAGTCATGGCCTCATGGCAGTACCTAGCTTCCTTGCTGGTTATCGAATAGAACATTTATATCCCCCTTTTTTAGTTTTCATAAGCATGATTCAGACACTTGATCTTTATGCACAAGGATCAGTACATAATGGATTCCATGTTGGAAAGTTTCCCTGATGATTGCGTATAGAGAATGTGAAGACATGTAGACTACCAAATTAATTATGTGTGCTGAGAAAAAGGTTGAATATATTTCCCCTGTTGCCCCAAAACCTGAGATGATATCATGATTCATTCACATGTTTCTATTTTTTCCTATTTTGTGCATTTCCAGAAAGTAAAGAAAAGGGTATATAATAATATAATCTTGAGAATTATACATGCACCTATTCTAGCTGTACATTTTGTCCATGGCATCTCACTGTATGAAAATTGCTTTCTTCTTAGGTAGTTTGGGCAGGAGACGAGCAGACACAACTCAGGTGAACACCCTCTGAACTTGAGTTGATAGCTTCTCTGTATTGCATACAAGTGAAAACAACAACTTGATGTTACTGCTCCTCTGTTACTGCTTTCTGCTATTTGTATATGTAGTAGATAATTGATGTTGAAGTCAATAAACTCTGCAGCTTAATGGCCAACTATATGTGTAAATTGAATGACACCAACTTTATCCTAGTTAACTGTTCTACTAGTTGCCACCGTACTTGTTCTGCTAGTTATCTGTCATTTTGTGAACCTCCTTTTTATATATTTGATCCAACCACAACATTCCCACCTCATAATGTGTGAACAGGTTACCAAAGATGGGTGAAGGCAGTCCAAAGTGTAGTTACAGAGAACTCAAAGGAGACACCATGGTGCCTACACAATCATAACTGATTTAGGTGTTGATCTACCTTTTAGATACATGTAGCTAACACTTAGACTTTTCCATTGATGAGACATTAGATGTTTGTAATGGCTGATCATATATGTATGTCTCCGTGAGTGTTTATACTTCATGAATGAATCTATTTGTATGAGAAATATATACAATGATGTTACTTTTGTATTAAATTGCAACCAAATGGATTTTTTATCTTTTAAATGCATTTAAATGATTTCATTGAACCATCCGTCGCATATAATGTCAAATTGTCTGACGGTATATAGTTCTAGCAGACCATGACGCTGTAGATTCCTGGTGGGCTATCGGATGGTCTGACGCTAAAAGTGCGGTCTGACGTTATATGTTTTTAGCGTCAGCACTTACAGTGTCTGCAGAAGTTTGACGTTATATGTTTTTAGTGTCAGATCATCCAGCGCTAATCCTGGTGTTGTGGTATAGTGATTGCTCTGATACCATCTTATAACACCTTGGTTCCGAAAGAAAGACCAAAGGTCGTCATACGTGCGCCCAAATCCACACGTATAACAGAAAATGGAATATTATAAAAATAATGTATTATAATATATATATATAGCGGAATCATATTTATATCAACACTTACAAACATCATAGTATCGTAGAATGATGACTACAACTTCTCTTTAGAGCACCATTCTTCTCAGGGACCGTTGCCTGAGGGCTCCGTATGCCAAAGGTGTACACTTTCACTCCAGGATATGATTACTCTTTATGCTCGAGGTGGCCAACCTCTTAGCCCATTACTGAGATAGGCCGGCAGAGGTCATAACGAGGTTCTTCACAGGGTCATAGGCAGCGGTAAC
Source organism: Bothriochloa decipiens (assembly GCA_023333625.1). NCBI lineage: Eukaryota > Viridiplantae > Streptophyta > Magnoliopsida > Poales > Poaceae > Bothriochloa > Bothriochloa decipiens. Next base: position 18,246,537 of record CM041633.1, read on the forward strand.
TCGATCCGTGACATACTCATAGCCTTCGCCCCAAACTAGGATCAACCTGAACTCCCATGCTAGAACTTGCAACGCCCTTCTCACCATGGCCATGGCACCCGTCGGTAAGCCACCCATCTGCCTATGATAGTCCTGCTAATAGACCAAGCCAGTGCCCATTAGCCTAGAGATGTACGAAAGTCCCAGGTTGCCGCACCACGAATAAGACCACAAGGGGGAGGAGATACGGATACCCTCGTCAACACGAGTCCCACTAGCATCCATTTCCATGATCATTCACCGCCAACCAATGATGCAGAACACATCAAGTTATCCAACGGCCGAAGCCATGAGCCCACGGCTCCAACATGTTAAGAAACAAGTTTTATCTTCATTAAACAGGTGATAGGTAAGTGGAGCACTAGCAACCTATTAACCTATCAACTAAAAATCCCCATAGGTGATATCTGGGTAAAGTGGCTAGTCATTCCTATGGTTTGCCGATTTAGAACACATGTAATGTATTTAATTAACATGATCAAAAGATGCCTACACTTGCCTTAAATCCAAAGTCTAGCTGCTCAATAATCTTTTGTTGTTCTATCTTCTGATTTCCAACTTTAGCTGCACTTGTTGGTCCTCAGCTTCCTATCATCAGCACTCACGAACTGTTCTCTATCTACTCATAGCAAACAAGCAACACAAACATACAACACTAAGAACATGCATCATACCAAAAGAAACATTAAAGAAAAAGTGGACTAACGGTAGAGATCAAAGCTACGATCGTGAGAGCGCAAGAGCGACCAACAACGGAGCTATCGTTGTGAGGGCACAACTAACGAGGTTGACCTAGGCTATTCGCATTTTAGAAAGGCATAGGTAGATCATTATTCTAACCAACAATTAAGTTGCATTTTCAAAAGCCTAGAACATGATAAACATCACTGCTATTGCATAGCTTACGTCGATACGAACCTAACGTCATAAGAACATGCTAAAACAGGGTTAAAACGGATAAGTCATGGGCAAGAAAAGGTCAGGGGAAAAACTATAAATAAACAGAGCTACTTTCAAATTTTAAATAAATATAAACCTACATTTTATATAGGTTTGGACCTCGGGCATTAATACCAGAGACCACAGGGTCTAAACCATGAAACTGCAAGGCTAATTTGAACTGCAGTGGACTAAATAGTAAATACTAAAAAGTCTAGGGACCTTTTTTGCAAAAATGCCAGGGCTGACCGGCTGGTTGATCGAGTTGACATGGTCAGCGCTTGCGTGGCGCATACGTGGTATATACATGCTGGCACGTCGGCTGCTGACTGGGTCTGTTGACCCGTAGTTGACTAGAGGTCAACAGAAGATCTGAGCCGCTCGGCTTAGATCGGATCGTTGCCGCAAGTCCAACGGGTGATGGTCGCCGAAGTGGCGCTGGCTAGGGCAGCGCTTCACCGGGGATCGCTAGAGTTCGGTGGAACGGTGTTCCGGGGATCGCCTAGATATGCTAAGGGCATGGGGATGACAAGCACGGCCTCTCGGTCTCTGCCATGGGCATCACGGTGGTAGGGGATGGCCGGAGGCGGGGTTTGGGCGATGGTGGTGCCATTAACGCCGGCCGAAACTTGGTGGGGAGGCGATGCGGGGCGCTAGGACGTGAGTCGGACGCACGGCCACGACACACGCATTTGCGCGCATGCGATGCGCGACACGAGAGCAACAGATAGCGGCCAGGGATTCGAGAAGACGCGGCGGTGGCGGACGACGGTGGTGGTGCGACTTCGGCTGGGTCACGCGGCGAGCACAAAATGGGAAAGGGGACAGCGATGGTACCAGCGTGATGCTCACCTCAACGCGAAGCTTGTGACGGGGTTCTCGTCGGCGGGGACAAAACGGTGGCGGAGATCGACGGCGGCCGCTAGCTCCGCGGCTAGGGTTTCGTAGATTCGCGAAACCGATGTGGCAGCGGGCTAGGGTTGCGAAAGGGTGTCACACTCCATTTTTAAGAATAAAAATAGAATGTATAAATAGCCTTATATGCGCCCTAGGAACAGTCGCACATATAGGATAATAAATTACAAAGAGTATCATCACCCTGTTTATTACATAGCATACAAATATTTATTACAGAGTATTGCGCATAAACAATAAATAACTAAGATATCTTTATCGCGGAAGCTCCACGCAGGGACACGTCAACAGGTGTACACCAAGCCTAGTACTCATCACGATAGCTTTCATTCCAACCTTCATCTGTTACCCATCTGGGATTTTCCAAAATTGAAAGTAAAGCAAGGGTAAGTACACAACCGTACTCAACAAGCATAACATGGGTTAATGAGGCTCAAATAAGCTGACACTGTTTGACTGCATTTAGCTTTTATAAGTTAATCATGTTGAGGCATAGCATCAAGGTAGTGAAAATTCCCATATACTCATGATCAAAATAACATTAACCAGTGTGTAGCAATAACGACATCAAGATAAACACATTAACAACTTGAGAACCATTATCTTTTGTAAATGTGTCAAGGCCGTCCTAACCGAAGGGCACGGACAATATATTGATTTAAACTCTGATCAGAGGTGTACACTTTCACTGTAAGTCATGTTTTACAACCAAGTGGATTTATAACTTCCCAACCACCACAAAACATATAAAGCCTCCAATAGGTTCTCCTAACCAATCAGAGATGCGGAAATACGTTGTGTGTAGAAACCCCTTCCAATATGGCACAATCCTTCCCGGCTATACTCATAAGGACAGAGGCAGTCCTATACCCCAACTTCCAGACCACTAACCAGCTAGAAAAGGGCCTACAAGTGACTAGAGCCAGAGCCATATAGCCCTTGCAGTTGTACGGATTCTCCATGATAAATCACTTACAGACAAGAGTTCATGTTTGTTAAAAGTCATCATTTTTGTTGATAGCATAACACACATCAAGTTATAAGATCATGACCATTAGAGCACTAGCATCATAACTACCCAATGCAACCCAAAAGGTTCAAGGAATCAGGATATCAAAGCTAGTTATAGTTTCTAGGTCATCAAACAGACACATGCAAATGAATTGTTATTTATAGTGAATAGGTAACAAGGATGATCCATGCTCTTTCCTTGATTCACAAAGTCCTACTGATCCTGCTGATCCTCAAAGTAGTCTTGCTCAACAAAAACCTCACCGTCTGAACTCGACATTAACATTCAACACCAGACAATCCAATCGAGCATACATACACGAAGCAAACAAAGAGTTATTAGAGAAACAGTACACCAATCTCATTAAAATAGAATAAAAAGTTTATAAAACTATTCTACTCGCTTCTACGATCACACAAACGTCAAGTTCACCGAAAACGGAGTTATAACGGTGAAGTTATGAATTTTCAAAGATTTTCTATAGACAAATAAATACATTAAATATAGAATAGAAATATAAAGTTTTTAAAATACTTCAATAGTAGCACTACTGCGTAGATTACGAAATTATGAATCTAACGGAATTTGAACGGACCAAATCAGAGTTAAAACATGTAAGATATAAGCCTTTAAAGATAATGGCAAAACTGTAAATAAGTGAAAGCGTATACTGAAACTGAAAAGAGGAAATACGTTTTCCAGAGAAGGAAACGTATTCTGGAAGCTGTTACAAGGAAAATACGCTTTCCAGTGGACAAAGCGTATTATGGATCTGTTAAACAGGAATTACGTTTTCCAGTAGAGAAAACGTATTCTGATGAAAGCGCCAAGGGCTCTTAACAGAATACACCAAAACCCAGGGGGTTTTTGGTAAATCTGCCAACCGAAGGGGTACGGGCTGTTTCTGGCCGTTCGTTTCAGGATGAATGGTCCAGATTGACCAGGCCAGTCGGCCTCGCCGGGGAAGACACCCGTCATGGCGGCGGCCATCGCCGGCGATGAAGAACCTCGCCGGAGTTCATGGAACCCACGATTCCAGCAACCATATCAAGCGATACCGGTGCCATTCGAAAGATGAGATCGAGCCGCGCTCACCTAAGTAGAAGATGACGGCCAAGGGCAAACGAAGACGGTGCACGGCTCGGGATGGCAGATGGCGGTGAACTGCGCACGGTGTGGACTCGGGTTAGATCAAATTGCACACAAAGAAACCCACCAGGACACTCAGGAAGTCAAAGCGGAGGTTGCCGGCTAGTAGATGATGAAGACCCTCGGTGGTGGCTAATTTTGAGCTTTGGCGGCCAGCGGCAATGGCAGCTAGGGTTCCGCGTGACGCGGCGGCTCGAAGCGAAGGCGGCTGGCTTAGGGTTCGGAGAGGAGTTGCGGCGCTGTTTAATTGCTTAAATAGCCCCGAGGGCAGAGGGGTGCGGCCGGACGTGGGAGGCATGGGGTGGCGCGGTCGGTGTCGGGCTCGCGGCCGAGTCAGGGACGAATTGGAGATGGACGATGACGATGGGGGCTCCACCTTTCGGCGACAGCGAGAGGGGAGGCGGACATGCGGAGCGATGACCAGCTTGCTGGGCCTGGCCAGGTGGCCCATGATGGAGGCGACGGTGCGTGCAGCTGCTTCTGTTGCGGGCTTCGGCCTTCGGCCCAAGAGGAAGGGAGCAGGCCGCGCGCGGAGGAAAACAGAGCAGGTCGCGGGGAAAGAAGCAACGGGCCGAGCGGGGAAAAAGAAGAGAGGCCGGCCGGTTCGGCTGCTCGGGCTGAAAAGAGTGAAGGGGAGTGGAGAGAAATAAATTGCTTTTTCTTTTATTTGAATCCTTTTCAAAAGTAATTTCAAATAATTTTTGAATTCTAAATTCAAATTCAAACATCACATAAGAAAATATGCACCAGTATGAATGCTCAAGCATGTTTCTTCAATGATTCAACCTCATTTTCATAAAAACATTTATTTTGCCTAATTTTTAAAAATTTGAAAATCTAGGGTGTTACAATTCTACCCCCTTAAGAAAATCTCGTCCTCGAGATTGGATTTTGCTTACTCAAACAACTACGGATAAGCTGCCTTTAATGCATCCTCTGTTTCCCAAGTTGCCTCAACCTCTAAGTAACGATTCCACTGCACCTTGCACATCTTGATAACCCGACTTCGGATAACCTTTTCTGTTGTATCCAAGATCCTTACCGGAAACTCTTCATATGTGAGATCATCCTTAATAGTAAGTTCCTCCATAGGCAAGTGCTCCTTCTCAGGTACACGCAAACACTTCTTAAGTTGCGACACGTGGAACACATCATGCACACCAGCTAAACTCTCTGGCAATTCCGACTGATAAGACACTTCACCACGTCTCTTTAAAACTTTAAAAGGACCAACATACCTTGGTGCCAATTTCCATTTCTGGTTAAACCTCTTCACACTTCTCATAGGAGACACCTTCAAGTACACAAAATCACCTTCCTTGAATGTTAATTCCCTTCTCCGTGTATCTGCATAACTCTTTTGGCAAGTTGGGCTACCCTCAAGTTCTCCCTAATCACTCGTACCTATTCTTCTGTGGTTCTTAGAACATCTGTTCCAAACAATTGACTTTCCCCAGTCTGGTTCCAAAACGATGGCGTCCTGCACTTACGCCCATACAAAGCTTCAAATGGTGCCATCTTGAGACTCTGTTGATAACTGTTGTTGTATGAGAACTCTGTATAACACAAATTCTTATCCCAACTGGTACCATACTGTAATGCACATGCTCTCAGCATGTCCTCCAAAATCTGATTAATCCTCTTAGTTTGTCCATCAGTCTGTGGGTGATAGGCTGTACTAAAGTTCAACTTTGTTCCCAAAGAACTATGCACTGCTTCCCAAAAATGAGATGTGAATTGAGTACCTCTATCAGACATGATCTTCTTTGGAACACCATGCAAACACATGATCCTTTCCAGGTACAGTGTAGCCAACTGAGGTCCAGTATAGGTAGTCTTCACAGGCAAAAAGTGAGCTACCTTAGTTAGTCGATCAATTATTACCCAGATAGAATCATAACCTCTCTTAGTACGGGTAAACCTGTTATAAAGTCCATACCGACTTCTTCCCACTTCCATGCAGGTATCTTCATTGGCTGCAATAAACCAGTTGGCCTCTGATGTTCAGCTTTCACACGTTGACAAGTATCACATAAAGCAACGTACTCTGCCACGTCCTTCTTCAAACCAATCCACCAATACTTTTCCTTGAGATCCATGTACATCTTAGTACTTCCTAGATGGATAGAATAAGCCGATTCATGTGCCTCACGCAGAATTGTCTAACGAAGAGCTTTGACCTCCAGAACACATATTCGGTTACCATACCATAGGGTACCCTCTTCATCAATGCGGAATCCAGGTGCCTTCCCTTCTGCTAACTTCTTGGCTATATACTTTAGATCCTCATCTTCCAGCTGACCCTTGCGAATCTCTTCTTCTAAGGTTGGTGTCACCTCTATCTCCATGGCATTAGTAACAAGAGTAAGGTTCAAATGAGCAAATTTTTCACACAACTCATCAGTTTCAGGTGTCACCCAAAGCTCATTAGCATGCTTCTTTCTACTAAGTGCGTCAGCCACGACATTTGCCTTCCCAGGATGGTAATACATATCAAAATCATAATCATTCAACAGTTCCAACCAACGACGTTGTCTCATGTTCAAGTCAGACTAGGTAAAGATGTACTTCAAACTCTTGTGATCAGTGAAAATATCAGTCTTGTGCCCAATCAGATAGTGTCGCCAAATCTTCAGAGCATGAACCACAGCTGCTAGTTCTAGATCATGAGTAGGATAATTAAGCTCATGTTTCCTCAATTGCCTTGAAGCATAAGCAACAATTCTACCTTCTTGCGTAAGAACACACCCCAATCCCAAACGAGATGCATCACAATAGATAGAGAACTTCTTGCTTAGATCTGGCAATACCAACACTGGAGCTGTTGTCAATCTCTTCTTGAATTCTTCAAAACTAGCTTGACACTTGTCAGACCACACAAACTTGGCATTCTTCTCTAGTAATGTTGTCAATGGCTTAGCAATCTTCGAGAATCCTTCAATGAATCTCCTATAATAACCAGCCAACCCAAGAAAACTGCGAATCTCACTCACATCTATAGGCGGCTTCCAATCCAACACATCCTTCACCTTGCTTGGATCCACCGCTATTCCACCATTAGAAACAACATGGCCAAGGAAAGAGACTTCCTCTAACCAGAATTCACACTTGCTCTTCTTAGAATAAAGTTTGTGCTCTCTAAGCTTCGGCAAGACTAGCCTCAAATGTTCTGCATGTTCTTCCTTGTTCTTTGATAATACCAGGATATCATCAATAAAAACCACAATGAACTTATCCAGGTACTCCATAAACACCTTGTTCATCAGGTACATGAAGTAGGCAGGTGCATTGGTCAACCCAAAAGACATAACTGTATACTCATACAACCCATATCTGGTATTGAATGTCATCTTTGGTATATCTGAATTCCGAATCTTCAATTGATGATAACCAGAGCGCAAATCAATCTTGGAGAACACACAGGCACCTCTCAACTGATCAAACAAGTCATCAATCCTGGGTAAAGGGTACTTGTTCTTGATGGTAACCTCATTGAGAGAACAATAATCAATGCACATCTGTTGAGTTCCATATTTCTTATCAACAAAAATTACAGGAGAACCCCAAGGTGATGCACTAGGATGAATGAAACCTTTCTCTTCTAATTCCTTTAACTGTTTCTTAAGTTCTTCTAGTTCATTAACCCCTATTCTATATGGATGCTTAGCTATGGGTGCAGTGCCAGGTAATAACTCAATAATAAATTCAATGTCACGGTCAGGTGGCATACCTGGAAAATCATCGGGGAACACATCCGGGAATTCCTCCACCACCTGGTTCCGAGGATCTGCAATATCATCAAGCTGGTTCAGGGTAGCTGTAGGTGGTGCTTGCATTCTGACATCAACACTGATTCTATCTCCTTTTGGTGTAGTCAGATCCACAACCCTCTCTTTACACTTTATCATAGCTTGGTGAGCTTCCATCCAATCCAATCCCAAAATTAAATCAATACCAGATGCATTCAACACTATAGGGTTTGCTGAAAAGTCTACCCCCTTAAGAGGAGTTTAGCTAAGGGGCAGTAGTAAGAAGCTGGTATAGCACCTCCCGGTGAATTTACTACCATTTGGTTCTTCATGGCTACAACTGGTATGCTATAATTTCTAACAAATGCTTGTGAGACAAAGGAATGCGAAGCTCCAGAATAAAAAAGTACAGTAGCAGAGATAGAGTTGATGTTGAACGTACCCAGCATAACTTCTGATGCTTCCCGAGCTGTCTCAGTGGACACATGGTTCACCCTGCCATGATTAGCATAGGACTTCTGATTACCATTCTGCGTCTGAGGTGTGTGTTGGTTTGACTTTCGGGGGCAGCGATTAGCATAGTGCCCAGGCTCACCACAATGGTAACACAACTGAGGAGTGTTAGGACTACTCTTAAGAGGCGTGTTGTTGGGCGCAGTAAGGCGTGGAGTTTGATTTCCATATTACTGCGACGGCCGTTGATTCACCTTCCAGTTCTGCTGGTTCTGACCATGATTCCACCGACTGACTGGTCCTTGATACTTCTGCTTGAAACCTTGATGGAAGTTAGAACAGAAACGAGAATTGTTTCCAAAGCCCTGTCCATTCATCTTCCCCTTCTTGTCCTGTGCCAGGCGTTCATTTTCTAGCAAAATAGCAGTATTCATCAATTCTTCAAAGGTATCATACTTGTTGCCCTTCAGCTGCAACCTGAGTTCATAGTATATGCCGTTCAGGAAATGACGCCACTTATCAATGTTCCTTATAACTTTATGTGGAGCGTAGCGAGCCAACTCCTCAAACTTAGCATGATACTCACTCATAGTCATAGAGCCCGTCTTGAGATTCTTGAACTCTTCTGCCTTCTGTTCGTTTAACCCTTCAGGAACGTGGCGAGGCAAGAAATCCTCTTTGAACTGCTCCCAGGTAATAGCAGGAGCATTATTAGGACATGCAGCTTGGTATGACTCCCACCAGGTCTGAGCAGCTCCCTGGAGTTGCCCCGAAGCATACAACACTTTCTCAGCATCATTGCACTGTGCAAGATTCAACTGCTTCTCCACAGCACGTAACCAGTCTTCAGCATCCAGAGGGTTAGTAGTATGAGTAAACACAGGGGGATAACCTTGCATAAAATCCCTGCATTTATCCCTTGGTTGTTGAGCATGTGGTAGCCCTCCAGCTTGCATGGTCTGCACAAACTGGGTCATAGTCTGCATCAACTGCATTTGTGCCTCTCTCATTTCCTCATTGGTAACATGTCCAGCACCACGGCCTCTAGCACGGTTACCTCTTCCACCCCAAGCAGCCATCTATATTCCAACCAAAAATCAAAGCTTAGAGAGATTCAGGATACAAATCACTTATATAAAAATAAGGATTGCAAAACTAAAAATTTTTGGGCGAGCTTTAATTTTATTAGTATAGAGAAACAGTCATAACTTGAGATCCAGATATCAAAAAGGGACGTTCTATACATGGTTGGAAAGATTAGGAAATTCTCTACAACTTCTGTTCAGACCATATTACCAAATTCTGAAATCTAAGACATCAAATTAATCGAACAACAGAAACTATTCAGAAATTCTAGACAGCACTGAATATCAGATTGCGATAGTCATAACTTCCAACTCAGAACTGATATTGACATGATTCTTATCGGAATTGTTAGATTAAGAAGTCTAGTTATACCCAAAAAAATCTCATACTCATTGGATAAACCAATTTCGAGATATAACCAAAATATCACAGGTTGCTTAGAAAATAGCAAGGATGGAGACAGGATAAACCAACCCAAACTTAATTTATTCAAACTTTAACCTTAATATACTTAACTAAGGGACATGCCCACAAAGCTCCAGCACTCACACAATAATCCAAATCATCCATATTATATAATCATAAATCATCAAGCACTCAAGGTTCACACATACTAGAATGACACGACCAACTTGACTCATGATACTAATAACGTGCCTATTAAATATGGGTTTTCAAGCTAAGGTCGAAGCTCATGGTTCAGCCGTTCATAGATCTTTGGTTGCCCAGTCATGGTCCTGAGCCTATCATTTTCTTCTTGCTGCTCCTTAACCTTCTACACCAGCTGGTCCACCGTGCTTACCAAGCGCTGATGCTTGAGCATCATGTCGCAAGCAAAGTGTGCCAATTCCCGTGACTCAGGTGGCAAATCTTGAGGATTCATCATAGCCCATCCATCCTCCATTCTGTGGTCAACGCGAGGCAAATAGCGAAACTCATCATCTCGCATATTCCTAAAGCGATGGCCACGGAGAGCAATCCAGGCAGTAAAAGCAGCACCCTCAATGCCATCCTCTTGAGTCGGGCTAGGACCAAGATGCTCATAAATCATCTCTATGTTGTAAGAGTTTTGCATCCCTCCTGGGGAATATGTAGCTACATTTGTCTCCTAGTAAGTACCTTCCAACGGATGGGTGTGTTAGAAACAAGTGTACTGCACAGTGGGGTCCCAATCAGCATAATAATCACGAAGAAGCTTCATGAGTTGTATATGCGATCTGGTGTGGCACTCCGGTATGCGAGAGATCTTCATAGTCCATCCCATAGGAGCATGTGGTCCACCTCCTCCACCAGAACCACCAGCAGACGGCGGTGGAGATTGACCATCATCTTGATCTACTTCCAGCTCTTCTTCTTCAGAAGCTTCCATTGGTTCTTCTTCTTCATCTTGAGGTGTTGTAGGCACCGGGGTTGGTGATGGCGAAACAACTCCCCTAGTCTCTAGATGGTTGAACAGATCACGATACGCAGCAGCAGTCATGCGGCGGGTATAAGGAGGCATCTAAAAGATTTAGACATGAGTTAGAGTGGAGTCAAGATTTTCTCAATAGAGTAAGTATAAGAGCATAAAAATTAAGAAAATAACAAGGTTAAAGTTAAGAAGCATGAAACTAGTGAAGCAAAGGAGACTAAGAATGACCATTCTATCTAGGCTTGCGTCCTACAGTCAACACGGCTCTGATACCAACTTGTCACACTCCATTTTTAAGGATAAAAATAGAATGTATAAATAGCCTTATATGCGTCCCAGGAACAGTCGCACATATAGGATGACAAATTACAAAGAGTATCATCACCCTGTTTATTACATAGCGTATCAATATTTATTACAGAGTATTGCGCATAAACAATAAATAACTAAGATATCTTTATCGCGGAAGCTCCACGCAGGGACACGTCAACAGGTGAACACCAAGCCTAGTACTCATCATGATAGCTTTCATTCCAACCTTCATCTGTTACCCATCCGGGATTTTCCAAAATTGAAAGTAAAGCAAGCGTAAGTACACAACCATACTCAACAAGCATAACATGGGTTAATGAGGCTCAAATAAGCTGACACTGTTTGACTGCATTTAGCTTTTATAAGTTAATCATGTTGAGGCATAGCATCAAGGTAGTGAAAATTCCCATATACTCATGATCAAAATAACATTAACCAGTGTGTAGCAATAACGACATCAAGATGAACACATTAACAACTTGAGAACCATTATCTTTTGTAAATGTGTCAAGGCCGCCCTAACCGAAGGGCACGGATAATATATTGATTTAAACTCTGATCAGAGGTGTACACTTTCACTATGAGTCATGTTTTGCAACCGAGTGGATTTATAACTTCCAAATCACCACAAAACATATAAAGCCTCCTATAGGTTCTCCTAACCAATCAGAGATGCGAAAATACGTTGTGTGTAGAAACCCCCTTCCAATATGGCATAATCCTTCCCGGCTATACTCATAAGGACAGAGGCAGTCCTATACCCCAACTTCCAGACCACTAACCAGCTAGAAAAGGGCCTACAAGTGACTAGAGCCAGAGCCATATAGCCCTCACAGCTGTACGGATTCTCCATGATAAATCACTTACAGACAAGAGTTCATGTTTGTTAAAAGTCATCGTTTTCGTTGATAGCATAACACACATCAAGTTATAAGATCATGACCATTAGAGCACTAGCATCATAACTACCCAATGCAACCCAAAAGGTTCAAGGAATCAGGATATCAAAGCTAGTTATAGTTTCTAGGTCATCAAATAGACACATGCAAATGAATTGTTATTTATAGTGAATAGGTAACAAGGATGATCCATACTCTTTCCTTGATTCACAAAGTCCTACTGATCTTGCTGATCCTCAAAGTAGCCATGCTCAACAAAAACCTCACCGTCTGAACTCGACATTAACATTCAACACCAGACAATCCAATCGAGCATACATACACGAAGCAAACAAAGAGTTATTAGAGAAACAGTACACCAATCTCATTAAAATAGAATAAAAATTTTATAAAACTATTCTACTCGCTTCTACGATTACACAGACATCAAGTTCACAAAAAAAGGAGTTATAACGGCGAAGTTATGAATTTTTAAAGATTTCCTATAGACAAATAAATACATTAAATATAGAATAAAAATATAAAGTTTCCAAATACTTCAACAGTAGCACCACTGCGTAGATTACGAAATTATGAATCTAACAGAATTTAAACGGACCAAATCGGAGTTAAAACGTGAAAGATATAGGCCTTTAAAGATAATGGCAAAACTATAAATAAGTGAAAGCGTATACTGAAACTGAAAAGAGGAAATACGTTTTCCAGAGAAGGAAACGTATTCTGGAAGCTGTTACAAGGAAAATACGTTTTCCAATGGACAAAGCGTATTATGGATCTGTTAAACAAGAATTACGTTTTCCAGTAGAGAAAACGTATTCTGATGAAAGCGCCAAGGGCTCTTAACAGAATACACCAAAACCCAGGGGGTTTTCGATAAATCTGCCAGCCGAAGGGGTACGGGCTATTTCTGGCCGTTCGTTTCAGGATGAATGGTCCAGATTGACCAGGCCAGTCGGCCTCGCCGGGGAAGACACCCGTCATGGCGGCGGCCATCGCCGGCGATGAAGAACCTCGCCGGAGTTCATGGAACCCACGATTCCGGCCACCATATCAAGCGATACCGGTGCCATTCGAAAGATGAGATCGAGCCGCGCTCACCTAAGTAGAAGATGACGGCCGAGGGCAAACGAAGACGGCGCACGGCTCGGGATGGCGGATGGCGGTGAACTGCGCACGGTGTGGACTCGGGTTAGATCAAATTGCACACAAAGGAACCCACTAGGACGCTCAGGAAGTCAAAGCGGAGCTTGCCGGCCAGTAGATGATGAAGACGATCCCTCGGTGGCGGCCAATTTTGAGCTTTGGCGGCCGGCGGTAATGGCGGCTAGGGTTCCGCGTGACGCGGCGGCTCGAAACGAAGGCGGCTGGCTTAGGGTTTGGAGAGGAGTTGCGGCGCTGTTTAATTGCTTAAATAGCCCCGAGGGCAGAGGGGTGTGGCTGGACGTGGGAGGCACGGGGTGGCGCGGTCGGTGTCGGGCTCGCGGCCGAGTCGGGGACGAATTGGAGATGGACGACGACGATGGGGGCTCCACCTTTCGGCGACAGCGAGAGGGGAGGCGGACGTGCGGAGCGATGACCGGCTTGCTGGGCCTGGCCTGGCGGCCCATGATGGAGGCGACGGTGCGCGCAGCTGCTGCTGTTGTGGGCTTCGGCCTTTGGCCCAAGAGGAAGGGAGCAGGCCGCGCGCGGAGGAAAACAGATCAGGCCGCGGGGAAAGAAGCAACGGGCCGAGCGGGGAAAAAGAAGAGAGGCCGGCCGGTTGGGCTGCTCGGGCTGAAAAGAGTGAAGGGGAGAGGAGAGAAATAAATTGCTTTTTCTTTTATTTAAATCCTTTTCAAAAGCAATTTCAAATAATTTTTGAATTCTAAATTCAAATTCAAACATCACACAAGAAAATATGCACTAGCATGAATGCTCAAGCATGTTTCTACCATGATTCAACCTCATTTTCATAAAAATATTTATTTTGCCTAATTTTTGAAAATTTGAAAATCTAGGGAGTTACAGAGGGCGGCACAGGGGGCTGCGGCACACGCTTTATAACGCTGGGGCAGCAGCGGCGAACCTAGGTTCACAAGCGGGTGCGGTGCTGCACGCGGGGCAGAGCCGGGTGGGGAGAGGACACTGTAGCGTGGGCCCCGCGGCTGGCAGGCCCCGCTTGTCAGTGGCACCGGGTGGGGAGATGCCTGGCTCGGCGGTGCTGCAGGTGTGGGCCGCGGCTGGTGCAGTGGGCTCGGCCCACTCACGCGAAGGGCACAACAGGCCGGGTGCTAGGCAAGCCAGGGTGCTTGGCTGGGCCACTTGTGGCCCGCTGCGTCTGGCTGTGCTACTGCTGGGCTTGGCCCACGGCGTTGGCTGGGCTGCTTTGGCCATGCTAGGCTGCTGTGCTGGCCACAAAGCCGCGGGTGGCCAAGCCTGGCCACTGGTGGCCGGCTGCTGCTACTGATAGCCTGGCCAGGGCGGGCCTTGGCCGGCTTGGGGTGGCCAGAGGTGGCCAGAGTTGGCCAACTGGGGCTACGGATGGCCAGCGCAAGTTAGGGCAGGGCAGGTATGGCTAGAGCTAAGAAGGAGCTGGCCTAGGGTCACTAGAGGGAGCTAAAGAAGCCAGAGAATGGTGGTAAGCTAAAACGTTGGTCGAACCGATAGAGGAAAAAGAGAAGCCCTCTTTTTGAAAACCAAACTTTAAACACATTTTGTAATAACGACTTTGGAGGCTTTCTTTTTCAAACTCAAAAAGAACTTAGCCATGACTTGCTCAAATTTTAGAAATTCATTTTCCTATTCAAACAAAACAAAGCAAAGCACCAGGCACAAACACATCTTTATTAACTTCATAAAAGTTTTATAAATCACAACCTTTATCATATAATGATAACAAAAGAATTAAATCTTGGCATATTTTAGAAAATTTAATAAATCCTTTATTTTATTTAGTGATTTTGGTTCACAACCCAAAATAGAAATTTTGGGGTGTGACATCTTGCTAATAAATTAACAGCAAATGCAATATTAGGTCATGTATGAGTTGACAAATACATTAGTGCTCCTATAGCACTTACATATGGCACCTCAGGACCAAGAATTTCACTATCACATTTTGGAGGTCGAAAAGGATCTTTGGTTACATCAAGGGATCTAACAACCATTGGGGAACTCAATGGATGTGCTTTATCCATCTAAAATTGCTTTAGTATTTTCTCTTTGTAAGTCGCTTGGTGCAAAAGAATTCCACCTTTAAGGTGTTCTATTTGCAGACCAAGACAAAACTTTGTTTTCCCTAGATCCTTCGTTTAGAATTCTTTCTTCAAACAATTTTTCACCCAATGATTGCTTGACGTGTACCAATTAAGTTTAGATCATCAGCATATATAGCTACGATCACAAATTCAGATCTGGCTCTTTTTATGAATATGCATGGACAAATAGATTCATTCTTATAACCTTCTTTTATCAAATACTCACTATGATGATTGTACCATATTCTCCAAGATTGTTTCAACTCATATAGAGATTTGTTCAATTTAATTGAATATTATATATATATGTCTATATATATATATATATGTCACTACCAAGTGACCCATATAAATATGTTGTAACAACATCCATAAGATGCAATTGAAGATTCTCTTTCATTGCCAGACTTATAAGGTATCTAAAAGTTGTTGCATCCATTACAAGAGAGTATGTTTCTTCATAATCAATTCCCGGTCTTTGGAAGAATCCTTGGGCAACCAAGCGATCCTTATATCTTGTGATTTCTCCTTTCTCATTTCATTTTCTAATAAATACCCATTGTAACTAACGGGTTTGACACCATTTGGTATACGGGTTACAGGCCCAAAGACTTCTTGTTTTATGGAAGAATTTAATTCTACTTGAATTGCATTATTCCATTTTAGCCAATCTTTTCTTTCTTTGCATTCCTTGACTGAGTGAGGTTCTTGATCCTCATTATTATCCATAACTTCTAGCGCTAGATTATAAGCAAATGCATCATCGATGATGACTTTATCATATGGTTCCAAATTTTTCCCGACATGACATAGTTTAATGAGATCTCATCTTCTGAAGAATTAAGTACCTTTGTCTCCTATTGAGTCATGTCTTCATTTTCTTCTGGAGATTTTTCATGAATTATTATTGTCTCGATTTGACCATCTTGATTCTTTGCTCCCTTTCATTTTTGAGGATTTTATCTTTGGAACCTAATGCTCTGCCATGTTTTATAGTAGCCTTTGACTCATTAACAATAGATGGTTGTCCCTCTTGGACATTAATTTTTTTAGGAGCATTAGCAGCTGGAATATATGACTTAATCACTCTTTTCAAGTCTGTGCAAGCATCTGGCAAATTATTTGCTAAACTTTGTAAATGAATTATCCTTTGAACTTCTTGCTCACATTGTTTTGTACGAGAATCACAATGAGATAATGATAATTCTTTCCATCTTATTTCTTTATTCAGCTGTTTATTTTCTCCCCTTGTTGTTGGGAAATTTGATTCATCAAAATGACAATCAGCAAATCTTTCTATAAACATGTCTCCCATTGATGGTTCAAGATACTTTATTATAGATGGGAATTTATACCCAATATATATTCCCAACCTTCTTTGAGGTACCATCTTTGTGTGCTTTAGTGGAGCAATTGGGACATACACGGCACACCCAAAACTTCTTAGATTGGAAATAGCTAGCTCTTTGCCAAAAACCAACTATAGAGGGGAAGTACTATGGTAACTTGTTGGCCTGATGTGAATTAATGCTGATGCATGCAAAATAGCATGTCCCCACATAGACATTGGGAGTTTTGACTTCATTAGTAATGGTCTCGCTATTAATTAGAGACGTTTAATAAATGACTCTGCAAGACCATTCTGTGTATGAACATGTGCAACTGGATGTTCAACACTTACTCCAATCGACATGCAATATTCATTGAAACTTTTTGATATAAATTCACCAGCATTATCCAAGCGTATGGTTTTGATCGGGTTATCCAAAAACTGAGCTCTTAACTTTGATTATTTGAGCCAACAGCCGTGCAAACGCTACGTTGCGGGTTGATAATAAGGAGACGTGCGACCATCTAGTTGATACATCAGCTAAAACCATAAATTATCTAAATGGTCAACCGGGTGGATGAATTGGTCCACATATATTTCATTGTATGAGCTCTAGAAAAGCATGGGACTGATGTCCAATTTTAGCCAGTGATGGGTGCACAATCAATTTCCCTTGAGAGCATGCAATGCATGGGAAGTCATTTGATTGAAGAATCTTTTCATTCTTGAGTTTATGCCCACAAGAACTATTAATAATTTTCACATCATTACTGATCCGGGATGGCCTAACTGGTCATGCCAAATAATAAAATTGTTATGGTTGGTGAACTTCTCTTCTACCACCATATATGATTCATTCTCTTTGAGACGTGTATAGTATAAACCAAAATGTAATTCTAGTAATTTCTCCAACACATATTTTTTCCCCGTTGATATCTTTGTAATGTTGAGGTACTCCATGTTACCCTCAGACATTTCTCTATATGATAGCCATTTTGGCGTATATCTTTAAAGCTCAATAAATTACTTTGAGAGCTTGGGGAATAAAGTGCTTTGTTTATGTCTACCTTTGTCCCACAAGGTAACATTATTGTGGCTCTTCCTGGGCCCTCTATCAATTTAGCACTTCCAGATATAGTATGAACAACTGCATCTTGCAATGTAAGAGAGGAAAATTGTATTTTATTCTTCAAGATAGTATATGTTGTTCTGAGGCAATGGTTCATCCATTCTCTTCAAAATAAAACATACCAATAAACATTACTATCTATTGAAAACAATTTATTATGTAGTGAAACATATGAAAATGAATACTAATTTAATACAAGTATGAAACGAATTTATTCATTACTTTATAAGATGAAACATACTTCAATGATACTACTGTTACATCATACTTATTCATTCATGAAGAAGAAAATAACAACGATATCATTTATTCTTGGGTGAAGAAATCAGAAACATCAAGATGAGTTGCATTGTCGTTGTGGCCATATTCTCCATTATCTGTGACACTGAATATATTATCATCAAAAATATTGTCACCACTGCCACTTGCAAAGATTGTCTCTATCTTTTTGTTCTTCTTCTCAAGTGATTCTTGATAGAGATCAACAAGATATTTTGGTGTGCCACGGATGCGTGCCCAATGAGACCTTCCACCGCAATGATGGAACGCATTTTTCGTTTCATCATTTCCGTCTTTATCTTTATCTCCCCTTTCTTGCCTCTTATGGGTGTTTTTGAATTGAACACCATAATTTCCTCTACCATGACCATGTCCATATCCACGACCGCATCCGCGTCCACCCCTACAATTTTAATTATCATACCTTGCTGCATTTACTTCAGGGGGGTGGATATGAACCACTTGGATGTGTCTCATTATTTTTGGATACAGATCTTTTAAGAGCTTCACCTCTGGAAATAACTACGTGCGCAAACTACGCGCGCATGCAGTTCAAACTATCGCTTTGGATTCCTTGGTTGACTCGCTCTAAAAATAACTACACACGCATGTAGTTCAAATATTTTGCTTTGGATTCCCTGGCTCACCCTCTCTTCTTGCATAGGGGCGCGTTTCCGACTTTATCTTCTCACGACTACATGTGACCTTATCTTCTCACCCGCTAGAGCATTTATCTGGGTCCGAGCAGAGGCATGCGAGGTGGAGTTGGAGAGAAGAGGGAGAAGAGGAAGGGAGAGCAGAGCAGCGGGCATGGCGGACGGATGGACAGCTCGGCACTGGCGAGGTGGAGCTTGCTCCAGTGGTGGGAGCTAGGCAGCGGCGGCTCATGATTCCTGGGGGCAGAGGCGGGCTCGACGTCATCAACATCGACGGTGAGCTGCAGCGACATCAACATCGACGGCGAGCTGAAGGGTATAGCGGTGGTGGCGAGCTCCTCGGCTTCAGTGACTAGGTGCCGCGCAAGCAGTAATGGTGTTCCAGCGGCGACATCGACGGCGAGCTATGGCGACATCAACATTGATGGCAAGCTGCACCGACATCAATATCGACGGCGAGCTATGCCGACATCAACATCGACGGCAAGCTGCGCCAGCGAGCTGGCCCACTGGACGGCCACCGCTAGCTACGCAGCACAATAGCACGTGCGAGCACCGGCGAGTTCTACAGTAGCACCAGTGAGCACCTGCATGGCAGCGCGGTCGCCAGCGAGTTTTTTTTAATGGCTAAAAACATTTTTAAGACGGGTTCACGTAACTTCACCGTCTCTAAAAATAGCATTTTCAGGGGCGGAGTTCCTTACGGAACCGCCCCTAGAGATGTATTTTTAGTGTATGTCAAAATCCGGTACGGAACCACCCCTAGAGATGTATTTTTAGTGTAGGTCAAAAGTCCGGTGATGAAAACAACATATCTTTACAATCGCTGGCATAGTGCCGGTTTTTAAAACCGTTTCTAAAATTAAATTTTGACCGCTACTAATGTCACTTTTTGTACTAATGTATTTCTTTAAGTTTGTTCCAAAGAACAAGGGGATCCTTATCAATAAGGTATTCAACCTTTAAACTTTCATGGAGGTGGCAGCGAATGAAAATTAGAGCCTAAGCTTTATCTTGGCTAGATGTATTATCATTTTTTATCGGCTCACCATGTCAAATGGCATTCAGGTTTCAACTTCTAGCACCCATGACAAGTAATTCTTGCCCGAAATATCCAAAGCCGTGAAATCAAGCTTGGCAAGATTTGACATAGTAAACTACAAAATATATAGATTGCAAAAATCAAACAATCGTTCAACAATAAAATATAGAAACAAATAGAAAAGATAAATGTCTTACCACAAAAATAATATATATTATGATCAATGTAAAATTCCTTACCTAGTTCTTGATAGCTTTTAGAGGCAGTCGTGCTGATAACGTGTTATATAATAATTAGTTTAACTATCAAGAACATGTATGTATGTGGAGAGGAAGGAAATGAGCGGTTCACCTTTTTCTTATTTATTTCCAATACATAAGCCCTCATATATATAGGTATACATGTGGGATGAAGTTACAAGAATTGATGCCATGAGGGTTACACCATTGAAGTGGAAGAGGTTATAGCTTTCATGGTGGAAGGGGTTATGGACATCCACATTAATATTTCATAACATCTATGGGTTTTCTCTCTAACGCCACGGAGCTCGTAGAGCAAAGGCAAAGATTGAGCTGTGACAAATGAAAACTAAATATCATCATCTCTATCCATCATCGGGGCAACCACTGGAATTTTGAGTATTTACTACTATCGGGCAAACAGATGGTCTTACTATCCCGTCAGAAGTTTAACTTGGGACAAAAGTGAGCTTCGACTTCCCTCGCCCATTGTTGATCTAGGGCAGAGGGGAGTACACATCAATCTGCTCTAGGATAGAGGAGAGAAGACAGTACACATCAATCTGCTCTAGGATTGGCACTCCAAAAGCAAGCTGGTGAGGTGCAGGGCACCATCGTGAGCCTGTGTGACCCCTTCCTGCAGAGCAGCCAGTCAGCAACGCAGCATTGCACTGATGTAATGTGTACATAAAAGCACACCCAAGTGCAGACTGCAAACTCATGGTAGCCTATATAAAATACCAAACAGGAGAACCCAGAGCAGCCATGTGGCATGCTCTTATTGCTGTTTCCTGGCTCCTTCACGTGTTCACAGCGACCATCATGCCATCAGTATCACAAACTGAACATGGTGCAATACGACATTATGAGGGATGCTCCATCATCCAGGTCAATGAACTGAAACACCAGCTCCAATCCATGCCAATGGATTATGGAGTCAACTGGCTCCAGTCCTGACTCAAGTTTATCTGTGTCTGAGGTCGTCGCAGCAATATCCATGTCAGGATTTGGTATCTCCAATGCCATCATCGTCACCAAATCTCTCCTTGCCCTATATTGATACATTGTAATATATTGATCCAACCACTTCTTTTCCAGTTTGCCAGACCAAATATGTCCTTGCCCCATGAAGGCTTGAGTGCAAATGCAAAATTTCAGCAACAATAGGCTTTCTGCTCAACCTGTCAATTCTCCTTTCTAAATCTAGAGGTTCTTGATTTGTCCTTCAACTTTAAGCTCCCAAATAAGTTATTTACCAAGATTGAAGAGCTTGAACCTTAGATCCAATGACTTAGAAGGCCCTACCCCTACGACCATGGGGACATGGGGTAGTTTCAGTGGAGAAACTTGGCGTGTCCAACAATAGTTTCAGTGGTTACATTCCCATGGGTCTATTTGGGTAATGAAATCTTACCATGTCAAACCTCAGCTAGAACAATCTAGCAGGGGATAGCCCAGATGAGTTCTTGAGCCTTCCAAGACCTAGCAATTTGCTTCTGTCAGGCAACAACCTAAACAGGAAATGCCATGGAGCTTGCTGAACCTCGCCATGGTGCGCAGATTTGCAGGGAATCAGAATAGATTTTGGGGCTGATTCTGATACACCAAGAACATTAGAATGTCAGGTTTAAGCCACAGCAACCTCAGGGGAGATGCCCTCCAGTCTTCTCTCGTCTGATAATTTGGAGGCTGTTGATGGCTTGAAGAGCCCATTCTAGTGACTTGGAGGGAACTAGCTTAGCAGATGCTATCTAGTACGCCTGATAATTTGTGTATATATAGTGTGCATGGGTTATCTGGAGTTGAGTAACAATCAGATTGTGGCTTCTATACCTTCACGGCTGGGAAAATGCACTAAATCTCCTAGACTTGTCATCTAATAAGTTGCAGGGTGCTCTACCTGCTGAGCTGGGAATCACTGACCAGCTGGTCATGATGAAGCTCCAAATGAACAATCCTAATGGACATGTCCCAAATTCATTTTCAATATGAATAAACTGGAAGTATTTTACCAAGGTCAGAACTCATTTACTGGAGATATGTCTTCCGCAGTTATTCAGTGGCCAATTCTCGGCTATACAAGTTTATATGGCAAACAAGCTCAACGGAACAATTCCATCTTTGATTAGTTCAAAGCAGTTTCTAATAACCCCTGATCTTGAACAATGAGCTAATAGGAACCATTCACATAATGCCAACCAAATCGAGTTTTATTGAACTAGGTGACAACTATCTTGATGGGTATATTTCATCAAACATTGGAAATTTGGAATTATCAACAGTTTTTTCATCTGTCATTCAAACAAACCTATCAGGTCAGGTACTGTCCTCACTTGCAAGCCTGACTTGCCTAGAAGACTAGAATGATGATGCTTAATGTGACTGGAAACCCAGGCCTCAAAAAGGGTACAAAACATAGCAAGACTCCAGACAATATGGCACACACCGAAGATGACTTCAGGTCAGCTATGTGGGTTGCAGCAGTTTCATTTTTAGTTGGGGGTGCAATCTCATTTTATGTGGCTCCTGTCACAATATAACAATCTCAAGATCAAAGGAGTCATTGCAGTTGACAAACACAGACACAAATCTGTTATTGTCACTCTGTCAACCACTGTGATTGTCACACTAGCAGTCATCTGATTCAGTTCAACCCTCCCTCTGATGCATGTAGCTGTTTTTCATCATGATAATAGAAACAATTCATGTCCAAGGTGGCAATATTTATATTGTACTGTGATAAGCATCATAATAGCAATTCAAAGCTTGGTTGCAAGTTCATGTAAGTAGTTAACAGTCATTCTCTTCATGTGGAATAATTTTTTGAAAGGTCATTTTTAGGATTGGTTCATTCTGCTTGAAGGATGATGCTTTATGTGTCTGGAAATCCAGGCCTCGAAATAGAGTCATATACACCACAATACATTATCCACAATCCAAGTTGAGGTAAATTTTCACAAGAAACTATTGCACTTAACTTTTTCAAAACAAGTTCAGCAGATTTTCTAAGCAAGAACAGTAGAACCTACAAAGGAGTAATCATAAAAAGGCTGTAGCAAACAATAGCAACAGAGAGAAACAAAAAAAGGTAAATACAAGAATGCTTCCTTTACCTCAGATTGATGACCAAGTAGAAGAATATGAGAAATCTTTGGTCCTCCCTTAAAAAATCACATCTGTTTCTTTCTGCATCCAAGTAGCTTGCAATCTTACAAAGTATGGCAACTAATACAAATTTAAAGCATTGGCTGTATGCTTGTAATAACTATTCAAGCAAACCTTCCTGCTTTAATCACACTTGGTCCCAGAAATGCATTTTTAAACATTAAAAACTATTAAGAATGAAGTATAATGGTTATCAATGAGGCACATACTCAGAAAAATATTAACAATGTGAGACATGAATTAGAATGATCAACAGTTTATCCAAAGGGGTCCCTTATCAGAAAATCTGAATTGATATACTTACACAGACTAAGTATACACAATGACAACTGGGCAAGAATTTGAGGTAATTACAGGTAAAACTGAAGCCTGACATTTCTATAAGGCATCGTCCTAGTAGAAATCAGATAAGATCACATTGCAGCTACCACATGACGTCCTAAAATGAGGGGAAAAATAGTATAGTTGGTGACACCACTGTATCTAAGTACACTTCGAATGCTTTTCCGGAACCAGTATTCCTGGATGTCTAGCACTTAATTGGCCTGAATGTGGCATCCTTCTGGCTTGCTCCTTCACTCAAATCATCATCAAGATACAGGCAAACCACAGTTGACAACTTATAATCCGTAGTATCAATCTATCCAAGGCCAGGTTGATGTAAAACTGCCAGGTCCAGTTCTACATCAATCAATCATGTTTGAGAGCAAAATGATTCTCAATAGCTTCCTGCCAAATGTTGGCGAAGAATTATCTATCAAACAATACTTGAGTCCTTGTATCTAAGAAGATGCTCTTCCTTTAGGTAACCATTTTGGACCTTGGGAAGTGACAACGTCAAGGTCTCATCATCTATAGAATCTTGACATTTTAGTGGCATGACTTCGATTGCAAACGCACTCTGACTAGCATGCTTTGGTCGTCGTGTGGACAAAGATTGTCCAGGACCTGTTTGAAAAGAAAAAAAATTCAAAGACAGAACCAAGCATTCTCAAGGGGTGTAAAAATTCATGAAATGTGACATACTATCAGTCATATCTTTTGTCTTGTGAAGAAGAAACGTCCCAGATAGGATAGTCATGAAGCCACACATCTCTGTAACAATTTGTGTTGGATTCTGATGGTCCCAATCCTGCACATCAAGAGACCAAGTGCTGATAAACTGAGAAGATATACATTTGATGCCGTAGGTAATTCACATAAAAGGCATGATCACCATGCATATATACATATATAATATAATATAGAGAGAAAAAAAGAATTATGTCAATTATATAGATAGAACTAGCACAACTTCAACAAGTATATAATATACAAAGAATATTAGACACTAATACGTGAACTTCTGTTAGTGTGGCCTTACGATCCAGTTACAAAGGATCCTGGAGCCTGTATTTGGCAAGCCACTAATGTATGAACTTCTGTTAATTAATATATTGAAAGCGAAATGCCTATCATTGTGAGATCTAGTTTCTAGTAAACCACCCCCACTTATAGGAACAATATATAGTTAGATCAAGGCAAGAATAGAATCAAGCAGCAAGCAAGTGAATTTCTTAACTCTTTTCAACAAAAACATTCACTTAACAACAATAAATGATAATAGTTTCTCATAAAATGGGGTTACCTTGAACATTATCACACTGGCTATAATTGTTAGTGATGTAAACATCACGTAATATATCGGTGAGACTACTGCTGTATTAAATGTATCCAATGCCTGCAATTTAAAGAGGAAAGCACATTAACTTAGCTTGCATGTAATTCTTAACCATATTTTAAAATATTAGAAGATCAGCTTGATACAGTAAGAACTGCAAGCTACAGTTCAAAAACATAGCACAGATTATAAAATAAGCTGTTTACGCTTCCTTTTGTTTGCATAACAGCATAAGTAAGAGCACCCCCCTTTCCATTATCAAAATTATCAAAATCAAATAAGTATCCTTCAAAGGCAGACAATGCAACAAATAATGAATTAGTTGAGCTGCTTAAAGAACCCTTGCTAATCCAAAAGTCCAGATTCATATTTTGTATCAAAACTTGATCATATATTAAGGAATCGCTTCAAATGCTAATAGGTCTAGTATCTATTGTGCACTCACAGAATGAGGTCTGGAATAAAGTAACATGGAAGCTTACAAGGTTAAATTCCATTGGGTTAGAATGTGAGATGGATACTGGAAAGACATTCTGATAACTAAAAATGCTGCTAAGCCACCGAGATATGCCAGTTTTTTAGTGATTCTAGAAAGGACAGAAATAACTAAGGTAATAATCTCTTCAGTGAATTTGTCTTATCATGGTGGTCAAACTTGAATGTTTCCTAGAAGAAGCCCAGTTGCAGTCTTTTTGCTTCTGCCACTCTAAAAGACCTTTTTCCTCTCCCTTCTTACTGACCTAGCTTAACCTTGTTGGTCTTGTTTTTGCCTGTACAGCCTGTGCAGTTCTTTTAGTTGTAGCCCCCTGGCTCCCTCTTGTCCCCCTCTCTCATTGTACAGTGGTGTTGTTCTTTTTGTTGTTGCTTTTTAATAAAATCCTTACAGTGGGGGTCTCCCCTGCTGTATTTAAAGTTCAAAAAAAAAACTTGAATGTTTCATAAAAACTGGATACTTTCTATATCTAAATATGATTCCTTAATGCAGTCTACAATAAAAAATAAGTCACAAAACAGAACAATTACCTTATTTAGATAGTTAATCTGGGTGCTCACGCAGGTAGCTACAATTAGTGCAAAGGCCCAAGTCTGAGGATAGAATAATTGGTTTGTTCCTGAGAATGTTAGCTTCAAGGCAATTCCAAGAGCTCTTACACTCATAACCTGCAAAACTTCTTACTATCAGATAGAAAAATGGTATTTTGTGAAATTCCAGCTGACAAACACAAAAAATATCATGCTTAATCCATATAAAGTTGGGAAAAAATACATACCGTGAGTGATCCCAGAAGAGAACACACTCCAATGTACACCATTATGTTTGTTTGTCCATGATGAGGCACAACAAAATATATAAGCACTAAGGCTGCTGCAACTACTATAGCCGCATAGCAAAGGAAAGCTGCAAATACAAGGAACGATAATAATTAATAAATCTAGTTCATTGGAATTGTAAGATGTTAACCAGTCTTGGTAGTACTCAGTATACTGAATACCTGTTCCGAAAAAAAAGAATAGTAAATACCTGGTTCAGTTGCAAGATCCCAAACTTCCTTTACAGAATCAATGTCACGCTCTTGTGGAGCATGCAGCACAATGGTGATGGACCCGACAACACAGAGAACACAACCAAGTATACCAAATGTGTGCAATTTCTCCTGTAGAATGGCATGTGCAAGTGCAGCGCTGCAGAAATTACAAAAAATTATTATTCAATTTAATAACTAGCTAGGTAAAGCACAATGCTATTAAGTTTGACATAAACATGTACCTGATGATTATACTGAGTGCACCAAGAGGAGTGACAAGAATAGCAGGAGCGAATGCATAAGCAGCAAAGTTAGCAATTTCACCTACAATCACTGCACAAAAGACGTGTAAGTGACATATTTCAAGTTTCTCTCATTCAGAAAGCTTCACTAACAGGTTCTCCTAGAAAGATTCTAGCTGCAGTTTTGTGCATACAGAAAACAATTAGCAAACTTAGTACACTACATACACATCCTATTAACTTCAGCAAAGATGACTGCCCTGGAAGATCAAACAGACACAGGCATTGTTAACAATGAAGTGTACCGAAGATCAAACAGACACAGGCATTGTTAACAATGAAGTGTACCATTCAGATGATAGAACCTCAATTGTACTAACATTTTCATGAGCCAGTATTGCATTATTTTTTGGATGGAGGGAGTAAATGACAAAGGAGCTGAAGGAATTTAGTAATATAAAAGGTCAATAATATGATTTAATAAGAATGGATAGAAGACTTACTAGAAATCATGCCTATCCACCAAAGAGGCTCCACTAAGTAAGAAAACCCGCCAGATCCTGGTTTAATGCACATAAAAACGTCTAATTAAGCTCAGCACTAAACTAAAGGAAAGCAAAAAGGCATAATTTATGAAAGCAAATAGATAATATTGGTTTATTTGCCAGGCTCATCATCAGTCATGCAATGCAGTACTGTTAACAAAAATAAAGATTCACTCAGCTTGTTTCTAATAAAAGCCATGGCAAATGTAAAACAAAAGTGACAAACGAACGTTTTCATCTTTGACTAGTTGAGCCTCCTTTGCAAGTTGCACCTGAAGAGCACAAGCAAACGCCCTTGACTCGATTGACTACTTATGCAAGCAAAACTTGTTTGCATCAGCATAGACCCCAAGTCTCAAGTCAATGATTGCAACCTTTTTCTCCACCAAGCAAAGAGAATCAATCCATTCACCCAATGGCAATCGGCAGAATCAGGAAGCATCTTTGACTGAATCTACTGAGCTGGCTGACACAATCGAACTTAGCTCTCATGGAGGACAATTTCTGCCGTCACCAAATCTAGCCCAAAGAAATTAACCTTTTCTCTTGAGTCAACTTGGCTCCTCTGACTGACAAACCAAATCAAGAAAAGAAAAGCTTCAGGAAAGAAAACTCTGATCAGGATCCCCAAATTTCCACCACGGAAGTAATTTCTTGGACTCCACTGGACTTCCAGTGTACCATCAAGAACATCACACCACATTTTTTTCCATACCGCGGGAGATCCCTCTCTCCACCAACCAAACCAACAACAGCCACCCGAAACCGCGTGGCAAGGGAACCCCCAAAAAAAAAATCAAGAAATCAATTTCAAAGCTTCAACCCGATTCCCTGTAGCCAGCTAAGCAACCACATGGCTGGCACGGAGCCCAACAACTCGCCGTCGTGCGAACCAACCAACCAACCCAGCGGAAACACCCACCGGCCTGGGAGGGGGAGATCCAGAGCGGGCATCCACCGACGGCGGACGCGGCAAACAGAGCCGTGACTCACCCGCGCGGACGCCGGAGTCGGCGGCCCTCCTGAGCCCCATCTTCTTGACGATGAAGCTGGCGCCGATGAAGGCGCTCGACGACACCGCGAGCATCAGGCCCTTGGCGTTGTCCGACGACATGCCCCCGCCGCGCCCGGTCGACGCGGAAGCCGGCGCCGCCATCTTCTTCCCCCGGCCCGCGTGCCCCTGGTTCCGGCGTCACTGCAAGGCCGCTGACTCAGGCGCCTACAACTCCGCCGACGCCGCCGACGCCGCCGTCGGCATGTGGAGTGTGAGCGGAGGAGAAGAGGGGCGGTCGGAAGCGGGAGGAAAAAGAAGGAAAGAGGAAGAAGTGGAAATTTTAAGGGGCCCGGACTTTTATATGACGTGTAGCCCTTGGAGAATCTCTTATTTGCGTGCGAGTTTTATATAAAAAAAATCTCTTTTGAAAATCTATCAATTTGAAGAGCATAAATTAAATAAAATCTATATCTATATTATATTTATATTTATATCTATATCTATATATGCGCTTTAGCAGAAAAGAGAAAAAGTAATTAGCCCCTCCTTGATCTGTTTTGATCCTGACTCATGTCCCGTAATCATGAAGTTAGAATTACGCATGTGTGCATTCATCGACAATATATGGTCCTATTATAACCTTTACATAGATCTTCGAGTCATAAATCATCCATATGACCATCGAAAAATGTACATTTTGTTCTTACAATACATGAGCACATCTGGTAAGGGAACATGGTCTGACTCGCCACTACAAAGCCATTCAGAGATTATACAATAGTCTCCTAATAAATAACCTATGATCCAATATATAGGTATTTGGGTATCCTAATATTTTCTGTAAATATATTGCCATAGTTCTTACACTAATACCCAATATGTCTCCCTTAATGCCTATTTGGAAGGTAGCCCCTAGAGTTTTTTTTGGGTGTGTGTGTGTGGTAGGTGGGGTGGGGGAGGGGGATTGTTTGAGTGAGCCTATGCTATCAGAAGACATGCAATTCCGCTTTTATTGAGAATATATAAGGAAAAATCAGGTGGCCACAAAAACTAGCAGATGGTTTTCACTTGGCATTATTTGGGAAGAAAATGTCAACATCCATCAGAAACTGTACATTGCCAAACAGGCCTTCATGCAGCATTTCTTCATGGAGGTTTTCCTGATAGGGGCGTGGTGTCTTTGGAATGAAAGAAATAATCTTATTTTCAACAATAAGATCCCAAGCCTGGGTGCTTGGAAGAGAGCTTTCAAAGAAGAAGTCATGGAGCATTTCATTAGAATCAAGCCAAGTCTGCACCAATCCATTTTGTCGTGGCTAAATGCTTTGTAATTTTTGCACTTCCTCCTTTAACTTTCTAGTCCTCAGCTCCCCCCTAGTTTAGTCGTTCTCTCTCTAACCTCTGGTTAGATTTTAGTTTTCCCTTCTCTGTAAAATTGTTTGTGTGTTTAATATATTCCCTGTTGCCGGGGGGCTTTTCCCCATGGTTCTTTCTCAATAAAAAACAAAACAAAGAGAAAGATATTGGAGGGCCTGTAGAAAAGCATAGTTACCTCTAATATATAAGTTTTATATAGACAGAAGATCTTGAAGAATCACTGAGATGCTCTAGTACGTAAGGGAATGTTCCATATTGGAACCTCAACCTCATTATTTCCCTTTCACCTCCCTTCGTCGCTTCACACATGCTTTCCTTCCTCCGCCACCACTCCATATAGAAACGGTGACACCACTGTCACTAAATTTTCACGGGTCTCTTATCATGCTTAACAACTCAAGGTGTAGTGAACAACATTTTAAAATATAACAAATACCTCCTTCATTCAAAATTATAAGTTATTGGCTTTTTTAAGTTACATTGACTTTACTACAATATACATTCATATCTAAATACATTGAAAAGCTATGTATCTATGAAAGATGGAATGACTTGCAACTTAGAATGGAAGGAGCATTAGCTATATTTACTTAGGTACACATAAAATAAATAAAAGAAAGAAAATAAAATTAATATTTCATTTCTATGAAGATATCAACACAAGAAACATGTAACATGCTATTACGGATGAGATCAATTTTATTGTGAGAATTACATGCTTTTATTGTATACTTTTGTCAAAACATATACGGTACTCTTAATTTGAACTAGACTGAGAATTTAGCCTAACCCATATACGGCTTAAAGCTCGCCTTTCACTAGAACTACTTATTGATTAGATTGGGCAAAGACACAAGTAACCACAAAAGTTTTTGGCTTGACTCACGCAATACTTAAAGAAATTATATTTCTATAAAAGTCATCCAACCATGGACAAAGTCGCTGCACAAATAGGATACGCGATATTGAAAGCAACTAGTTTTCTGTACAAGTCATGGACAACTACCTGACCTAACCATGGCCCAAAGCCATTGACCAATAGGATTATTAGTGAACAAGACAAATGCTTATATCGAATTTGACTCGACCTCTTGCTTAGTTTCTTTAAGCAGTGTTGACCTACACGGCCGCGTAGAATGATTATGATTATATGTTGTGTACACCCTAATCGCAGAAAAAAAAACCGACGTACACAATCTACCACGGAATGTGTTCTTTGCACAATCTATATAAGTCTATGAAATCAAATGTTTGGGACTTGTAATACTCCAAACGCACAGGGGTATAGCTGCAAAAGTTCCATGCTAACTCCAAGTCTCCAGGTGGGTCGGAGTAAATTATCGGTCTCAGCCTCGTAGGGCCCCACGGGTCACGGCCCCACCTCGAGAGACAGTGTTGCCGTCTCCGTGGACTTCTCACGGCACGATCCACCGTCCACTGCCTCATCCGACGGCCTGCGACCATCGCGTTGCATGGACCGTGTCCACGCGCCGCGCGCGACGCGAAGCTGGAGATGGGTCCCACCCAGGAGCACGTGACCTGGACGGAAGGGGAAAGAATCTGCCACGCTGGCTTTTTGCTTTGCTTTGTTTCCAACTCTGGTGTGTCCGGATTTATTCACTCACTTGCGCCTGTGTAATAGAAAAAAAAAGGCAGAGGAAGTTCCATCCATCCAAAAATTGCAAAAGTTGTGCCAGCAATGCTTGGTGCAATTTGGTAGCACGATTGCACAAATGAGTATACTACAGCACGTCACTACCGTTTTTCTTCGATAAAAGGTTGGAGCGTGGCCGATCGATTTGGAAGACTGAATGAAAGTTTTCTTTTTATAGTGGAACTTCGTTTTCGGAGCATATATAAAAGTTCAATTTGGAAAGAACAAAAAAGGTTTTGTTTGGCCATTAATTCCATCGTTCGAGACGAGTTTCCACCTGCCATGGCCCTGGGGTTAGGATCGAGGGCTTCTATTTCTGAAATTACAGGTACATATATACACTTCATGAGCCATGTTGTCACTTGTTCTGGTGTTGTAGTGGACCGCTTGTCATGGTGCTGTCCTGCTCCTGCGAAGGCTGCATGTAAGCTACAGAAAGGCTCCAAAACTAGGAGGTTAGGTATGGTTCAGTGTGAAGACAGCGAGTACACCTGCGAGGCTGCAATGCCCATCCAACGCTCTATCAGCCAGCAAGGCAACAATTTAGCTGTGTGTCTGTCACTAATGCATTGCCCTGCTCGTTCGGCAACAGCTTCTTTTGTCCCCTTGTCACTCAGTGACGTTTCAGAGTGTTTATTACTATTGGGTCACAGTAATGTTAGGTCGTTGTTAGCTTTTGGGACTCGCCGTGTTTACTGCTCGGCGACGGCGACACGTCAATTTACTACTCTTGGTAATGGAATGTGAATGCTTGGGATCAAAATCCCTCCCAACTGATTAACTGATCGAAGTACAGTGTATAGTTTTGTAATACCAAACTATACACTGTCAAACCGGAGATTAGTACTCTACTAAGGAACAGGATTGTCGTACTTATTGAATATTTTTAGCTTTAGCGAGCCATGTTTCACGATACATTTTCAAACCGGAGTACTGGATTATCATTAATGTATTGCCCAAGTCTAGTATAAATCAGTAAACCTTTGAATCTTGTGTCTTCTTTTTTCTATGAAATTTGAATTAATTTCTGTAAGGTCCTCTTTGTAACGCATTATTTTATGTAAACTTCATCTATGTTCTTTGTAAAATCAACATTGGGAAACCCTAAAAATATCCTATACATGTTTTGTAACATTTTTATGTTTTAAACGGACCTTAATTATGAACTAAGGTGGGGAATACTGTTTTGATTATTCATAGTATAAGTATTTTAGTCTTTTTTTTTATTTTTATAATAGAACTGTTTTTTAGCAAAAATCAAAGTGGATTTGGACCTGCATTTGAGTTGAGTCATTAACATAAAAAAGAAGAGCACCATATATATAAGTATACAGATATTTGCAGTTACCAAGTGCCATTACAACGAATCTAAGCTAGTGGCAACAAAACATTCATGTTATCTAGGCGCGGGTGCTGACTTAGATACCCTGGTTAGCTTTAGCTAGTCCAACCTAAAAAATAATTAAAAAAAAGCTAGTCCAGCCAAAAGCACATCATGCAGTATTATTCTTCTTTTGCTGCAGTAGTATATTTTTTGGTTCAAACTCGAGGGAGATGCGCATCAGCATGAGTGGGCAGCAGAGTGTGAGCCTTCTCACAATCATTACGCAATCATTGTGGTCACCAAAGAAGCCATCATACTGTCCTTGTTACCGGAAAGTAACTGTATATAAATTTATTGTTTTCTTAAACTTTAGGGACCACACTGTGACGTACTCCTTATGCAAATGCATATTCTAATTTTTTTTTACATCATGAAAGACGTGACAAAAGGTTTCGGCTACAGGTCAAATTAAGCTGTACATGTCGTCGTCCTCGATAGAAAAGACGACCGTGCACAGCCTATAGTAAAAGTATTCAGTACACCTTTTTTTTTTTGACAACTTATTTTTTTTTTACAACTTATTCAGTACACCTTGACATGGTCCATCTCCATAGTGTAGTAGCAGTAGTATAGCATTAGCTTGGACGGACACGTCTGAAATCTTCTTTGAAAAAGATGCGTTGTCGGGTCGCCTTGTGTACTCGGTATTCTGGTGTATATACATAATAGAGAAAATTTAATACTGGCAGTCCATATATGATCGTATTTGGCTACCGGTTTTGTCTAGAAATGGAGCATAGGTATCTCAGCTCAAATTAAATGTCATGTACAAACTAGCTAGACTCTATTGACTGGGTAGTATTCTATATTTCTATGGGTGATGGGTGTCGGCTGGTTTAACGTGAGCTGTGGAAATAAGTTTTGAGACGTGAAAAACTTGATGTGACTTGTATACTGCGAAAAAAGTTGTAAGATGTTTGGTTGAAACAAGCATAACCGGTATAGTTTATCTGTGGCAATTAATTGAGCTATAAGGAGGAATTAATATTTACTACAATAAGGGTCTATTTGAATCTCATATGGCTAACAGTTAGTTGTTTAAAGTTAGACGAGATCCTCTGCTAATTAAACTAGCTAATATTTTACCTACCATCTAGCTAATAATTAGCTACTAGCTGGTTTCTTCAAGCTAACACAGCTAATAGTTAGTCCTGCTAAGACACCTAGATTATTTTTAGCAATTAATTGAGCTCATTAAGGAGCAATTAATATTTACTACAATAAGGGTCTATTTTGGAATCTCATATAGCTAATTGTTAGCTGTTAAAAGTTAGTTGAGATCCTCAACCAATTAAACTAGCTAATATTTTACCTATTAGCTGGTTCCTTCAAGCTAAAACACAGCTAATAGTTACTCCTACTAATACACCTAGCTTATCTGTAGCAATTAATTGACTACCATCTAATGGTCTTTTGGTTGCTAGGTAGCATATCTATGGCAATCGGCGTGTTCTCTTGTTAATATTGTTTTCCATGGAGTTTTCCCTTTTTGTGGCTGTGATTTATTATAATTTTTATTTGGCACATTGGGATTAAAGTACATGGACCCGACTGGCAAGTCAAAATGGTCCTTTCCGTTGCTTCAATAATGGACGGTCACCTTATGTGCTTTGCAAGATAAAGACTTGTAGCCATGCATGTGGCCTCCTGCAGTGTGTGTGTCGCATCCATCCCATGAACACCTTGTATATATACACATGATTGCGCCTCCTTCCTATAAACAGATTCGTTTAATTTGCAGGGGATTATTTTTCTTGTTTTTTCTATAGACAACGAGAAAGTAATTACATACTAATAAATAAAAAAATGGAAAGGAGGTGAAAAACTGTTCAGAGTTCACCTGCCTCTGCATTTTTTATGTTTTATTTACAGCAAAATGTTAGGCCAAGGAAAGGCAGATATGCACTCCCCTTTCCTATTTCTTTACAGTAAAATATACAAAAAAAAAAGAGAGGAACTGTGCATATGAGGTTCAAAAAAGAACACTTTTGGTATTTGGTACGCGCGGGCATGCACAGGCCAAATCCAAAAAAATATGGAAAACATTTTTCTAGTTTATATAGAAGGGCAAAGTACATTTTCAACCTCCAAGTTGCATGATAGTCCGATACTCCGATTTTCAGTCATGAACTAAATTGGGTGACAGACACCCTTCAATTTTCAGAACCAAGCAAATTTATTTCCTTTCAAATTTAGTTTTCTATTTTTCTAAAATTGACAAAAATAGGTTTTGATCTTTATGAATTATATGACTAATTTATTTATATCAGAAAATATAAAACTACTCCTATAATTTCTTCTTAAAATTTTAATGTTCTCTATCCATTGATGTTCTATTTAGAATTATTTGGGTATTATTCATTTTACATAAATAATGAGCACGACTACAAGGCATAAAGCAATGAAAACAAAATATACCAATTCAAAATAACTATATTAAATCATAAATATGAAGATAATATTTCTAGAAAAAATTATACTAGTTTATTTTTTTTCTATTTTAAATATATTAATTATGAAACTTTAAGAGAACAAACTAGATTACTATTATTATTATTATTAATCATATAAAATCATCTATGGGACCAGGAAAAGGATCAAATTTATCGGCTTTCGACAATTGGATGGCGTTCACTACCTAGTTTTATAGTTCGGTTTAGAAAATCAAACTGACATACAATTTAGGGGTTAAAAAAGTGCACTTTAACTTAAACAAAAGGAAGAACCTAAAATATAGCCTAGAACATAATATCCAGGTGCATATATGGATTAGTCATGGCCAAGGAGCAAGTTGTTGAATTGGACCACAGTTCAGTTATGGCCGAACAGTGTGTCCCAACCAAACTGATCGAAAGTGTACATCTACTTCACTTTTATTTTCGTATAGGACCATGTACTGCACGCCATTATATCCGATTTTGCTCTAAATGATGTTGAACTCACCTCATGCACGTTAACATTACAAATAAACCTGTAATCACAATATCCCCTAGAGTGCTTACTCGTCAAACTGTGCCGTCTCTCATCGGATTTTTGCAGAGATCCAGCCACTGGACCTGTGCTGGTTCTGGGCCTGCCAGTCTGCCACACACTTGGGTGCCTTTGTCAAGAGAGGCCCCATCTACTGAATGAGTGGCCCATGCCTTCGTGCTTCGAGCCAAGACACAATACTATCGCTATTGCCATGAGGCGGGTGACCCATCAAGTGGGTACTTCTGTGAAAAAACTAAAATAAAACGATCAAGTGGAGCTATGTATGCAAAACTTTTTTTTTCCTTTAAGTGGTGTTTGGACAATAAGAAATAGTGGGTGGGGTATGGAAGAACATTAACATTAGTTCTTTGGAAAATCTATGTTTGGATTCTTGGGAGGGGACAAGAGGAAGGTAAGGGAAAGAAAAATGCAACACATGTCCGGCCCATTGAGGGCAGCTTATATAGGAATATATAAGCTTTGGAAGAGTGAATTATAAAAGTAGCCTTACACAACAAGCTCTCTAAAACCCATAGTAGGAGGTGGGGATAAAGATGAGAAACATGAAAATTACATATTTGCCCTTTAGTCTGAAGCTGTTGCTTCTTTATTCTAAAAGGAATTTTTTTGGTTATTTTGAAATAAACGATTGATTTATCACCCCCTTCAACCCTACCTAACAAGCCGTATATCTTCGACACCTACTATCTCGCCTCCCCATCTGCCAATCACCGCTCCTTTGGGTACACATATCTTCACGGGCATCATATATGTTTACTATCCTCTATTGAATCCTTGCCGCAAACCAACCCAAAATCCTAACCCTAACCTCGCGAAAGCCAAAAACCGCCAGAGATGGAGAATATGGGTCCAAGCTCGCCAGAGATGGGGGAAAAGACGTTGGATCTCACTGGAGATAGGGAATTACGAGTTGGAGAAGGGAGGAAAATGTATGGGTGCCGGTTCACTTCAAAATACCAAGGTATCTTATCTCATTTCCCTTCTTTTTCCATAGCGGTAGTCAAATGACACGCCAAATTGTGTGGCTGGCTAGCTCTTTTTTTTGCGAAATTGCGGCTAGCTAGCTTTGAAGTTGCACTTCTACTCAGAGTACATGTCCATTGAAAGAGTTTCTAGTTATTTTTCCACATATTTTTTTTTCTAGTAGACATTGTTTAGTTGACTTTAGTCATCCAACTTTTCAGTTTTAAAGGGGCATACATGAGAAATATCTATTATATTGATGAAGAAAAAGTTAGGTTTGGATTGACGTAATCATCTAGGTGTTATGTATATTGATGATGCGCAAGTGAAGTAGTCCAAACACTTCAAAGAATTCCTAGTAGATTGGTACGAATTTAGATTAAATTTTCTCTGTTTTCAAAAAGGAAATATTGCTTGTCCTACTTAAAAAAACCATTCCTATGTACTAAATCAAAGGACCATAAAAATTAGACACGGCGAACATTCATTCCATGAATGACTTTACGAAATACTATCCCTTTCTGTTAGACATACCACAAAAAAAGTGGTAAGACGTATACAGTCCAATGGGTAGGCCCTGATACTCCATTAGTTATGGTCTCTTGAGTGCATCCTCCTATTTGGTTCACATCATGAGAGGACGTCTCATTGCACAGTAGACCAAGGAGTCTTAAACATACTAATTATCTACACGAACCATGGCCAATCCAACAGGAACTAAAGCAAAAGGCCTAATCTCGCCCAAACATTGTGGTCCATGAGTGCGCCTATATATATTCAGGGGATGATGGCCGCTTTATTTGTGACATCTTTGTTCAGGAAAATATCTCTAGTGATTCGATTCTTTCTCTGAGCCAATCCATTATTCGAGCATCGGATTTTGGTAGCACAACACGTCTACTTGTCAAGTTCCTGATATGTTTTGGTTGCAGTCAAGGTTGCAGTCAAGCACATAGATCCTTTTCAGTTGAGACCTTGCATAATTATAGATTATATATAGATATACCAACATGGCTTGCTATTTTCTTCCAAAAAAAATCTCTCCTAGACAGTTGGCAACATTACATATTCAGAATCTTATCTGGCCAAGATGGCAACACCAAGGGTGAGAACAATGCAGAGCCAGACAAAACAATCTGCTACCCAAGTCCATTTCAGTCAGACATTTTTTTCCCCTCCAAGTGGAAGACACTGCTGGGCAGTCATCTTTACTCTTTCCCAAGAAAGCTAGAAGAGAGCATAGGACATACTCTCTCCATTCTACAATGAGAGTCACTTCCTCCATTTCAAAATAACTGCACACTTTATTTTTTTGAAGAAGTCATTGTTAGGTTTGACTAGATTTATAGCAAATATCATCAACATTTATATGTCTTAATATGTTTATTATAAAAAAATCAATGAAATGATACTTATTACACATAATAAATAATAAATATTAGTATATTTTTATATTTATTTGGTGAAATAAAAAAGTTTGACTTAGAAAAGCAAAGACGTGTAATTACTCTGGAACAAAAAGCTAGTATATAGACATACTCTCAGTGTCCCACCAAGAGAGTCATCTAAGAAGTTAGTGAAACCAATGTTATTGATAAATGACTAAAAGGCCCCTACAAAAAGTTAGCATAGTGCTATGCTTGGTAGAGCTCTAGCTATAAAAAATATGTGAATTTCCTAGAGTCTCCTATAGCTTTATGGAATCATTGATCTAGAGCTGCAGACATGATAAACGCATTTACATGAGTAATTCCATTTATATTTTATATAGCATAAAAATATTAAAACAATTTTGTTTCATCTATAAACTACAGATCCAGTATAAATCTCCAATCTAGAGCTATGTCAAAAAGACCCTCTATATATTGCCTTTCCTTGTAGGTTGAGCTAGAGAGTAACTAGGCGGCGGAACCCACATGTTTATCTATAGTGTCTATCTTCGTGGAATAAAATTTTGGGAAGATAGATATAGGGAGTAGGCAGATCAGATACCTTGTTTCCAAGCAACATAACATCTTCAGCAGAAAGCCATCAGAATGCATGCCATCTGGGCTGTTGTTGCTGCTCTCTCTGCAAAGACCAGAACCACTCAAATACTGCTGATCTACATGTTCATGGATTCCAGGCAGCCACCCCTTTGCTTTCCAATCACCCCAGCCATGCAGCACCAGTCCCCATTTTCCTCAAAATGTACTGGCTGTTTGGTCCACCCAGCAGCATCCTTTATTCACAACTTCTGTTAGGCAGCAGGCCAGACCCATATATCAACATTCTTTAAGGTGCACTCCACACAACATCCACACAGCCTTTTTGCATGCCCCTGCACTTCTGAGTGCATAGATATAGATCCTGCATAACAGGTGATCATTTGAATGAATCATCAGTGCCTGTCATTTGGCTGAACAGTGTGCATTGATCACCGAACAATTATTGCTTTGCCATCCATGTCTCCAAAGTTGAATCTCCATGTCTCAAGCTATTACACCTCCAATTCAACAGACAAGCCAATTTCAGGTAGGGTAGTTGTGGATGTTGCACCGTCCATGTCATGCCCACTCTCGTACTGTAACTGCCAGTAGTACACACCAAGTGTTCCACACACATATATATAGATAGATAGATACAAATGAGTTGTAGTAGTATAGTACACATACCTCAACACCACACATATACTCTCCTACACCTTAAAGATTTGCAGGCAAAGCATCAAGCATGGATGACTTCACTTTCCCCACTTTCTATGCAGGAGGGCAGCTTCTCCCATCAGCATTCCGGCACCAGTTCGGCGTCGGCTCGCCATTGCCATGGTTCCTCGCCGGGGAGGAGGAAGAGGAGGAGGAGAGGATGGACATGCTGTGGGAGGACTTCAACGAGGAGCTAGTGAGCGTGCCGCCGCTGTGCCCGCTGAGCCCCGTGATCAACAAGGGATCAGCGCTGGCGATGAAGGAGGCGGCGGCCGGCTACTGGCTCGGCGACGGCGGGGACATGATCGTCGTCGACCTGGAGAAGCATGGCAAGGGCAAGCACCCCCGCCCACAGCAGCCACAGGACGGCAGGGTGGTCCGGCGCCGGAAGTGGAGCCTGAGGCTGATGCTCAGGCTCCTCAAGAAGCTGGTCCTCGTCAAGAAGACCAGGAACCCGAGAACTGCACCTGCACCCATGTGATCTGATCTGATCTACCTCCAAGATATCAATGGCGGATGAGATGAGTGATACAAAACAGAGTAGTGTATCTGTGAGCGTATAGTGCTCTATACAAAGTTTTAAGTTTTTTACATGACGTTTCTCTCTCACCAGCTCGTTTTACCTCCTCAAACTCAAAGTCGTTGTGTTTTTCACCATTCTTGCTATGGATAGTAATATCCTAACTACATGTGTTTTGACTCTGAATTCGATACAATGTCACTTTGTTAGCGTTTAAATTCTTCATATGTTTGTTCTTTTACATTAATGATGATCCCAATGCAGCAGCATTTGATGTTCATCAAGCAGAGCACGGCTGAATCAAATTTTGCATGCAAGAAATCTGAAATATTTTGTCGGTTTGAACTACCGGCATTTGATATGTACGTACTGTCTGACTGAAATTATGGTCAGGAATTAGATGCGTAAATGTACTGGATATACTGTTCTGAGTTGAACTCGCCGTGGCCGTGCGAAATGCATGGCTCTAGCCGTACAATGTCATCAGCTCGCAGCGACCTCGTACATATATATGTATGTGCCTTCTCCATCAATAACCTACCGAAATGAAGGGGCCATTAACTGAAGATGAGCCAAAGTTTTCTGGTGGGTGCACCAACAACTCCGTGGCTCTGAATCCGATGCCATCCAAGTCCCCGACCTGAAAACAGTGCACTGAAACATTGCAACTAACAAGACTTAAGCTACAATCAGAATACCATTAGGGGATCTAAATGCGTTACATTATCCATCACTTGTATTAATCCGGCTCTCTTAATCACCCCATGATCAGTACACCTCTCCATCCCTTTTTGTTGAACTCCATGCTCCGGCTGTCAGGGAACTTTTTCCTCGTCCTTGGGAAGTACTACTAGAATTTTCACTAACTTGTACTAATTCTATATTTCTATACGAGATACCAAACTCAATTGCTCAACTCTAACTAAATTAGTGCTAGTACCTTTCCTTATTTCTCGAGGGACCGTAAAAAAGCTTGGTCACCAAGAACAATCACAGGATGACGACTCTAAGTAACTGTAACATCAAAAAGCTATTTTGCTTTCACCTGCTTGTCATTCTCATGTCCTTAACATGCAGACTGAATCATTGAGCAAATGATTGGATTAGATCCCAGCTAACCTACTTCAGGTACCACATGTTCAGCTCAGCTGTTGCTCACTTGCCCGTGGCATGTACTGCTAAAAGGGCCTGTTGCTGTACTGCTAAAAGGGCCTGTTGCTGAGTGAGCTGAACCCATTTGCTGAAGCACTGAATTGAGTAGAAAGGAATTAAAGGGGGCCTGGGCTGAGGTGAGCTGCCGAGCCTGAGTCCTCAACACGTGGTCTTGTACCCATCTGCAGCAAGCCACCACCAAACAGAGAACAGAGTGAAGCAACAAGGGAGAAGGTGGAGGGCCAAGAGCACAGCCATGAAATGGATGCAGCAACCAATATGCAGGTTGATCTCCAACAGCAGGAACTAGTTGTCAAAGTTTTGTGCCTGCCAGGACCGCTTCCGTAACAGTTCCCATTTCACATGGAAATATTAGAAACAGAAAGACTATGCATTGCTGCTGATCTTGTGCTCTGTAGGATTCTATAATGCTTGGGTAGCTATCCCACAAATAACACCACAACAACACATCAGCGACTGAGAAAAGCATGGTGACACGAAAGAATAGTTCAGCAACAGTTTCAAGAAAAGAACCAAGCGATGGCTAGACTGTTTCATAAAGCAACCAGATTTTTTGGTCAGGGCTTCTGTTTCAGCCAAGAGCCACATGTTGCAACCACCACTCCACCAGCAAAGGCAAAACTGATCAGATAAATTGCGACATCTCTCCTATTTTTCTACTACTGAAAGGTATGTTTCAGTTATAAACTGCGAGAAAAAATAATTGGGAAACAACAATACTATTCATATAGAGAATCACTCTGATGGCTGCAAGTTCACAGCGATATCAGTTAACCAATACACCAGGGTTCCAACCAGAATATGAGCACATATAACAACTCTGTTTATAGTTATTATTTGTTTCGGGAAATTATTAATTCGCTCTTTCTTGAACGAGCACAGCAGCACTTTCCAGCATTGTGCATGACCAATCAGTCTTCTTATTCTCCACTAGCCGCAGATCAATAGGATCGCACCTTTCAATGTGCAAAGGAATGCCTAGTCTCTGCTGTTGGCACGGAGGAGTGGAGTTATCTCCGGGACAACCCTGTATATGTGCACTCTTATGTTGTCCTCCTTGAAAAGCTCAAAGACGCAAACATCAAACTTCTCCAGATTGTTTCCTAGAGAAAATTTACCCCAGCCACCACTGAGAGCGCCAACAGAGCGATCGCTGTAGTAAACATAGTTAACTTCCCAAGTCTTCCCTAGGGGATCCCAGAGCGTCATCTTCTTGTTTGTCTGGGGAAGTGACTCTCTGACAAATTCGCAAGCGATGTTCTGAAATACGATGGGATTAAGTTAGAGAACCAATGACAACGTAAACAAGCCAATAGTAAATATACGGCTATATATGGCAAATGCTATCCACTAGACAAATGAACAACTTAAAACATAGTACTAGCTCATTTTTTGGTAATTTTTTCTGCGCTTCTTGTGCTTTCAACATTAAAATCAGACTGTACCAAGCTAACTTCCATGACAAACAAATGTTTCCTAATCCAATGAGATTGGAAAGCTAGGCAAGCAAAAAATGGGTACATTAACCAAACTAAGCTAGTTTTAAAAGTTATTGGGAAGGGCTTGCAAATGTTTACTGCTATAAAGAACAGTGTTCTGCAAAGAGTCAGGAAGCACAAAACGGCAACCAAGGAACTATGTTCATGCATGGAACTACAAGGAATAGTTTTGAGGTCCATATAAGTGTGAAGTAGCATATGGGAAATAAGTGACATTACCATGAAAAATCCCACATAGACATAAGATTCCATCATTATTTGCACGGTGAAAGGGTTGTTTGACTTAAATTGATTTGCCTTTCTAAGAGCAAGGTCCTTCTCTTCTTCAGTTACTGGGCGCCTTTGAGATATTACAACTGGTGCCCTGACGGTCTTCACAAGGACTAAAAGGTGAATGGCATAAATTTATTCACAGGGGGTATTATATACAGTCCAGAAGAACTGAACTTCTTAGTAACAGTAATAATGTAATAAAATTGTTAAGGGAAGGAAAAACTTACATTTACCACTCCTAGGAACATTCTTGTCTCTGACCTGGGTCTTGTTGTAAGTCCTGGATTCGTCTAACAAACTGAAGGTGGAATCTGTGATATGCAAAAGTTAACTTGAATGGAAAGTACATGAATGATAATGATTTTGAGTGAATCCTAGCTAGAAAAATAATGTTTGGTCAAGAGTGCTCAAGTGGGATTGCAATCCTGTTTGGACATAATAGAGCAATAGAGCAGTTATTTTTATTAATATTCAGAAGCGAGAGGAATCAGCAATAATCTTAGCCGATATCCACCACCAATAAAGAGCTTAGATATGGGATGTTATGGCAACTGGAAGCCTAAAATAGCACAGCACATGGCCACAAGTAATCAACAGTATGGTTTAGTCATATTTATACCACTATCCTGCACTCAACTTTATGTTGTCAATGAAAACACAATAAAGAATATTTTCACTATTACTGTCAATAACTGCGACTTTGCGTTGATCTCAACAGTGAGAACATCAAAACAATTATTCAGGTCACACCCCATAAAGAAAAGGAATAATCAGGTAGCTTTCATTATTATAAAAAAAAGAAGGTTCTTTTATCTTTTTTACTGTGAACAATTGTTGGCACATCCTTTGAAGTGCGAGCTTGATGCCTCCTCTTGTAAGCTTTATTTGGGACAGCAGAGTGCTGCCTCTTTGCATTATTGCAATCTGCTTCGAGATCATTCATTGTTCTTTTTCTTTTCCCTATTACTTCATGGCCCTCTTCTGTGGGGAGAGGTGGTATCTCAGAGGCGCCACCACTCATTGCTCTTGTTTTCC
The DNA here is from genome assembly GCA_023333625.1 of Bothriochloa decipiens. Classification (NCBI taxonomy): domain Eukaryota; kingdom Viridiplantae; phylum Streptophyta; class Magnoliopsida; order Poales; family Poaceae; genus Bothriochloa; species Bothriochloa decipiens. The sequence continues at coordinate 18,290,100 of CM041633.1, forward strand.
TTCCTGTTACTGCATTGCCCTCCTCTGTGGGGAGATCAACTGATACCTCAGAGGTGCCACCACCTGTATCCATGCCCCCTTGGATGCCTTCATCCTCCTCTTCAATCTTAACGACTTCCTCATTTGTAGGCTTTGCCTCCAAGGCTGCTGGGTCGATGATGCCAAACGTAGAGAACACTGCCACGGAGAATTGAGAGGGACCATCGTATGTGAAAACCAAGAAGTAACCTTTCTTGAGCGAGTGATCCTTGACGAATTCCTTCCATCCCTTCTCGAAGCAGAGCACTTCGGACTCTGAAGCAAGTGTTGCCTGCCATTTCCTGCCACTAGGACCTTTCAGGGAAACTGATCCAGTAGGCTGATCCTTGAGGTGCTGGTGGAACATGGGTGGAATTTTCTGCAATGGATCAACACATTTAAGAAGCTGTTAATTTTTTTAACCTCCAGAATGCACATATGAACCTGCTGCAACTGAGGCACGCTACATGTGCGATGCAGATAAAAAATAAGGCCAGTAATATATGGAATGTATGCAGATCATAACTATTAACAATGAGATGAACCAGCAGTGAATGTTACACACCACACACCAGTTCCCGGCTCCAATTTCGTGTTTTCAAGAAAAAAAATCTTTCCAAATCAACACATTGACATGACAAGCAATCAGCTAACGCGTACTGGAACATTAGGAAAAGAAAAGTAATCCAGTAGTGGGGAAAAAAATCCCATTTTCTTTGTTGAGCATTGTGCAAGAAACAGGATTCAGTGATTCAGATTCGTAATCTGAACAGATCATCGCAGCATCTGATTCATGGAAAAGGAAGTACCGAAAGTAATAGAACAGTGCACACATTGATTAATCAAGGATTAATAAATAAACAAAAAAACAGGGGATGGAATGATGGATTGGGGTGAATAAGCTCGCTCACCAACCGCTCCCCAGACTGCTCGGGGAAGAAGACCTTGAAGAACTGCGGGCGGCAAACGACGTTCCCGTCGTCCTGCTCGCCGTCGCCGTCGCCGACTTCCACCACCTCCTTCTCCTTCTCGTTCTCGTTCTCCTTCTCTTTCCCCTTTCCTTGGGCCTTCTTCTGCGTCTCCTTGGCTGGCTGCTTCTCCTTCCCCTCACCACCCATCTCCTTCTCCTTCTCCTTGCCCCTGGGCCTCAGCCTCTCCCTCACCATCGCCGTCGCCGGCTCCCTGCAGGTCTCCCTCTCCACCAAAGCCGCGGCAGCCGAGCTCGTGGTCCCCTGTGGCTTCTTGGAACGGTTCCTCATCGTCGCCGGCTTGTCTGCAAGAAGAGCACGGAGGAGCACAGGTAGAAGAATGAACAAGATTCAATTCAATGGCTCACGCAGAGCAGCCAGCAGCAGAGCTGTAAGTGGACTGACTGTAGACAGTTATCACTGGCCGGCCGGCCGGCTGCCTTTCTCGGAGTTTGGAACAGCGGCAGCGTCCTCTCCTCTCTGTCTCTCTGGAAGCTGGACCCTCGTTGGATTTAAGGAATGGTGGATGCTAGAGTCAGGACAAAACACGGAAACAGGGGGAGACGGGATGGAAAGGCGATGGCCTGAACCTCTGCTTCGGGGGTTTGTTGGGCAGTGGAGTTATGTAGTGGTAGGATATGCATCAGCAGGGGATGGTGTTCGGGTCAGGTGGAGCCTCTGGGCCCCAAAACCGAAACCCAATGGATTCCGGAAACACTGAGACGAGAATCCATGGCTAGCCGCTGCCTTAGGAGGCCCTTGCAGGTCCACTGGGGCTTGGCCGCTTGGGAGCGCCGCGCCGCCGCCTGCGCGTCTGCGCTTGAGGGCTTGGCCTGAGGACGGAGAAAGAGAAGAGGAGGACGAGTAGGTCCGAGAGCCGCGAGCGCTGGCCTGCAGACTGAGAGAGAAGGGCGGTCGGCGCCTGTGCGGTGCGTGCGGGCGGGCGGTGCAGCAGCGGCGCCTGGGGACCGACCGCCGGGTGAGTGAGGGAGACGATTGAGGGAGATTTCAGCTAATGTACCTAGGGTTGCTAACTGGGCTATCGTTGAGCTGAATGTTTTGGGGCTCAATGGAGCTCTGCGGGCAGAAATAAAGACCCACACAGCTTTTTGGGTATCCAAACCTGAAACACCGTTAGTGAAAAATAGGCTCCATAATCAAAATCTGTGCATATCCGTACTAAACCCGATTCGCTGTCATTCTTACATTTACCTAGATTTTTGGATTTTCTTTGTAGGGACAGCCATAATGGCCGATGGAGCACATGAGATAGTCACAATCTGGCAAGAGGGCTGGCTGGATTCTACTATATATTGTTAGGGTGTTTTTGAGTGTATTTTTGCTCTTGGAGTTTAAATGCGCCGAAAAAATAGCCGTGTAATTCCTTTCTCAGACGATAGAACTAGCTGTCAAACCTATTTCTATGAGATCAGAGGTAATTCTTAGCTGTCAAACCTATTTCTATGAGATCAGAGGTAATTCTTTCCATCGTAAGGTCATACCGTTGTCAAAAACTTGCCATTGTCTAATATGAATCCGCGGAATTTGGAGGGGCGGGTACGCGCACGAGAACTGGAGAGACGGCTAAGCGGCACCGGCGTACCAGCAGGAGTTGGATGCCTTTCCCACTTTCCGTCTTCAGAGGAGGGTGTGTGCGGCTCCATCTGAACACTCCACGCTCCTCAAATCTGTAGCTAGATTAGGAATAAAAGGAATTGGGCATAAAAGTTTCCCCGATTCGACCAGATCCCCTTGAGTGGGACTCGAAGTCCAAATTTACAAAGTGAATCTCCATCTTACCTCTCTCGGAGGAGTCGCAGTGCGAGGTGGAGGAAGAGGAGGCCGTGCGGGACGAAGGGAGAGCAGATCGCGCGTACATCGGCGAGGAGGTTGCATCAAGAGAAGCAACGCCGATACCAGGAGAAGCCGCGGCGGGGAGGCTGCGCGAGCGTCGAGGGAAGCCGCAACCGGAGAGGCCGCGGGAGTAGATGCGCCGGAGCGGCTAGGGCGCAGTGCGTCGGGAGAAGCTACAGCGGGGAGGCCGCGCGAGCGTCGAGGGAAGCCACAACCTAGGAGGATGTAGTAGTAGATGCTGGAAAAACCACGGTGGGAAGGCCGCGTGAGCTTCAAGGGAAGCCATAACCAGGAAGGCTGCGGGAGTAGATGCATGAGAAGCTGCAACGGCAGGAGGCTGCAGGAGTAGATGCGCCACTGACTAGAATGGAAGCCAGATCTGGTAGCAGCAGTGGAAAGTGTGTGACGTCCTGTCAGGAGATATCATCGTATTGAGGAGGCACGAGCATTAGGAGGTGACACAAGAGAGGAACCATAGTGACACATGAGAGGAACCATAGCGACACATGAGAAGAACCATATAAACGACCGAATATGGAGTCCGTAGGAATGAGGGCCAGGAGGGGGTTTGAATCCCCTCAAATTTAAAGGTTCTAGTACAAGCCTAATTGACCTTTTTTTCCTCGAACCCTCAAATTTAGTTCTAAGAGCTAGAGTAGGGGCATGCTAGAGTTATTATTATGAGTCCACTCAGACGCTAAGACCAGTCTGCATTAAAATCGACAAGTAGGAAATTTTTTTTTATTGCAACAGAGTAACAAGTGTGCACAGTCAACAGAGTGACACCCTTCGTCCTGCAGTGTATTTTATCATTCAAAATTCGTCCTCAAATATAAGGTATTCTAAAGGACAAAAACCAATTTTGCATTTAATACTTTTCATTTATCATCCAATCATCATTAATCATATTGATGATAGTATTTGATTAGAAAATAAAATGAGAGTAGAGGCGTCTTTTTTTTCTCTCTTTTAATTTGTCTTAAAATTTCTACAATGCACTGTATTGGCAAAGGGAGGATATTAGAAAACACTTAGCCAAATAATCCGGTGAGAGAAGAATACATGGACCGTAGTATTGGGTTCAGTATGTTCTTGCTCTTCTATGTTAGGGTAAAATTAAAATGTCACGATAAAACTAGCTGTCAAACCACCTTTCGTGAAATCAGAGAGAAAATTCGTTGGATCACACAAAATCTTAGTAGCATTATCTTATATGTGAATCTGCAAAATTTGGAGAGGTGGCTAAGCAGCACACGCGAGCTGCAGCAGGAGTTGGACTCCTTTTCCACTTCCATCTTTAAAGGGCAATGTTCGTAGTTCCATCTAGTCACCCTCCCCTCAGAACTATAGCTGGTTTAGAAAAAAATTTGGAACCAAGAGTTCCAATTCAAAATTTACAAAATGAAATTTTGCAATGCAATGTTTTTAGATCCACTTTTTTTTAATCACCAAAAGTCTAACAAAGAACATTCTTGAAAAGAATAAGACCGACAAGTCTTCCTTCTATGTTGTGTTGTAGCCACAGCATGGACAAAATAAGACCGAGAAGGCCTCCTCCGAAGGTGTCAAAGGTGGACGAGGTGGAGATGATCTGACTAGATCTCATCCTGTTCTAGCATGCACAATAATTAATGGGTTAGAAATAACAAAATAGGAAGTTGTTCAGGTGCAGTGGAGTCCGCATTTCACATTATTGTGGACCTATGCATGTGAATATGACAGCTCTGTGAGAGATAAATGTGTACCGTCCAACAACCAACTGGCAATTTATTTCTCTTTTTTTTTTAGTCATCAGGCTTTTAACTTCTAAGCACCAACTAACAGTTTCATAGACAGAAATGAAAGGTTCTCTCAGTATTATCGGGCAGCTTGCCGTTTCCCTCCTCCAGGGCCGGCGCTGGGGGGTGGGGTGGGGGGGGGGGGTGGCAGCAGGTGTGACCGCCGGGGGCCCATCGAGGAAGGGGGCCCAAAAATGTTCAGTTTCGGCCTTGAGTTCCCATCTTTCCGAGACCGCGACGTAGGCTGCCGCACGGCCCATTCTATTTCTGGCCTTTTCGTCCGCCTCTAAATCCTGCGAGGCTGCGAGAGACAGATTGAATGGCTTGGCTACGTGCAGTATTGAGAAGGATATTTTGGACAACATTAATCTTGATACTGTTATTGAAGATTTTTCATCAAAAAATGCCCAAAGACGATTTTTTCGAAGCTCTGAAGCGTTGTATTTTTATTTAAGGTAATGATAATAGTTATTATTTTTAGTTTTTTGTTTGGTCTATTGTCATGTTTATGATCTATATCCGTAAAATATAATTTAGTTTGTTTTGATATAACAAATTATTATTTTAATGGGGCCTACTTATTTACTTGCCCATGGGCCCATGAAACTATAGAGACGGCCCTGCCCTCCTCTAGCCCCTTCCACCTCCTTCCGCTGCCGGCCCCTGCCCCTCCCCGGCATGCTCGCCGGCGGCAGGGCAGGCGAGCCGGCCCCCTCCCTTCCCTTTCCTTTCCCCTCCTCCTCCTCCTTGTGATATTCCCTAGCCAAATAAGGGTCTAGATGACCATTAAATCTAGCTACAAATTCGTCTTATGGTGGCTTAGGTTTGTCCACGGCAGCCATAGTGGCCGGCGGGAACAACCTCCAAGCTTTTGAGGTGATTACCAGTCTCAGCGGAAGCGTCTTCAACACTGGCATCCTCCCGGCACCAACGCGCTGCCTGCTTCATCTACATCAGCGACAACACATCAAGTGGGAAGTTTTTCATTTGCACCAGACCAGAGTATTAAAATGTACACGGTCAAAAGAGTGAAGGACAGGAGATACCACTTATCTAATACACCATTGTCCGGTTCCAAGTGGTATTTGGTGTGTCAAAGAAAAGCTTGCCAAATCGGACACCCACAAATCGGCTAAGGGATAGAGCGTTAGGGGAATTTAGCATCTTTTGTGCTGATTACACATGGCCCGACGATCATCCCAGAATTTAGCATCTTCCTTTTTTTTTTCCTTTTAAGCTTAGCACTTTTTCTTCGAGTGGCCAGAATTTAGCATCTCCTTGGTTGCGACGGGAGCTTGTTGGGTCAAAAAGACACTTTATTTATTTGTAGTAGCCAAAATGAAAAAAAAAACAGTTTTTTAGGGGAACCAGATTTTTTGTTTTTGAGAAACAAAAAGAAAAAAAACTAGATGAATGTCCCCAGTAGTCTTCACCTTTTTTTGAGTGTCTGGCCCAATCCAGTTGGAGCACACCTTGTAATTCGGCCCAAAACCCCAACCGGCACGTGTTTTGCTACGGAAAAGAAAGGAAAACTGCAGACTGCCGTCTTCTCCGTGGGTCGTTCTGCTCCTCCTTTCGCCAGTCCGCTAGGTAGCCGTTGTCGAAGCTCGGCCAGCCGTCGTGCGGATAATTTTTAAATTTAATCTTTTTTAATTAAAAAATAAAAAACCCTATTTTAAAAATAATTTTACCATGTATCCTTTTGGTCATGCCAAATTGGTGCGACCACTCACGAAATGATTTGGCGCGACCAGCTTTCCACCGTGGCGTCGTCGTTGACTTGAGGCTGATGTGTAAAGTGGTGGGTCTCACCCGGTCGCGCCCGCGACGGGACGATATAAATGTGGCCTCCATACCCATTCTCTCCCCCCTCCTTCCTCTCCGGCCCACGTTATCTTGCTGCCCAAGCTCCTCCTCTTTTCCTCTTTCTCTTCCTTCTTTTTCTTCCCATTCATTTTGTCTCTTTCATCAAGGTTTTGTGTTGGTTTTTAGTGCAATCTTTCAAATGCTAGAGGTATGCTTCCCCGATCTATGGTTTTCTTGCATGATTATTGCTAATTTTTTTTACATTGCTTGATTTTAGATTTAGGGTTTGTGAAGCATGGATGAGAAATGATTGGTAGTGTTGTTGTGCTTGTACTATTTGTGGATGATTTTTATTGTATGCTTTGTTCAAATGGAAGATAAATGGTAGTGTTCATGTGTTCTAGGGTTTGGTGAAAATACATGAAAAATATTGTAGTTGTGTAATATTGTTATTATGGTTATGTGCTTACTTCTAATGCTTATAAGTATGATATTGAAGGTTTCTCGTGTACTAAGACGTAACATATTGGAACTAGGGATCATTTAGTTGTAGGGTTTGGTGAAATGGAAGAAAAATGGTAGTGTCGTATTGTTATAATGGTCATGAGGACTTGCTTCAATTGCTTCTAAGTTTGTCATTTAGGGTTCCATGTGTAGTAAGATGTAACTTATTGGAATTAGGGATCATTTTTTAGTATACATGAATTTGCTTTAGGGTTGCTTACTATACTTCCTTGGTACCAATTGATGTGGACTAAATTTATATATATTTCACTCTATAATAGGTTTCATGGAGATTGGCAACGAGGATCCCTTCGTGCACCATCCCCCAGTCCATGATGATGGCGACCTCCACCCACCGGATGAACCACCACCAAACTGTTTCTGCAATTTCCCGGCATGGGTGAAGCAGTCAAGGCACGACTTATCGTCTAGTCGTGCCTTTTTCTACTGTTCATGGCGGCAAGGCCCCCTGCATGGATGCGACTTCTACAGGTGGATCGATGGTCGTGACAAGTGGGATCGGCACATCATTTACTTTCCCTACAACCCCTGGAAGAGTTGTCCTCACACAAAGTTTGTTCGGTGGGTGCCTCCACCCTTGGATCCTCCAGACAAGAGGACCGCTCTTGAGAAGCTTTTTGCTTGGGTGGACCGTAAACAAAATCCTCCTACATGCCACTGTGGCAAACCTGCTTTTCTTCAACAACCCAGCCTGGATGGATTTTTTAAACCCTTCTTTCGTTGTGGTCAAGTTGGCTTCATAAGTGTTCATTCAATTATTATCACATTTTCCGACGTCATTTTTGTTGATGTAACACTTTGGTTGCGATATTATGATTTGTAGGGTGGATTTCTAGCTTGTCACTTTGATGAGTAATCGACGGACCGAAGCCGAAGTGGCCTTCCCCGGAAGAGATTAAAGAGTTTGTAGATGGGGAGAAGCCCTGGCCATGCTTGAGGTTGCTGAACATCAAGTGCAAGTGTGGCATCAAGGCTCGTTATGGAGTTGTTCCTTCCGAGCTAGGGGTGGGACACTATTGTGGAAATGCTTATGGAGGGCCTAATGAGTTCCATGTGAGTACATATACTTGACCTCTAAAATTTTTCGTTGAACACAGGAACTGATTATGTTTGTTCTTTGATTTCTATTTGTTTAGGCTGGTAAAACATGTGACTGGGAGGATTTCCTGGGTCGTGCATTGCTAATGGAGGAACTCAAAATGGAAGGTGTCCGTACTCCCAACTTGAGGAAGATGAAGGAACTAAAGCTTCTTGCTGCTAGGAAGAAATGCCGGTTTGAAAACCACGTAATAAGATGTCACTGGGAGACATAGAATGATGTTGGAAGGGACTATGAGCGTGTGGCCAAAGAACAAAAGATGAAGTTGTGGGGACCTGTTGACGAGGAGGAGCTCCTTAGATTTTGGCACCAGAAAACAAGGAACGGTACGACCAAATGTCAGAGGATCGCTATAATCACAGCCGCCACATGGACAGGCAGTGGATGAAGTCTGAGAACCGTTGGCGAGTTAAGCACGGGGGCACCCCAAAGGAAATCCCAAGCTACCTATGTCATGAGCTGTGTGAGTGGTCAAACTTTTTCACAAAGTTACATTTTGTACGTTCATATCGAATTGGTTTCCATTAACAATTGTTCCATTTTCGTAGTTCCCGACGATTCACTGTCGAACAACAGACATCTCCCGCCCCCCGGAGCGGGCCCATCCATGGCCCGTAAGGAGGATCCCTTGGAGAGTGAGGAAAAAATTTGGGAATGCAACTATGACCCCAACCGCAAGCCGGAGTGGAGAGATGAAGATTATTTCTCTGATCATGGAGCCTTGTGGAGCCCACCCTGCCTGTGCTAGTTGTGGGGTGTGTTAGATGACACATTTTAGAGGCACCATTTGGTTTGGCACCTAGGTGCTTTGGATGTTGCTTTGAACTACCCCGTGGTGGCGGCTGAAAGACTTGTGCCATTTATGTCTGTGCGACCTTATGTTGTAACTATTTGAACTAATGTGGTGTAAGAACTTGTCGCGGCGACTTTGTGTTGTAAGAACTTATGAGTAGTACGTGCTTGTAAGACTTATTTGTGGACGATCATGTGATCTCGATGGTGATGACTAGAATTTGCCTGTAAGACTTATTGCTAGTATGGATGTTTGGTGATGTGTTATGTTTGAAGACAGTTTTCATTGAGGTCATGTGTTATCGGGGACTTTGTGTGTGTTGCCTAGTGTATTGTCAAACAAGCAAGGGGAATAAAAAATAGAGGGCGTGGTCGTGCCAAATCATTTGGCACGACAGTACGGTTTGGTCACGCCAAATGATTCGGCGTGACGGGACCGTCGAACAAAAATAGTTGAATAAATTTGACTATAATTCCCGTCGCGCCAAACGGGACTGTCGAACAAAAATAGTTGAATAAATTCGACTATAATTGATTTGGCGCGACGACATTGTTTGGTCGTGCCAAATGATTGAATAAATTCGACTATAATTCCCGTCACGCCAAATCATTTGGCGCGACGATATTGTTGCGCCAAATCATTTGGCGCGATGGGACCATCGAACAAAAATAGTTGAATAGATTCGACTATAATCCCCATCGCGCCAAATCATTTGGCACGACGATAGAGTTTGGTCACGCCAAATGATTTGGCATGACGGGACCTCGAACAAAAATAGTTGAATAAATTCGACTATAATTCTCGTCGCGCCCCATGCCTTTTATTTTTTGCAAACCTTTTCTGTTTGAATTCCAAAATCACATATATATATAATTTTTATCATAAATTGCACAAATCACATCTCAAACATGTGTCAAACATATCCATCGCAAACACATATTTTCAAGTCCATTACAAGCACAAACACATAGTCCGAAGTCCATAGTTATCAAGTGCACCACATAGGCAATAACATAGTCCATCACAAAGGAACAAGTCTAGCGCATAGTCTATCACAAACAAACAAGTCCATCACAAGGGAACTTCAATCTTGACATCACAAAGATAACAAGTCTTGCATTGCCCATCTCCTTCAACGGCCGCTTGGTGTGTAACGCTGCTTCCTACGACGCTCGTGGCCAGGATTTGTGGGTTGCAGATTTGGACTTCCAGCATCAGTGCGGTCACGTGGGCGACGTCTCGGAGGGTTTTGCCTTGGCGGTGGAGATTCCTAACCAAAACATAGAAGAAGAGATTTCATGAGCCGTATAATAGAGCTACAAATTCACTATGTACCATTAGAGAGGTCAAATCTGACTACGTACCTGAGTTTGTGTTTCATGTGGAGCATCGTAGAGTTGGGAACCCCTCAATTCCTCCTGGTCGTAACTCTCATCCCCATGGTCATCATCACTTGAGTCCTCACCATAACTGCCTGACAGTGGTCTGGAACGGGAGCTCCCTCCAGTGTCCTGAGCCGTTGCGGGCGTCGAAGTGCTTGGCCTAGAACGGGACGGCCCAGTTGCAGCCTGAAGGTAGTCACGCTGCACATCATCCGCTCTCATGCAGCTCACCTTCCGTGCCATGCGTCGATAGTACTTCATCACTTTTTTGCAAACATTTAATGACATACAGTAAGAAATTGATTCATTATTAGAATTAAACCTCCCTAAAACAATGTTGATCGGGGTTTGACCTCTGCAAATTGTTGAAGTACCGTGCCGTCCCGCCCACCGGCTTGTCCAAGATAATATCCAGCATCATTGGAGAGGAGAGCTAGCTGCGTGGCCTATTGATGCAGCGATGTTAGTTCATCATTAGAGAACTGCAAAATCATAAGACATGCAAGAAATGGATTGCTTACCATGTAGTTCTCTACTGGAGTCCTCTCCGACTGTACCCCCTCCTTGTGATGACATCATAGGGGTCTTCTTCGTCAGTATCTTCATCCACAATTGCAATGTTAGAAGCTGGTGTTTTCACATGGACTCTTGTAGCTTTGTTATGGTAAATGAGGTATGCACGGTACTCTCCAACCGTTGAAGGTGGCCCATCATCCGGATCCACCAACTCTTTGTTCATCCACTGGTTCACATATGCCTCGTGTCTAACCAGCCAGTTGTCGCTGCCCCCAAATCTTTTCTTCCTCGATGTCCTGCAAATGAGGCGAAACACAACAAGTGTTAGTGTTTTGGATTAATGAACAAGGGAGGCCTAAATGAATTGTGGATGGTTCAAGTTACTTACTCGTGCAACTCTCAGTTGTATGCTCGAAGCCTACAAGCGGCCACTCCTATTTGTGTCCAAACTGCTTGTAGCATCTACGGGGCTGGTGGTGCTCCACAACATAGTAGAAGATGAGGGTAGTATTTGATCTCCACAGCATCCTGTTGGCTTCAACTATGGGAGGCAAGCCCAATGTGCGGATGTCATTGCTTTCATATGGTCTCCATTCCACCTGCACATTTTCACATGTTTATAGTAAGTGAAACATCCTTATTATGCAATGAAGTAGCAACAAAACTAGTAATCATATAACTTACCACGCCGGGTTTAAGAACATCCAAATCATTGGAGTAGAGAGCATAACGACATTCTGCATTGCCCGAAACTAACTTCATGTTGCTCCAAAGGTAGCACACGGGGGGCCTTGAATCTGCGTGAGGCCTTGGCTGCAAAATAAACAACAAAGGAAAAAACAAGCTTAGACCATGTAATTGATCAAAAAATAGGAACTAGGAGGGCTGTTATACACTTACATCAACTTGTCTTCTATGGGGTTTCCCAATGGGGATGTGCTGCCATATCCAAATCTGAAGAAAGCAGGAGCAACCACCAAGCAATGCAAGAATAAGAAAACGAGGTCGCAATGTATGAATAAGACAATGCAAAGACAATGTATGGAACCATTTTCACTTAGCTTGCCCTGGTCGGCCATCAGGTTTGCTCAGTGGTCGTTATCCACCTGTGGGTCAAGAAGGTCGTAGTGGGGGGGCGCCATCTTGAAAATATGAAACAATAAGACAATGTTAGCTATATATTCAAAACTAAGACATGTGAAGTAAAGAAGTAGTATAAAAATAATGACCAACAAAAAACAAGAACAATGGAGTACCTATCTCCGTTGGGATCCACTAGGACCTGCATGTTCTCTAGGTAGTTTGAGGGCCTATCTTAACCATAATTGTTGGCTTCATCCATTTCTCCTCGGAGTCGCTTTTTCTTCCTCCTACCCTTTTTTGTCCTTAAAAGATCAGGGTCCGGAACATAATCCAACCCAAGGTACTCAGGCCATTGTGTAGGATCTAGGTATGGCTCAAAGCTACATTCCCAAACTTTGAGAGTGTGGGACATGCGAAAAAATTGAGACATGAACTTGGCGTCTTCATGGTCTATACCCCTAATTGTACAGGCTGTGATAACATGGGAGCAGGGTGCATGATAAAGTTGTGGAATGCTACAAGCGAATTCGACCTTCTCCAGGTCCACCTTGTAATCTTGCCACCATGCCTCTCTCCACCCGGAGTGGTGACTCCAGCAGAAAATACATTATATACTAGCCTTGATGGTCCATACACATCACCCACTTGGTTTGAAGATATCATCTACGCCATCTCCAAGTGCTTCCTACCGGCTCGACCCCATTTCTCTTTGGACCGATTTGCTATGTTCCATCGATTCACAAAGTATTCGTTGCACTTCCTAAATGAGTACTCCACAATGCCTAACACTGGAACTGCACGGATGCCTTTGAACACTTTGTTGAATGATTCCGATGAATTGGTGGTCATGATGCATACCTAAGACCGCCAGTATCGAATGCTAGAGCCCACTTCTCCCTCTATGGCAAATGATCTTCTAGCCACTTGTTCACCTTTGCATTGAGGACCTTCTTCAACTTCTCTAGTGTTTTTTCAAACTTCTCTTTGGTACAACAACCACAAAGAGACTCTAACTTTTGCACAATTTACTTTTTCTTTTGCCGATGCCATATGTTGGCAGCGAAATGCCTCATGCATCATCGATGCTCAAGCGGAGGCCATCCATCTAGTTCCTCTCGTGCAGCTTTAAGCAGACCGTGATGTCAATCTGAGATCATGCAAATATTGCGAGAGTTACATATGACATTCTGCCGCACAAGCCTCAAGAACCAATACCAGCTATCATCATTCTCACCCTCGGCCAAAGCAAACGCTAAAGGAACAATCTGATTGTCTGGGTCAATTCCAACTGCAATCATCAACACACCTTGGTACTTCCCTGTTAGAAAGGTGCCATCAACAAGCACTAAGGGCCGGCAATGCTTGAAAGCCTCAAATGACTACGGAAAACACCAAAACACCCTCTGCAGAATAGCCTTAGGAACGTCGTCCACGTCATCTATAATGTGGCCCATATGAGGAAACCATCTAAGGCCAGGATTGTAGTGTTTCATGGCACTCAGAATCCTAGGCACTAGGTTGTAGGCCTCCTTCCAATCACCCCTAAGAATTGTATAGCATATTGCTTTTCCCTCCAGGCCTTTGAGTACTTCACTATATAACCAGTGAAGCCCTTAATGGACTCGATCAGTGAGGAAACAGATATGTCATTGTCGGCCCTAACAACAGCAACAACACGACCGCCCAGGTAACGGGCCGTGTTCTGGGATGCACCTTCTTTGCCTTCAAAGAACGACATGTGTGAGGTTGCTTAACATTTTGAATCCTCCATTTCTTGTTCTTCATCTTTTGAACCCATACTCCACAACCACACCTAACCTTACATAGGACCGTGTACCTCTTCTCCTTATCACAATGAGTCACTTTGTAAGGCCAGTGAACCCTCATGGCATAGTCCTGCAGAAAGAACTTGACATGCTCAAGCATTTCAAACACCATCCCCTTCTTAATCTCCATATCCTCACTTTCTAGCACCTCATCTTCCAACATCGACAATCCTATGTTGCAAACTTCCTCGTCCACCATACTAAGGTCCATGAAGTTTGGAACCCTAGGTACATTAACATGGATAGCCCTCAACATCCTTCGTCCGGTTTCATTCAACTCCATTCTCAATGAGCCGCAACTGGGGCTCGTAAGGACTCCTGAAACCCTCCCTCACGGCAATTGATTCCTTCATCAATACTAGGGTCCCACCGTTTCTCTATACCCAACAGCAAATCATCCGATAAATCGTCTGACGAATCATCGAACCACCGTCGTTTGAGGTGAGATCACCTTCCACCTCTTCTCCTGCATCAACACCGCCATCCTCCGATCCTTCTGATATACTATCACACATAGCATCTTCATCATAATACCCTTCTTCATCGAACTCATCACCAATGGCACTGAGGTCATCCACTCTATCTACTTCTCTACCTCGAGTTCCTTGCAACTCTTGTTCTTGGGTAAGGTTCTCAATGGCCTCCACATCAACACTATCATCCACAGGCACATAAGAATGACTACATCCCTTCTCCACCACAACTTCCAGGCACCTAACGTTGCTACTCTGCACAACATCTACGTAGTCCTTCTAATCTTTCTCACAAGAGAGTGGCATCATGGCATAATGTGATCGTTCTTTCCCACAGTCAAATCTTCCTATAACACTTAGTGGCCAGCCAAATTTCTCACCGCACTTGGTAAGAAAATCAGCAAATGTAGGAGGTCCACTAAAGAACTCTACTTATTTTTTTCATGCATTCAAACTGACCATCATCTTTCACTATGCCACCATAGTACAAACAAACTAACCGTTCCATCTACAAAATATGAACGCAAACATCAACTCCTCAACTCCCATATATAATTACGTATAAAACCATAGCAAAATAGACAAAAAAATCTACAAATATAAATCATCCTTGAATTAACAACCTAACAAATAAGAAAATCTAATATACCATACCACAATAGCTAAATCCAAAAAACCAAACTCATTCACATATATTAACCAAATTAGATTCATTCACATAATCACATCTCCTACTATACCATAGCACACTTACTAAATACACCAAACCAACACAACTAATCCTCCATGTGTGAAGTAATATTGTACATGTAACACGTAGTTTATGGCAAATTCAAAGGAAAACTAAAACATCAATCGACTGTACGCATCACATTGAAGCATCATACGATTCAATCACACACAAAATTGAATTTACTAACCCCAGAAAGTATATCCAAAGAAATCAAGGGGGGAGAAGAATGAGCATCACCTTGTTGCTCATTGCTAGGCGGAGATGGAGGTGGGGGACGGCTTGGGCACTGCCGCGGTGCTGCCGCCGGCAGCACCCGACCAGAGGAGGGCTCCCCGCAGGCGCCCTTGCTCCCACCCGCCGGGACCTTCCGCGCGGCCGGAATGGGGGGCGGGGCGGAGGTGGGAAGCGAGGAGGGGCGTGCGGAACCCTAGGTGGCAGAGATGGGGGCCGGTGGGGCTCTGGCGATGGTAAAGATGGCGGCCAGCGGCGGGGAGGCGGTGGCGGGGAGGAGGCGGCTCGGAGTCGGGGTAGGAAGAAGGAAGGAGGAAATGAAAATGAAACTGGGCCGGGCCGGCGGCCGAACCCTAAATCCCCCATCGATTTGGCGCGATGGGGTGGGTCCTACAGCTTTACACGCCAGCCTCAAGTCAACGACGGTGCCACGGTGGAAAGCTGGTCTCGCCAAATCATTTGGCGCGACCACGTGCTTTAGTCACGCCAAATAATTTGGCGCGACTGAAAGGGATACACGGTAAAATTATTTTTAAAACGAGATTTTTTTGGTTTTTATTAAAAAAGGATTAAATTTTAAAAAAAATCTCCGTCGTGCAAGCTCAAATGCTCAAATCCATATGTATGTTTTCTATCCATCCATGTCGTATCTTCTGCCGTGAAGATAGATAGATAGGTGTGGCCTCTCCGCGCCCGGCCTGCAAGCTTTCTGGTTCGTTTATCACAACAACACTAAATCAAAACACATTATGACCAAAGAAATACGATACATATACAAACCCATTACGTTTTTTTTTGAAAGGATGAATAATAATCATCTAACCAAACATCTCCAGAAAATTTCGGTAACACTTCAAGACAATGAGAAATTTCAGAGAAATTTAGAATACCTTTTACTGACTTCATTGTTCTATTATCCGATGGACGACCCCGAGCCTCCCGACCCGTTCCTCTCCTCCGTCTTCCCCAAGCCGCCGGAACCCAATCCGGCCAGATCCGCCCCTTCCATAGCCACTCCCCCACATCCCCACATCAGTGCCCAGATCCATCACCACCGTCGCCCAAGCTATCCATTGATAGGTCTCTCTCCGATGCTCTCCCATGCTCCGGTGAGATCAGGGCCGACGTCGCCTCCATCCTTTCTCCGTTGGGGTCGCCTCTTCTCCCGCCCGAGCTCGGCTCGCACGTAGCCTGCTGCTGCGCTGGTGCCTGCTCTGGGTCTGGCGACCGTCGCCATCCGCTTTCACCCACTCCGGGGCTCGTGTCCGGTCAGAAGGACGTCCAGCTCGGCCGGCCGGTGCCGCCCTCGTCGCCGGGAGTCGCGGCCGTGGTCACCGGCGGGTCTTCTGCAGCCGTGGCCGTCTCCGGGGCCGCCAACGCCGGAACTGCTGTTCGGTCTCTAGCGCAGGACTCCTCTGCCGCGGTCACCTGCGCGTACATCGGAGCCCCTTCACCTCGGCGGCGCTCTGCGTCTCTTGAGTGCGCCCATACCTGCGCCACACCTCAGCTCAGCCCGCCGTAGGCAACTCAGGCGGCCAGCACCACCCCCTCCCTATGTGGGACCTCGGTCGAGGGGTGCGGGCAGTCGATGACACAACCGCTGGAGGATGAGCTCCTCGGGCCGGCCGCCGCCGTCGCGGCTGCCACTGAGGTCGCCACCACCTCAGAGGCTGCCCCCTGCGCGGATGGGCTCCTCGCGGCCGGACCCGTGGCGGCCGCCGCTCTGACCTTGACACCGGGGCCCGACGTCGGCCTCGTCTGCCCATCCGCCCCCAGCTTCTCGCTAACGGAGGAGCTCGTCTTTGTCGAGGACGCAACGGACGAAGACGAGGATCCCAGCTTGGCCTTCTTCCCCTCTTCCACCGGCAGGCCCAAGCACTTGCATTGGACCCAGACCTCTGACGTGGAGGAGGAGGAGCTCTACCTCCAGGCCGCGCTGCGCCAACTCGTACCCAGGCGCCGCTGGCCGGGCTGTTGAGGCGACGGTCTCGCCAGTGCTTGCAGCGCCGCAGGAAGGGGGCAGCATGGCCCCACGTCCGGTCATCACCACCAAGAAGTGGCAGTGCCGCCGCCGCCATGCCAGGGTCAATGCTGCCGTCGTGCTCCTGCTCGTCTCCCTCTACCGGCTACCAGGTTGCCTGCGCACCTACGACTCTACCGCAGCCGGTCGACCATATGCCTGTGCATCAGCGCCTCCGCTGGCGCCGCAGCACGTCGACGCCTGGCGAGCATTCTGAGCCACGCTGCAGGCTCAGATCGAACGACAGGTGCTCTACTCCAACACACGCCTGTCCCCCAGCCACGCCTCCTCGACGCCACGTCCCCGTGCAGCCGCGGCTGTTGATGAGGATGGCTTCACACTTGTGCAAGGTCGTCAACGCAGGCACTCCCATGCCTCGCCTCACCCTCGTTGCCGGCGGCCTGTGCCACCCTTACTAGTTGGTCTCTGCTTGAATTGTTTGGCAGATGATCATGTCGCTGCCATTGTTTGGCAGATGATCATGTCGCTGCCAGGTGCACCTTCTCATCCCGTTGCTTTTTCTGCCTCAGCACGAGGCATCGGGCGAGGAATTGCAAGCACGGTCGTCGTCCGCCTCGACACCTCTCCTCGGACCAGGTGCGACGATCCCCGAGGCGCGGTCGTCCTGGATCGTTACCGCACCAACCTCCCGGCAACCACAGCGACCACCGGAGCGTTATTCGATCGCCGGAACCGCAAGCGTCTGTCCTCGTCGGTCAGATCCTTTGCCCGGCCCATAGTCCTTCATTGTTGGCTGTGGGGGGTGGGGGGCCATGTGACAACGGCGGTGATGGCCAGGTGACTGCGCACACTCCAGATGCGCCTCGCAGTGGCCTGGATGGAGCTACACAGGGGCTGTGGGGGGCGCCATTAGCGTCCGTCGTCGAGCCAGGCGGCGCACGAGCAAGTGATCGAGGGGGTCAGTGTTGTGACCACCGGCTACGCCGACAACGCCGCCGCTGCCACCGCCTTCGACCCGTTGGCACTTGAGTCGTCTGAGGGCGAGGGGCCTCCCATTTGGGTTGACCCGATGCTTAATGAGCCCTCATCGCGCGCCCACCTGCTTCGACAAGTGCCTCTCTGCAGTCTCGGGCTACGCTGTCGGACCCTCTGTCACCGCCACGCTCGATCCGGCTCAGCTTCGCAGCTAATAAGGCGCCGGAGGAGGATGACAGGGACACCACGGCTGTGGTCTCTCCACTCAGCTTCGCGGATGCGGAGGCGGCAGGGGTGGATGTCGTCGAGGCCACGGTGCTGGCTGAGGACGACGTCCTTGCACTTGTTGCTGCCACGCCTTTAGTGGCATCGGCGGATGACAACGTGAGGCAGCAGCCTTTGGGTGACGTGCAGGGGTCCAGCGACGACGCCCAAGTTGCAGCGAACACCTTCCTCGATTCTCTGGTTCTACCGCTGCAAGAACCTCTCATCCCCACCATGCCGCGCGTGCATGTGCCCAGAGCGCAAGATGTTGACTAGACGCCGCGGCGGAGTACCCGCCTTGCGGCAAAATCGCCATATTGCGACCTGAACCCGGAAATGCAGGCAAATCGGATAATGCTCAACAAGTGGACTGGGCAGCCCTACACCAATATGCGGAACCCCACCATCAACGACGAGTTCGCCCGAGCCTTTGCTGAAGCAAGCCTGTCCGCCAAGAAGCAGGCCATGCGGATTATGTTTCATCAGCGTGGTGAGGTTTGTTACGCGCCAACGCCGGAATAGGTTATTCGCGGTCTTCGGCCTCACTGTCGCTTAATCAGTTTAGTAGTTAGTAGGACCTCCGAAGCTCCGCTGTTCTAGCCGACGCCTTTTGTACGTGTTCTGTCCGCCTAGTACTCTTGGCACCTCGCCTTTAGGATAGTCGGAATGTAAAAAATTTTCTAACTTCGCTTAATGAGGTACATGCAATGCACGTTTTATAAAAAAAAAAGACTTCATTGTTCTAGAGTTTGACATGTGCAAAACGCGGTGACATCTGACATTTTCGCCACTGCAACAATGCTAGTAAAAATTGATAGGCCAGAATATAAGTGATCGTTCCTTAGCACAGGTTCAACATAGCAAGCAAAAACGTGCTATTAGGTATATGACACATATACGACATGGTAGGATTAGCTTGAGCAAGCTATTAAGCAAGAAGGTAGCGCCTGAACTGCATAGCGTGTGGTACCACGCCGGCCACCTGACTACAGACAAAAATGACATTATCCTTAGTTCTTGTGCTGCTTTCGTTAACCAAGCTTAACCTTGACGTAATTAAGTGATAGTTGGTCCAATCTCTTGCATAGGCTTCTATCCGTTGAACTGAAACCCTACACATATATCAAAGGAATGCCATCAGTTTGAGCAGCATAAAAAAATACATGAGAAACACATAGAAATGGTAACCATATTTAGACAGAAAAAACCTTCCACAGAAAGAAAATAACCAAATTGCATAATAAGACAATTGGTCTCAAGGCTTGACAGAAGTTTATTGAGAATAATAGCAGGTCCTCACCATTTAACTGAATATATATGTTACACAACAATAATTGTATTAGTACTCCCTCTGTTCTTTTTTACGAGTCATATTAGTTTTGTCATAAGTCAAACATTTCTAACTTGGACCATCAATTTTAAGAAATTTATACATGTTAACAACATATGATTTACTATGCTTTTAGATTCACTATGACAAATATTTTCTTACTGTTAGAAAATAGGGGTTGTGTTGCTCTGAAGTGCCAGAAAATTTCTGAGGAAGTCATAACAATTTCGAAACAAAAGCACATGCAGCAATAAAAGTTGGCGCAAAAACTAACCACGCAATGAGCGAGGAAATCAATAAAAGTTGGCACAAAACCTAGCCACACATTGTGGTAAAGCACTATTCATCACTATGTGCTGGGATAAAAGGTAATGGTCATCCTTTCTATGTATCTGGCAGAAACAAAGAAAAGTCAAATGATACAATTGAGCTTTACTGCAGTACATCGCTCTAAGTGTGTCGATGGCCAGAGAACTAGACAAGGAAACAAAATGTAACAAAATGATTGCCAACAGCAAAAGTAAAATTACAAAAGTTCTTCTTATTAATGAAAAAGATACGTGAAGTCATGTTCGAGTAAAATTACTATGGTTCAGAACTAATAGTATCATTACCCAGTACAGCTATATAAGGAAAACAAGAACAAGATGCCAGTTAACTTACATATGTTAAGTTTCTTACTAAGAAACGTCAAAACATTGCGAACTCTCTGGTCATACAATTCACAGTTGACTTCAAGTGTCTTAAGGTGTTGTGATATTTCAGTTGATATGTCCATTGGTTTGCAGCTCAGTTTAATCTCCACTTTATGACTCGTTCCCTGCAGTAAATGTATGATTTTGCCAAGATCAATCCATGAACTAAAATAATAATTTATTCTAGTGTCTAGTTCTACGATGCAGCAGTTACAATTATATACCACTAAATACAGTTGAACAGTGAGCTTCTCTAACACCGGTGAAAGTTTGAGGAGGCATGCTAGGGCGCTGAAATCAGCAGGCTCGCACAAGTATTCATCGAGGAGCAAAGATTTCAACTTGTTGAAAATAGAGCAAAATCTCAAGTCCCTTCAGAAAATAAACTAGACAATGGAGAAAAAGAAACATTAGTAAATCAAAATATAGGCACGAACATTATGACTCGGTGCGTATGGGTACCATTTCGGTGTCAGGAGAAATCAGCACCAAGTTCCGAACTTCTGATAAACCTTGCAAGAGAATACTTTTGTTGTTGTCATTATCAGAATGAAGGGGAACATGATCACCACAGTAGATTTTGACAACTGCTGTTAGTAAGGATGGCATCCTCTGAAGCGTTGGAGTCCTGCCGCCAGAGACTTCAAGCCATAGTGAAACAAGATTCTGAGCACAAATAGACACGCGTCCACCACGAGGAAAATGACAACGGGCAATGGTTTAGACCCTTTAGGGATTGTGACAAGATGTGTAAGTCACTGACTAGGCAGTGATCAAGAAAAAGGTCTTCCAAAACTGGGCAGCAGGAGAAGTCAAGGAATCTGCTATGCTCATCGAAGGAGAGTCCTTTAAGCTCTAGTTTCTTCAGGTATCGGGAGTTGAAGAAAGGATGATCATCTCGAGAACCAATGACCAGAAAACAATGGCCCACATAGCTGAACTGGAGCACATGGACTTTGCATCGGAGAGCTATATGGATCCAACGGATCAAGAGACTGTCGTCATCAGTGTTGAAAAATTCACTGTCGTCGAGACAGAACTCACACGCGTCGAGCGGCGTGCCTCCACGGATTCGCAGGCGTAGCAGTTGGTCTACGAAATCCAGAGTCGAACTTGCTACGTCATTTTCGCAGCACGCGAAGCACAGGCCGGTGGTGGCCTTCCACAAGTGGCGCCAGCGCTTGGCGAGCACACATGTCCGCACGGCGTCCTGCGCCGGTAGGAAGGAGAGCATGTGCTCCAGCACACCGTCCGGGAGGTTGCTGATGTCGTCGCGGCCGCCGACTGCGGCAGCGGCAAGCGCGTTCTTGCGCGCATTTTTCCGAGGAGGCATCTTGCCTGTCGTCCGTCGACGATCCCACAAAATAAAAAAAAGGAGAGAAAAAGCTTAGAAATAGCCAGCAGATCGATACACGGAAGAAGAGGAGATGGGTTTGCATCTGCATCAATCACCTGAGAGAGATGGGTTGCGCAAGACGATTAGCTTCCGCTCGGCTCCGCCTTGTCCCATTCTCTCTCTCCCGTCCTCCTCTATCTCCCTCAGATCCGTGACAACCGCCAAAGGGCGGCACCGGCGGCTGCGCAAGACGATTAGCTTTCCAAGTTGGAAGACTACTAGGCCCCACTGGCCAGTGCCTGTATTGCCGTGCACATAATAAGCACAATGCATAAACACAACAAGCAAGAAATCAAAACAAATCAGGACCTTACCTTGACCCAACCAACACCATTCTATTGATCATTCGATCTCGCTTGATTCGTCGTGTTAATCGGTCATTCGATCTCGCTTGATTCGTCGTGTTAATCGGCAATTTCCACAGATGGTCATGCGTGTTATTAAGTTGTATGCACCAACCAATTTAACCCAAAAGGTTAAGCTGGTTGGAAGAGGTGAGCAATTCACTTATATTCCAACACTCCCCCTCACGTTAAGGCTCCGGCGAGAGATCTCAGCGACGGGTAAGAATCAGACGTGGCTCTGTATAAGGATACCATTTTGGTGTCAGGAGATATCAGCACCAAATTCCAAACTTCTGATAAACCTTGCACAAGAATACTTTGCTTGCTGCCATCATCAGAATAAAGGCTAGCGGGTTCATAAGATTGGATTTCAACAAATGCTGTTAGTAAGGATGGCATCCTCTAAAGCAATGGAGGCCTGCCATCACGAACTTCAAGCCGTAGTGAAACAAGATTCGGGGCACAGATAGGCATGTGAAAGTCATTTTCAAAATCAAAATAACAATACTCAATGGTTAGATGCTTTAGGGATTGTGACGAGATGAGTGAGGCACCATCTAGGTAACAGCGAACAATCTCAAGGTCCTCCAAAAATGGGCAGAAGGAGAAGTCAAGACTTCTGCGCTCCAAGTGTGAATCCTCGAGCTGTAGCTTCTTCAGGTATTGGGAGACGAAGACAGGAAGTTGACCGCTATCAGGAAAGCCCATGCACTCGAGCCGGAGCACCCGGACTTTGCACTGGAGAGCTACACGCATCCAAAGGGTAATGTGACTCATGTCCATATCATCATCGATGCCAAGACGGAACTCGCACGTGTCGAGCGGCGTGCCTCCGCGGAGTCGCAGGCTCAGCAGATGGTCCACGAACTCCTCAATCTTCCACAGGGAGTCTGGTTCGTTCGTTTCGCCGCACACGAAGCGCAGGCCGGTGGCGGACTTTCACAGGTGGCGCCAGCGCTTGGCGAGCACACATGTCCGCACGGCGTCCTGCGCCGGTAGGAAGGAGAGCATGTGCTGCAGCACGCCGTCCGGGAGGTTGCTGATATAGCTGCGGGCGCCGACGCCGCTGTTCTTGCGCGCTTTCTTCCGAGGAGGCATCCTGCCGTGCCTGTCGTCCCATGGAGGATGCCACAAGAAACAGTCAAAGAAGACAAGAGCTGAGAAACAGAAACAGCTAGCAGATCGATAGATGGAGGAATGGAAGAAGAAGAGGAGGAGGAGGAGATGGGTTTGCATCTGCATCAATCACCTGAGAGGGAGGCTGCCGCCGCCGCGCAAGACGATGCGCTTCCACTCGGCTCCGCCTTGTCCCCTTCTCTCTCCCTCGCCCGTCCCTTCCCTTTCCTGCCCCACTCTCAGATCCGTGACAACCGCCAAGGGCGGGCAGCGGCGACGGCCCTCGAACGGCCAGAAGCAGCGGGGCGGTACCCAAGGGACGGGAAGCAGAGGCTGCCCTCCGAGGGGTAGGCACCGGCGGCGGGGAGTGGCGGCGACTGGAGTGTGGGGCGGCGGAGCGTGTTGCGTGGACACTGAACAGAAGACAGAGGAAGCGAAGGCGTAAAGAACCTGATTGGAACTTGGAAGACAGTAATAATTTAAGACTAAATTTGTGTAACAAGTAGTTACTCAAAGTAAAAAAGATAAACTCATAGGTATTGCAATTATATTTGAGTAACGTCTGGGTACTTTAACTAAAAAACATAACGTCTAGATACTGAACTATAATTACGTAATATCTAGATACTGGTTTTTTTTTTAAATCCCCTCACCCAATCCCGATTCTCTTCACTTGCTCCCTCACTGGCCGCAGCGTCTTTAACCTCCAGCACAGGCCTTGCACGCCCCGCAAGCTTCGTCGTGACCGCGAGCTCCGCCGCGCGAGCATGCCGTCGCGGGCGCGCACGCGAGCAGGCCGCCGCGGGCGAGCGCCGACGAGTAGGCCACCACAGGCCAGCGCGAGCAGGCCGTCGCGCCGGCGTGCAGGCTGCCGCTGGCAAGCTCCGTCGCGCTGCGCTAGCAGGCTGCGTCGCCGTTCCTCGGTCGGAAGGCCTGAAACCAAGAGAGACTGTTGTTTGGGGGGATTATTGTAAAAATGCCAAGGCTCCACGTCAGTTAAAGTACCCAGATATTACTCAAGTATATAGTTGCAGTACCCAGAAGTTACGTTTTTTAGTTTGAGTACCTACTTGTTACACGTCTAATAGTTTAGGTATCCCGGGTGCAATTTACTCTTTAATAATAATGTAACACGTTTCATATGCATGATGACTATTAGGCCTAGTGGTCAGGTGACTGTATTGCCATGCTCATAAGCAGAATACAGAAACACAAAATCGAAAGAAATCAACACCATAAACAATCGAAAGAAATCAGCAGCGTGAACCAAGGTCTCGCTTGATTCGTCATGTAACCAATTTCCACTTACTGGCAGGGGGTGTGACAAAATGGTATTTAGAGACTATCCTCGGCCTCCATTGAACGGTGCGTGCAATGGCTTCCCCAGGCAACGTAGTATGAACACCTTCTTGGGCGGGATTTTCTTTGGCACAACTCTATCCGTGGGCGTGGTGGTCTCGTTGGATTCTGGGATGACGAGACAATCCGACTTCTCTTGTGATGGTGCTAGGTGATCGGCTTCATCAAGTGGAATTCGACGTCCTAAAGGGGGGGGTTTCGGCCTGTGGTGACAGGTTCTTCAAGTGGAGTATGGCAGGAGAACGGGAACTTCGACGTACATGTGACGAGTTTCTTCTATAGCGGGCCTATTCGAGTGCACTAGGGTTTCATGGCTTTGTTCACGGGTTAAATTCCATATATTGTGCTTTGATTTGGCTCCGGTGGCAATAGCAATAGCAGGGCTATGTGATTATTCGGTTCCATTTGCGTGTAAAACCCCTTAGTTGATCCACATACCTAGTTATTGGGGAGAATGAGGTTGAGCACTTTTGGGGAGGATTTCTCAACAAGGTTATTTAAACCAACATAAGCAGATGGTTTTTAATGGGCCAAACCCATTTTTAGACTGTTTTTTATCCAAGTATTTCTGATCCAACATAGCCCAGTCACAGGACTTTTTTTTTGAAAGTAAAGGAGTTTGGCCCATTCCATTAAGGAGGAAAAGGAGTTTTATGTACAATGCATAGGGCATTTTTATGCCTGTCCCAGTAAACACACATCTGTTGCAACATAAATTTAGCCCATTTTAAAATAGAAATTTGCCATTTGTGTTCTATACATTTGCAAATTGTACAGATTCTAATTGGGCAAAGTTCACTGACAGCTCAAGCGGAACAAAGATTGGGCGATGTATCAAGGTTTCGGCAACAGTTCAAATCAGCATGAGACCTGTTTGCATGCATCCAGCAGAACGAGAAACCATTATATAATTACCCTCGACATTTCACTCAGCTCAAAGTGCAAGAAAACAAGCACCATCTACAAGTCGTTACATAGAAAATGTGTGATTACTAGTACTTACTAGGCATATAGTAGGAGATATTAGACTTGGGTCCTCAATACTTGATAAATACTAGTACTAGTACTTCATTCCCAGTAATGTTCATTCCTTTGTAGTATGTGACAATTGTTTGTTCAACTTTGGACTGAGCAGAATCAAACAACTGAGCACAACATTGCCATGGAGAGCACAACAATCATTCTTGCTATTACTGACGACGACGACCAGGTCAGTTACCATTCGTTCTCAAGATAGAAATACACACAGTAATGCATGCTAGTTTTCTGATTCATTTTAACTATGGCTAAGCAGCTACAACCGTTAAACCAAACACCATGACCAAAAAAAATCAGATATATTTCAAAGCCTATACATTTCTTTTGAAAGAACAAACCATTTAACCAAGCATCTTCAGCAACACATCTGGATAATGAGAAATTTCAGAAACATCTCTGGTACTGAAATTCGGGAAACTACTCTTACAGACTTCATCGCCCTAGAGTTTCACATGTGCAAAATGCAGTGACATCTGAACAATTTCCATTGTTACAACGCTACTACGCTAGGAAAACTTAATAGAGACTAGAGTACTTCACTTCAAGAAATATAAGTGGTCATTACATAGCACAGGTTCAAATAGCAAGCCAATATTAGGTTTCTAAGATATCAATACAAAATGAAAGGTACGAGGTTAGCTTTAGCTTCAGCAGGATTTTAAGCAATAGGGTAGCCAGAACTACATAGCATGGTACCACGCTGGCTACCTGATTGTGGACACAAGACAACATCCTTAATACTATTGTTGCTTCCTTAACCATGACTTAATGAGGTGATAGTAGGTCCATCTTCATGCAGAGGCTTCTATCCGCCAAACTGAAACCCTTCATATACATCAAAGTCATGCCATAAGTTGAGAAGTATCAGCAATAGATGACAAACTCAGAAATGAATTACAATATTTAGACAGGAATAGACTTCTGCACATAGGAAAATGATGAAACCACACAAGACATTTGTCTCAAGGCTTGAGAGAAATTTATATAGAATAATAGGTCATCACCCTTTCTATGAATATGTTTCAAAATAACTGTAACATATAATCACAAGCGTCTGGTGTTATTATAGTTTAACATAACCACAAGAATTAATGCAGTTCTGTTCTGAAGTCCCAGAAAACATTAATACAGTTAGCCATCCAGGAATTGACCAAAGGAAATCAAATGAATGTTACATTCATGTTTTAAAAAATAAATTTGTATTCTGGCATCACAATTTCCATGTACTAGGCACTCACAAAAAGGTTATGGTGCTCACCCTTTTACATATTTAATGCGATACAACATTCTAAGCTGGTGGTGATGCTAAGGCAAGGTACAAAAATGTACCAAATGATTACCACCAAGCAAAAGGTAAACTGATGTTAACAAGAACTAAAAAAAAAAGCATCTTTATTTTTGTTCATAAGCAATAAGCAATAAGCAAGACAACACACCATGGTTCAGAACTAAAAGTATCAATGTATCACTGCTCAGTACAGCTTAATCCAGCCACTTAGGTTCATATAAATTGGAACCAAATACTATAATTTAAGGAAAACATGAACAGTAATGTCAGTTAACTTACATATGTTAAGTTTCTTACTAAGAAACGTCAAAACATTGTTGATTCTCTCGTCATACACTGCACATTTGACTTCGATTGTCTTAAGGTGTCATGATATTTCAGCAGATATCTCCAATGGTTTGCAGCTCAGTTTAATCTCCACTTTATGTTTAGGTCCCTGTAGTAAAAGTAGAAATTTTGCCAAGATCAATCCACAGACAACAATAATAATTTGTTCTATCTTCTACAATGCAGCAGTTGCATTGGAAATTATATACCACTGAATCTAATTGAAGAGTGAGCTTCTCCAACACTGGGCAAAGTTTGAGGAGGCAAGCTAAGGCACTGAAATCAGCAGGCTGAAACCAGTATTCATCGAGGATCAAAGACTTCAACTTATTGAAGCTAGAGCAAAATTCCAAGTCCCTTCTGAAAATAAACTAGACAATGCAAACAAAGAAACATCAGTAAATCCAAATGTAGGCATGAACATTATATTATGACTCAGTGTGTAAGGATACCATTTCGGTGTCAGCAGACATGAGCACCAAGTTCTGAACATGTCATAAAGCTTGCAAGAGAATACATTGGTCGCTGTAGCCATCATCAAAATCAGAGTAAATGCGATCACAATCGTAGCTCCAGATTTTGATACATGCTGTTACTGAGGGAGGTATCATATGAACTGAAGGAGTCCTGCCGTCACAGACTTCAAGACATAGTGAAACAAGATTCGGGGCATAGATAGAGATAGGCATGCGAAAATCCTGATAAAAATAACCATGTATGGTTACACGCTTTAGGGATTGTGACAAGATAGGTAAGACTTCGGGTACGACGCATTCAACAATCTCAAGGTCTTCCAAATTGGGGCAGAAGGAGAAGTCAAGTAATCCGCTGGGCACCAGTTCGAGTCCTTGAAGCTCTATCTTCTTCAGGTATTGGGAGATGAATAAAGGTTGGCCATCTCGAGGACTGATGTCCTGATAATCACTGTCCTCACAGATGACCTGGAGCACCTGAACTTTGCACTGGAGAGCTACACGGATCCAAAGGATGATTCGGCTTATGCTGAACCCATAGTCGTCGAGATGGAACTGGCACGTCTCCAGCGGCGTGCCTCTGCGGAGTCGCAGGCGCAGCAGATGGTCCACGAACTCCTGAATCTCCTCCGTTCCGCGGCACACGAAGCGCAGGCCGGTGGTGGACTTCCACATGTGGCGCCAGCGCCTGGCGAGCACACATGTCCGCACGGCGTCCTGCGCCGGCAGGAAGGAGAGCATGTGCTGCAGCACGCCGTCCGGGAGGTTGCTGATGTCGTCGCGGCCGCCCACTGCGGCAGCGGCAAGCGCGTTCTTTTGCGCATTTTTCCGAAGAGGCATCCTGCCTGTCGCCCAATCGAGGATGTCACAGAAGAAAGGGTCACACAAAGAAGACAAGAGCTTAGAAACAGAAACAGCTAGGGGAGAAGATGGGTTTGCATCTGCATCAATCACCTGAGAGAGAGGCGGTGGCGGCCGCCGCGCAAGAAGACGCGCTTTCGCTCATCTCTCTCTCCCTCGCCCGAGCCTTCTCTCCCGTCGCCCACTATCTCCCTCGACCGTCCCCTTCTCCTCAGATCCGTGAAAACCTCCATGGGGCGGACAGCAGCGGCGGCGCCCAAACGGCCATAGCAGCGGGGCGGGGCGGTCCCAAGGGGCGGGCAGCGGCGGCAGGCCCAAGGGGCGGGGAGCAGTGGCGGCGACTCGAGCTGGGGCGGCGGGCGGCTTGGTGGAGCAGAGCGTGTCACGGACTCACGGTGGACGGACACTCTGGAGAAGAAGACAGAGGACATGAAGGCGTAAATGACTGCAGGCGCATTCCAAGTTGGAAGACAAACTATGCATACATGTCATATGCAGATGACTAGTGGGCCCCGCTGGCCAGTGACTGTATTGCCGTGTTCATAAGCACAATAGAGAAAACAACCACCAAGAAATCAAAAGAAAATCAGCACGGTGAAGAGGAGCCTTTCCTCTGACCAGAGCAATTTGGACCGGCGCCACAAGTGTGACCAATGGTGTCAGGGATGAACCTCAGCCTCCGTCGACGGCGGGTGCAACGACATTTCCATGTGGCACAATATAACATCTTCTTTGGCGGCACTTTCTTTAGCACAACTTTATCGGTGGGTGCGGCCGTCTCTTAGCTCCAGTGTGACCATACAGTGGCGAAGAATGAAAAAAAAACTTTAGGTATGGTGAAATTGATAATATTCAGAGGTTAGCGGCTCTTATCATGGCATATTAGTGCATGGGGCAGCGATTCAAGAAAGGAGTTGTGGGCTTGTGGTATAATCATGGTCCTCCGCTCCTATGACCATACGCAATGTGACTCTCCTTTATGGTATGTTTGCGCTAGGTGATGAGTTCATCAAGTGGAATTCTACGTCACGAAGGGGTCGATTCTAGCGTGTGGTGATGGCTTCATCAAGTGGAATCCAACAGTAGGAGACTCTGAGCATACATGTGACAGGTTTCTTCTCTATTTGGCCTATTTGAGTGCACTTGGGTCGTTTCATAACATTGTTCGCGTGTAAAATTATGTACACCATGCTTGGATTTAATTGTGGCGGCGACAGGTTCTGTGACTAATTTTGTGTAAAATACCTTGGCCATCCATATACCTAGTTGTCTTGAGGAGAACGCGGTTGAGCACTTTTGGGGAAGATTTTTGAACTAGGTGTTCTATCCTTGTACTTTGGGTGCCACCTCCCAAGCTTTCTATTTCAAACCACATTCCTTCTCGAAGCGATAAGCCACATGCTGGAACGACAAAAGAACTAGGAGCATGTGTTTGAGATGTCTGACTTGTTCTTTACTCGGATCAATGGCATTGGCTTTAGACCAACAACAACTGAAGGCGCAATTGGACCTCATTAATGAGGTTGTTGAACATTGTAGCACATCATTGGGCATCTGGTTATAAGTGAAAGAATGTAAGGGATAGATTTTATTGATCGCATCGGTTACATATTTATACAACCTCTGCACACATGCAGCTACACACGCGACACACACATGCAACCGCACGATGCCTAGTCTAATACATGCAACCACACATTGCTTAGTCTAACACTCCCCCACAGTTTTAACTGGGAGCACCGCGAACATTAAGACTGGACCTAAACTCCGTGAAGACTGATGTCGGCAAACCTTTGGTGAAGATGTCGGCGTACTGAGATGTAGTGGGAACGTGCAGGACGCGTGCTTCACCGAGGGCGACTCGCTCTCTGACGAAGTGCAAATCAATCTCAATATGCTTGGTCCGCTGATGCTGGACGGGATTGCTGGAGAGGTAAACAGCACTGATGTTATCACAATAGACCACGGTAGCACGACGAAGAGGATGCTGAAGCTCTTGCAGTAGTTGTCGCAACCAGCAGGCTTCAGCAACGCCGTTTGCCACGGCTCGATACTCCGCCTCAGCGCTGGACCTGGACACTGTAGGCTGACGTTTGGATGACCACGAGATGAGATTGTCCCCGAGAAACACCGCATAACCAGAAGTGGACTTGCGCGTGTCAGGACAGCCCGCCCAATCTGCATCTGTGTAGACAGTCAGATCTACTGGTGAGGTCCGGTGAAGATGAAGACCAAGATCCAAGGTACCCTGAAGGTAGCGAAGAATGCGCTTCATAGCGCCCAGATGAGGCTCCCGGGGGTCATGCATGTAGAGGCACACCTGTTGGACAGCATAAGCAATATCTGGACGAGTAAAGGTGAGATACTGAAGAGCACCAGCAATACTGCGGTAGGAGGAGGGGTCGGTGACTGCGGCTCCATCGGCAGAAAGCTTGGAATGAGTATCCACTGGGGTGCTGCAAGGCTTGCAGCTACGCATACCAGCACGGTCAAGAATGTCCAGAATATACTGACGCTGTGAGAGGAACAAGCTGTCACTCTGACGTTGCACACTGACACCAAGGAAGTGGTGAAGGGCCCCCATATCTGTCATGGAGAATTCTTGGCGGAGAGCATGTATGATCCGCTGCAGAAAACTCGTAGAGGAGGCTGTGAGAACAATATCATCCACATAGAGAAGCAAAAATGCCACATCAGTACCTCGGCTGTATATGAACAGAGAACTGTCAGTCTTCGCCTCAATAAATCCAAGAGAAGTGATATGAGTCGCGAAGCGGTGATGCCAGGCTCGGGGTGCTTGCTTCAAACCATAGAGTGACTTGTTCAGACGGCACACATAATCTGGGCAGGAGGTGTCAACAAAACCAGCAGGCTGAACACAATATACTGTCTCATTCAAGATGCCATGGAGAAATGCATTCTTCACATCCAGTTGATGAATAGGCCATGAACGAGAGAGTGCCAGAGTAAGAACTGTGCGGATGGTTGCTGGTTTGACCACTGGGCTGAAAGTCTCATCATAATCGATACCTGGACGCTGTGTGAAGCCGCGGAGCACCCAACGAGCTTTGTAACGGTCCAGGGAGCCATCAGACTTGAACTTGTGACGAAAAACCCATTTCCCAGTAACAAGGTTGACACCGGATGGTCGAGGCACCAGGGTCCATGTGTCATTAGCCTGCAGAGCATCGAACTCATCTTGCATTGCACGGCGCCAGGCAGGGTCAGTCAAAGCAGCACGGACGGAGGAGGGCACAGGGGACAGCGGTGCCGCATGAAGGCTGAGGCGGTCAACAGGCTGCCGGAAACCATCCTTGCCGCGTGTGCGCATTCCATGCGCGTTGACGACGGGTGCTTGCTGGACAGGAACCGTGGTGGCGGTGCGGCCGGCTGGGCGCCCGGCGCCGCTGGCAGCAACCTGGGATGAACCGTCCGCAGGGGCAGCAGCACCAGGCGCGGTCGAGGCGAGGTCACCGGGGCCGCCCGTGGCCGGGCTGGTGGGCGCGCCGTGGCCGCCCGTGGCCAGGCCGTGGCCGCCCGTGGCCGAACCGGTGGGCGCGCCGTGGCCGCCCATGGTCGGGCCGTGGCCGCCCGTGGCCGAGGCGGTGGAGTCGAGGCCGCCCGTGGCCGGGTGGTCGGCGTGACCCCCTGGCACAGCGTCCATGCCGCCGGGTAGGCGGGTACCTGCAAGCACAGCTCTCGCACCAGCGGGTGAAGAGGAATCATCAGCATCCAAAAACTCGAACGTGGTGTGGTCCTAGGGGGAGGTGGACATATCGGCGAAGGGAAAAACCGTCTCATCGAAAGTAACATGGCGAGAGATGATGATGCGGTTTGTGTGAAGATCAAGACACCGATAGCCCTTATGGTCAGTGGAATACCCCAGGAACACACACAGAGTGGATCTAGGTGAGAGTTTATGTGGAGCTGTGGATGATAAGTTGGGATAGCAAGCGCAGCCAAAAACTCGTAAGTGATCATATGAGGGCTGCGTGCCATACAGGGAAAAGAAAGGAGTGAGGCCGTCTAGTGTTTTTGTGGGTTGACGATTGAGAAGATATGTTGCAGTGTGCAAGGAGTCAGCCCAATAAACGGGAGGAAGACTAGCCTGAAAAAGGATGGAGCGCACAATATTATTTATAGTGCGAAGAATGCGTTCGGCCCGCCCATTTTGCTGTGAAGTGTAGGGGCAGGACATGCGAAGGACGACTCCATGGGTGAGGAAGAACGTGCGGGCCGAGGAATGGTCAAATTCACAGCCGTTGTCGCACTGGACTGCCTTGATGGAGGAGCCGAACTGCGTGCGCACATGAGAAAAAAAGTGAGTAATGGCACCAAACGTGTCGGATTTGAGGCGTAAAGGAAATGTCCAAGTGTAGTATGTGCAGTCATCTAAAATAACAAGATAATATTTGTAGCCAGACGCACTAACAACTAGGGATGTCCAGAGGTCACAATGTATTAAATCAAAGGCGTGCGAGGCACGAGAGTTTGACATGCTAAAAGGAAGGCGCACATGGCGACCAAGCTGACAAGCGTGGCAAATATGAGTATCATGGCGCTTATTACATGGAATAGCATTGGAACTAATGAGCTTGGACAGAGCCTCATAACCGACATGACCGAGACGACGATGCCATAGGGTGGTGGAAGATGCAGCAGCAGTGAGGGCAGTGGTGCTGGATGGCGTGAAGAACGGGTAAAGGTCTCCCGTGCTATTGCACCTGGCGATCACGCTCCGTGTCTGAAGATCCTTCACAGAAAGGCCGAAGGGATCAAACTCAATGGAACAATTATTATCAGTAGTAAAACGGCAAACTGAAATCAGATTCTTAATAATGTTTGGAGAAACTAAAACATTAGAAAGAACTAGAGGACGCCGAGTGTTCGAAAAAGAGTGTGATCCAACGGAAGTAACGGGAAGTAAGTTCCCATCACCAACAATGATAGATGAAGGATGCGATGACGAGGGAGGGTGAGAGGTGGTGAGTATACCAGCGTTGTTGACCATGTGGGAGCCAGCGCCCGAGTCAGCATACCATTCGCCCGCGCCGGGAGGAGAGAGCGTCATGGTGCTGAAGTTGCTGGCGAGCGAGGACGTGTCGAAGCTGCCTCCATGCATGGGCGTCCACGGCTGCTGCTGCTGTGGCGGCGGCGGGGCGACGTGGTAGCTGGGCGCCCCGTAGCCGTAGCCGGATGGTGCGCCGAAGCCTGGTGGCGCGCCGAAACCGGGTGGAGCTGCCTGGTAGCCGTGCGGCACCTGCTGCTGCTGCTGCTGCACAGCCATGTACCCTGCAGCAGGCGGCCTGTACATCGGCCCCGGAGCGGGCGGCGGCGGTGCCCAGTACGCCCAGGGCTAGTACTGCGCCGGCGGACGCTGGTGCTGCCCGTGCGGCGCCTGCTGCTACTGCTGCCCGCCCTGCTGCTGCTGCTTGTTGCGTCCGCGATGGCGTCCGGAGCGGCCGCCCTGGTTGCCGTTGCCTTGGCCGGTGGGCGCGCCGCCCTGGTTGCAGCCAGGAGGAGCAGGGCCGCCGGCAGGGGGGCGCCATGTGGTGTTGGTGGAGCCCGCACCCGCGAGGAGCGCCGGTGCGCCTGCAGCCGGCGGGGTGCTGCTGGGGAATGTGCCGGCGTCGCCGGCGAAGTCGTTGAGGTCGATTTCCTCGAGGAGCAGCAGGGTTCTCGCCTCCGAGAAGCTGGGGAACGGCTGTCGCAGCTTGATGTTCGTCACCATGGGGCGGAACTTCTCGCTGAGGCCGCGCAGCAGGGTGAGGACAAGGGTGCGGTCACCAACGGGGTCGCCGAACTCGCGAAGAGAGGCGGCCATCGTCTCGAGGCGGCGGCAGAAGTCCGTGATGGAGGAGGAGCCTTGCTTGACGGTGCGGAACTCGGTGGACAGCAAGAGGGCGCGCGACTCGCGCTGCCCGAGGAACTCGTCCTCCAGATGTACCCATGCGACCCGCGCGTTGGGCTCCTTCAACATCGTGGACTGCTGCAAGTCAGGGTTGATGGTGCCGTAGATCCACGTGAGGACAGTGCAGTTCATCTGCAGCCACGCCGGGCGATCATCGTTGACCACATCGGTGAGGACGTGATCGGTGAGGGCATATTTGCCCAAGACGACGAGGAAGAGGGCGCGCCACCGGGTGTAGTTGTTGGCGACGCGATCCAGGACGACAGGCACGAGCACCTTGATGTTGAGGACAGCGATGGCGGCGGCGTGGACGTCGGCGTACTTGGCTTCGTACTCGTCGAGGGCCTTGGCGCGGGCAGCGGCAGCCGCCTCCCGGTCGCGCTGCTCTTGGGCCTCCCGGGCGGCGCGCTCGGCCGCGGTCTCCGCCATGGTTGGGGTGGAGGCAGGAAACCGGCGGCGGGCGGACGGATCGGGTCACGGCCTGGATGGCGCGTGGGCGGATCGGTCGGCGGCGGGAACGGATCGGTCGTGGCGGCGCGGACGGATCGGTCGTGGCGGCGCGCGACGTGGCGACGGGATCGGCGGCCGGCGCGGACGGATCGGTCGGCGGCGCGATCAGAACGGCACGGCGTCGTGGCGGCGCACGTGTGGTACTCCGGCGAGTCTTGGCCCAGCGACGGAGGGAAGGCACGGCGCAGTGGCGCGCGTGCGACCGGCGAGCGCGAGGCCCAGCGACGGCGAGCCGGCGAGCGAGGCGCTCAGCGTCGGCGAGGCCGCGTTGGTCGTGAGGACCGGCGGCGGCTAGGGTTGCGGAAGCAGGGATCGTAACCCCCTTGATACCATGAAAGAATGTAAGGGATAGATTCTATTGATCGCATCGGTTACATATTTATACAACCTCTGCACACATGCAGCTACACACGCGACACACACATGCAACCGCACGATGCCTAGTCTAATACATGCAACCACACATTGCTTAGTCTAACAATAAGCTCGACAGTATTAATTGGACTGGCTTGATCAACCATAACCTTCAAAGAGACCTCTGTTTTATCTTTTCAGTAGAAGCTCGGCCTCTCGGGAACATCATTGGGCATCTGGTGATATCACAAGGCGATTCAGTTGTCAGGGCGACCATCGCACGTTTATTGTCAGCTATGAGACTGCCATCATCTCACTGTCATTTTGGCAGGGCATGGGGTTGCACATGACCGTACAGCTCGTTGAAGCCACAGTCGATTTAGTTTTTACGTAAAAGATAAAATATCCAGCTTTATCTATCAAAGATCGAATCAGACCGATTATTATAAACTTTAAACTGAGCACTAAGTTTAGTTGTAAATAAATTACAACCACGCGCACAAAACTACAAAGATAAACAGTCTTTGACCAAAATAGCCAACATATCTTTGCGAAAACCATCTAATGTAACCGAAAAAATCTAATGCGGATATCTTCAGATGCTGAGCCGTAGAGATCAGCTGATCTTTAAGATCATCATGCCATTGCAAGCTTATCAACTGACGTAGCCAGTGTGTTCCTCAAAATAGTACCTGCAAAAGAGATTTTGGTCTATATTTGTCAAAAATAATCTCATTCCTTGTTATCCATATTGCCCAAAGAAGTGTCGCAGCTGCTGTTAATAACAATGAATTATACTTTTTTGATCCTGCTTTAGACCAATTTTGAAACAAGTCAACCATATTCAATGGAGGGACAATCCTAAAAAGCATATGTATAGAACGCCAAAAAAATTTGGCATAAAAATAATCAAAAAAACAGGTGTTAAATAGTACGCATAAAATGACAGAAGCCATAACAAATATCCCCCTGCCAATTACGCCTAGCCAAATTATCTTTGGTTAGAATCACACCTTTTTTTAAAGACCATATGAAAATTTTAATTTTCATGGGAAGCTTTGTTTGTCAATTATCTTGCGACACTCTCACCTCATTATTAATTAATGCAGCATACATAGACTTAACTGTAAAAATTATTGAGGCTTGTAACCGCCGTATAAACACGTCTCTTTCCACAGTTAGATTAACCTATTGTAACGAAGCAATGATGCGGTTTCAATTGATTAAGTTTTGACCCACCAGATTTCTTCGAAAAAATATTTAGTAAAGGTGAACCTAATACTTTAGCAACCGTATCTTGTTTTCTTCTTACAATATTAAACAACGCAAAAAATTTAATCTTGAGCGGTTTATCTCCCAGCCAAGTATCTTCCCAAAATCTAGTTTGTGTCCCATCATTAACTTTAAAATGACCCAACTCCATAAATGATTCTTTGATATTCATTAGACTTTTCAAAAAATGAGAATTGTTGGTTTTTTAATACAACTTCCTATGGCCTTATCTTTAATATATTTATTTTTTAGGAGTTCCTGCCACATAGTGTCCTCATAAATAATTTTAAAAGCAACTTGCTCGGTAAACATTTATTTTGTATTTCTAAATTTTGTATTCCTAGGCCCTCTTGTTCCTTGGGTTGACACATAACTTCCCATTTAGCAAGCCTATATTTTTTTATAGTGGTCATTCTTCCAATAAAATCGTGATCGAAAACAATCTATTTTTTCTAATACACCTTTCGGCAGTTCAAAGAAGGACATCATAAACATCGGTAAACTAGATAGCACCGAGTTAATAAGAACTAACCTTCCACCAACCGTTAGGAGCTTGTCTTTCCACCCACTAAGTCTTTTTTCTATTCTCTCTTCAATATTCTTCCAATCCTTATTAAATAATTTTCTAAAATGCATAGATAGGCCCAAATAGCGAAACAGGAATTTATCAATGACACAACCGAACAGCTACGAATAAAACACTCCGTGGTCTTTAGCTTGTCCAAAACAGAAGACTTATCTTTTGTGAAAATTTATTTTTAAGCCAGATAGTTGCTCAAATGTGCTTAGCAGCAATTTCATATTAACCACTTTCTCAATATCATGGCTCATAAAGATCACCGTGTCATCCGCATACTGAAGCATTGATAAACCATCCTGTAATATGTGGGGAACAACCCCTTCTATTTGTCCCGCTTCCTTAGCACGTACAATTAGTATGGCCAACATGTCTACCACTATATTAAATAGTATAGGAGACATGAGGTCACCTTGCCTTAAATATTTCTTAGTCTGAAAAAAGGAACCTAATTGATCATTGACTTTGATATTAACATTACCCCCTTTGTAAAATATTGGATCCATTCACACTATTTTTGCGAGAATCCTTTTATTTTAGGAGTCTGCTGAAGAAAACTCCACTTTACTTTATCATAGGCCTTTTCAAAGTATATTTTAAAAATTACCTTATTTTATTTTTTTGTGTGGAGCTCATGAATAGTTTCGTGTAAAATAACTGCACCCTCCATAATATTTTTACCTGATAAGAAAGCAACTGTGTCGGTCTTATTAGTTTCTGGGTAATGGTAGACAATCTATTGGTTGCGACTTTAGTAAAGATTTTGAAAGAGACATTCAACAAACTGATAGGTCTGTATTGTTGTATAACTCTTGCATCCTTTTTTTTGGGCAATAAGATTATGTTACCAAAGTTAAGATGAGAGAGAGGTAGCTTTTCTTGATGAAAGTCAGAGAATAGAGCCATCAAATCATCTTTGATCAAACTTCAGAAAATTTGAAAGAACTCAGGTGGAAAACCATCCAGGCCAGACGCCTTATTATGCTTTATTTGGAAAATGGCCGCCCTAACTTCCTCTTGGGTGAAAGGTGCAGTCAAAAACTCATTTTCCAAAACAAACACTTGGGGAATATCTTCCGTCTGAGATTCATCCAGCGATACTGTAGAATCTTCAAATGGACCGAACAAGTTTTTGTAATAACTTGTAATATGCTCTTTTAGCTAAGCATCACCAGTTATCATACTGGTGCATCCTCAAGTTGAAAAATACGAGTCTTCTTGTGTCTACTATTGACGGCATAAGACAACATTGCATTCATGAATAGTATGACCTTTGGTGCGGCAATGATAATAAAAAAGGTTTGACCTTACTTTTATAAGCATCCTTCTCAGATGACTCTAGGATATGTAATACAGTACCTTTTGGTTGTGAAACTGGTGGGAAAGCCTCTTTGGGATTTCTGGAGCTTTCATTCGTGCGTTGTCCACCTCCATTGCGCTTGCCTGGCGAGCTGTAGCCGAAGTTAGCTGTCCTTGGCTGGCTGCTGGCTCATGCTGGCCGCCATGGCCAGTGCTGGCTGGCCACCGCCGGCTGCAGCCTGCCCCTGCTGGCCAGGGCCAGCCGAAGCCTGGATAAGCGAGGTCTGCACGGCCCCAAGCTGCTGTCCAGCCTCGGGGGTGGCGTCCCTCCCAAGGCCGGACCTCCCATGCCCGCGACGTGCTCAACTCCTACGATCTGCTGCTGGCCGCCCATGGGGTATTGAGCGGCCCCCATGGCCTGCCCTCCGTTGTGCTGCAGCGCCCCTCCTACAGCCGGTCCGCCATGGTTGTGCGGGGGAGGATGACCCGCCATGGGATTCTGGAACGGTGGCACCGTTCCTTGCTGAAAACGTGGGCCTCCTTGATGTCCTCCACCACGGCCTCTCCCTCCTCCGAGACCTCCATGGGGACGACGGCCACGACCGGCACCATGGAAGCCATGATAGCCGAAGCCGTTGTGACCACAGTACCCACCATAGCCTCCATAATCGTGTGCGCCTCCATACCCGCGACCACGGCCTCGCGAGTGAAAGCCGTAACCACGGCCTCGTCCGCCATAGCCCGGGTTGAAACCAGGGTTAAATCCCGAGCCGCCTCGACCTCCACCACGTTCGCCAAACGCTCCATTGCCGTACCCTTGCGCTGCCATGTTCTTGCCCTCGCGAACCACTTCCGCGAACGAGCGACGGAGTGGAGAGTGAGCAGACTGCGGCGGCGGCTTAGGAACGCAATGCGACGTAGGGTTTGACAAAGAATCACACTTCTTCTTTCGACCTGTTCCTGTACGGGCGAACAAGGCACAAAGCCCTTTCGTGGGCCTAAACACTTTTCCTGGCCCAAGCTTAATTGTCTCCGGTGGACCAGGATGCTCACGTCCGTTCTTTCCTGCTGCACCTTGCGACCCGCTTGCAACAGATCCCATTGGAGCGGCACAAGATAGCGCAGTAAAACCCGGATCAGAACCCCTGTATTTCGGCGTTTGAAACTTTCTTGAGTCGGGCACAAGCCGTTCACGAACCGGAATTCCAGTGATTAGTCGATCCCCTTGTTTTGCATTACCTTGCGTGACACCCACCGTGGATGATGCCACGCTGGTTAGTGGAGGAAAGGAAGGATCGAACTCCTGGACACACGGTCGTTCAGATTTTTTTGAATATTTTAAATTTTGAACCTTCTCCACCGAAGAGCACGTCGGGGAAGTCGCCAGAGATGGCCTTTCCGGTGATCGAGACATACATGACTCAGCCACGCGGCATGATGATCCCGATTTCCTACCCGCAGAACCTCTCTGGTAAGCAGCCATGGCAAAAGCATCTCCCAGAGTTCTTGGAGGAGATACGCGAGGAGGCGGCAGCGGACCTTGCCATGGCGTACCATTGAGTTTTCTCTGAACCATTGAGGAAACAATTTTGTTTGCGAGCCGAATGTCGTAAGATCTCGGAGTATTACCTGAGTCTAGAGCCTTTTCAGCTTTGGCAAGTTGATCTACGGAAAAACCTTCTTGCAGCGCTCCATTGATGAAGTCCAGAGTCGATGGTGATGTTGGATCGTCGTCGTCGATGTCGTCCTGGTCTCCCGGTTGTGCCCAGAACCTATAGTGGATCGCGTTGGCTTGAACTCGAACGGCATGGATCGGCTTCGGTCGCCGGGAGGCTTCAACAGCAATCTCGACAGCCCGGGAGAGAGCCGCTCGTCCCTCCGCGCACCGGCGTTCGTCGTCGTCGTCGACCTCTCCCTCGTCAGGCTTTGCCGACGGTGCCTATGGTTGCAGCGCTCGCCTAGTCGCCGGCGCCAGGGTTAGCCGTCGGCCCCTTCGACCGTTGCCGGACAAGGAACAACGGCCCCGTCCGCCGTTGCCAGACGAGCCCATCCCTCCGCCCCCTCGTGCCACAGTCAATTTAGTATCTGGATCACATAATGGGAGAGCCATAGGCGATGTATATATCAAGGTTTCAGCAACAGTTCAAATCGGTACGAGACATGTTTGCGTGCAACCAGCAGGACGAGAAACCATTATACAATTACCTTGGCATTTCACTCAGCTCAAAGCGCAAGGAGCCCCATGAAATCGTTACAGAGAAAATATGGTTAGTTACTATTACTTACTAGGCTTATAGGAACAAAATATTAGAAAGTCCTCGATACTTGAAAATACTACTCGTACTTCACTCCTTTTTGATACTTGTTTGTTCAACTTTGGACTGACCACAAACATTGCCATGGAGAAACAGAGTACAGCATGCTAGTTTTCTAATTCGTTTATCTGGCAAAACGAAAACCCTTCCAAACACCATGACCAAAAATATCAGATACATTTTCAAACCCTATATGTTTTTTTTTTGAAAGAACGAACCATTTTACAAAGAATCTTCAGCAACACATCTGGGAAGCTTCAGATACATCGTCACAGGTATGGAAATTTGGAATACTATTGTTACTGACTTCATCGTTCTAGAGTTTCACATGTGCAAAATGAGATGACATCTGAACATTTCCTGAACTGTAACAATGCTAGAAAAAAAATGAATAGAGACTAGAATACTTCACTTCGAGAAATATAAGTGCTCATTACTTAGCAAAGGTTCATGTAGCAAGCGAATATTAGGTTTCTAAGGCATCAATAGGAAATGAAAAAGGTGCAAGGTAGCTTTAACTTGAGCAAGCTATTAAGCAATAGGGTGGTACCACGCCGGCTACCTGATTATGGACAAAACATTACATCCTTAACACTAGTGCTGCTTCCTTAACCTTGACTCTGGTCTTCATGCAGACCCGTGTCCCTTCTTAACTAAAATCGTTCACATACATCAAATTCATGACATAAGTTGAGGAGCGTCGCCAAATAGATGACAAACACATTTCTCAAATAGATGACAAACACAGAGAAATGAATCACAATATCCAGACAGGGATAGACTACTGCACATAAGAAAATGATGAAACCACATCCTTGACAGAAATGTTTTTAGGATAATATAAGTCATCACCGCACACAAACAGAAGGTGTTATATATTTCAAAATAACAACAAAAATTAATGCTGGTGCTGTTCTTAACTGTCAGAAATACTAATACAGTTGGCTATATCCAGGGACCAAAGGAAATCAAGTCAATGTAATCTCGTTTTTTTTAAACAATTTTATACTCTAGTGTCTAGTATGACACTTGTCATCTACTTATAGTCAATAAAGATTGTGTAGTGGTCATCTTTTCACTATTTGATTTGATGCTAAGACAAAGTTCCAAAATGCACCAATTGGTTACGACGAAGCAAAGGTAAACTGAATGTTTATATGTTTATAATAATTTAAAACAAGCATTTTTTTTTTCATTCATAAGCAATATGCATGACGATGCTATGGTTCACAACTAGTAGTATCACTGCTCACTGCTCAGGGAAGCTATCAAGCTAAATTCAGACACATGGGTACATATAGTTTGAAAGCATACTGTAAAAGTAATGAAAACATGAACAGTAATGCCAGTTAACTTACATATTTGTTTAGAAAGAAATGTCAAAACATTGTAATTCTCTCGTCATACACTTGACATTTGACTTCCACTATCGTAAGGTGTCGTGATATTTCAGATGACATCAACCTTGGGTTGCAGTTCAGTTTGATCTCCACATTATATTTAGGTCCCTGTAGTAAACATAAAATTTTTGGCAAGATCAATCCACAGACAACAATAGTAATTTGTTCTAGTTTCTACAATGCAGCTTTTCATTTGAAAATTTATACCTGTGAATATAGTTGAAGACTGAGCTTCTCCAACACCGGGCAAAGTTTAAGGAGGCAAGCTAAGGCACTGAAATCATCAGGTTCACACCAGTATTCATTGAGGAGCAATGACTTCAGCTTGTTGAAACTAGAGCAAAAATTCAAGTCCCTTCTGAAAATAAACTAGAACAAACAAAGAAACATCAATAGAACCTAAATATAATGAACAGTATGACTCAAGTGTGTAAAGATGAATAAAGAATACCATTTCATCGTCATAAGCTACCAGGGACAAGTTCTGAACTTCTGATAAACCTTGCAAGAGAATACTTTGGTTGCCGTAATCATCTTCGTCAGATTCGGCACTATCATAGTCATTATGTTTTCGCGGTTTCACAACAACAGCCTGAACCGTCGACGTGGTGGCAACAAGCAAGGTTGCTTTGGATGTGGATGTGAAGAGCCTGACCACTACGTCACCAGCTGTCCCAACAAGAACAAGAGCTACTCCAGCAAGCACGACTACTCCAAGCACAGGGACAAGCATGAGTCGTCCCCTCGCAAGTACAAGTCCAAGAAAAACTTCAACCCCGAGCTCATGAAAAAGAAGTACTTCGAGCAGCTGGAAGCAAAGCAGCGAGCCCTCATCGTGTCTTTTAGCGATATCAATTCTGATGGTGACTCTCCTCCGAGTGATGATGAGTCCAAGAAGAAGGTCAAGAACAAGTTCAACGGCTTGAGCTTCTACGCCAACAAGCGCCGAGGAGGTTACTGCACCATGGCGTTTGACGACACCACCACCAGCAACAACGATGAGGTCGACACCGAGCCTGAGGTAGAACTCACAATCGAATCTCTTGTCACTGATCTTGAATCATCGGGAGATAAAGTAGGGATGGCCATATCGAGGACTAATGTCCTCAGATAAAGTAGGGATGGCCCACAATGATGAACTGAAGCACCCGGACTTTGCACTGGAGAGCTATGCGGATCCAAAGGTCGATGCGACTCATGTCGTTATGACCAGTCTCGCCGAGATGAAACTCGCACATGTTGAGCGGAGTCTCTTCGCTGATTCACAGGCGCAGTAGTTGGTCCACGAACTCAATCTCCTTCATGGACTGTGGCTCCTTCGTTTCGCCGCAAA
This sequence comes from Bothriochloa decipiens, assembly GCA_023333625.1. Lineage (NCBI taxonomy): Eukaryota > Viridiplantae > Streptophyta > Magnoliopsida > Poales > Poaceae > Bothriochloa > Bothriochloa decipiens. Next base: position 18,333,603 of record CM041633.1, read on the forward strand.
CGATGCGCAGGCCAGTGTGGACACAAGTGGCGCTAGCGCTCGGCGAGCACACATGTCCGCACGACGTCCTGCGCCGGCAGGAAGGAGAGCATGTGCTGCAGCACGCCGTCCGGGAGGTTGCTGATGTCATCGCGGCCTCCGACCGGAGCTGCGGTGACGGCAGAAGCAATTTTGGTCGCTTTCCACGGAAGCATCTTGCCGGTCGTCTGATTGAGGAAGACGAGGAGATGGATATGCATCTGCATCAATCACCTGAGAGAGCAGGCAGTGGCGGCGGTGGCCGCGCAAGAGGATTCGCCTCCGCTCGTTTCTGCTCTATCCCCTTCTCTCTCCCTCGCGTCCCCCTCGGACCCCTTCTCCTCAGATCCGTGACAACCTCCAAGCTGCGGGCAGCAGCAGCGGCCCCCCAAGGAAGGAGCGGCGGCGGCGGCCCCAAACCGCGAGAAGCAGCGAGGGCGCCCTCGAGGGGCGGGCGGCTTGCTGGCTTAGAGCGGCGGCGGCTCCGGCGAGGGGTGGCGAGGGTTTGCTGGAGCAGAGCGAGGCGGCTCGGGCTCGGGCATGGGGGCAATGGTGGCCCGGCGGGCACAAGAGCGGCGGCGGCGGCTGAGGCTGCGAGCAATCTCAGAGTCGGACCTCGGAATGTCTCGCAGTCCTTTGGTACTGTGGCCGGTCTTCCTTTCATGTGAAGACTTTCCACCGCCTCCGTGCGCACCGCACTACCCTCCTTCCTTAAAAAAATATAAAAAATCATTTTTCTTCGTTGAGTCAAAAAAAATATCATTATTATTCCATTTAGTGATGTTTATTACACTTATAATATTTGTGTATTAGCAAATAGAGTAAAGTTGATCGCAAAAAGAAGAAAAAGAGCAAATAGATAAAGTTCATGGCCGGTTCAAGAGGACCAGTCCCTGAACTTAAATTGTGTCATTTCAGTCTTTGAACTTTGTTTGGTCTCCTACTAATCCAAACGAATATGGATCCATGCTCGTCTACTGAGTTAAGACCTGATGATCGCTCAAAATAGAATACTAGCGGGGTTGTTTTGAAAAAAAGGGCCTTCTTCCTCTCATAAACATAGGATCTATGGAGTTACTCCCTTCATCCCAAATTAAGTCATTCCAAGAATCTTGGAGAGTTGAAGTAGCTAAAGTTTGATTAAATTTATACGATAAGATAATAATATTTATGATGTCAGCTAAGTATCATTAGATTATTTATTAATTATATTTTCATAGTATACCTATTCGATGTAAGAAATCTTTATAGTTCTCTCTATAATTTTGGTCAAACTTGAGATGAGTTGACTCTAAAAATCTTAGAATAACTTACGATTTGGAATTTATGTCAAATTTGTGCAATATTGCTCACTACGATACAAATTTCTAATGACTTGTGGGCCACGAAAAAATATTTACACAATAATAACAGTGCTGCTATTTTATTTTTGAGTTCCAAAAGAATATTTACATTAGCTAAACAGTATATATTTCAATTTTGTTAGAACATGTGAGAGTTTTAAAACATAAAAGTTGAAGGCAGGTTTTGGTAGTTTGTTATTTTTTTTTAAATGGCCGGACAGGCCAAACCAACTTGTCGTAGCCCACGAGGCCTTTTGGCCCCAATCAACTCATTTGGGACGTGTTTGCGAAAATGCAGAGGTGGCTGGTGGGGCTTGGGCTTCAATGTTCAATGTCACCGATGGCGGGTGGTGCACGAAGAGAGCCAGTGCTCTGCGGCTGTCTCCCGTGCAGGCCCGTCGACAAGGGCGTGCGAGATGAGCAATTGAACAGGGCCTCCAAATAGAGTGGGGCCCCCAAGCCACAGCTTTTCACTGCAAGACTGACCAGTCACACTGCTCCATGCTTTGTTTACTGCATCAGACGGCCAGAGTTCCATATAAATTGACTAATTGCCTTTTAGTTCACAGCTGTTGTCGGCAAAGTAGACCTACACTACACTAGAAGATTTTTTTTTTTTTTGTATGAATTGAGACGATTCAATATATAAGATGGAGATTTTATCTTGAAAAATACTTGAGAGATGATGCTTTTCAGTATAGTACTGCTAATGCTATCTTTACTCTCATTTAGTACTATGTTTTAGAACCTCAACCTAAATTTCGCTCATGGGCCCCAAATTTCTGGAGACGGCCCTGCTCCCGTGCCGTGGAGGTGCCTCGGCGCCAATGGACTGCTCATCATGGAGGTGCTTCGGAATTGGTTCTTGAGTGCTAGGTGTCGGGTCCAGATCCATGGAGGCCAAAGACCACGGTGGTTGGCGTCACCGTTTATGTATGTAGTGGTATATTGTAGTCATCGGCCTCCATGTTGGTGGTGCAGGCCGACAGCAATGAATCCGCAAACTTTCTTGGGAGTGCAAAGGACTTTGGACATCTGTTGTCGAGTTTTTTCCTCTTCTCCTCCCCCTATTCTTTGTGTTCTTCGCTAGTTCTTGACTTACACAAACACTCTGAGCAACACTCGCCCACACACTGTTGATAAACATCGAATGCTTGAATGTAAAGAGACATCGAATGCTTGATGAATGTAATGAGTTTAAATATGTATCCAGCAGGACGAGCAAACATTGCGCGATTACTTTCGACATTTCAGTCAGGAGTTAGCTACAAAAGGCATGAGCACCATATTGTTTCGAGGTTTCAGACTCTCGTGTCGGGCACCATATTGTTTTAAGGTTTCGGCGTCTTTGGGCGGCGTCCCATTTCAAAACCCAGACGTTTACATCCGCGCGCATAAAAATCTCATTAGTTAATAAGGAGTACATATTAGACCCACGGCACGTGGTTACTACTCTTAGGAGAGAGTAAATAAATAAATACTTGGTACGTACTAAATAGAAAAACACACATTTCCGATTCTTTTATCTAGAAAACTACTTAAACCAATGCAGACAACTTGGCCAAAGTAATACCATCCATTTTGAAACCCTTGTTTTTGTGAAACAATGAACAACGATTTAACCAAAAATCTTCAGCAACACATCTGGACAATGAGAAACTTCAGATTTATCTTAGCATGGAAACTCAGAATGCCTTTGCTGACTCCAGCGATCTATAGTTTCACATGTCCAAATGCGGTGACATCTGAACATTTTCTCCACTGCAACAAACGCTAGGAAGCAATGGGCGGCCTAGAAATTCTGACTTTCAGAAACATAAGTGCCCGTTCCTTAGTGCTGAATCAATACAGCAAGCAAAGATGTGCTATTAGCCATCTGATACATAGTAAATGGACAGGTACCAGGTAGATTTAGCTGAACAAGCTATTAATCAAGAAGGTAGCCTGAACTACATCTACATAGCATGGTACTTTAGCCTGAAATATAGACAACGACGAAATACATGTGCTGCTTTAGTTGATTTGAGCTTCACCTTAACTTAATTAAGTGATAGTAGCTCCATCCTCATGCATAGCCTTCTATATGCTGAACTGAAACCCTTCACATATACCAAAGGCATGCCATAAGTTGAGGAGCATGAAAAAAATACATGACAAACAGCATTAGTATTATATATTCACAACACGTTACATACTTAAAATAACCACAGAAAATAATGGTTGTGCTGTTCTGAACTGTCAAAAATTCTTGTGAAAGTGGTACCAATTGTTTTTTTTTTTTAGAAAGGAAAATGCAGTTATAAATGTTGGCAGAAAAGCTAGCCACTCAGCAAGCAAAGGAAATTACATCAATGTTACATTCTCATTTAAAAAAACAATTTTGTATTCTGGTATGGCACTTCATCTATTACATACATGTAAAAAGCTAATAGTCACCTTTTTACAAATTTGGCAGAAAGAAAAATGGAATGATATGATTCAACATACTTTACTGCAATATAACGTTCTAAGTTGGTGCTGATGATAAGATAACGAACCAAAATGTACCAAATGATTGCCATGAAGCAAAAGTAAATTGATTAACAAGAATAAAACACGAGCATTTGTGTTTCGTTCATCAGCAATAAGCAAGATAACACTATGGTTCAGAATTAATACTATAAATCCACACACTTCCATTCATATAATTTAGAACCATACTGTAAAAATAAGGAAAATGTGACAATAATAACAGCTAACTTACATATGTTTAGTTATTCACTAAGAAACGTCAAAACATTGTGAACTCTAGCATCATACACTTCACATTTGACTTCAAGCGTCTTAAGGTGTTGTGATATTGCCGCTGACGTCTCCAATGGTTTGCAGCTCAGTTTAATCTCGACTTTATGTTTAGGTCCCTGTGGTAAATACAGTGGTTTTGCCAAGATCAATCGATAAACTAGAATTATAATATGTTCTATCTATTTTCTACAACACATGAGTTGCATTTGAAATTATATACCTTTGAATATAGTTGAAGAGTGAGCTTCTCTAACACTGGTGAAAGTTTCAGGAAGCAAGCTAGGGCACTGAAATCAGCAGGCTTGCACCAGTATTCATCAAGTAGCAAAGACTTCAATTTGTTGAAACTAGAGCAAAATTTTAAGTCCCTTCTGAAAATAATCTAGACAATGCAAACAAAGAAAAATCATTAAATCTAAATGCAGGCTGTAGGCATGAACATTATGACTTGGTGTGTGTGAATACCATATCGGTGTCAGGAGATATTAGCACCAAGTTTTCAACTTCCGATAAACCTTGCAAGAGAATACTTTGGTTGTTGTCATAATCATAGTCAAGGGTAACGCCGTGAATTTTGACAACTGCTGTTAGTAAGGATGGCATCCTCTGAAGCAATGGAGGCCTGCCATCACAGACTTCAAGCCATATTGAAACAAGATTTGGGGCACAGATAGGCAAGCGCAGTCCATAACAAAAATAACCACGCTTGATGGTTAGACGCTTGAGAGATTGTGATAAGATGAGTTCAGGACCCGCTAGGGCACAATAAACAATCTCAAGGTCTTCCAAAAATGGGCAGCAAGAGAAATCAAAGAATCTGGGCACCATGTTGTCGACATTTTCAAGCTCTAGCTTCTTCAGGTGTTGGGAGATGAAGAAGGGATGGCGATCTCGAGGACTAAGGTCCTGATAAACATTGTCCACACCGATGAGCTGGAGCACCCGGACTTTGCACCGGAGAGCTATATGGATCCAAAGTAGGATGAGGCTCATGTCGAACAACTCGTCAACACGGAGACGGAAACGGAACTCGCACGTGTCGAGCGGCGCCTCTTCGCGGATTCGCAGGCGTAGCAGTTGGTCCACGAACTCAATCTCCTTTGTGGATTCTGGTTCCTTCTTTCCGCCGCAAACGAAGCGCAGGCCAGTGGTGGACTGCCACAGGTGGCGCCAGCGCTTGGCGAGCGCACATGTCCGCACGACGTCCTGTGCCGGCAGGAAGGACAAAATGTGCTGCAGCACGCCGTCCAGGAGGTTGGTGATGTGATCACGGCCTTCCGGAGCTGCGCTAGCGGCAGAAGCAATTTTGGGCGCTTTCCGCGGAAGCATCCTGCTGGTCATCCAATCGAAGATGAGGCCAGGCACTGTGGGACAAAAGAAAGGGAGAATTGGCTATGTACCATCAAAAGATTGCATGTTTGGCAATGTACCATTAAAAGATGTGGCCTTTGCTATCTACCACTGAAAGGTTACAGCCTTGCAAGCTTCTAACACTCCGTGAACTCCTCCGTAAACTTCTCCGTGAAAACACTGAGAAAATAGCGGCCGCGCCTCGCCTTGGGCAGCCTACCTGTGCGTCCGTCGGTCCGTTCTTCCAGCTGCTCCGGTGGCCAAAGGGCTAATCCGGCCTGTTGCTTGCGTCCGCTGCCTGCCATGCTTGTTCGTGCGCGCGACGCTGTGGCGTGCGTGTTGCGTCTGCGGCTGCCGCTGACCCGCATAGCCGCATGCATCTTGGGAAGAAGGAAAAAGTGCTTGTTCTTGATTGATGTCTTATCACTCTCCTGCTGCTGATTGAGCTACCTTGAATTACCAGTGCATGCCTTGAACCGCCAGTAATGTTGCTCACGTGCTAATCTAATGCAATCACATGCAGTGCAGCAGAACTACCTGTGGTGCTGACCGGTGGACTGCTGATTTCACCCGTGCGTCATGACCACCGCGGTTCTGAAAGCTACACCACGCCTTGCATGGTCCATGGCAATCCTCTGGCTCTTCGCTCGATCTCTGCTTGTGAATCGTCGGCAAGTCGGCGTAGCCGCAGATGGAGCAATATGGAATCACTGCCCTGCAAGATGAATGGCACGAACGTCTGTTGCATGCATCTTCCGCGGACGCTGCGCGTGAGTGCATGACGTCCTGGGATACACGGAACGTTGGCAAAGTTAACGGAAGTGGTAGAGACCATTAACGTTGTGACCATTCAGTGCCATATAGCAAACAAGCAACCTTTTAATGGTATATTGCAAAAGTTGCAATCTTTCGATGGTACGTAGCCAGTTTTCCCCAAAAGAAACAGTCAAACAGCACAAGAGATAAGGTACATTGAAACAGCTAGCAGATCGATTTTGCCAAGAAACAGATAAAGAACACAAAATGGGTATACATCTGCATGAATCACCTGAGAGAGAGGCGGCGGCGGCTGCTGCTGCGACGATTCGCTTCCGCTCGGCTCTGCCCTAACTCCTTCTCTCTCCCGTCGCCATCCGACCACTTCTCCTCGGATCCGTGACAACCCCCAAGCGGCGGCCCCCCAAGGGAGGAGCGGCGGCGGCGGCTGCGGCCCCCAAACTGCGAGAAGCAGCGAGGGCGGGCCCCAAGGGGCGGGGGGCTGGCTAGCTCAGAGCGGTGGGGGTTCAGGCGTGGGGCGGCTCGCGGTTTGCTGGAGCAGAGCGATGCGGCTTGGGCTTGGTCATGGGGGCAACGGTGCCCCGGCCGCCCGGCCGGGCGGGCGGCGGCGGAAAGCAAAGCTCAGAATCGGAATGTCTCGCCCCCTTTGGACCTTGGTACAGTGCAGAATTTACTGTGTAGTTTTTTTTTACAAAGAATTTTACTGCGTAGTTGATTAGTCGGTGGCGCTTTTACTCTTCCACGGAAGGCTCACCTACCAAGTAATCAACATATTTTAACTTTTACGTTTTTCGTTTGACAGTCGGTCTTATTTAAATTTTTATACAAATAATAAAATAACTAAATTATTATAAAAATTTTTATAATAATATAATAAATTATAATAAAATTAATAATATTTATTAAAACTTTTAAATAAGACCAACGATTAAATAAAAAATATAAAAATTAAAATATATAATTATTTGTGAGACGAAGTACAGCAATTTTCATCTTTTATTTCCACCGTGTCCATAAGCACCGCCTCCGTCCTAAAAATAATATAAAATCCTATACTCTCTCCGTAAAAAAAAAAATGTTAGACTACCCACGGTACCGGTTAAAGGCACCGATGCCTCCATAAAGTTGAATACCACAGTGGGCATCGATGCCTCAACTGTGTTGTGGACCCTTTGTAAAAAAAAAAAAAAAAAACTGTGCTGTGGACCCCATGTACATGAAAAAAATTCCCCTTCCTCTTTGCATCCCTCCGTGACTCCGTCTCGGCCATGGACAACTCAAGCTGAGCATCAAGCCACAGCCACCACCGACGAGTGCCTCCCTGCTCTGCGCCCGCCTCTACACCTCTCCTTTCCTTCTCTCCCTCTGCTGCCATGGCAAGACGTCGCTCGACGCTGGAATCAAGCCCTGCTGCTGGTCGCCCATTTCTTCTCTCTCCATCTTTCCCTTTTTCTCTCTCTTGACCCCTCGAAGAAGAGGATGGCAATGACGCGAATCCGGGCAGCGAAGCTCCTTCCCCATCACGGGCGCGGATCTAGGTAGTGAAGCTCCTTCTGGTTGTCGCGTGGCGCCTCCGCATCGCGCTCCCCTTGGCGGAGGCCCCGACTCCCCGGCGGCGGAGCGGTGGCACGTGACCTCGGTGGAGCGGGAGCGGCATCGGAGGCGGAGCGGCTACAAGCGCGACCTCGGTGGAGGTGCAACCGCTCCTCGCCGTCGTCTTCTCGTCTTCCTGCTCGCCTCCCAGTCCATGGGTCCCGCCACCCGTCGTCCTCCTCGCCTCGAATATGATTTTTTATCCGATGAAGCATCGGTGCTTCTACTTGCCACCGTGCTTGAAAATTTTTGAACTTGGCACCGGGCACAGTGTGTGCCACCGGTCCATGAAGGCGCTCTCTCCTCTCCAAGCACCAGTAAAAACACACATGGTGCACAGTCTTAAAGTTAGACTTTTAGATATCTTATTTGACCATATGTCTTATTTAAAAATTACATAAATTATAAAATAAATAAATTATTATTAAAATATTTCTAATAATAAATTAAGTAGTAATAAAATATATGAAATTTATATAAGAAATTTAAATAAGATAGATGGCCAAAAAATATATCTAAAAGTCAACTATAACGGTCTTTTTGTGACGGAGAGAGTATTTCGTTGAGTCATCAAAAAATAATATATTAACGATAAGTTCATAAAGAATATTATTATCTATATTTTTAAATTATTAATATAAATTATATTCCATTCAATGATACCTACTACAATTATAAATATTAGTTTGTTTATATTAATGTATTAGTGAACACGCATACTCCGTATGTGATATGTAAGTGTATGAAAGAATTAACATATACTCCCTCCGTTCCAAATTGCAGTTCACTTTGACTTTTTCGATGCATGCATTTTGTTACGTATCTAGACATATTATTTATCTAGGTACATAGCAAAATACATGGAAAAAAATTAAAACGAACTATAATTTAGAACGGAGGGAGCAGTAAAGAATGGGAAACGTTGGATCGTGCAATAAACAAACAAATCGGCATGCATATTATCAAAGCGATAAAGGTGGCATTGGCAGGATCTAGTCAAAAATTCAAGATACATGATAACATCGGCAAAAACCTCATATTAAGTGGTAAAACATATCAAGGTAATCTAATAAAATTCTAAGCGAAATAGCCAATCACTGGATTGGAACAAAACTTTATCCTGCTATAATATCAAGTGGTACATATATTTTATTCGGTTTCTTGAAAATTATTTTGATGGATTGTTATAATGATACCAATCTCTCTGACTCTTTCTCTCCCTCTCCTTCAATTATGACCCTCTCACTCTATTGCTTTACCCTCACTCACCTCTCTTTCTCCGTTTTTGCATTAACCTCACTCCTTTTCCTATTTCTTGGGTGAAATTTTATTTGTATTCAAATAAAATATCTAGTAACAAGCTTATAGGTGTCCATACTACAAACTTGTCTAAAACAAAAATGGAAACTTCAGCATTCTCAAAAGATAACCATCTTTTGTATATATATCCTCATCCGATGATCTAATATATATCCATGTGCATGAGGCTGCACCATGCATGTAGACATAAGTTGTCTTTGTCAAATCTCTTATGTTTTCAAGACTACGTTTTAGACCATTTCTATTCCCTCTATCTCATTTTTCAAAATATAGGACATTAAGGCTTCTCTAGATATATTGATTTTAGTATATATCTTGCCCACTATAGCACAAGATGTGTTCATTCTTCGTCTTTGAGATCTGAGGACAGTGTTCTTCTAACATAGTCTTAAATTTAGTACTTCACACAACAAACCCATTGTCTCATCCATCAAACTTGTTAATTCACTTCCAATAAAAAACTAGATTGATTTCTATGTCAGTTAGTTAGGGTGTCAACAAAAAAAATAATGATGTGATATTAGAACTAAGTAAGAGAGAGATATCTTTGAAACAAAATAAGAAAAGATGTGATAGGTGGATGAGAAGAGAAAACATACATTTGCAAAAAGAATCTAGTTTAAAGAAATATCTATTGAAAAATATTTTTATATAGTTTTGACTTTGACAACTATAGAAATTATCCCATAGTTTTTAGATTGAGACTAAGCTTATCCATAATCCATTGCATCCTAGTAATGCGAGTATGTAGTACTAGCATGTCGCTCGCATGTCTTCCATCCCATCTCACCAAACCCCCATATGACCGTCGACGGTGGACTCCAACTCCAATAGTTGCTCCTAATCCTCACCATCATCATCACGTGCAATTAACCAACCCTCTCCAACCAATCCCCGTCGGAAATTACGAGAAAGCCCCTCCCTTGCTACCCGTTCCCCCTCCTCTCCGCCGTTCATGGTGCTGCTGGTGGCCGTCGACAGCCACCTCCGCCTCTAATGGCGCAGTACAGGCAGCAGTACGGCGGCGGCTTCTCCGACTCCCGCGGCGGCCACCACCACCACCAGGCGCTACCGGACTGGCACGGGCCCCACCACGGCTCCTCCAAGCCCTCCTCCCGGATCCGCCGCCCCGGGAAGCCCGCGCCGCGCCGCCGCTCGCCGGCCACCGCTGCCGCCGCCGTCACCGCCGCGCTCCTTCTCCTCGCCGCCGTCTTCCTCCTCTCGCGCCGCATCTCCCGCAGCCCCGCAGGTTGGGTTCCTTCCTCGCGCCCATTGGCCTTCTTCCTACCGCTTTTCTATCTTATATATAATGAAAAGATCGCATCTTGGGCGCGTCCGGGCTCTTCTGTGGCGTGATTCGGTGCCGCCCGAGAGTTCTTGATCCAGTTTCAGCTCCCATTGCGCGCTTGATTTGAAAATTTCTCCCCGCTCGGTCGTCTCTGTGATTTCGCAGAGATCAGCCAAGATTCGAGCGCCGGGGAGGCGTTGCCGGAGTGGAACCAGAGCAAGAGCTGGAAGGAGCTCAAGTTCGGGCACGGCGGGGGCGGCCGGAGCGCGCGGGACTCCAGGTACTGGGACCGGGACGACAGGCGCCGCGACGAGGACTACACGGAGGACGACAAGGAGAAGGTCGAGACCTCTGCCGATGCTGGCGGCGGCGATAAAGGCGCCACCACCTCTGAGGTGCGCGGTGAGGACAAAGGGTTGACTGTAGAGACTGGCGGTGGCGGCGCGAAGGATGTTCCGGAGGGGTCTGAGGGTGGGAAGGGAGGGACCTTGTACAATGAGGGTGGCAGGAAGGAGCTGGAGCAGTATGAGGCTGCGGCCATGGGAGGCGCAGGGGCAGGGGTGAAGGAGGTTGACCCAGATGATGAGTATGATGATGGCATCGATGCGCAGGATGATTTGGAGGATGCACACCTGCATTCATCTGATGGTGGGAGGAAGCTTGGCGGAGGGGTCGCTGAGAAGAACGACGTGGTCGTGGCTGAGAGGCACACAAAAGCAGGTGGAGGAGGAATTGCTGATAATCATGATATTAGTAGCCCAGACAAAAAGAAGGTTTCAGGTACTGGAGATAAAAAGCGTGTGTCCAAGAAGAAACTGAAACGCAAGAAGTCTGGTAAGTTGTTTGCCTCTTTGAAGTTGCTTGTAGTTTGAAAATTTTGAATCCTTATGCAATAGTTTAACTTCTTAGACATTTTGATTCCAGTGAGGCAGTAGCTTGGGATAACTCAAAAACTTTGCATTTGTTTTCTTTTTTGCTCTATTATACTATTGTCCTGTAGCTAATTGGTAATTGTATGTTGTAAATGAGGTTAAAATTCTGTTTCATATTTGATTTTAGCTGTACTGACTTATATGGTCATTATTTTGTTTAGAAACACAAATTCTTCTTTTATGAATCCTCTAACAGGTGCTGCGGCACCAACTAATTACTAGCATCTTAGAGCCTGAAACAACATGCCTATTGTACCTGGTGAGGATGTGTCTTGCAACTCGAATAGCATGACTTGAATATTGGACCCCTGGTTTGGACTGCCAACTAGTATTATGGTGTCACAGCATGTTCATGATTTGCTCTTGGATTTGGACACTGCGTGCGGACTTTTTTTTTTAATGTAATGACAGGAGCTTTGCCTTTCAATTAAGAAGGATAGAATTGACCTAGTTTATAAGGGAAACCGGGCCTTTCATTTGCAGGTATATGAATATGATTTCAAATGTGATAAGGGAAATAATCAGTTCCTTCAATGACAAAAGACAGTTGCCTTCGACATTGTCTTGAGAATGTGCTTTTCACATATATATATGAAGTTTATATGCATATAGGACATTATGAAACTACTTTTCAACACAAATCTACATGTTCAACATCAATTTGTAAAAGATGTTGATGGTCAGGTTTTGGATAGTTTGATTGCCGATGACTTAAAACTTCACTTTTTGTCACATGAGTGAGTAGCATATTTTTTTGTTCAGATGGTTGTCTAATAAATTGGGATAAATTTAACAGGTTCAACTTGTGAAATGAAGTTTCTCAACTCAACTGCTCAACTTGTGGAGCCTGCGAAAAATGAGAAATTTGCTAGTTTTAATTTGGAGTATGTAGAAGTCGAAGAAAGACCTGTTGGATCAGAATATTGGGAACCGAGATTTGCCGGCCACCAAAGTCTGCAAGAAAGAGAGGAGTCATACAAAGCCCATGACCAACAGTTGAAATGTGCTTTTGTTAAGGGTCCAAATGGCACAAGCACAGGTTTTGATATATCTGATGATGACCGAAAGTACATGAGTAAATGCCACATTGCTGTATCATCCTGCATCTTTGGAAATTCTGATCGATTGAGGACCCCATTTGGCAAAACGGTATGATATTTTTCTGGATGCTAAATTCTTGACTAAATTCATTATGCTTCCTGTGCCCTGCTTACATTGCATTTGGCAGCTTATTTTGGTTTTTTCTAGGTTCCGTAGTATATTTTGGCAGGCTAAATGATCATCATTTTGTTATGTCTGGTCTCATGTAGTTATATCCTAGTTCACTCACTTTATAGTGAACTTCTATTGCTTTCTTTTTTCAAAGCAACACATAAGAAACATGTGCTAGAGATACTAGGGCTTAGAAATGCAGCTTCTCTTATAATACTGCGCTGATTATATCTGTCATTAAGTCTTTTAATATGATATATAATACACTATCAACATCCTTTTTGCATTTTTTGGTTACCATAACGACATTCTCTAATATGTACCAAGTTAATAGCTGTTGATCTTTCCTTTGCATGGTTACAATGTTGCCAGAAATTTTAAGATGCTTCTGAAGTTGTTGTTTGGGGATTTATTTGATGACATGTAGATCCTGTAACATCTCTTAGAAATGTCTTTCTTATTACACTTGACAGATTACAAGCCTCTCAAAGAAGACAGTTTGCTTTGCTATGTTTTTGGATGAAGTGACATTGCAAACATTAGAATCTGAAGGCCAGAAAATGGACAGCATGGGTTTCATTGGTATATGGAAGATCATATTGATTAAGAATATGCCGTATAATGACATGCGTAGAGTGGGGAAAATACCAAAATTTTTGGCACACAGGCTATTCCCATCATCGAGGTAAGAGTGAATTTTTCTATGACAATGCATGTCTGATTATAGTGAATTTCTTGGTAGCCTTTTTCTTGAAGTGTTCTATTTTAGTGAGTTTCTCAAATTTTGACCTTATATACCCTTGAAAAGAACTTTACCTTTTGGTCAACACATCTTTTCAGTTTTGTTATTTCTTGTGTGCATGCATGTCATATTTGGAAGAGAACCAACAAAGGTGTTTTGCAACCCCTTTCCTTTCTCTGGGACCACCTCTCTGCTTGCAGTGCACATTACACATTCGAACAGTCCCACTTCAACTCATCACATGGCTCCACATGCTTGTCTGCATGACTGATATCTCAGAAGTAGTAATCCATTCTTTCTTGAGCTGTCAGCTTATCACTGTTACTGTTATCACTTTCTAGGTTTGTTAACCTCATCTGTATGTATACAGTTACAATATTTGTTTGTTCCTGGTATGCTGTGTTGTGCAATTGCAGTACAATCCACAAGCAACACAAGTTTTTTTTTCTTTTGCACGCATATATATACTGGTTTTGATTTGATCCAAGTAACAAGTTTATAAAGAAGGTTCTTGATTTAACTTTTAGGGTATTTAAACTCAAAGCTGTAAATGTTTATGAATATTGCATGAGATTTAGAGAAACATGCAACAAGCATTTTTTATATATTTTACTGCAAATATGAGTAAATTTACATATTCACTTTATGGAAGTACCAGTGTGCTCATTCAGATAGAAGACCTTGTGCTCAATTCTGCATCCTGCAAGGATCCCTTATATCTGTTCTTTAATTTTATTTATTTTTAATTATCACCTGTAATAATATCGCTACTTGTATCAGGTTCTCAATCTGGTTAGACAGCAAACTGAGACTACAAACTGATCCTATCCTTATCCTAGAGTATTTTCTCTGGCGGCAAGGTTATGAATATGCTATTTCCAATCACTATGATCGGCATTGTGTTTGGGAGGAAGTAGCACAGAATAAAAAGCTTAACAAGTTCAATCATACAATTATTGATCAGCAGTTTGAGTTTTACCAAGCAGATGGACTGACAAGGTTCAACCCATCTGATCCCAACAAGCTGCTACCAAGCTGTATGCTCTGTTACCTGCTAGTATTAATATTAATACTACTGTATGAGTTCTGTTGACCTAACAATTTACACTTTCTACAGATGTCCCTGAAGGCTCTTTTATCGTGAGAGAACACACACCGATGTCCAACCTATTCTCTTGCCTGTGGTACAATGAGGTTGACCGTTTCACACCCCGTGACCAGCTCAGCTTTGCATATACATACTTAAAACTAAGAAGGATAAATCCTGACAAACCATTTCGTCTCAATATGTTTAAGGTGGGTACAGTTGTCCAAAGTAGCTAGTATGAAAATGCAAGCCTTAAATCATTTTGATTTAATTGATGATTTTGTTTGAGAACTTACTTTGTTATCCTACAATGTTTCAGGATTGTGAGAGGCGATCAATAGCGAAGCTATTCCATCATCGATCAGAAGAGAGACACAGTGGTGTACAACTAACAAGATGACACATCCTTCCAAGTGATGGGGGGAAGAAGAAAGAGAGATCAGGGATTGTATTTTTGATATAGCTCAGTTATCCACAAGATCCATTGAAACTTATGCCCCTGTCGAGGAGTTCATGCTTTATATAATGCAAGTCTTCTTACCCTTGTTACTCTTCAGTCCTGCAGACCTGTTCCTGCCTTTCATTTTTTACAGTTGACAAAGGTGGGTTAGGAGTTTCTAGCTGTTTGATTTTTCTTTTATCCTCCGTAAAGCTCTGTTTATTCTTTGGATAATATGGGAAGTTATGGCTGGGCATGGATTGTCCATGCACAATGTATTATTATTACCACAACACTGTAGGACTTCAGTGAGGCCATGATTTTCCTGCAATTCTCTGTGGTCTTGCTGAAATGTATCATACAATAGGAAAATGAAGTATGTAATTTCCTCCAGGATAGTCACAAATTTTGGTCTTTTTTGTGGAAATTTCCAAACCTCTCTCGTGTACGGTTGATCTCTGGACCATACTTTTCACTGAGCAACCTTGTGTATGAAATATAATAGAACATGCCATGTGTGTTTACCTAATTAGTAACATTTACATTATGTGCAACAAATAACTGAATTGCCAAGTACTTTTTCACATAGCAACCTGATGTATGGCATTGATTGTCTCAGTGACATGTAAGGTCCCGGGATTGGATTCTACAAAGTATTCACTAGAACATGCAAACTAATTTCATTTCTGACAGACTGTCAATACAAGTTAAATCACAAACCAGAGGAAACGAAAACAAATCTGCACATCTACATACAGACGTCAACACTACAGATTTTTTTTTACATTTCTACGCCGCTTGCAAAACAAATCCAACCAATCAAACAGAAATCAGCATAAAGCCCGGCCAACACTAATTTGAAGACCTCCAGCCTGCACAATGTCAATTAACGGATTGATGATCCAGAGGCTAATCTAAAACACACCTCCTTGGTCAGGTTAGAGCCTTGTCTCTGAGGATCCCCAGCATCTCATTCCTTCCCCTGATCACCTCATCAAACACTTGGTCAAGAACACAGTCGAACATCTCCACGCCTTGCCTGAGCTCACTTGACCGTTCCCTCAGCAGCTCCTCCTGCTGCTCGCCGTGGCCTCCGGCGCCGTCCACCTTGCTGTTGACGAGGTCCCGCACCGCTGCGGCGACCTTCTCGTGCTCTGCCATGGTCACGGGGCGCGGGAACCGGGCGTGGATCAGCGACAGCGATTCGCACCACGGCTCCAGCTCAGGCGGGACGACGACGTCGACGGCAGAGGCGATCGTGGGCCGGACGCTGCCGTTGTCGATGTCGATGATGGTGGCTGGTGGGGCGGTCAGAGCCTGGAGCACGAACATGGACAGGATGGACGTTGTGATCTTGGCGACGAGCGTGACGACGACCATGCCGCCAGCGGCGTCGTCCCCGCCGGCGCCGGCTATGATGATCGCCCTTCCCAGCCGCTGCGCCTCGGCCAACGAGGCCTTCGCGTCCGCCATCTTGTCGCCGAAGGCGGCCGACGACACCTGTGCCTGGATCTGCAGGCACGGCTCGGCGGCGCCCTCCACGATGAGCGAGGCAGCAGCCGCGCGGGTGCTGGCGGTGGCGCGCCCGACGATGAGCTGCGCGGCGAAGTCGACGACCATGCAGTAGCGGTGCATCCTCGACACGGCGGCCTTGAACGCGTTGCAGAAGTCGAGCAGCGCCGCCGTCTCCTGCATGTAGTGCTCGAACCAGTCCGCCCCGGCGGCAGCGGCGCCGGCGCCTGCGCCTGCGGCCACCGGCACGTCGGCATTCCTGAAGATGGCCAGCATCTCTTGCTGCATCCGCTTCACGAGCCGCATGGCGTCGGCGCACCACCGCATGGACACCGTCCCCGAGGACTGATGATCAACCTCCAGCGTGCTCTCGAGGTGCGCCAGCCCCTCGACGAGCGACGCGCAGAAAGCGGCCGTGTCGCCGCCGAGAAGCAGCCGGCATCGCCGGTGACTGCTCGGCAGGAGGCGGTTCCTTATCCTCATGCCCATGCCCAATTGCCCGTGCTTATGCATGGCCAAATCCTACTGTTCGCTAAGGCTAATCCGGGGAAGTTTGCAAATGGTGATGGCTAGGTATCTTGGAAGGGTAGGGAAGATCATTTCAAAGGGGGCAGGGAGGATGAGGAAGGAAGTTGAGGAGTGAAGCAAGAGGAGTATGTGGCATACTATTCTATGCTATGGACCTGACATAGCTTGCTTGGCTTGGCCTTGTTCCTTGGACTCTCGGCATGCATGGTTGTCAAGAAGAGGTTGGGTGTTTGGACAAAACTCACCAAACAAACAATTCGGGTTGTTTTGGACAGATGATGTGGACGTGGCAGCGTATTAAGATATGGATTGACTTGTAAGGATATATGCTTCGAGGGACCCTCATGCATACATACATGCATGGGACCCTTTGGGAATTTGAGAAGGGATGTAGCGGAAGTGTAGCGCTGTCGCTGAAAGAGGGAGGCAGTTGTGCAAAGGATTCGCATTACTGATTGAAACTTTACAATCCATCGTCTCATTGCAGTGTCGTCTTTGTCATATATACAGTGATCGGTAAAAGCCTTTAGTCATATTCATTCTTTTCATGACAATTCTTTTTTTCAAACACATATGAAGTCGACTAAGCCCGCACTCAATAGTAGTCCCTTTTTCTACTCCTTCGTCCATAAGAGCGGAAAATGGATCAGAGTTTATATCCACCGAAACATGAATATTAATAGATAAGTATTATATTTACAATTAATGGTCTGGGTGTTTTATGTGTTATATACAACACATACTCTTACTTTAATCGAATACTCCTATTGCCATCGACTAAATTAAATAGATACTTCATACTATCTGAATTTAAATTCAAATGCGACCAACTAAAAAAAAATATCCATGCATTTACGATCACAATTATAGTTCACTTTACTTCTGTACGAGTAAGTCAAACTCGTTTTTTCTTGACCAGTTTTATATAAAAGCACCGGCATTAAATTAGTTTCATTAGAATCTTTATATGCATTTTATTTATGCTAGGATATTTTTCTAAAAAAGTCAAAATTAAAGAAAATGATCTATATTTTGGAAAGGATCGGAATACCTGTGACCTGCGTGCACTAATAACTCGTGTGTCTCTGGGCTGGGTTGTGGCTAGGCACTCGCTGATACCTTTTTACATTTCACATTAGCTTTGTCTTAAGTCAGACATTACTATCTTTGACCATCCATTTTAAAAAATTGTTGGTCAAAGATGCAAATGTTTGATTTAAGATAAAACTAATAATAAGACATATATATAAAACGGTGGGAGTACCACCAGCCAAAAAGAGAGATCAACGTCGAGGAGGTTTAGAATTGCGGGCAACCAGAGTTGAGAAAGTCAGGCGTCCAATGGCCATACACTAAGCTTCCCTCAACTCGGCAAGTTACAAGGACTCCAAAAGTCCTGACCTCCTGTTGTGCACGCGAAATTAAAGCATCAGATTGGTTTTAACTACACGCCAGGAGACATTTCTTTTAATCAGTGTAGCTTCTGGCGCTTTTATATGGTATATCTGACAGAATCTGAAACAGCAGTTTATATATTTCTTCTGTATCTGCAAACCACGATAATCGCATAAGTTTCAGCCGTGCCAGTGTGTGCATACTACCCCTACCTACAAACAACCGACCAGTAGCATTCTGAATTCCCCAACCCAAAAAGAGATGCTACCGTGGTAATCCAGTGTCAAGGCCACACAGCGAAGCAATGATATGGCTCGGTGACGGAAAAAGAACAAAGACAATGGTAGATTCGTCTAACAAGTACCACCAAATTAAACAATATACATTACCATTTTAGACAAGTATGACGCTACTAGGTTCTTGAAAGATAACGGAACCGAACAGGCACCATAAGCCGGCTGTTAGGCATAATGGCTACAAAGACCGCATAGCCCGGGATAATTAATAACCGATTCTGGACATCATGTTCCTAGGACTCGAAGTAGGAGTGAACAGACATACAACATAACCATTAATACTATGGAACTTCCCATGGCTGAGTTCAGCACTGATTTAGTGGAATAATATATAGCAGTTAACTGATAGTTGTTTCATCTTCATGCAGAGCCTTTTGCCACTCCAAATTGAAACCCTGCACAAACATGAGAGCCACGGTAAGCTTGGAGGGCTTCAACATCGATATGGGAAACTAGGAATGGGATTCAATGCACAAGGATTTAGTTCAACAACTGCATCGTAAGCTAAAAGATCAGATGCTTTATTCGAATGGAACAAGAATTGAAAGCTAAGACTGTTACTGAAGAATGAGACACACATGCCTTCAACATATAAATCTTCCATCACGAAATTGTAGAGGTACTATGCCAAAAGCATTTTCTAGCCAATAGAATGATATTTTCTCTCGTTGGGAAGTGAGTCTCTAATTAAATACCATTATCAAGGTCCTGTCTGACAAAAACGAATGAACAAGTTTTATTGTCTCAAATGTCTAGAAAAGGATGAAAGTATTAATGATATTGAAGATAATTGTATACAGATTGGCTAGTGTTCTTCTTACTTGCATCTTTCAAGCACATTTTGCCAAATGCAAAGATAAAGCGTATAGAAATTTAACAAGCAAGGTTGCAAGAGTAGTGTAGCTACAACATGCAAGTAAAAAGAATAGAAATGTAGAAGACAATAAGTGTTGGTCATTGTCTTACATATATTGAGTGTGCTCAGAAACTTCAGAACGTTTACAACTCCTTCATGGACGGTATGGCATTTAGCCTTGACTGTCTTAAGGCACTGAGCTGTCATAGTTGATTTAGCTGTTGCATCAGGGCGTCCTTCCAATACAGTGTCATATTTGAGTTCAACCTACAGCAGTGATAAAAGAAGTCACCAAGGTCAATAAACAATAATTTACTATATATGAGAACCTGAAATGCTATAGTTGTCCATTAAAAGTTTTCTACCTGTTCAGAAAGACAGTGAGGTTCTCTAAAACTGGTGCATGTTCAAGAATACAAGCTAGTGCATGGCAGTCTGCAGGTTTACACCAGTAACCATTCAGTACCAGAGCCTTCAAGTTGGAAAATGTTGGGCACAACCTCAGATCCCTTCTGAAAATATACTGGACAGATTGAAAACAAAAGGAAAACACAGTAAATATGGATGATTTATCTGGACAGAGGTACAAAGGTGAGCATGAACCGATTTAATTTACTTAAGATGCTCAGATGTGGGAATGCATGAGTGTCAATTAGTCAATACATATGGCTGCTATCAGCAGACACGAACTTGACTGGATCCCATATTTTCTTATGAAATGGTGAATGAATAATTGATGCGATTGAAAAAGGCATATAATAAGGTCAAGGTCAAGTGTACCCTTGAGTGATGAGACAACAGCACTAGATGTTTAGCTTGTGCTAAACCTTCAAGAAGCACGCACCCCTCTTGATAATCCTCTGTATCTTCTTCATTGTCGCTATCAACGTCACTATCTGAAAAACAGTCAGGCCGCATAAGGTGAGCATAACAACCGATGGGATCACCACAGGCGCAGTTGATGTCCCCATATGAGTCAATCCTGACATATGCCTCCACCAACTCCGGCATGCTCTCCAGAAAGGGAGGCCTGAATGGCCCGACCTCCGACCACAGAGAAACGAGCCACGGAGCACAAATTTGAATGCGTCGAGGATTTCCAGACTCATCCTGTAATGACCAGGCGTTTAATTGACGGGGACATAATATTGTTCACATTCGTCAACGAGCACTTCGTAATCTCCAGATGTTGCAAAGAAGGGCAGCCATCCAGGTTGAGGTCAGTACACTCGAACCATGCGCCACTGAGCTCTAGCCTCGTCAGGCGCCGCGAGATGAGGGGCCTGTCGCTCATCTCGAAATGGGCATCAATTTCCGGTTCCTCATTGACGACCCATTTCACCTTGCAACGGTCATCAACTGAGAGAGTGCAACGCGAGCAAGACGCCCATTTCACCTTGCGAGCTGCGGCTGGGCGGCGGAGCGGTTGCTTCCGTCACTTCTCAAGTCACCGATCATGCACTCATCGCTTCAAGGAAAGCGCGCGGCTGCCGGCGTGTGAGGGTTTGGGGATTTGGCGTTTCGGTTGGAGGAGGACCTCGTCAGTCAGCTGGGCCTTGTGGGTAATGCTCCATTTCGGTCCAGTTTACCTCGCTAATTATCCCCCTAGATAAACCTCATTAGTTATTGCCGTCGACGATTTTCCTCATGATCTGTGAAACTAGATTTTAACCTCCTCCAACTTTTAAAAACCGTTCACATTTGTCGCCCGAACCGTTTTTATAGTGATTTGCCGATGTGGTGTCATGTAAGGTGGTAAATGAGAGCAAGTTAAGAGTTCAAGGACATAAACCAAACTAGAAATATTAAACAATAGTCTGTAAAATTTAATTAAATATGTTAAACAATAGTGTGGCAAGGTGTATGCGCCCGGTGCCCGCTACAGTCTTGACCATGCTTCGCTTCTGTGAAGTTAAGATGATCATTGTTGACTAGTTATAACAGATAGAAGACCTACTAGAAAATAAGGATAAAAATAAATCCATCAAGATTGAACAATCTCAACCTAGGCACCATAACATATAGCATGATTTTAGAAAATTTTTGAAACTGCTCTCATAATTTATCGAGCTAAAATTAATTTTCAAAGAATTTTCAAGATTCAACAAGGTTGTAGGATTTTTTATTACATTATCTTCCAATTAGAAATATGTTTGAATAAAATTTTTGAATTTCGTAAACTTTCTGATATTTTCATAAAAATATTCCTAGTTTGACTCGTACATCCTTACACTTTCAACCTAGTCTGGTTTACACCCCTCTAACATGGCACGAAACCACTATCAAAACTGCCATAGTGCAAAACTAAATGATGGCCAAACGTTGAGGGGTTTAAATCTAGTTTTTGTAGATTAGAGAGGAAAATCGAACTACCACAAAAATTGAAGGAGGTAAATTGGATTTCTTACTAGTCTGTGCGGACCAGGCTGCTTTCATGTCGAGGAGTACGCAGGTCAAGCTAGAGCCGTTACATACGCAACCCTCAAACATGTTGAGAATTTTAATTGAATTGCGCTTCCCATTTTTAAGGATATTTGTTTTGGCCAGTGCAAGGCAGAAGGACCTGTGGTTCTGTGATATGGCTATCGAGTGGGATGGAATTTTTTTCATAAAAGATAGGATACACGTATTCTTGCGGTGGTACGGTGTGGCAATGGCCCGCCGGAGGTTACAACACCTTTCGATCTCATTCTTTGCGTGTGTACAGACACACACGTGTGTGGCCATGTGATGTTAGGCCTCGTTCGTTTCCAGCT
>CM041633.1:18357833-18367851 GCA_023333625.1 Bothriochloa decipiens
ATTCGAAAATAGGGTTTTATTATTTCATGTGACCAAACATTACAGAAGCTCAATCAACCTATGAAATGTAAACTTATTTTAGTTGATGCACATTAAGGTTGACTTAAACATGAATGCTTTGCAGTGCATATGATGACATGGCAGGTTTTAGTTAATATAAGGAAATCTCGTCCCGAGATTTAAAGCCTTGAGTGAAGTAATGGAAAAGGAAATGTGTCAGGAAACACACTTTAACTTGGTTTACACAGAAAAGAAATTGCACCACTCACATAGAGAAGTTACAACTTGTAGAGGAGATTATTACTCAGATAGAAGCATAAAACTCTGGGAAGTTTTCCAATAGATAATCCTCTGATTCCCAAGTAGCTTCTTCTTCTGAATATTGATCCCATTGTATCTTGTACCACCTGATTGTTCTGCTTCGCGTAACACGATCCTTCTGATCCAAAACCCAGATTGCATACTCAGAGTAGGTCAAATCAGGTTCAAGTTCAATACCTTCAACATTAATGACTTTATTTGGCACTCAAAGACACTTCTTAAGTTGGGACACATGGAACACATTATGTACGGCCAACAACTGCTCAGGCAGTTGCAGACGATATGATACCTTTCCAACTGGTGCTAGAATTTGAAATGGTCCAATATAACGAGGTGCTAACTTACCCTTGACTCCAAATCGGGTAACTCCTTTCATGGGTGACACCTTTAGATACACGTGATCCCCCTTATTGAAACATAATGGTCGACGCCTTTGGTCTGCATAACTTTTCTGACGAGATTGTGCCATCTTTATATTCTATTGTATCTGTGTAACTTTTGCTTCTGTTTCTTTTACCAAATCAATTCCGAAAAATCTTCTTTCTCCGGGTTCAGACCAACTTAATGGAGTTCTACATCTGCGACCATACAATGCTTCAAATGGTGCCATTTTAATGCTTTCTTGATAACTATTATTATAAGAGAACTCAGCTAAGGGTAAACACTCATCCCATTTCTCTGAAAAATTAAGAACACATGCTCTCAACATATCTTCAAGTATTTGATTTACTCTTTCAGTCTGACCTCCTGTCTGGGGATGGTAGGCTGTACTGTGCAAAAGGTCAGAACCTAAAGACTTGTGTAATTCCTTCCAAAACTGGGAGACAAACTGCGTGCCTCTATCAGAAACAATTGTCTTGGGTACCCCATGAAGACTTATGATGCGCTCAAAATACAGTCTGGCATATTATGAAGCTGTAGTTGTAGTTTGAACTGGAAGAAAATGTGCGGTCTTTGTGAGTTGATCCACTATAACCCAAATTGAATCAAAACCCTTTGCTGTCCTGGGTAGACCCACGATAAAGTCCATACTTATATCTTCCCATTTCCAAGCTGGAATAGGTAATGGCTAAAGTTCTCCTGCTGACTTCAAATGTACAGCTTTGACTCTCTGACAAGTATCACACTGGGCCACATACTTAGCAATTTCTATTTTCATCTTAGTCCACCAAAATCTATGTTTCAGATCATGATACATCTTATTACTGCCTGGGTGAATAGAAAACTTTGAAAGGTGTGCTTCATCAAGGATCCTTTGTCTCAACTCAGGATCTTTTGGTATGACCAGATGATTTTTATACCATAAGACATCTGCTTCATCAATTGTGAAACAAGAATTCTTTTCATTGTTAACTTTCTTTTTGATATGCTTAATTCCCTTATTACTTCTCTGAGCAGCAATAATTTGATCTCTGATGGTTGTCTCAACAGCAATGTTAGACAAACTGCCTTGTTGCACCATCTCTATACCCAGTTTTTCTATGTCATGACATATAGAGATATCCAAAGGCTTCACTGTTAAACAATGACAATGACCTTTCCGACTAAGTGCATCAGCCACTACATTGGCTTTTCCAGGATGGTAATAGATTTCCAAATCATAATCATTGATTAACTCTAACCATCTTCTTTGCCTCATATTCAAATCATCTTGAGTGAATATGTATTTCAAACTCTTGTGATCACTGTAAATATTACATCTATTACCCCACAAATAATGTCGCCATATTTTTAAGGCATGAACAACAGCTGCTAATTCCAAATCATGTGTGGGATAATGCTCCTCATGTTTCTTCAGCTGTCTAGAAGCATATGCAATGACTCTCCCCTCTTGCATCAACACACATCCAATATCTATACCAGAAGCATCACAATAGACATCAAACGGCTTCTCAATGTTTGGCTGTGCTAGAACAGGTGCAGTAGTCATTAGTTTCTTCAATTTCTGAAATGCCTCTTCACAGGCAGGTGATCAAATAAACTTGACATCATTCTTTAAGAATTCAGTTATTGGCTTGGATATCTTCGAGAAATCTGGTATGAAACGACGGTAATAACCCGCCATTCCCAGAAAGCTTCGAACTTGGTGCACAGTCTTTGGTGGTTTCCAATCTAGTATATCCTTTACTTTACTAGGATCAACAGCAACACCCTTGCTTGATAACACATGTCCAAGAAATTTCACTTCTTTTAGCCAAAACTCACATTTGCTAAACTTAGCATACAATTGATGTTCTCGCAAACGTTGCAAGACAATCTTGAGGTGTTTAGCATGTTCTTCTTCATTTCTAGAATATATCAATATGTCATCAATAAAGACAACCACAAACTTATCCAGTTCTGGCATGAACACTGAGTTCATCAAATACATAAAATAGGCCGGTGCATTGGTAAGTCCAAAAGACATAACCAAATATTCATACAGACCGTACCAAGTGGTAAAGCGGTCTTTGGAACATCTTCCGGACGAATCTTTATTTGATGATACCCAGATCGAAGATCAATCTTAGAGAACACCGTTGCTCCTGCCAATTGATCAAAAAGCAGATCAATGCGGGGTAGAGGATACTTATTTTTAATGGTTACCTCATTCAAGGGACGATAGTCCACACATAACCTTAAACTTTGATCTTTCTTTTTCACAGAGAGAGCAGGACATCCCCAAGGTGATGAGCTAGGTTGAATAAAACCTTTATCTCGTAGCTCTTGCAATTGATTCTTGAGTTCTGCTAACTCAGGTGGTGCCATCCGATAAGCTCTTCTGGATATTGGAGCAGTACCAGGCTTCAAATCAATTCTAAACTCCACATTTCTATCAGGAGGTAAACCAGGTAACTCATCGGAAAATACATCAGGAAACTCACAAACCACTGGTATATCCTCAATTTCTTTTAAAGAGGTTGCACATACCTTTTGAACATTCCTCTTAAGTGTCGGAAGTTGGATAAGAAGTGAAGTTTTGCAATTGGGTATGTTTAATCTCACTGTTCTATTCAGGATGTCTATCACAGCGCCATGCCGTTTCATCCAATTCATACCTAGGATCACATCTATATCTTGATCCTTTAATATTATCATATCAGTGGGAAAAATATACCCACCCAAACATACTGGCACATCATGTACCATTTCTTTAGTACACATACGCCCTCCAGGCGACTGTATAAAGAACTGTTCTTTTGTCTCCATTATTGGAATTTCATGTGTCTTAACAAATGTACCATTAATGAATGTATGTGATGCACCAGAATCAAATAGCATAATTGCAGGATGATCAGCAACAGGAAACGTACCCATCATGACGGGCTCTCTTTCTGGGATTTTCCCAACTTGAGTGTAGAACACTCTACCAGACTTTTTCTCATTCTTATTGTTCAACACCTTCTGATTTCCTGCCTTAGGCTGATTCTGTGGTTGCTGTTGTGGTGCAAAAGCTCTAGGGACATAAGAATTATACTGCCTCGGATGCGGGCAGTTTCGTGAAAAATGACCAGGCTTTTCCACAGTTATAACAGGGGAAGATTGGTGGCTGAAAATTAGGGTTTCGAACACCAGGGGCATTCGGCTGTCGTGGATATGAAAGATTAGCAACAGGACGAGCGAATGCCTGTTGCGGTGCTTGGTATTGTGGTGGACGATAAGGTGGACGAAAATGATTCTGAGGGTGATAGATTATTTTCTGGCACTTTAGATTGCCACCAGAAAATCTAGAGGGTACACTTTTCTTCTTTTTGGTTTCCAGATGTTGAGGATTCTTATCTTCATAAGAGATAGCGATATTCACCGCCTCATGAAAAGTGGCATTTGGATTTCCCGTCATCATTCTCTGAATTTTACTATTCAGACCTCTCAGAAAACACTCTTTCTTTTTACGGTCAGTACTAACATAGTCTGACGCGTATTGAGACAAGTGATTAAATTTGCCAAAATATTGCATTACCGACATATCACCTTGCCTCAAGGAAAGAAATTCTTCGAGCTTTATAGTCATTATTCCCTCGGGAATAAAATGTGCTCGAAAGGCTTCTCGAAATTCAGTCCAAGTAATGCGATGGCCTTCGGGCTGAGTAGCAACAAAATTTACCCACCAAGCTCCTGCAGTACCTCTCAACTGCTGGGCTGCAAACATGGGCTTTTGATATTCTGTGCATTCAATCAGTCCAAACTTCTGCTCCATAGTGCGGAGCCAATCATCAGCCTCCATGGGTTCATCTACTCTGGTGAAAACCGGAGGTCGAGTGTCTGTGAAATCCACATATGTGGTTTCATCTCTATGGTTCCGCCCATGATTTCCCTGTCGGGCATTCTGATTCTGGTTTTGAGCCATCATTGTGGTTGCAGTGACTAATGCTGCAACTGCATCAGCCAGAGTGGGTGGAACTGGTGGAGGATTAGGGATATCACCTCCATCCTGAGATGAGCCAGCAGCATCATGGGAACGGGTGTGAGCAGGCATCTGTTGATAAACAAACTATACTTTATTCACAAAACTTTATCGGATTTCATAAGGATATATTACAAAGGCGTAACATACTTATGTTATATTATTTTATTATATCAGTCTGCACTCCGGCAAGACTTCCCATACCTACTAGGCTTTAGAAAGCAAAGAAAAGATATATTACACATCTTACTTTCCAATACTCCTTATTCATCCTCCTCAGGATCCTCTTCCTCTTCAGGCTCTTCCTCTACTATCTTGGGATCTTCTTCTTCCATAACATCTTCTTCCTCTTCATTCTCTATATCCATTTGGTTTTCCTCTTCTTCATCAATAACATCCTCATCGATAAATTCCAATTCTTCAGGATCTTCCTCTTCCTCATCCTGACCCATTACAAGACCAAGGTCATCCTGGACTGCCTGTCTTTAATATTCAGGATCTAATAAGTTATTCAACCTTACACATTCATCGTCAGCTTCCTCCGCATATTCCTCCAAATCATCCACAAAATCTTCAAGTTCTTGGATACGAATATTAGCGACATCTTCTCTTGTCCAAGCATCATTTCTTTGGTGCTTCATATACTTCCGGGATCGCCTCAACGAAGTGATTTCGGCGGCCTCTAAAATCCTGTTGGTTTCAGCCCTTTCCAACTCGGATCTAAGCCTTGCTATCTCAGCCTGCGGATCCTGATGGGGATTGCTACTGCTTTCTCCGATCTCATATTTAGGAGCTAGCTGATGTCGAGGTACTCCTTTTGGTGCAGTGCTCTTGCGAGGTGTTTGCTTGGTAATGGCCATCCTGAAGCAAGATAAGATAGATAGGAAGAAGTCTAAAGGTTAGCATGAAAAGGATTGACACTACTTAACCCAAACCACTTTAAAGGGGAAAGTAATTAAATAAATAAATTAAACATGATGCATGAACGAACTTACGATCTAAACGTAAAAGAAAGAAACACACATATATATAACATAGGGAAATATAATATGCTATTTCTCCACCACACTTTGTAAAATCAGAATAAGGGTCGACAGAAAGAATCATAGATAAGGAATAAGCAATTTGGACCCAAAATAGTCAGGTTAAAATTATTTGACTCAAAACTTTTGAAGTTTTCACAAAAGAATACTACAACAACTCTTTTCAACAACGATCCAGCTTCGATACCAGCTATGGCAGAACCTCCTAAATCATATGGCCCACACGCATGATTATTGCCTAAACAGACTCCAAATAATCATGACTGTGTTCCATACGACTTAAAAAGTCTGTCGGGTAAATCCCGAATCATCCACGATTCTCCGAGCAGGATCAATCGTTGTAGAGAGATATTGCAGCATTACAACAGTTTAATATAAATAAAATACCACGGAGTAAAACAGCGAAAGACTTATAATAACATAAGTTTACAAACCTCTGAGTTTCAAACATTTAAAACAATAAGTTTGGATGATACAAACCATAATAGTAGTGTAGCAGTAGATTACAATATTAAACAAAAGCTCTGCCCACGAGCTAAACATCTTTATTCGTCGTTGCTTTCCTCGACAACTGTCATGATGCAAAACACTCCTGCCCATGAGGTTCACCTGCAACAAGGGTTTAACAAACCCTGAGTACAAGAGTACTCAACAAGACTGACCCGACGAAAGAGAAGGGTGGAGACTCAAGAAATGCAGGCCAGAAGGATAAGGTAAGGTCTATAAGAGATAAGAAATTTTGTGGAAAAGCTTAACAGGAAGAAAAGTTTCTTGAGCTAGCTCCCATTATCATCTAACTTCATTATTGATCCTTAATTTATGTTCAAGTTGTTACTACGACGATGAACAACGATCGAGTCTTCTTCTCCGAGAAGCAACGACGATTCGAATCCATTTTCATACCCAGCTGGGACCTAGGTGACTGAGCATACTAGAGACTTTAACTCCGAAGCACCCCTGGTGCACCGATATACCGGGATAACAACCTCAGCCGTATATCACCACATGATACACGTGAGCTCTGCGGCCCAGCGTACCGAGATACGTGGGAACTTAAACCCCACAGTAAAACACACTATGACACAGATGGGATCTCTGGCCTCACGCTAGGTCACTCCATGGCATACACGGCTCCAACCATCCGTATACCACGTCATGCATGTGGATTTCTAAATTCTCGATATCATCCAGTTCACCAACGAACGGGACCTAGGGCATCAATAGACAAGAACACTACAGAGGGACTCCATTCCCAGTGCAAGTTCGCCGTCCGGACTCGATTTATTACTAATATCAAGATTCCAACAAGAAACCAATCTTATTTTTTTATTCTTTTGCCGTTGAACAATTAAATAAATAAGCAGGGCTAAGCATTACTACTTATCTTTCTGAGCAGGTAACAAGGAAATAAGGAAATAAGACAGGTAATGCAATTTGTGGGTTTTCACTCAACTCCTATCACTTAATGCAACATATCAGAGCTGAAGCGGTAAAACTTTTATAAATAGAATAGGGTTTGAATGCATCCGGGGCTTGCCTTGATGTTCGGGGTAGAAGTTCTAAAACTCTGGATCAGCTCCCGCTTCTTGAATCTGCTCGTCCCTCGGGTCTGGGTAACAACGTTAACTCTCCGTTAACGGAAACTACTCGATAATTAATATGCTTTACATGATGGAATAGTAAACATGATGCTCGATGGATGCATGATCAGATTAAGGGATCGAGTATAACTTTTCTTCATGATAAAGTTGCAGGTTAACAAAACTTTGCTTATAAAACTCATTAGGGTTAACTACGCCATTTAAGAGGTTAATTAAACACATAAAATAACGTTAATTAATCTCTAATGACATGATTAAGATAAGCGCAAACAATTAATTAAAGTGCCAAAGGTCATTAGGGTTAATGACCCAAGGTCATCAATCAATCCCAAAGTCAATCAAATCCTATAATGATTAAGTTTAACTAGAGGGTTAATTAATTATTTAAAAGCATTAAATAAAGGCATAAAAATTAAAGTTATTAAATTAAGCCCAAAATTTTATTTTAGAAAGCTCTTAGCCTAATTAGATGGCAAAACAAATTTCAGAATTTAAAGCCAATTATTTTAATTATTAAAAATCATTGAAGGTCCATTTTTCAATTAAAAGGGCTAATTTTAACATATGCAAAATTACTCAAATTTGGCATTTCATATTTTTTCTAGGTAGATAACATCATAAAGAACATTCACAAAAAGTTTTAGAATTTTTGGAGTTATATATGAATTACTATGAATTTTCAAAGAAAATAGCATTTAAATCATTTTCTGAAAATAGAAAAAAGAAAATTCGGCACAGTGCTCTCGGGTCAACAGTCGACTCCGCCGGAGTTGACCGGCGATTCCTCGCCGTCGGTGAGGTCTCCGGCGACCGGACTTGGTCCGTTGGACTCATCTTGGCACGAGGAGTTCAACAAGCTAGCTAACGGCGCGGGGGAGTGGCGGCGGCACCCATGCCGGCGGCGATGGCGGCGCGGCGGAGCTCGGGCGCGGCGGCGTCGCTCACCGGAGCGATTTTCGGCGACGGCGACCACATGAACTTACGCAAGGTATCTAAACGGACAAGATTGGCAACTACATGATGGCACTTCATGGTCCCTAGCCAAGGCAGCAACGCGCGCGGCGGAGCGGCATGGCCGTGCCGGCGGCGAGCCACGGTGGCCGGCGGCTACGGTGCAGGATTGATGAAATTGATGGCACGGATAGATGCAGGAGCTCACCACGGCGCTGATGTGCACGTTAATGGAGGTCCGGAGTGACTGGGTTGAGCTACGGTCGGCGGCGCTGATGACGGCGGCGGCGCTCCGATGGCACGACGACGTCACGGCGGTCTCCAGCAATGCTGTGTTCAAGCCAAGGTGCGCATCAGATGCAGGATCACACGGAGAACATGATTACGGGGTCGAAGGTAAAATATATTCACCTCCAGCGGTGGCAAACGGCGGCGATGGCACGGCGGCGCGACTGACCGGTCGCGGAGACGAAGGCTGCGTGCTGGTGGCTCAGGCAAGGAGCGCAAGCATGAACTGGCCTAAAAGGACCGTGAGGAAGTGGCAGAGCTTTGGGCAAGAGCAATTGGACAGAGGTGGAGCGTCGGCGTCGAATTCGGGCGGCGGAGCGAGGTCGTCGGCGACGGCGGCGGGAGGAAGAAGAAAGAAAAACGGCGTCGGCCGACTGCTATTTATAGCACGAAGACGATGCTTGAGCGAGCGACACGACGACGGTGAAGTTTCTCGCGTCCGAGAGCGCTCTGGTGGCCGGGAAGGTGCGGCGGTGGTCGGCGGCGCGTGATGAGAAGCCGGCCATGGCGTCCGCCGATAGGGTTAGGTACTGTTCGCAGAAATTACAGAAATGCCATCGGTTTAAAAATACAAATTA
The DNA here is from genome assembly GCA_023333625.1 of Bothriochloa decipiens. Taxonomy (NCBI): domain Eukaryota; kingdom Viridiplantae; phylum Streptophyta; class Magnoliopsida; order Poales; family Poaceae; genus Bothriochloa; species Bothriochloa decipiens. The sequence continues at coordinate 18,367,000 of CM041633.1, forward strand.
CTCCAAAATTTGTATAAGAACTTGAAAATCTCCAAAAATATCATTTGCATAACTTTTCAAGAGATACACTTTTCCTTTAGCTAGCACCCTCAAATTCTATCTAGATTTTGAAATTTGAATTCAGATTTGAAAAGGGGATAAAACCCTAGAAACTAACATTTGAAATTACTTTTGATTTTTCAACAAAACTTGAAAATCTTCAAAACTATGAAATGTTGAGCTTCTCAAACCAAACATCTTTCATATACAAGGTTTTCTCAAATGATGCATAATTTTTGAATTATGGTTTTAAAATCAAAAGGGGATAAATGTTAGAAACTGTATTTTCAAGTTAATTTGAAATTCCTTTTAGAAACTTAAAAAACTTTATATACCAACTTTGTAGCTCTTGTCAAGATCTACAAATTGCCTTTTTAGAGTATCTCCAAATTCCTTATAGATTTGGAATTAGAGAAAAGGGGGTAAAACTAGGTTTTTGAAATAGAATTTAAACTCAATTTGGTTTCTAACTTAATTGGTTGGTTATTAGTGATCACAAACATCATCCAAGGACATTTTTAGGTCCTTGACCCAATGATACCCTTGGTTGACCAAGTTGACTTTTGAAAAACCTTTTATAGCATTTCTAATTTGAATTTAAACTTGAATAGCCAGACTTAGAAATAAGCTTGGGAATCCAAATTTAATTTCAAATATGGAAATCATTTTTAGGGTTGGACTTAGACTTATACACTATGCTTGGCACTAGTGTAAACACAGTTTACACCTCAATTACATAGAGCATAAACTAAGCATTTGCGATGACATTCGAAAATAGGGTTTTATTATTTCATGTGACCAAACATTACAGAA
>CM041633.1:18367951-18380901 GCA_023333625.1 Bothriochloa decipiens
ATGGTAGAAGAGGAGTTGGAGGAAGTGGCGGCCATGTTGGAAGCCGAGGGGATCGAAGGCCAAGGCTCTGGGAGGTCACCGGCTCGCCCCTTCACCGACCCTACCTCCTCGCCGGTAATGTAACCTGCATCAACAGCTTGCGGCTCACCTCCACGGCCGCCGAGGCCGACTAGGTCACTAGATTGGCAATGACCATCTGGAATTGACGCCTCTTCATCTCGTTCTCACGTGCTCAACGATGACGAGCGGACCAGCGGACATCCGTAGGTGTGTATGGGATGCTCAATGGTCCACCCGCAAACTCGATTCCCTCATTGGCCGCTTGATTAAATTAGAAATCAGATCGAGACTTGTTTTTACGGCCAGATGATCGTGGTTGTTCCTGGGGCTGGGTGGCGAATTTCACAATTTCAGTCTTATTAGGGCTAGGTTTATTACGTTGGCTTAGTTTGGATCCAGGATAATTTAGTTTAGTAAACCCTAAACTAGGCTGAGCTCCGAGGCAACTACTGCTTCTTCATAGGCGACATCTGCACCATGGACAATTGTCAGTGATTTACTGATTGATCATTCGTCTCCCTTTTACCCAATCATAGTAAACCCTAAACTAGGCTGAGCTCCGAGGCAACTACTGCTTCTTCATAGGCGACATCTGCACCATGGACAATTGTCAGTGATTTACTGATTGATCATTCGTCTCCCTTTTACCCAATCATACTGTTTGTTTTAGTAACATAATTTGTGTCCATGTCTAAAAGGAATAACTCTGTTTGGGGTACTGCTCAACAATGAACTTTTCTCAGTGTTGTTGATACAAACGAGAGAGCCGTCAAGCAAACTGTAGAAATATTTGAATCACACAGGAGATCAGATAAGGATCACTGCTGCTCAGAAACGAATAACTGCAGGTGTGGATGTGTTGTCAAATTTTTGTTTGATCTTTATTATTAATGGTTGCTCTTATTCATAATGCAGCGGGTTGGTCCCAATGATGAAAATTACATTGGCCAAATTACAGTGACTAGATCATGCACCCTATGTTTCACACTCTTGTGTTTGCACGACCAATGCTTCAATTCGAGTGTGAACGTGATTGATCAAACTCGTTTTTGCCCTACTATATCTGTAGGTGTAAGACAACCTGGAGGAAGGCTCCTACAAGGTAGTACAAAACAAACTCTTCAAGAATGATAACGAGGAGCAGCAGAAGCTGGACCAATCCTTATTGCTGGAACGCCAGCAGCTGACCAGCAAGTGGAGGATGAGTCTCCTCAGGTGGGGTGATTCCTCATTTTTTCTTGTCTCTCTCAAAGTCTGATTTTGTCATTGGCAATGACAGCCAACTCAAGTAGCTGTGCTACCACCAGATCCACAAGCCATCAGCATATCAATCTAACTATATGTTAGGATATATGATTTTCGGATGTGCCAACTCTAATGCAGCCACTTTGATCTTTTAAGCAGTATACCCTATTGAGTATTTGATTCCTTTTATGGTCGATGGAGTGGACACTGGATAGTCAAGAAAACTGTATGTTAGGAATTATAAGAGATGGGACTCCAGTGAGCATCACACTGTGACTTGACAAAGCTACAGTGGTGACATATTTAGTCATCCTGGTAACCTGGACAAGGTTTGCAATCAGTCATCTTGGTCTGAAGATCATGAACCGCTGGTATCCATGGTACACAACTGGACATGTACTGAACTAGCCATTGTTGTTTATGCAATCTTCCTGTTGTTACCGTAATGTTTATGAGTTTGAGGTGCATCTTGGGCATGAACAGGTAGGAGGATGTTTATGGAGTGCATCGGATTAATGTTAAATTTTCTTCCAGTCTGAATCACAGGACCATGCAGGGCTTAGATGAGGATAGCAGATATAAGTCTGAATCAAAAGAGGTGCGCCTGAGGACCAAGGGGCTGCTTGCTGCTGTGCTTGGTGGGAAAAAAGGGCAAAGCAAAGGTATAGATTTCCTCATCTGACTTGGTTATTAAATGTAGGATGAAATGGATTAAAGTTTTCCAGATTGCATAAATGCTCAAATACAATTGTGTAGAAGTGTTTCCCGGATTCATCATTTGGTTGTTTCATATGTTTCCCTAAAATAAAGCGATAGCGTTAGCACAAGCACTATACTAGTCATTATAGTCAACAACTTCATCATTCGTTCGAGCTAATATATGATACAGGAATTTAGTTTCTAGTCCTCGCTTATTGAAATTTAAAATTTTATGATGACCTCGAACGAAGAAATGACAAAAACTAAAGTTATAGATCTTGAAGAGTCATATAACTTTTTATTTAAAAATATTTATCAAAGAAGAATATTATATTTGAATTTCTCACATTTGAAATTTAAAATTACGATCTTGGATGGAGAAATGGAAAAAGTTAAAGTTGTAGATCTTAAAGATTTTGTTTGATTTTCAAAATTTTAAAAACATCCAGACACTACAGAAACCAATGTCTCATCCCCGTGAAATCACGAGGACGCTACAGGAGAAGAATTTGGTAGTTTGTTCCAAACGACCATAATGCAAAACGCTACGATTCTTGTGGATTAGAGATTCACATACTTTGCCTCCACGATTTCGATTGGAGATTCCTTTTATTTTTTTTTAAAGACAAATGCCCCGGATCCAAAGAGCGGGGCCGGGATATCCATTTCTATAGCTGGTGCAGCCGCCATCCGCCATTGCTTCTTGCTTTCTCGTCATCCTCAAAGTCATCCGGTCGAGTTGTTCCCAGTGCAGATACCGCAGCGTGTACTGGGCACATCACCAAAGCGCCTGTTTGTGACTCGTTTAGTTCCATCTTCCAAATTTATTCATCTACTGTATTAAACTGGGCAGTGGGCACATCACCAAATTTGGAAGATGGAACTAAACAGGGCGCATTTAACCTCACCATCTCAAAAGCGCATTTATTCATCTATTCAACCTCACATCACAAAAGCGCCTGTTTTCATGATGGCGGATGCCATTTATTCATCCATTCAACCTGACCACAATCTGTTTTCTCTCTACTGTCAGTTCTGATAATTAACTAAAAAGGTACCGCTGACTGGGTGTAAATTGTACATAATGGGATACACGGACATGCCGCGCAACAGAGCAAAACACGTCACAGATCCCACACATTCTCTCTTCTCTTTCTCTTCTCTTTGCCCTCTCCCTCTCGCAAAAAACTAAACTTGGCGCTGCCAAGCATGTTAGTGCCAGGTGTTCCCCCTCCTCCAGGCCTGGTTGTTTACAGCTCATCCTTGACGGGCTCATCCTTCTCGGCAGCGTCAGCTGCCTTCTCGGATGTGGTCGTCGCCTGGGCGGTGCCGGCGGTCTCCTTGCTCTTCTTGATGAAGTCGACGATGTCTTCCTTTGTCCTGCCGCTGTCGTAGGAGGTGACCTTCCCGCTGGGGGTGACAAAGTACATGGTCGGGTAGCCTTGGACGTCAAACTCACTGGGCACATCATTGGCGGTCGCATCCTGGAAACAATGTAGGGTAAGGTTAAGCCACATTGGTTTTTGTAACAAGGGTTCAGGAAACAATGAAGATTCGTGGGGAAGAAACAGACCATCTTAGCAATCACAACTTCCTCATCACTCAGGAGAGCGGTGGCTGCCTCATCCAAGATGGGCGCCAGCTTCTTGCAGTGTCCACACCAGGGGGCATAGAATTCAATAAGAACTGCAACACAATTAGATACATCAAGATTATTTCAATCTTGGGACAAAGACAAGAACTACATGCTAAACCTAACTAAGAACTAATACAAAATTAGATGTCAGTATTATTTCAATCTGTTACATAAAGACTTCCGTCACTGGGACAAAGACAAGAACTACATGCTAAACCTAATTAAGCTGCTACAGAATTAGATATATCAAGATTATTTCAATCTATCTATTATAAAGACTTACATCACTGGGACAAAGACAAGAACTACATGCTAAGCATAATTCTGTTGAAATTATCCATACCATAAATAATTCATAATTGATGAAAAAGAACAGAATAATCAGGATGCATACCATTTTTGCCAGACTTGAAGACCACATCGTGGATGTTGTCAGCCACAACAACCTTAACAGGCTCATTGTTGACCTCAGGAATAGGCTCAGACTTCTTGAACGGCGCCAATTTGCCGTCCTACACCAAATATAGCAGATCAATGAGCTCTACAATCATATCAATATATCATATTAATTAAACAAAACCAATAATCACAAGAGTCTATTAAGGTTCAAACAGTACTTACAAAGTACTCCTTCAACCAAGAGACAATCTGGTCAGCTTCAATGTGATCCTTCAAGAACTTTTTGGAATCATCAGCCTGGATGAGGATAAGGGGTGCCTGCTCCTCTTTCAGACCGAAGTACTGTCATTTCAACAGTTTTGACTGTTAGCGTAGACAGTTCAGATATTTATAAATTTAAAAGCATCATGTACAAGGGGAAGCCAGAATCAAACCTGCAAGGCACCCTGGCTGGCTTCAATGTCACCAATAAGGAACTTGATTTCCTTGTTCTGGAATTCCTCTGTGGCACCATAGTAAGCAGACTTGAAAGAATCAAAAGGTCCAGTGGAGAAGTTCAAAAACAGCATAGCCTGCCAATCATTTGATGTCACAGAACAGTGAAAATAGTAAGTAATGAATAATTTATACCATTGTGCAATTCTGTAGACATCCTTTTCCAACCCACAATAATTATAGCTTCAAACTAGAAAAATTAAATACGAATAGAACAAGCTGTTACATAAATCCAGAAAGTCCCCGATGGCACTAGAAATATACTTCATAATTAAGTGATGCAGACTCCAAATTGCCAAGCATTGCATTCATTCAATAGAGTTAACATGGCACACTAAAGCTAGTTGGATGCAGACATGGTAACTTTCGATCAAACGGAGTTGATATCCAGTAGTAAATGAAGTCATAAAAAATGGTCAAGTCACCAACAATTGGCCAATGGAAGTACTCGGACTATTTCAAGCAGAAATGTAATGTTATTACCTTGGGGGCTGTGCTCTGGAAGAACTTCATGAGGTGTGGGTGGTTGTCAGGGTTCTTATCAAAAGTGACAACTCTAGGGGTGCCGCTAGCATCAATGAACTTCTCAATAGCAGCGACATCAAAATCCTGCACAATTTAGCAGCATTGTGTCACTAATGACAGTCAAATGACATTAACATAGATGGTATGCTTAATTATCAGTATGAAATACACCAGTGCTACCAAAACTATCACCAAATGTAACAGAGAATGTGAGTAAAACCTTGCTGTCAACAACAAGCTCATCAAAAGGCTTCAGCACCCTGACCAATGGCCTCTCCACAGCTGCATCACCACGTGGGAGGTGGTTGGCGTGCAAAGTGTGGGCAAAGTCATAGTCAGACCTCAGCTTCTCGGCAACCTCCATGAAGTTTGTAAATTCAGGGCCGCTGAATTCTGTGAAGATACCAACCTGTAAAATTTCAATTAACAGTCAGCTCAAGAGCATCATTTGGCCAGCACATGATATTACAGATTAAATGATTACAGAATAAAAGCACATGGAACTTAGAATTGGAAGCTTACAATGTAGATCTTCTTGTCATCGAAATTGGCCGCAACATCTTCTGCTGACTTGAGCTCCTTGGACGCAGGGCCAACCTGCTTCTTCAAGTAATCCACAATGCCATCAGCCTCCCTGGGGCCCTTGTACTCCTGAATGCTCTTCCCCTGGTTCCTGAAGATCTTGAGGGTTGGGAACCCTTGGATCTCGTACTTGGTAGCAAGCGGCCTGTTCTTCTCCTCGTTGGCATCAGCCTTAGCGAGAACAATCGGTGGGTCGTGCTTGCTAAGCACCTTGGCCGCACTCTCATACTGAAACATCAAAAGAGAAACACAGTTTAGCATATGAAATTGAACCAATCAGAACACAACCCTTCTGTAAATAAAAGGACTTCTGTAAATAAAAGGAGTGACCACAGGATATTAGAAGCATTATTACCTCTGGAGCAAGTTTCTTGCAGTGTCCACACCTACAAATTCGATTCGACCAGTTAGCCATAACAATTAATGGAGATCATGTACAGCAACAGTAATCACACAGAAGTAACAAATCAGTAAAGTTGAAACTTGCAAGTGTAGTTGCAACTGCGGGCCAGATTCTGTACACGTGACCAAAAAAAAGGGGGCATCGCAAAGATGTCAAATCAAGCGCACCAACCGCAGAAAGCGAACAAAACCCGCGATTCATCATCCTTGAGCCATCGAGTACCCAGACCAAAACAAAGGAATCGATGAAAACAACTACAAGAACTTAGCACTACTGCCCATCTGAGTCTGGACTCTAGACCTGGAACTTGGGGCCGCCGCGCGGATGACTGCACAGGAAACAAAACAAATCCGCGCGAAGAACAGCAACCAAATCGGCACAACTGCGACCCCAAACGCCGGGGCGTCACATCACCGGAACCCAATCCGGGCACACAAGTCCCGCATCTGAACAGTAGCACTAACACCCAACCCAAGCATGCCTCCGAATCCCCGATCCGAGCCCGCTCAACCCTCGCGCGAGATCTACCCGTACGAACCAACCACGGAACAAACGAATCGGCCACGCGTGCGGGGGGGGTGACGGCGCGAGCAGAGCGACTCACCAGGGGGCGTAGAACTCGACGACCATGAAGGGGTGCTTGGCGACGGCCTCGTCAAAGCTCTCCACGTCGAGGGTGAGCACGGCCTCGGGCTCCCCCGCGGAGGGCTCCTCCGCCCGGACGGAGACCGCGACGGCGGAGAGCGCGAGCAGCAGCGAGATCCAGCACGCGGCCTTGGAGGAGCGGATCGCCATGGCTGAACAGGCAAGCGCAGTGTCAGATTTTGTCTGGAGGATGAAGACACTGCTGCCGTGGGGGTGTGGGGTTTATTTTAATAGGGGGGCCGGCGGAGTCTACAGGGGCGCGCGTGGGCCCACCAGGGCCGCGCGCGGGCGGGGTCCCTGACGCCGCCGGGACGCCGGATATTTGCAGGGCCACGTTTCGCGGCTGGGCCCCTGTGGTTATCGGATAATAATCGCGTCATAAGAGGCGCTAAAGGGATGGTGGGGTAGGAAAAGACCGTGTGGCCTGGGTTTTTTTTTGGGATGTGATTAATCGCATATTAAGGGGGCTGCCTATAATAAACAGTGGGCGGTCAGAAACAGTAGTGGTAGGCTGTGGAGTGTCCTGGCACGGCTCGCGTAGGTCGCGTGGCACGCGCCGCCAGGGACACGGTGGCGGGCGGCCACGTATCTGGGAGGGGGCCTGGGCGAATCGGGGCGTGCCACGTCACGGACGTGACATGCCCACGGCCTCTGATTAGCCGCGGGACGTAGGCGACCCCGTAGAGAGAGAGAGACTCATATGCAAAAATAGGATTCAATTAAATTAAATTAAATACTGTACTGCTTGCAAAAAAAATAGGATAAAATTAAATACGGTTCTGTCACGATGAAATTAAAGTGAACCATATATACGTCTTGGATTTGGAAAGGCGTACTTACTGCCCCTGGAACGGTAATTTTTTTCAGGGGGAGGATTGACTGTTCACGTGCGTTCGTATGTAGTATAGGAATCGATCACGATCACGACGAGCTCACGAGACCTGATCCTGATGCAGCTTGTCGGTACGTGACAACTAATCATAATCATAGAATGGCAAAGCATGACCCATCGATATCAATAATATTAATCATTGGATTGTATATTTAAGGGAGCAGATCGATATATAGGATCCACGTCCACCAATCCACATCTAGTAGAACCCAAATAGCCTGATTATGACCTGTTCTGTTCTCGGATTACTGAAATTCTTACGCGCACAGATCGGATGGCGGGTTTGAGATCGGCTAGATTTTCGATTTTATTTGGTGGCCGAAATGGAAGTGGATCACGATACAAGGCCAAGTCGAGGCTCTCGTAAAGTGAACACTACTAGCTTTCAAATACAAGAAACCCACGTCAAATACAAGTGGATCAAGAGGCAAATCGATCCAGACAAAACAAACTATATTTATTTGGTGTACCTCATAAGGCGCCTCTCGATCTGTCCAATCTCGTGAAGGAGTCACCCGATCCCCACAATCCACGTGCATCTGCTTCGGCTCGTGTGAAAAGTTCGGCCCTATTTTTGTTCTTTTTAAATGCTATATAAATATATATATATGTATGTACATATATGTCTGAAATCAATCCTACCATTGTATCAATCCATTACTTCGGTGACTATGGGGAATGGCGGCGCCTCTACATCCTTCTGGCCAGATGTTTGGCATGAAGATGATGAGGCGTACGTAACTGATCGGTTTCCAGCTCTATACAGCCACTGCACTCATAAGGCGATCACCATTTCTGAAGCATGTTGGCATTTGTGCCAAGGTTGTCAGATCAAGCTACACATCAGGGATAGATATTATGATGCAGCAACTCTTTCGGATGGTTTTGATCAGAGGAATTCATTCCCCTTTCGCCTGTGGACCTGGTAACTTGGACTTCTCGGCCATCTGCAGGCTTCGATCTTAAGGCCAGAGGTCAGCCGTCTGACTAGTGCTCAGGGCTCATATGATCCATCCAATGCCGCACCTCCTAGGGTGCAATTTTTCATGTGGCTGCTTGTAAAGGGAAGAATCTCATGCCGTGCAGACCTTTTCAAGAAGAAAATTGTGGGTAACAAGTGTTGTCAAAATTTGTGGAGCGCCTCAAGAAACGACAGATCACACATCATCTTCGAATGCCCCAACGTAGTGGCATTCTGGAACAAATCGCTCTCCAGTTAAATGACAAATTTCACAAGGGCTCTTCACCTGATCCCTCCTGTCCAGCAAGTTTCAAACAGTCTATTATCTTCTTTGCCTTGTACTGTCAGAATCTCTGGAAGCAAAGGAATGCAGCTATTTCCAGGGAGAACATTCCTCCCTTGGACAGACTATGGCCGGCCTCTTGTGTCTTGTGCCTCTGAAGCTCGACTTTGGCGATAGAGACTGCTAAAGCAGCAAAAAACATTTAGCAGATTCTTGGTCCAACTTATTTGATGCTTCAGTTCGTTCTGAGATGTAACCTCATCTACATCTGTAAATCCCCGTCCAGAATATTGCAAACAAGCCTTCGAAACCAAAACTTTAAATTCAACTTTTATTGAAGATGCTCTTATTGGAGTTGCTCCTAACCACGCATCCAGTACATGACATGGCCAGAATCACGAGTTCATGACCAGGAATTTTCTCTGACATCTTTGATTCTAAAACAACAGTCGAATGGCAACAGAAATAGTTCGCAGTGCCCTTATTGTCCAGCAAACCCTTCGGTATCATCTGTTTAGTCATGGAGAACAGAGATGTCCCTCAAATGATATTTCAGCCACCAGGCGATTGTAAATTTGTAATGCATAAATAATTCTATCAGCAGGGACCATGGAATTACATACAAATTTCCTGCTTGCTGCAAACAGAAACAAATACTAGTATGGAACTCCACACAAAACTTTGCTCCTCGGCCAGTATGTAAAACAAGCGAACAATTGACCATGTGCACCAAATTTCTCCACACTGAAAATAGGCAGGCAGGTCTTGTCCTCAATTTGCAAACTCAACTATGAATATTGCTGTCGAATCAGGTAACATATATATACACAACTAAGTAAAATGAAAAAAATTGGATGTAAAGCCAACAACACAGAGATTTAGGAGCAGCTAACTAGACATCACACACACACAGAGGATTATGACCAAGTACTACTGTATCTGACAGCTGTGATTCTAAATGCAACCAAAATAATTTCCCATGCAATGCAATGAAAACCAGTCTTCAAACGCCCTTATTTCATGGGGTATATAATCTAAAGCCGCTGCTAACCTGTGAAATGAATAGCCGGACAACTCAATGTACAGGTATCGCATGAGTCAGTTTCAGCGGGTCCGGCGGCTATTGGCTGGTTTCGACGGAGATGAAGGCTTAGTCTTTGCAAAGTCGACCAGGTCCTTGAAAAGTGAGTCCTCAGGTTTAGCCTGGCGTGACGCTGTCGGCCGTGATGCACTCTTCTCTTTCTCACTGTTCCTTGGGTTCAGGGAGAGGCTTTCAGTCTGTGCCAGCAGTCCATCGTAGCCACCTCCGTTGCTCCCACCAGAATACACGTTTTGCTCAAAGTACTGCTGTCTCTGGCCATACCTCGCCGGAGGTGGCGGCAGGGAACCTGCAGCAGCAGTTTGTGATTCCCATGGAGCTTTTGGAAGACCTTCACTGGACTCCTTAGTAGCCGAAGACGACGAGAAACCAGGAAGAGCAGTTGGGTTTATGAAGTCATCATCAGGAAGACTCTCCTGCCGCTTCACAGACGAACGGGTTGGCTCCTCATTTGTAGGACGAGAAGGCGCAGAGAAGCTAGGTGCAGTTGGGTTGATAAAGTCGTCAGACACACTGTCTGGCCTGCTACCATAACTTGGTGGTGGATATGCTTCTGGTTTTGATTGGGATGATGTAGATATATTAGCTGGAGCAGTTGGGTTGATGAAATCATCTGAAACCTTTTCTGACTTGTAGGAGTCACCACTAAGATAGTCAATACTGCTTGCCTCGGTGTAAACAGGCCTCTTAGATACTGGTGGTGGAGGAAGAAGTGGGCTTGGGTACGGCCTCTCATTCCTTGGAGCAGCGGGCAGATTGTTCTGTGCTACTGCGCCATCCCTTGCAGACCTACAAGCATATATAATATATATATCAACCAATGAACCCTGTAGGTTTCTTTCTACAGGATTTAGTAACACAAAATGAACCAAAGAAAAACTTATTTTCTATAATTTGTTTTACTTTTATATAAATGACATGATATATTTATACATCAGCCAATGAACCCTGTAGTGTTTCTTTCTACAGGCTTTAGTAACACAAAATGAAACAAAGAAAAACTTGTTTTATTACTTCTATATAATATGACATGATATAACAATCCTCCAAACTTGAAATAACAGGAGTATGTATTAAAATAACTTGTATTAAATTAAAATTAAATAACTTACCTGCGGGAAAGCACAGAGAACTCGTCTTCCGGTTCATCGTCCTCGTGTACATTTAGAAGTGGAGAAAATGAAGCAGCAGTGGACCTAGGTGGGCCAGTCCCTTGGTTGACATTTGCAGAAGCAGGTACAGGTGCCCCAGTACCAGGAGGGATCCCCTTTGCTATGTCATCATGACGCTGAACAACACGCTGTAACTCATCATTTAGTCCTAAAGCCTGAAACAGAAGGCTCTCATCGCTGCAGAGAGAATACAGGGTTTTCTGTTAGAACATAGGTGTAAAATACAAGGAAAAAGAAACAACAAAATAAAATCATACCCAGTACTGTTGACAAGATCCATGACACGAGATTGATATGACCGGCATTGGCCAACAAGGTCAACAATGACCTCCTCCCTTACACCCTATAGTATAAAGCCCAATCAGATCAATCCACACCGAAGAGAATGATAAAAGATGAAGACAAAAAGAGACAAGACTACTTTGCCAGAACAAATAAAAAATTAGACTAAAGCACTTGTTTAAATGCACTTGTGCTATTGAAATTCTCATTTGTCACTGAAGACCAAAAGCATTTTGACAAGGTAGATTTATCTAAACTGAGACCAACTTCTAGAAAGATTACAGAGCTGAAATCTCAATTGAATTCCTGAACCCTGAGTCCTCATGGACAACACAGTTCTGTAGGAACCCAATGAAAAAGTAAGCCATCACACCACCAAGTTAGCTACACGACATTTCTGTTTGAACAAATATGATAAACTGACAATGGAATAATATACTTGACTCAAAACACATATAAATTAAGAAATGGGTAAAAATACTTGAAATAAAGCAATCCAATGTAAACTTGATTAATATTTGCACAGCAACATTTGATATCCTACCTACCGAACAATTGGATTAATACCAGCTATCAACATGACAATATAATAGACGCGACTATAATTTTACATAGCATAGCACAACGGTCATTGGCAGATCAAATGGTTTATTCCAAAAAAAATCTTCCGTTGAACAAAAAAATGGGTATAGTAGAGCAAGCATTACTACAAAGTAACTTGTTCTGAATGACAAAATAAAACTATAGAAGTGATCCAAGGATTGTACTGAAACATTCTAAAGCTTAGTGCTTTATAAGAAAGTCACCTCAGGATGCCGGTGGTCCAGAGCATTTAACATTTCATCTAACACATCCACAATCCCTCGAGCACTTTGAATCTCGCTCAGACTGTAAAAATAATGGACACAGATTTTGTGAAACAAAAACTATGAACAGTGAAAAACTTTGCAGAATTTGAGTTGTATGGCATGACAATGGAAATTTGACTCATAAATTAATTATGTAACTAAGCAGTTTCAGTAAGGAAATAAAGAACATGTTCTTTTTGTATTGACACTAAAAACATGTCTCGTAAGTGTTTGGTCAAAGAACTGCCAATGCAATTATAAGAATTTTTTAAGAATAGCTTGTACCTAGTTTCATGAGCATGTGGCCCACAATGGGGGCACAGCAAATATAATCATAATAATCAAGGTACTGCCGCATGCTGCTTGCAGTATGGTTTGAATTTGATTAAAACCAACAAGGGGGGTAGCAACAGCAACTGAGATGAAACTAATAGACATGAAAATACGTTCATCATTTCATCATGATCATCTGAGCTACCTGACTATCAATAGGCGTTATATAAACAGTTTAAAAACATTTAGTCCTGCAAAATTGTAGTGTGCAGAGGCATATTTTGTGGACACTATGTGTTTGCTGTTTTATGTGACTATATTTTGCAGACCTCAGACATGCTTATTTCAACAATTCTACCATGTTTCTGTGTTATCTAAAAATCTTGCATTTACAGGAAGTATGAAAAAAAAATGTGAGAAATCATTCAGAATAGAATTTTTAAAAATTATT
>CM041633.1:18381084-18396659 GCA_023333625.1 Bothriochloa decipiens
AAAAAAAATGTGAGAAATCATTCAGAATAGAATTTTTAAAAATTATTAAGCATGGGCTGCAACAAGAAGAAAATAACAAGACAGGTTACAACCTACGTTGAAGCATAAATATGAAATATCAACATAAGACGATGATACTAGCATGGTGGTAATCCTTTCAACACTGGGCACTAAACATAAATGATGACTCCTCAATACAAAAGAAACTAAATCAGAAAGGACAGACCTCAGAGATCACATTGGTAAGTAAGCACATAAAAGACTACCTGAGGGCAGGTGCAGGAGGGGCAGAATGAAGAGAAGCTTCTATGGCAGCATCTTCATAGCTTTGACCAGGAGGTGGATATAGATGTGGATGTCTTAACGGTTGACTTTGAGGTGGTGTAAACAATGGGACCGAATTTTCCTCACGGAGTGGAAAATCAACACCAGCAGCCTGCAAACATTATGATAGCAATGAACTAATCAAGGTTCGGCTAACTAATAAAACTATGCAGTACATAACTCAGAGAAAAGATGGAATCAAACAAACTTAAAATGGGAAACAGTGTAACTAGAAAATTCAGATTCCATGATCACACATACAAATAAGAACAGGGCAAAGAAAGAGTTCGGCAACAAAAGCTGACGGTACCCTGAGTTCTTGGTAAGCCGCATGATACTGTCGATACTTTCCAGATGGACCTCCAAAGGCCACTTGCCATGTGTCAATCAAACTCAATATCTTCTCTCGGACGTTTAGGTCTGGCTGAAAAGTTGAAACAAATATGAAACACAGAAGCACATGAATGCAGAAAAAACAGCACATCAAACAGGTATTCTCATCACCTTTTTCTTTACTATCTTAACCATTTCACTCAATATGTCGCGCTCAACGATCTGTTGATGAACAATATCGCCACAATTTTTGCTTAGAGTCTCTAGCACCTGACATAAGTAAACAAGTCAGAATCATCACATCATCTCAAAGGAAAGAAGCATGAACATCAGCAAAATCTATGTGTTATGTTCATAATTTTCCAGAACTAAATAATGGAGGTGCTAATGTAAAACCCAAATGACTAAACTGTGTTTATGAAACAAGTCATAATGTGGATTGTGGAAACTAGACAATAAAAGCTTTTCGTCATGATGTTAGCAAATGAATATTGCTAATCTTGTACGACCCAAACATTGCTACGTGAATTCACAATATGTCAAAATTCTGTTTTTTTAAGTAAAGCATAAGTCTAGTAGAACTCACATAAAGTGTTAGGATTTGCACTTTCGAGTTCTTGCTTCCAAGACGTTTCTTTAGAAGCTTGAGTGTATCCTTTGCTTGTCTGCATTCAACAAGCTTCTATCAGCATGTTATGAAGCATATAAAATGATAAATGGTAAGTGACATAAAAAAGTTGCAAACTTCCTATTAGTAACTTTGGAAACTCCACATTCAACAATCCATCACAACAAACGAACTTTTTGATAAGTAACACCCAACCATGAAAAGACACAAGCAAATATTACCAAACAAAGCATATATAGTTACATTCCATACCTAAATATTAGTAATATAGAAAGTCCATAAGTTGCCCCAAAAACGCTCCTCAGAGGGAGATGCTAATCAACTTTGGAGCATAGGTAAACCAGCACCTCATCAACAACAAATGCCACAAAAAATTGGTAACCCTCCGCAGCACCATGACTCAACTAACCAAGTAACCAACAACAAACTGTTCATCATTAAACAAAGATCTCACCCTCTATGCAAGAAATCAAAACAGGAAAACACATTCATTCGCAGCAACCAGTAATGAGAACACAGTGCAAGTGGAGCAGATTCAAGTACTATAGAAGCCATCAAGCAGTACCACATCACCGCAGGATAATTGAATTTACATGACTACTCAAACAATGTAAGTTCGAGATGTTTGCAGCCCATATATATAATAATAAAAACAGAATCACAACTAATCACTGTGAACAAATCAATGGATAGAATAATGCCATCAAAACACTGCTTGATCTCCCAGGATAAATACTGTAGCAAACAAGTGACGCATATCTACACTGTTCGGCAGCACTACCGATCCAGACATATCAAAGAAAAAAACAAATCGTACACAAAAAAGTAGATAGGGAGGGAGACTTTGGTCAGACCCGGGATCCATGTTGATGATGTCGCAGAGCTCGATGTTGACCGCCCAGTCCGGGCCGATCAGCATGTCGTTGGTGGCCCTCTCCGCGCAAGCCACGGCCGCCGACATCTCTCCCGGCGGCACAGAACGACGACGACCACCTTCTCCTAAACCCTAAATCCTGCAGCGCGAAACCGGTCGAATCAGCGCCAAGATCCCACCTTTCGACCGATCCCGCGAGGGAATCCGCCCGAAGAACCCCACTTTGACCCCGCAAGAACTCGAATCCTCACCAAATCTGAGCGAATCGCCGCGAGATTCGCCTGCAGGAACCCACCAAGGAGCCTCCTTTTCGCCGATCCCTGAGAGCGAACTGGGTGGACGGCGAGGGTGATGGGAGGCCTCGGGGCGGATTCGAGATGAGCAGCAGCTGGTGGGATTGGTTGGAGGATTTTGAGGGAGGGGGCCAAGAAAGGTAGCTGCAGCTACAAGACGGGATGAGTAGACACGGCGGCAGGAAAGAGAGAAGAGAAAAACGCGGACATGGACATTTTTTTTGTCAGTGTGAAAACGAGGGCTATCAATAATTTATTCTTTATTATTTTTCTGTCGGCTTAGAAGCTTCGCAAAAATTTTTTGGACAACCAGCTTCGCAAAATTTTTGAACATCAAGATCAGGATGGTTCTTGTATTTCAGGTTTGATTTCGCTACTTGGATCAATTTGATTTGTTTGGCCCAAATAGATGGCCTGCAAATATTTATCTTTGTTTTAATTGGTTTCATTCGAGTTGTGGGAGAGGTTTTGGTCACCATTAGATATGGATTAAGTTTTGGTTGGGCTACACTCAATTTATTGGGTAAGAATAGATTGAGAATGTATGAACAGTACAATACTCAATATATTACTCAGTGAATAGCAGTGCATACATATAGGCATGTTGAGGAGAATACTCAATGTACATTATTATAACATACATGGCTGCAATTTATTTTATTTTTACTTGGTTTTGAGTTTTGGGAGAGGTTTGGACATCATCTTGATGGTGATGTTTATGTATGTGATTGATTTTGTCATTGGATCAAGTTATGGTTTGGCTTCTTCACCATTTATGAGGTTGTTACTGTCACAAAAAGTCGAATGCTGTAGTTGTGTGTGGGTAACATGTGAACGATGTTGATCACCATTTTGATATGTGATGGTGATATGGTTGCTTAGCTTGCAAGCAACTTTACGTTTTCTATTTTATGTTGTTGCTCACATAGTTTCAAGTGAAGAGCAAAAGAACGTTACGTTGCGGGAACATTGTTAACAATGATTTTGCCAAAATATTTGAGAGTTTCTTGTTTTTGTTAATTGAACAAATTGATCCCTAGTTCCACTCCTCAAAACATTGATTTCTAGTTAGAGCAAACCCCAAGAATCCAAACCATTCCAGGATCTCACAATGGAACGAAAATTTCCTTTTATCTTAAGCATAATACCTGGAGGCCATTCCACCAGGGCAATTTGTTTACATAAAAAAACAAAACAGTGTTGCGTATTGTCAAAAGCACTTTTTTAGAAAAATAAATCTACTGTGTTTTTGTTCATAGATGTTCCATGGCACAACATCCAAATATTTCCAGCTGATCAAACTTCTATATTCTTTCCAAACAGAATAATATTATTTAGCAATCCTTGCTTTGCTTAATTGTGTGCATAACATAATATTTGGAACTTATTCCGTATGTTTCTAATCTATAGGAATCTTTGCACGATTCGTGAAGATGTTTGAACGAGTCATGAGTCCATTGGTTGGACGGGTTCGTGGTTGAGAGATGTCTCCACCAGTAACTCACTGACAACGCCCGGCGTCCCGCTTCGTTCAGCGAAAAAGCTCCGCGACGATCCGCATCGTGCGTGGGCCCACTGCTGATGATGCAGAAACACATTTCATGGCTGCTCCAAGCCGAGTTTGCTGACAGCATGGCCATTTAGTAATTTTATGCCACTTGCCACATCTGTCACGGTCAGGTCTGAGGAGGGATTAGCAGTGACTAGTGATTTTTCTAGAAAATGTTTCCATCTAGTTTTAGCTTATCCGGAGAGAACATGCCTTTCTCCTAATAAGAAATTTTTTATGAGAAAAATAAGAAACAAATATGTTTAGAGTAGATATATATAGTAGATAAAATGAAGACAAGACATTATCTTATGTTTTGAAATAGAAAAGGGCTGAAAACTGGTTTTGACTATGCATAGCTCGGTTTTTTTAGAAACCGGGAGTCTATATTATTCATGTGATTTAGTGATTACAACCCACACCTTACAAAGACATCCCTGAAAGACGAAGAAAATACACTCAAATCCTTGTAAGATTCTCCCGGACTTCCTCGCCACCGGCGGCCGGAGCACGCAGCTTGAAGCCGACCTTCTCTCTTGCGATGAAATACATATTTTGATGCCGTCTTGAGCAGCATATCACATCCGACATGCCTTATTGACGCTGAAAGATCCGGCTGAACAGGATGGCCATCGGCCATTGCATCGCCAGACGATGAGGAATCTGATGCCACAAGAACTACCAGAAGCCCCCAATCACCGGACGACGAGGCACCCAAAAGGGGAACCGAACCACCAAACCAGGTGGGAATTGAAGACCAACCATGTTGGTAATCAGACCTCATCAGACAACCATGGACACCATATCGGAGGGAGTAAAAACTCCACTGGCTTCCCGTAGCAAAATCACTGGCTTCAAGGTCGACTAGGCTGCTGATAGCTTGGGCATAACCGGCAAGAGGAAATCCATGGAGGATTTGAACACCGATGCAAAAGAAAAAACCAACAAAAATCTCACCAGTGCCGAATCCTTTGACTAAAGTACCGAAGCCGCGCTCAACATCATCAACCATCCTCAGACACCCATCACCAATGACAACCATGCCACCGGAGAATCCAAGGAGGAAGCAAAATACTCCTAGAAAAGAGTCCCTCAACCCTAACCCTAATCCACACAAACCTAAGAAAAAAGGAAAGGGTATAGAAATCGGCAGCTAATCCACGACTCCTCCCCACCTCTGATGCCGAAGCAGCCATCAGGGCAAGGAGGGGCCAGTGGAACCAACGCCGAATCGAGAATCGCCTGATTGTCGGCCTGGCTACTGTAGCATCGGGAAAGGCCGAGAGGAAGAGGAAGAAGAAGCTACAGCTATGCATAGCTCAGGTGGGAAATCTCTATATACGATAGACGCACCAACAGAAGGCCAGGGAGAGTGGCCACGTCGCTGGCCATCCACGACCGTCCGATTGGGTGGACGAACGGCTCATATCATCTGTCTTTCGATCATTTTACAAAAAAGCCCTCAAACTCTAGCGAAATAGAACCCGTCGTCCAGCAGTCTCTCATAGAAAATTTTATAAAAAGGCCCTCGAGCTTTTCAGAAATACGACCCGCCGTCCAGTCGATATAATGGGTCAGCCAGCCAACAAGTCTACAGTACGTGGGCCGAGCTAGGCCAGATTCGGCCTAAATGGCTTTTCCTTTTTTATGTCCTTTTTATAGGACTCCAAAAATATAAAGAGCAAAATAAACTCCTCGGTTAACATCTATCATTATCCACAAATCATAATTTCAAAATAACACTAATAAAAAAATACATTGCATAAATGATAATTTAACTACATACCATCACTCATATTCATATACCTAACTACAACAAAAAAAAAAGGCCAGTGGCTATGCGCGACAAAACCGCGCGCCTTTCTAGTAAATTAGGATAGCCGTTTCCCGAGAAAAGCCACTAGATGACTATTAGATTCTACGTAGGCCCATTTTAGAGCCTATTCACGTAAATAGGGCTGGTAATTAAGCCCACCTTACATGTGTCCGAAACAGCAAATTCAATGTTTCGCCTTCACCTTTGCAGCGGGCGGTGGGCGGATCTGCAGCCTGCCAGGAGGGCTGCTGGTATATGCACATTTTTCTTATGCTTAGTCTTCGCTGTAACAGTAGTAATTCATAGAGCACTACATTGATCTTCAGCTACAGGGGTATTTTCAGACCCAACGAATTTGTCCGCAAGTACGTAACAATCCGTTGAAATCGTTTGAGGCCTGCAAATCTATTTTAAATATTTTGATTTTAAAATTTGTTTTTTTTAAATGACTTCACATGAAGAAATAATCTAAATTAAAGTTGTAGTATTCTAAAATACACAAAACATTTTGGTTCCAATAATTTTTATTTTAAATTTATTTATGGTCTCAAATATGCATTACAATATTAACTAAAGAATGTATCAACTACTTGTCACTTTTATATGCAGTGGTTAAGGAAATAGCGTGCGGGGTCTATTTGGTGAGTTCAAACTCTAGTGGCCACAAACATTCATACTTTGTGCACAAAAATAAATCAACTATAGATAAAAATCAACTTTTAGAGACGGCCAGATACCACCTATAGGTAATGAACTAACATTGTTTAATGGGTTCAGTTGAGGCACTTATATTGACATTGGGAAGATTCCATGAATATAAATGAATATCTTCGATGTAAATAAGAATTTAAAACTATACCTAGAACTGTTGTTCTTAAATACTTTCTTTGTTCACAAAAGAATATAATTCTTACTGTTAAAGAAGTCAAATAGAATAAAATTAACTAAAGTTATATAAAAAATACTAACATTAATGATACAAAATAAGTAACATAATTATTTATAGAATATTTTTATAATAAATTTATTTGGAGACATAAATGCTAATCTATTTTTTCTATAATCTTAGTTAAACTTACGCTAACTTGATTAGCAGCCGATCCTATAATTACCTTCTTTTTTTTTTTAACAGACATTCTCTTTTTTTTAAAGGGAGGGAGTACCTACGTGGCAGTTTGGTTTCTATATAAGGGAGAGCATATATGCATTGGAATTCTGGAGTCTCAACCGATTTGTTTTGTTCCTAAAAACCTAGTTTATCATAGTGCAAGATCGATTAACCTCAAGAATGTTTTTTGGGAAATTGGCAATTGCGATCTTGGTGCTGGCAATAACTTGCCCCCACCTTGTCCAATCTAAGCCAATATGTCATAAGATAGATAAGCTAAGAATCATTCACAACTGTCGAGCTTTCACGGAGAAAGGATCCACCATTCGTGCTGTATCCCCACACAGCCAGTGCTGTGAGGAGGTGAGGAAGGTTGAGAACAGGGACATGAGCTGCGTCGTGTCCACACTTACAGATAAAGAGAAAAGCGAACACGACACAGACAAGATTTTGGCCCTTCAAACGCTCTGTGAAATTAGACCTCCTCCTAATCAGAATGAGGTAAAATCTATCGTTGATTGTTGATCTATTTTTTACAACGTACAAGATTATAATAAGCTAATAGGATATTATTTAATTAATCCTTGTGTCCTACCAGAGCATGGCGCGTGAAGGGACGACTATCAATACTAATAATGGAGTCAAGATATGAAATTACTAGCTGAACACCTTGCTAGTTTGTACCCTGGAATAAATATATTTTTAGCTTAAGAATTTCTCTACAAATAAATCGATCCCTATTATGTTAAGTGGTGCATTAGCACATGAATACAGAAAAAACAGTAGATCAAACATGTATTCTCATCACCTTTTTCTTCACTATCTTAACCATTTCACTTAATATGTCGCGCTCAATGATCTGTTGATGAACAATATCCCCACAGTTTTTGCTTAGAGTCTCTAGCACCTAAGGGAACAAGTCAGAATCATCACATCAGCTCAAAGAAAAGAAGCATGAGCATCAGCAAAAACTCATGATGTTAGCAAATGAATATTGCTAATCTTGTATAACCCAAACATTGCTAAGTGAATTCACAATATGTCAAAATTCTGTTTCTTAAGTATAGGATAAGTCTATTAGAACTCAATAAAGTGCTAGAATTTGCACTTTCGAATCCTTGCTTCCAAGACGTTTCTTTTGAAGCTTGAGTGTATCCTTAGTTTGTCTACATTTCAACAAGCTTCTATCAGGATGTTATGAAGCATATAAAATGGTGTGATATATGAAGCGTCGTCAAATTCCGCAAATGCAATTCCACAGAAATGAAGTGTAAAATGATAGACAAATCCATCACATTACCCAAGTTTCAGTCAAATATCATATCCATACATTAAATAAAAGAGTGCAATAGTAAGGTTTACAACTTATTACATCGCCACTTGGTAGAATCAAATGGAATAAACAACATCTTATTTGTTTTGGGAGAGGTTTGGCCACCATAATGTAGATAGTGATGTTATGTGTTTGACTTAGCTGTTTGGATCAAGTTTTGGTTGGGCTACTTTTGCAATTTATTGGGTGTGAGAATAGATGGCTGTAATTTTTATGTATTTTAAGCTGACTTTGAGTTTTGGAAGTGTTTTGGGCACTATCTTGGTGATGTTTATATATATGATCTATCTCGTCCATTGGATCAAGTTTTGGTTTGTCTACTTTGCCATTCGTGAGGTTGTTACTGTCATAGAAAGTCGAATGTTGTAGTTGTGTGTGGTTGACATGTGAACGGTGTTGATCATCATTTTGATATGTGATGGTGATATGGCTGCTTAGCTTTGCAAGTAACTTTCAGTTTTTCTAATGTATGTTGTGCTTCATATATTCTCAAGTGGAGCAAAGGAATGCCACATTGTGTGAACATAATGAAGAAGGGTTTTGCCAAAATACCGGAGAGTATCTCGTTTTTTTATTTGGTTGCTACATTATATTTTTTTGTATAATATACATAAAGCACACACACATAGATTTTGGCTGCTCTCAGATCATGGCTTTTACTCTCGGTTGGAGAGAATCCCAAAATACCAAACCGGTCTTGAATCTCACATGGGCAACAAAGGTTTCCTTTTGTCTCAAGCATAATGACCCAGGGCTATCTCATTCTAGCGGGTCAATTTTTAACATAAAAAAGAAAACAATTTGTATATATATAGTGTTACAATCACTTTTTAGATAAATGATGAATCTACTGTATTTTTTCACAGATGTTCAATGACACATCCATATGCGTCCATCTGATCAAACAGGACTTATATTCTCTCCGAACAGAAAAATATTGTTTAACAATCATTGCTTTGCTAGTTTGCTTAATTGTGTGCATAATAACATATTATTTCGAACTTATGCTTAGAATTTATAGGAATCTTACGGTAATGGCTTTAGCTGTAGCATGGTTTTTGGTGAAGATGTGTGAACCCACCAAGTCAATAAGAGAATCATGTTTAGGAATGCGGGTGAGCGGATCGCAGGCAAAATATGGATGTACATATACCACAACCAAAACAAAAATGCCCGTCCCTCTCAGTTCCAGGCTCGACAATCAAGTACGGCACGCTGGCTATGCCTGCTGGATAATGAAAAATCAAAATAGTCATGCAAATACACACT
The DNA here is from genome assembly GCA_023333625.1 of Bothriochloa decipiens. Classification (NCBI taxonomy): domain Eukaryota; kingdom Viridiplantae; phylum Streptophyta; class Magnoliopsida; order Poales; family Poaceae; genus Bothriochloa; species Bothriochloa decipiens. Next base: position 18,390,612 of record CM041633.1, read on the forward strand.
GATATTTAAACCAGGAACGACGAACGAGTGGTGAGTCCGTTGGTTTTGGACGAGTTCCTGGTTGGGACAGAGCAGAGATGTCTCCACGCATTCACTGACAACACACCCGGTGCCTGCTTCATTCAGCGGAAAGCTCCGCTTTTGACCTTTGCGACGATCGCCACTGTGCATGGGCCAACTGCTGATGATACAGAAACAAGTTGGGAGAATTAAGAATTTGGCCTAAACAAATGACATTTAGAAATCCGGCCTTTTTTCTTTTAATTTGGCAATCAGGCCTCAAAACAAAAATCTCTTAGAAATCAGGCCTTCTATTAGTTTTGGCACTTAACTGTGTTAACTATAGAGTAAAAAGACCTTTTTACCCTTAAGAAAACAATGAAAAAAGAAGGATTTGTTTATTTATTGCATATTTTGAGTATATATATTTCAACATATAATCACATACATATTTTAGCACAACTGCACATATAATCATATATATTTTTAAAGTTATCAAATAAATAATTCTACAAAACATAGATAATTTTATATTTATAATAAAAACTAGACATCTTAAGGAGCACAACAAAATTTGGTTCATCAAAATTGGAGTTACCAAACTCTAGTTATGAATTTCCAAATATGAGGAGCAAAATGGTCATCTTGTCCACGCTATAGTCTACAAACTAACAGATTTGCCTTAAAGATCTGACGAAAGACCTGATTCCTAATAAAATTTTGTTATGTGGTCTGATTCCTAAATTCAAAGAAAAAAGGTCGCAAGTTTTTTGAGGCCAAATTCTTAATTCTCCTGAACAAGTTTATACTTCGTAGGCCGCTTCAAGCCGGGTTTGCTGACATCATGGCCGGCAATATGCCATCAGATGCTACTACCACTCGCCACATCTGTCACGGTCAGGACCGACGACGATTATTCTGTAAAATTTTTTTTTGCCTCACTCCAATCTCTCTTTCTCTTTTTAGTTTCTATAGAAGAACATATTTTGAGTAGAGTAAAAATAAAAAAAGAAGACAAAACATTATCTTTTTTTGAGCGAAAGACAAAACTTTATCTGATTGAATCTGACATAGAAAAAGGCTGAACTCGTCTTGGCCATGGCCCAAGCAGGAAATAAATTAGGATGATTCTTTACGTTCTGAACTCGTCTTTACATTCTTTATTTACAGCTTCCTAAAAAGGGCTTACTAGATGCTTTTTTTTTTAATTCTGAGTGGGTCGAACTTAGAGCCCATTCACGTAAATAGCACTGGTAATTCAGCCCATCTAACATGTGTCCGAAATGGAAGCCCACCAGAAAAGCCTATGTCTTGGCTCATTTCCATTTTTTTTTTGCGAGAACGATTGACCTTCACTTTTTTTTTTGAGTCTCCATTGCAATTTCCCAAGTCATCTTAATTTGATTTAAGCGTACCATGCAAAAGACATGCATGTGCGTGGGAGGGTGGGATGGTATGCATGTTCTTTCGCTGGGCTTTGCTCGTGCTTATTGCTATAACAGTAATTGATAGAGCACTACTTTGATGTTTAGTGACGGGTATCTTCAGATCCAATGCATTTGTCCATGAGTATGTAACAATCTGTTAAAATCATTTTACTGCCCTGAAATTCTACTTAAAGTTTACAGATTTCAAATTTATTGTTTTTTAATTTCAATGACCTCAGATGGAGAAACGATCTAAATTAAAGTTCTACTATTCTAAAAGAGACAAAACTTTCCGATTCAAATAATTTCTATTATAAAAGTGGTCTCAAATATACACTACAATATTAAGAATAGTTTAGATGCAGTGGTTAATAGTGCATGAGCCCTAAGGTTGTGAGTTGAAACTCTAGTGGCCACACGCGTTCATACTTAGTGCATAAAAACAAGTTAAAAATTAATTTTTATAGGCGGGTAGATACCCACCTATAGTGATAGATAGGTGGAGGAAGCCTGTCTCTCCGAATTCTTCTATAATGGCTTCTAAAAAGATTCTATAGATGGATAGGTGGAGGAAGCCTGTGTCTGCAAATTTTTCTACAATGGCTTCTAAAAAGATTGTATGTCCCAGTGAACTAACATTGTTTAATGGATTTCTCTGAAAAACATTGTTTAATGGATTTAGTTGAGGCACATAGATTGACTTGAGGTGTGAAGATTCCATGAATAGAAATGGATATCTTCAACACAAGTAAGCATTTAGAAGTATACTTGCTAGGACTATTATTCTTAAATAGTCCCTTCATTCATAGATAATGCAATTCTTATTTTGAGAAGTTAAGTTCGATTAGAAGGATAAAAGGCAATGAAAATGGAAAAAGAAAAATAAATATTTTATTTTAGTGAGTTCTTTTTTTTTATAATTTTCTTCTTTTCAATTGCATTCAGTATTTTATAGAATACCTTTTGTTCTATTTCTACATTTATTCTATATTTATAAAAGATAGTATTCTATAAAAATATCCTATAAAAATCTTTATTTTGTATAAATTTTAACTAAAGTTATATAAAAACACTAGCATTCATGATGCAAGTAAAAGGCATTAAATTAATTCTAGAAAATATTTATAATAAATTTATTTTAAGACATAAATGGCAATACAATTTTTCTATAACAGTCAAACCTAAGCTAGTTTGACAGGTGTGGGATCCCATAATTATATTTTTTTATAGACAGAGGGAGTACCTATGCGAACAGTTTGGTCCCTATATAAGGGAGACCATATATGCATTGGATTTCTCAAGGCTCAACCGATCATCATTTTGTTCCTAAACATAGTTTATCATAGTGCAAGATCCATTAACAGGAGTTGCAATGCTTCCAAACCTCCTAGGACATGAGTATGATGAGAGAGTTCAATCCTTTCCACCTGTCTTTTGACAGTGCCCAAATGGTGTTGCACAGAAACTAGAGGACTCAACTGTGGGCAAGTCGACGACCAGGTTCATATATTTCAAAATGAAGACCAAACCTATCGAGTGAACACGCGTGATGAAAAAGGTGTTGGGTTGCAGCCCACGCTTGGCTAGGCGATCTGCCATCCAGATCCTTCCTTTTAATGCCAACCAATAGAAGAATCTTTGGCGTACAGGTGCTCAACAAACGTTTGTGTCATCTTCCATCGAAACTAACCCTGAACTTCATGCTGCAAGACCACTCTATCTAACAAGTCCCAAATCCTAAGATAGACCATTAGAACTGGGACAGTGAGAGCCCCTTTTATGTTAGACACCCAGAACCTGTTATTTAGAGCGTGTGATACTGTCCTTGATCTCACCACTCTTTCGGGGACAATTTTATAAATGTCGGGAGCTATTTCTGCCATAGTGTTGCCATTTATCTAGCGATCTGACCAGAATAAAATCGTGTCCCAGTTTCAAACTGTTGCATCAACCACTATATGAAACAAGGCTTGAGCTTTTTGTGGTACCTGCTGGATGGTGAAACCAGCCCAAGGCCTTGATGGATCTTTTTTCTATGCCCAAAGCTAATGGATCTAAAGTGCCCAACCAAAACATTCCAGATTGTGAGTACCCAACCCTCCATCTTCATTTCAAAAGGCCTCTAAACCTTTTCCTAGGCTACCATAGGCAATTTCATTCCTCCATTAGCCTTTTGGGGCAGTGAGCGGTGGTATAGAAAGAGGCTGCACTAGGGTAAGGAGGATGCAACGGTGGCATGGAGCGGGCGTAGGGTTAACTAGAGAGCTAGCAACCAAACCAACTAAGAACATATAAAGCTATCAAGATACAACACAAACACAATATATATGAGACGAAATTGCACGTGTTAAGAGTGCAAACAACTATGCCCCCCTTTTGGTGGATCTCATGTCCACTGCTTCACTTAGAATACTAGCAGAACATTGATCCTCTCTGATTTTCAATTGATTTCACTATAGTTGCTCTTGGTGAATCTTCCAAGAGGATGAGCACAAATCCACTAACAAAGTTAAAGACCGGAGACACCAACAATCACCAAAATTTTCTCCATGATCACCACAGCACCAAGACGGCTAGGTGGCGACAATCACCAAGAGTACAAGAAGTAATCCTAAATCACAAAGATACCTAGTGCCACCAAATGGAACTCTCAACTGAAAGCACTAGCTATGGATCTCAATCTCTCACAATTGAGCACCAAACTTAGAGAGAGAGAGAGAGGAGAGGAAAGAGTCCTTCAAGCTCTCAAGATCAATCACTTAGAGCACTCAATCTCTCACTAGGGTTAGCACCAAGCTTAGTGGAGAGAGAGAGGAGAGGAGAGGAGAGAAGAGAAGATGGAAGGCGTTGTTCACTTTTGGATCTCAAATTGAATGGATCAAGGGAGAGTAAGAGGAAGAAGAAGTGAACTTTATCCACTCTTAGGCTCCTCTCTGGAATTGGCAGCACAACATCCCCTCTCACTTTGGAAATTCTGAGGGCAGGCTTGAAATTTTTTTGGGATGGGTTCCCCACTATCACAAGGTGCTGAACAGCTTGGGCACATAGTCAACACTCAATGATAAACCCTGCTAAAGAGCTGGTAGCCGGAATTTTCCGTACGGGCCAGGATAATTTCCAGTTCATCTTTGAAAAATAGTAGAGCAACCCCCTCGAAAATTGCAAGGTACTAAAGTCGGCAATTTTAGGGCTTCTGGTTTCGGGTAAGCACACATGGAGATTCTATCCCAGCCAGACTGGCAGAGGCACTTCCAAGTTCCAACACTTAGTTTTTCTCCCCTTTTCAATAGTGCTATGTCCTCAGGTGTTACGACAACTTGTTCACATGAGTTGGCTTTTCATAAACATTTTTTCCAAGGTTTCTTCTCTTGTATTTTACCATGCCACTAAGTGCAATGCATATGCAAATAAAATTCACGCTTAGTAGCATTTGATAACCATTTCAACTAAAGATGTCCCCTCTTTATAGTATGATTATATAAAATGGAGAGAAGATGGACCAAAAGCAAACCCACAAGGAAAAAGTATAAGATAGGGATCTTCTTTTTCTTACAATAAGACGATCATTGTCTCTGAATAATATCTAAAAACCACAGCTCAATTGTATCACGGTGACTCTTTAAATGTGGAAATCTATAAATAAAAATACAATTATTTACATACCATCAATGATTTCCTTCATTTAATTGGCATGCATCTATTGAAAGGAGAAGCTAGGATGGCACGAAAACTGGAATGGATATCTTCCATATAAATAGACCTTTTAATGAATGATTAAAAACTAGTATTCATAAATATTCACCTATATATCTACATGCGCTTCCTGTCATATAAATAGCGTACAAGGGTACCTAGGCAAGCAATGAAGCATGTGTCTGCAGTTCTAGACAGACTGATTAACTAGGCTGGGTCTTGTTCCTTAATAAAATCAGACTAGTTTGATCAGTGTCGTCGGCGAGATTAGCGACAACAAGATGTTATCTGGGAAATTGACCATTGCAACGTTGCTATTGTCATTCTCGATAGCTTGGCCGTACCTGCTAGTGACTGTTACGGGGAACCAATGAACCATAACCCAGAATGTACCAAGGAACAGAAGGAAAAAATCCTCTTACATTGTATAGCTTTTGTAGAGCGTGGAACTCCCGAGATTACAGTACACCGAGAGAGTGTCTGCTGCGAGAAGGTGAGAGAGGTCAAGGATAGGAGAATGAGCTGCATAGCGACCTTACTTACACCTCAAGAGAAGAGGAAATACGATATAGTCCGCCTCTTGTGCCTTCATGGATCTGCGAACTTAAGGTAAAAAACATTGATTATATTCCTGATCTATTTCATGACACGTGCGGTCCATCTACCTACATACATGAATAATAAGATAAAAAAGGACTAATCCTATTTCATTTATTTCATTCAAGACGATCATGGCGTGACGAGGCCGTCGTCGTCAGATCTAATGGGGCGTATGTATGGACAATATACAAGTAGTTTAGTTTGGATGAACGAAGAATAAAATATGCTATCAAAGCGTGTACAATAAAAGCTTACGTGAAAACTTTGTGATATGTATCTGTCACACATACATACATACATACATACATACATACATACATACATACAT
>CM041633.1:18396669-18418451 GCA_023333625.1 Bothriochloa decipiens
ACATACATACATACATACATACATACATACATACATACATACATACATATGTATGTTAAAAAAAGAACTGTTTGGTGAAGCCTTCAAACACAATTCGTCTTGCATGAATCATATTTTGGTTGTTTGCAAATGTTCAGTGCGAAGGCCTAAATCTTGGCCTAAATAAAGAACCGGAGGCATGTGCGCAGGCTTTGGTTTCAGAATGGGCTGGCCTGTCATCCGTTTCAGCGAGCAAATAAGGGAGCCACGTCGGTGTGCACGGGGGCGCGTGTGACCGGCCGCTTGCTACTTGTCTGATAGCTAAGATCGTAGATGTACAGTTTGAATCATTAGAATGCTTGTGCTCACTCGTTGTTATCCCTGCTAGCTAGGTTGCTCTTTTATCTTAAGCCAATTACCATAGAATCTATTTTTAGCTCGATGGACATAAGAAAACCACCTCCGTAGATCAATTTCCAAGGTGATTATCTTGACACAACCGCCCTAGAAACGAACTTACAGTTACAATTTTCTTTATTCAAACATCTTAGAAGGATGGTTTTCAAGGGTTGGATTTATTTACAACACCACCCCTATAAATGCCTTTCTAGGGTCAGAAGCCCATCACTACAAAGGCCGCATCTTTGTAATTGATGACATAGCGTTGGTTTTAGAAACCACTCCTGTAAACATTAACTATTTGTTAACGTAGAGGAGTTATATACATGCTTTCTTTTTACTAGAAAATAATTATTTGTTAGCCCAACTCCACACTGTATTTTTTTAGTACCATATGTCTTTCGTCCTTTTACCGCTACTCGTCTATCTCTATCTCTATAATTTATATCTCTTGGGCCATTCTATATATTGCTCTATCTTTGTCTTTTACCTACATGTTTGTCTCTATTGTATATTTTATTGGTTTCTCCATCCATATCTCTCTTCCTCTTTGTCACTTTTTCGTTATATTTATATCTATATCTTTATTTATTTTTTTATTTATATGTCTATCTTTATGTCATATCTATCTATCTATCTATCTATCTATCTTATTTATGTCTCTCTCTTCATCGCTATCCATCTCTATCATTTATAAAAAAAATCAGAGCATGACTAGCATGAAGTATAAATGTACTTTTACGGGTTTCTATCCTATATAAGGGTGCTTGTGAGCCGGAGTTCGAGACAGATAAGGTTCATTGCTTTCCACCCTTGTTCCTTAGCCTACTTGAGTAGCAGAAAATGGTTTCTAGGAAATTAGCTACGGTTGTCATCTTGCTTGTGTGTACATCGTTAACTTCCCTCAACCTAGTGACTGGTGCATGTACCATGGGACAGAAGGAAGAAATAATTAGAGTGTAAATTTCACATCAGGCGTATTTCTCCCATTCCTAATGTGCCACGAGAAAGTGCGTGTTGTGCGGCGGTAAGAAAGGTCAGGGACATGCGGTGCGTCGTCAAGCAAATGGGACATAAAGAGAAGAAGACCTACTCTAAGAAAAGGGTTGACGGCCTTGAAAAGAAGTGCCATTAGCTTTCTCCTTCAAATCTGAATCAGGTATAAATCTCGCTGGTCTATTGTTTTACTGGATATAATATATAATTGCTGAGAATTAGCTACGAAGATTGACAAAATATTCTTGCTGACAGATCATGATGTGTAGAGGGACGTCGACGATTGTCGTCACAGCTAATGGAGTGGATTCCCAGAATAAGGAGCACTGAAGAAGAAATGAATGCTTGTTAATGATATGTATCAATGTGTTATCATTGTATATGTAATCAGTCCAATTAAATAACAAGTGTTTGATCAAAATCTTCAGAGCTGCAATTCCTCTTGTGTATGCATTTTCTTTAATTACTACTTCTTCAGAAGCTTTTTGATGCATACACACACTACTATACATACGGTTTTTTTAGCAACGTACGTAATGGGAGGCCTTTTTTTAGCAATGGCTGTCCAATCAAAATCCATCGCTAAAAATGGTTCCTAAGTCATCCACCTCTAGAAAAATATTTTTACGGGCGGCTAGAATTTAGATCTACCTCAAAAAAGTAATCCTATCTTTAGAGGAGGTCTCTAAAAATAGGTGCAATATAGTAAAATTCATAACTCTTTCAAACAATGTTGGATGAACACAAACTTCACATCAAGTCGTATATCTCGAGGAGTTCTATAACTTTGTAGTTGACAACTTTTTTATTTGAAATCATTTAAATCCCATGACAGAGAAATGACCAAACACAAAGTTAAAGATATAAAACATTGTAGTTGATAACTATTCATTTGAAACAATCTATGATCCCAAATTTAGTTTGAAGTGCTCACAATTTGAAAATAAAATTTTGGTATGACCTTGCATGGAGAAACGACAAAAACTGAAGTTGTAGATCTCCAAGAGCTATCAAATTGTGCTTGGATTTCTCACAAAAATTTAAAATTTTCAATGACCAAAGTAGAACTCGATAATATCTATAAATTTTTAGTTCAAAACTTGTTCATTTGAATTCATTTGTATTTGAGGGAATATTTTTGCACTTTAACCACATGTGACTTTGGTGTAGTTGTTTGGAGAGGAATGCTTGTGTGGCTTCCTGATGGGGGCCTCCTTGGATTTTAAATACTGTTTGGCGGTTGATTTATGATTTTTGGAAAACGATTTGTAGAGATAGTTGAATTTTAGGAGCTAACTCTAGAAACTCGATTTATAGAGACGATTGAAAAGTAGCCTCCCCTTTGTAGAGATGTCTGAAAAACATCTCTACAAATCATTGATTTATCAAGATGGATATGTAGTGGTTGCTAGGACAACCAGTTCTATAGACAATGCCCAACTGCCTCTACACATCCTTTATATAGTAGTGACATATGCTAGAGAGAAGAAGCTGAAGTCCAATTTAACTTTTGGGATCCCTCAACTTATTATCATTATTTCAATAATTCTCACAAGACGTGTAGTGAAAAAACTAAATTATAACATTTTTATCCAAAACATGAAAAATTCTAGTAATTATGTACAATTTTTTTAACCAAAACAAAGTCTTATGGATATAAATACTTAAATAAATATACAATCCCTAGGAGAACATTCCTCCACATCTATTGCTTAACATTCACAATATCAATCAACATTTTCATTAGTGGGATTAAAATTCATATTTCTTTATTATTCAGTGATCGGTAGCTCAATGAGTGTTCAATGGATTATTATATCATTACGAAGAAAAAGAACTAATGGAAAGACATAGATTATACTCCTTTAGACTATATCACGGCTAAGTCAAACAACTACATAGTGGAGCTAAATCATTATTAGCAGCAATAGTGGAACGGTTATTAATATTTTAGTGGTATATCTTATGAAAAAGCTAAGTGGTGCTATAGAGAAATTTAGAACCCCACTAGAATATCATGTTTTTGGAAACTTTTTTAAGATGTTAAGTTTTTAAAGACCAATGGAGTATATACTTTCTGACATATGTAAGGAAGGATTTGTGTTGTGTATTATTTTCTTTTTCTAGACATTAGTTATTTATTAACCACAACTAGAAACACTAATAATTTTGTACTTACCTACCAAACTATCTATCCTTTCTACCACTCTGTCTCTATTTATCCTTCTTTCTGTCTATCTATCTCGCTTTCTATATCCATATCTATATCTCTATCCCCTAACACTCATGCTATTCTATCTATTTCTCTTCATATGTATCCCTATCTATATAACGATCAATCTATCTATCTCTATCTCTATCTCTATCTCTATACTATGTTTATCTCTATCTATCTGTCACATAAATGGTCTTTTGTCAACTCTAGGAATGTTTCTACTGCAGCAGGTTCTAGCAGAATATAATTGTGAGTCTATGGCTATAAACTGCAATTGGAGATGTATTTTCACTGGCAGATTTCTATCACCGGAGTATCACTCTAGCGGCAGGCTTAAGACAACTACCGGTGTAAATAAAAAATTTGTACTATCCGTTTCCTTAAGGAAACTGCCAGCAGAGATGTTTGTACACAGGTAGTTTGCTTAACCGAGATATTTGTACACAGGTAGTTTGCTTAACCTGCCGCTAGTACAAATAAATTAAAATAATTTTTAAATAGCCACGGATCAAGAAATGATGTAAACTATGATGTAGAGATCTCAAAGAGATCTAGAACTTTTGTAGTTTACTATTTTCATTTGAAATTATTTAGAGACCAATAATTTTGGTTATTAATGATGATTTTGAAATTTATTTTTTTGAATTTTGAAATGTGCTCGGAGAAGCGATCTAAACCGAATAGTATGTACTCAAAGGAATCTAACTTTCTAGTTTGAACTTTTTTATTTGAATTCCTTTAGAATATTCAGAAAGGTAAATACAAAATGAATGTATCAACCTCTTGGTAATCGGTCACTTTGAGGTGTAGTGGTAAGGAAGCGACGCGTCGATCTAGTGGTCTTCAGTTCAAACCCTGACGTCTGCACATGCGTGAAAATCTTACGACTTGTGAATCAATTTACAAATTATGAAAAGTATTTCTAGACTAGAGGCGGTGGCGGCACCCTTAAGTCAATGGCCACTGAGCACTATAAATATTTATTTACATTTACACACTTCTCAAGTGATGCAACTGTAAAGTGCTGATGTTTATTGGCCCTTCACACTAGCGAGCCATGAAACCCCTTGTAGAAATAAAAAAGGTCCTGCCTGTAGAGATGATTTCTGCAGTAGTTTTATTTACACAGGCGGTTCTCATGTGATGCAAGTGAAATGTGCTAAATTTTATTGGCCTTTCACAATTGCGAATCACAAAATTGCTAGTAGAAATAAAAAATTGCCACAACTATGATTTATTTACATAGGCGGTTCTCAAGTGATGCATGCAAGTGCAATGTGCTAATTTTCATTAGCCTTTCATGTCGACAATTCATAAAATCGCTAGTAAAAATAAAAGTGCCGCAAGTAGATGTGATTTCTATACTAGTGTTGTCTCTCGGTATCTCTCTATCTATCTGTCTTATCTATATCTCTAATTCTCTATAGATCTCTCCATCCCTCTTTTTCTCTCTATCTATAAAAAAAATCCAGAAACAAGCATCAAGTATAAATGTACTAGTAGGCGCTTTCCATTCTATATAAGGGTGCCTACTAGTTAAGACTGAGTTCTAGCTAGATCGATATGATAAGCTGCATTGTGTTTCATCCTTAGCTTGTTCCTTTATTAGGTGATCACCAGCTGCCTTAATAGCAACAAGATGTCGTTATTTGGGAAATTTGCACCTATTGTCATGTTGCTTGTGTGTACGCTCTTAGTAACGACTTCCCTCAACCTTGTGAACGGAGCATGTACTACACAACAGAAGGACGAAATAATCAAGCAATGCAAGTTTCACATCAAGCGTGGTTCTCCCATGCGTAATGTGCCACCAAAGAGTGCCTGCTGGATGGAGGTAAGAAGGATCAGGGACATGAACTGCATCATTCGGCGAATGGAACGTCAAGAGAGGATGACATACGATACGGACAGGGTCACAGGCCTTGAAATAAAGTGCGGACTGCGGACGGCTTTCTCGTCCTCCTCCAACTGAAAATAAGGTTGAAAGTAGCTTGAGCCTTTTCTTTTACTGAGTATAGTATATAGTTGCTGAGAATTACATAAAAGAAGACTAACTATAAATGCTTCCCTGACAGATCATAGTATGGAACGACGCCAATGGAGTGGAGTTGCATATGCGTGTAATAAATATATCAATCAAGAAAACATGGATGCAATAAGCTAGATAATGAAATTAATCAATGTGTTACAGTGTAATATGTAATTCTCCTATTAAATAATAATTGTTTGATCAATGCTTCAGGGAATAAATTGTTACAGGGCACTAAAAGTGACCTTTCCTTACTGGTGCACACCATAATAGTGTAATATTTATAGAGGCGGCAGTACTAAGACGATCGTGTTCTAAGGTCATCAATTAACGGAGGCGCTCACCTTAATATGTCCGTATCGATAAATAGATTTTCGTAAGTGGGCATCTTAATACGACAGCCTCCATTGGTTGTTCTAAGATTCTTCCTCCTAAAATCGAAATATGGAGGCGGACATCTTAAGGTATCCGTCTCTATAAATAGTTGCATCAAAAAACAATTTGTCACGATCATCTCCCTTTTAAATGAGTACTTAATTCAGTATTCTTCATAGACTACTAGGTTAGTGGGTTAGGTAGTTCACTTCATTGGTCATCCCACCTCCATAATATGTACTATGTCTGACCTTCATCCAAGATCAAGCCAAGGAAAAGACAAAATCGCAAACCACCATAGCTAGATCATATTACAATCCAAGTACTTAAGCTAACAACATTGTTTTCAAACTTAGTTCATAACACTTCAAGTACATTCATACAACTTAAACAATGTTAGAGATAACTAGCAGAAGTCTTTGAAATATAGTCTTTGAAGATAAAAATGCACGGGTGTGCCATGCCCACACATTTAAAATACTTCACCACTGGTCCTTGGTGGACTTGGGGAGCATAGAAGAAACATTAGGCAGGCACTATACTTCAAATCTCAATTAATCGTAGGTGAGCACTCAATTGTACTATGCAGGCTTCCCCAATATAATAAACAAAGAATAAACATTAAAGCATTTTATGAAAGAATTATAAATGTGAGTCATATATAAAGAAATTAGCAACCATAGGACGGTTAATTAAAATGAGTAACTTACATTGGGATCTCAATCTTCCATTAGTCCTTGTTCCAATTCAACTCTAGTTCATATCTAGATATATAAAAGTTATATAGCTTTAAAAAAATCTATAGAGGGCCACATATTATCCCACCGAAGACAAGGGATATCACCCATACGACTTGTTGGTACATAGTAAGTGATACCTTGATGCCTCAACCTTTCCCGAATCCGGCCATGGGTTCCCATGAATGGTTTGAGAGGTGTACCCGGGTAATGATATCCTCATCTACCCAGCATCAGCTTCACGTCGAATCCATAGGTGTACACAGGTTGCAATTAGATACTTGGCTTGTCACCCACATTCATGATTAGTGATTTGTACAATTATGTTCATGACTTATTACCACAGATACATGGACCTTAACTGGTTATGGAGCTACACCATCCAAGACCTTCACCCTTCTTGCTGTGGTCCAACCCCTTGGCAACCATTCATAGAACATTAATCTCATTAATCAAGTCTTAGATCAAAATTGATGCTCAAAAAAGTCTTAGATCATAACAAATTTAATGTTGCTTTATTTAATGGACTAACATGCCTTATAACGAGTGATTGATGAAAAACCCACCATCATCCTGACTTCTACCATCTAAGCAAACTAAGCCTAGGTCATTTGTGTAATGATGAAAGTAAACAATCAATGTTTAAGTGGTGTGATATCACCTCACATTTTTGCATGGGATGAATCAACAGATGGTCTGTCCTTCGTTTTGTCAGATGATCAATCAGTGCATGAGTATGTTTGATAGTTGTTTGTGTCTGTGCTAAAGTTCTAGTGGAATGTTCCATCAAGATGGCTAATGATCCGCCAAGATGTGCAGTTTTTAGTTTTATTCAGTTTCTTGACAATTTGGTCTCCAAATTGAATTTGAAATGCAAATGATGCTCATGATGATGATGAAATAGAGTAAGCCATGATTGGGTCCTGACACAATTCATAACATTTTCATATGAACTCATTATTCTCAAATTTTACCTCTTGACGCGATCTATAACTTTGTATTTGAAAAGCTTCTGAACTGAAATAGTTTAGGGCCCAAAAATATTGTTGTAAGTTTACAAAATTTTGAATTTTGAAATGTAAAATTATCAAACAATCTCGGATGCTGACATGGTCTATTGAAAGTTATAGTTCTCAATACAGTCTACCACTTTGCAGTTAAACAGTCTAAGATGTTGACATGGTCTATATGTCTTACTATGGTTTATATGGGAGTTAATATCAAAGTTGTAGTGGCTGACCCACACTACATATTTGTTGTTGATAAGTTTTTCATTTTAAGTTGTTTGGAGTCTCACATATATTTGTTTTCAATTCATATTTTTGATATTCATCTTTTTTAATTTCTAAATAATCTCGAATGATGAGACATCCTATAGCAAAGCTGTAGTGCTTGATAAGATTTAAAACTTTGTAGTTAAAAAGTTTTTTTCATTTGAATCCATTTAGTAAACACAATATTCAATATTATAAGAGTATAAAATATTGATATAAAAAGATTGCATATTATATATAGACATAAATGAGCGTGCGATGTAGTGGTAGAAATGTGCCAGTGCTTAACTAACGGATGCCGTCATGTTAAAGCACCCACCTTCGTAAATGACGATAATGGAGGTGAATTACAAAGGCGTTGTGTCGGAGGCAGACACCGTGCACGCCTTGATCCATTAATAAAAAAAGGACCGCCTACAAAAATGATTTCAATAGTAGCGGTTCTGTATTAGTTTTATTATTACCAAAAATTAACTGTGTATTGATCATAGCTAGACACACTATTTTTCTAGTTACCTAGCAGTCTAGCTATAGTTTCTATTATTTTGCTTGTTTGTATATTATCTTTCTGTCGATCTCTACCTCTACAGTACCCTCATTCTCCATATGTATACGTTGATCCTATATCACTCATGTCATCTATTGATTTCTACATCTATACGTATCTCTATCTATACCTTAATTTCTCTTTATCTATGTATCCACCCATCTATCTATATATCTATGGCTCTATCTCTATCTCTACACTACCGGATTCACTGGCTTTGCCGAGTATCAAAAGCACTCGGCAAAGGCCTGAAAGAAGTCGGCGAAGGCTTTGCCGAGTGTTTTACACGTCGGCAGTCGGCAAAGAGGTGTCGGCAAAGAATGGCTCAACAAAGACCTTTTTGCCGACTGCCACTCGAAGGCTCTCAGCAAAGACATTGCCGAGTGCCAAACCAGCACTTGGCAAAGGAAGCGGCCACCGTCATCTGGCAGCTTCTTTGCCGAGTGCTGACATGGCACTCGGCAAAGATACTTTATTTTTTTATTCAGAAAGTCTTTGCCGAGTGCGCAGGGCGGCACTCGGCAAAGAGGTTTTTCTTTTTTTTTTATAATAAACTTTGCCGAGTGCCTGCGCCGGCACTTGGCAAAGCTGGTGTTGTTGCCAGACGGTGCCCAGCTTTGCTGAGTGCCGTGATACTCGGCAAGGCTGGAAATTTTTTTTCTTTTTTTATATTTTTCTATATATATCACAGCAGGGAAATCACATATATATAAATATATATAACACAAATCCACATATAAAGCACAAATCCACATATAAAACACAAATTCGAGAGCTTGCATGCCATAACAAATCCATCCACATCCAAGTCCAACATATATAACAAGTTCATCATGTCCAACATCCATCACAAAGTCCATCACAAGCTAAACCAGAGGTACCTACGATGACCCCGCGTCCCAATGGCCCCGAGAGTGCGAAGAGCCCCCACCTTGCCACCTCGGCCATCCCTACGGCGCCGAGGAGTACGTGCAGGCCCCGACCTCCTGCTGAGGCTCAGGAGCGCCACTTGACCACCCATGCTGCTGAGGCTGAGGAGTTGCGCCACCTGGCCACGGAGCCCACTCGTGCGACGGAGGCAGAGGAGGAGCGCCACCTGGCCACGTGTGGTGTGCATTCGGGCCAACCTGCTAGTCATGGCCTGGAGAAGCGCCACGTGGAAGAGTCGGGTTCGAACCCGCCGACTGTGCCTGCACATAGGAGAAGCGATCTCATTAGTACGAGCGGGATGGCCACACAAGCCAAAACAATAGACAAACATATATACTCACCGGAGTCCCTATAGGGCCAAGAGGAGGGGTGGAGCAAGCAGCGAGGCAGGCAACGGCGGCAAGACAACACTAGGGATTGAAGGTTCTGAAAGAAGCCGGCAAAGTCCTGCATCTGACGCTGCGAGTGCTGTCGGACAACCTTCATCTGGCGCACCATCTCCTGTCGATGGGCCTCCTGTTGGGCCGCCAGCTCCTGCCGATGGGCCTCCTGCGTTGCCCGCAACTCAGCCAGCTCGGACTGCAATATTACACCCTGATGTTTAAACAGTGCAAAAGGAAAAGTACATATGTAAAACCAATGAACGACGAATAAAACTAAAGTTACCTGAATCGCCGCCAACATCTGTGTGGAGCTCGGTTGCCGAGGTCGTATGGGGATGTCGGAGGAGGTCGTGCTGTCTCATCGACGAACCTGACGAAGGGTGAAAACAGTGGCTGGGTCGATTGCGCTGTGGGCAATAAAGTACCGGCCATGCTGCTTTCCTCCTCCCGTCCTCATCAGGATGTCTGTCCAGGGGCTGGGTGGCAGGATCGAAGGTCTCACCATGGCGCTTATGAGCCGCCTCAGTGTACTGGACCTTCCTCTCGTAGGCGTTCAGGTTGGTGTTTGCGTCGACCCCCTCTGTTGGGTTGTAGATGTTGTCTGGATCTGTCGCTTTGCCCTTGTGAGACAGGGCATAGCCTGTGAACTCGTTGATCACCTGCCCACCATGTGACTTGGACTACAAGAAAAACATAAGGATGATTACAAATAATGAGAATGAATAAATAAATAAATAAATCATCAGAAGCGTACCCATGTGTCCATGAACCCTCCGAGGGGGCGGCTCCCTTGGTGGTGTGCTAACCCTATCCTCGCCTTGGCATGTCCTCGTTTGGCTCTATGCTGTGCATACGACTCTGGCTTTCTCCACTCGTCCACAATGGCCTCCCAGCAGTCCATGTGTATTTTGCACCAATCAGCAGGAAACTATATGACAACGTGCATTTGACATGTTAGAAGATGAATCAGAATTAATGTTTTCTACTTATTTTTCATGGAAGGAATTAGAATTAATGTTTCCTACTTACCTGGAGGCAGATCTCCTTGGGAAGGTCGGTGTCGGGATGGAGGATCATCTCCCTGGCTTGCGTCTACGGCAGCGACTGGCAAAGCACGTCGGCGTGGTAGGTGATGAGGACCTGGAGGTAAACCTCATAGTACATGTCCTTGAGTCACTCCCTGCAGACCTTGTCCTACACTTGTGACGCCTCAACCTCTTTCCCCGGCTCGCACATGAACCACTCCTACATACAGATATCATGTATCATTTCATTATTTCAAGAACGTCCAACGAATGCATAGTATTGACAAAGCGGTGCGATGAAGACTCACCCAGAACTCCCTCTTGATCTTAGTTGCAATGGGGACATCGTTTGCGTCCCTGACGTTGAAGAAGTCCCGCCACTTCTAGGGCGGCGCTGTGGTCCCATCATGGGTGACAAGGCCAGGGTAGTGCTTCTTAATCAGGAGGGCCAACATGCCATTAGGATGGCGTGAACTGGCCCCGCTAACACGCTTCCAGTTTTTGCACGAGTCATTAAGAAGAATTGTTAGTCTAAAGTTTAATTTTAAACATGTCATATGAATAAGTCATGAAAACATGAATGGTTACTTACTTCTCATTGTCGGGTGGAATCACCGGACGCTGATCTGGCGCGAGCGGCGCTGAAGGGAGGCACGTGATCCCGCACTGGTAGACCTTGCTCGAACCTGAGGAAGCCGTCTCCCCTGGTGTCACCTCGCCCCCATCCTGCTCACCCAAGTCCTGCTCGTCCTGCTCGTCCCCTTCCTCCTCGACGACATCCTGCCGGTTTTTGTTGTCTGCCAGAAACAGCGCCCTCGTCCTGCGGGCCCTCATCGATGACTGCACCAACGGCGAGTCCTCCACCTCCTCCTCGTTAGGGCTGGCCCTCAGGTAGTGCGAGTTGACCCCCGTTCATCGCGATCGTCTACTTCCACCTGACATTTTGTCCTGTGCCTGCAATGACAAAGACAAAGATTGAACCAATTAGCATAAATAATCAATAAGTACTTGTAAACAGATGCAAAATGAACAAAACATAATTACAAAGTAATAATAAGAACAATATAGTATTACATGAATTCCAAATTATCTCCACGAAGGTAGTGGTTGGCTCCATGTCATCACTATCACTATTGTCGAAACCTAAGTCCTCATCATCTCCATTGTCCTCACCACCTCCATCATCCTCAACAACTCTATCGCACTGAGCTCTCCATCGCTCAAGCATCATTATGTCCTTAGGATCTTGCACCACTTCCACCTCTTATAGTTTTCCACAAATCCATTCTTGAAAAGATCTTTGTATACATCTTTCTTTATTTTCTTTTTGAGTTCTTACACTGGCTGCAGGGACACGACATCCGAATCGACCCTTTAGCAGCCGGGCCAAATGCTTGCTCTAGGAAATAATCGGTCCCCCTAACCCATTCATCGCTCTTCCTCTTAGCTGTGAAGCCCGTGTACATCCACTCATGGTTATCCATCCTTTGTCATACACATGCTTAAGCGAGTAATAAACCAGCAATTGCATCACACGACGTTCCTACCATCTAATATGTGAAGGATAGGTCCTAATCCCACTCGTGGATGCGTAGATGGGTTAGCTTCCTTGTTCTTCCCCTGTCTAGGTCAGAATTTCAGCAGCACCTCCCTGCTGTTCTCCCGATACACGTCCCCACAGGGAGAGTGTGTATCCGGAGAACAACGGGGAGGTCATGCCGAAACTCTGACTCAGACGGGAGTAGAACATGGAAGCTAAATGATCTATGCATCCGCAGGCTTTCCAAAAAACATGGACAATCCGAAATAGATATGGTTGCAGATATGCAAAGACCTGCATACCTCCGATCGTATCTCTTTCGGACGGGAGACGCCTAACTAGGTTACACGACCTAAGTACGAAAACGGTAAGGAAGAGAGGTTATTTATAACTATGGTGGCGGTGGAGGGAGGCTAGCGGGACAGTGGCAACGAAGACGATCAGGGTGGCCGAGTCCCTCCCACGGGTCTTGCAAATAAGGGTAATAGGTTAGTTATTAAAACTATAAGTTACCCACGGGTCCTGCAAAAAAACTATAAGTTATTAAAAATTTCGGTAGAACCTCCCCTGCACGGACAGTGGCGGTGGAGGGAGGCTAGCGGGATAGTGGCGACGAAGACGATCAGGGTGACCGAGTCCCTCCCACGGGTCCTGCAAATAAGGGTAATAGGTTAGTTATTAAAACTATAAATTACCCACGGGTCCTGCAAAAAAACTATAAGTTATTAAAAATTTCGGTAGAACCTCCCCTACACGGGGAGGTTTCTATAACCTGCAAAAAGAATGGCACGAAGGCCGACATCCACAAACAATGGCACAAAGGCCAGCAATCATAATGGCATGAATGCCGATGACTAGAGCAGCACAAAGGCCGACAAGCAGAGAAGGGTGATATACCTAGTCATGACACGTGCGTTGACGGGGATGCCACGCGGAGAAGACAGTGAGGTGAAGGCCGGCGAACCTCCTCCTTCTCCTCCTCTTCCTTCTTCCTCCTCCTCCCCCCTTCTTCCTCTTCTTCTTCTTCTTCCTTCTTTTCTTCCCCTTCTCTTCTCCTTCTCCTTCTCCTTCTTTTTCTTTTCTTCTCCTTCTTCTTTTTCTTCTTCTTCTTCCCTTTCCTTCTTCGGTGTCGGTGGGGAGGCACCGCCGGCCGGCGTAGAGACACCGCCGTCCGGTGGGGCGGTGAGCGCGGGGTGGCAGCGTGGGGACGGCTGCAGGCACTGGGCGCTGGGTAGGGCGGGGGCGTTCGGGGCGGGGCTCCCCGAGGAGGGGGTCAGTGGCGGCGGGTACGGCTGCGGCGCGAGGTGGCGGCGGCGCTAGGCGGCGGTGGCGGTTGGGGCGCGAGACGGCTGTGCGCGGGTGGGGATAGGGTTGGGGGAGATGGGTCGGCCGCCCGGGCCCTTTTACTTAACGGGCCTTTGCCGAGTGCCACCCTGGGCGCTCAGCAAAAAAGGATTCTTTGCCGAGTGCCAGGTCAGCGGCACTCGGCAAAGAGGCTCTTTGCCGAGTGTCAAACATGGCACTCGGCAAAGAGTTGATTTTTTTTGAGTTTTGAGTTCAAAATTTTTTTGTAGCCCAAACATATTGTATTCAAGGACATGTTTGAATTTGGGACCTTTTCATAACGTTTTGCTATATTTCGTTCATTTATTTTATTTACTTAAATTTTTTACGATAATCCAAATTTAAACTACAGGTGCATAAAATAATGAAATGTAGCCATTCAAAAAATAATATTCATGTTGGAGAGTTTATTTTGAGGCTGTGTCCATAAACTCACCTAAAAGTTTGAACGCCTTGTCCATGAAACACGACCATCCAGGTGCGGTAGAAGTGTTTTTTAATTATATAAAATCCAAACGAAGTCGAAAAATCATAAAACTTATCTAGGTGTCATGTTATCGCATATAGAGGCTATGATAAAAATTAGAGAATGTTTGGAGTAAGTTGCAACGTTGGATGTCTAAAACCCAGACATCTCCACACATGATCAACTATGATCACATGTGGAGATGTCTGGGTTTTAGACATCGGGCGTCGCAACTTGCTCCAAACATTCTCAAATTTTTGTCATAGCCTCTACATACGATAACATGACACCTAGACAAGTGTCGTGATTTTTAGACTTCGTTTGGATTTTATATAATTAAAAAACACTTCTACCGTACCTGGATGGTCCTGTTTCATGGACAAGGTGGGTGAGTTTATGGATACAGCCTCAAAATAAACTCTCCAACATGAATATTATTTTTTAAATGGATACGTTTTATTATTTCATGCACCTGCAGTTCAAATTTGGATTATCGCGAAAAATTCAAGTAAATGAAATAAATGAATGAAATATAGGAAAAAGTTACAAAAAGGTCCCAAATTCGAACATGTCCTTGAATACAATATGTTTGGGCTACAGAAAAAGTTTGAACTCAAACTCAAAAAAATCAAATCTTTGCCGAGTGCCATGTTTGACAATCGGCAAAAAGCCTCTTTGCCGAGTGCCGCTGACCTGACACTCGGTAAAGAATCCCTTTTTGCCGAGTGCCCAGGGTGGCAGTCAGCAAAGAGGGCCGGCCTGGGCCCGGTCCATGCCACGTGGCTCTTTGCTGAGTGCATGGCCTGGCACTCGGCGAAGACGTTATCTTTGCCGAGTGCCTGATCTCAGGGCAGTCGGCAAAGATAACGGCGACGGACGTCGTTTGCGCACGGTAAATTTTGTCGAGTGTATTACTTTGCCGAGTGCTCGGCACTTGGCAAAGGGAGTCTCTGCCGAGTGTCCAGCTTCGCCGAGAGCCAGACACTCGGCAAAGAATTCTTTGCCGAGTGCTGCCTTTGGCGGTCGACAAATGGCTTGTTTGCCGAGTGCCCCAGATATGGCAGTTGACAAAGCCTGGGGGAGTTGACAAAGCCCCTGTTTCCGGTAGTGCTATCCCTATCTTTATGCATATGTCTTATTTCTATCTGTTTATCTATCTCTCTACCTGTCTCCTCTCTATGGCTCTATATCTCTCCATCTATCTATATCTACATAAAAAAAATCCGTAACATCACAAGGATTGCGTATAAATGCACCAGTAGGGGTGTTTTCATTCTATTTAAGGGTGCTTATGAGTTGGAGTTCTAGATAGATAAGCTGCATTGTTTTTCCATCCTTGTTCCTTGGCCTACTAGTTGATCACAAGGAAACCTGCGGTAATAGCAGCAAGATGATGTTTGGAAAATTTGCAACTATTGTCATCCTGCTTGCGTGTACTCTCTTAACTTCCGTCAACCTTGTGACCGGATCATGTACCGAGCAAGACAAGGACCAAGTACTCAACCTATGTAAAGACAACGTCAAGTATGGTTATCCCGTTGTTCCACCTAAAAAAGACAGTCCCTGCTGCGCGGAGATAAGAAGGATCAACGATACGCTATGCATCGTCGGTAAACTGTCCCGTCAAGACAAGGCGACATACGATGAGAATAAGGTTCTCCGCCTTACATGGTGGTGCCGATTAGGGCCTCCACTTCATCCAAATCAAAACCAGGTATAAATCACGCTGATCTATTTGTTTTACTAAGCACAGTAGATAATGATAGAGAAGTGTTAGCTAAAAGATGATTAACTATATGTGTGCTTCTTGACAGATCACCGTGTAGAGGGACGCTAATGGAGTGGATTGCAAGCAAGCGCATAATAAGGAGTGTCGGACAAGAAAAAACGAGTGTCAGCTAATGAAAATGATCAATGAGTTACATTGTAATATGTAATCGTTTTTATATTAATTAATTAGTGTTTGATCTATTAATGTTTCGAGCGCATTTCCTCTTATTACCAATGGTATACTTTCTGGTTCTTTTATATTTTATATTTTCTGGCAAATTAATTGACGAAGAACATTTATAAAATGTAGATTTTATCGTAATCTCAAAAATGTAGATTTTATTATAAAGCGTATATCGGTAAATTTGTCGCTTCTCTTGCTGGGCAAGCACACGTGTTTTTTTTTCTGATCCGTATCGAATAGCTCTCAGGTGAACCGCCACCGCGGCGCTCTGCACGGGCGAGAACGATACACCGCCGCGCCGCCGCTGCCCTGATTGTTCCCAAACTACTCCAGGCTGCAGCTTTTTTTCTGACGAAGCTGTTCTGGCTATCACAGAGTTCATGGTTCGTTAACTTCTAACGGCACCTATAGGAACAGGACCACCAACACTAGGTGTGGAACAAGAGTTGGAGAGAAAGGAGGGACATGAACGGGTCTAAAAATAGAAACGCACACACATATTTGGGCACTGTTTGAATACAAGAGCTAATTTCTAGCTAGCTAAAAATTATATAAAACTAGTTCTAGTGTATCCAAACAGGAGGCACAATAGCTAGGTTAAATTTTTAGTTAGCCAACTAGCTAGCTGGCCAAATATAACTATTTTGAACTAACTTTTAACCCTAGGAAGTAACTACTAGTCATGTGTGGTATGAAACATGTCCTTATGTCGTATAGATTCCTTTTCGTTCTGCTCATTGCCCGTGGTAGGGAGTACATACGAGACATGAGAAGAATGCAAGATATAATTAAAATTTGCCTTTAAGTACCTCAAGGGACGCCAAAATCAAACCAATTGGAGCACCTCTTGCGCCTATCCAGTAAGCTGCCACAATCTAGTAGAAAGTCTGCCCAATAATGCCTCTGGCACTGCCATGCCGGCAACCAAGGACAACCATATCAATAAGAGGAGATAGCAGAACCCAAACCTAGTAGTAAAAACTCCACTCAGCCTTCCAAGATAAGAGTCGTCATTACTTTGGGTTGGAGTTGGAGACGGTGGTGAGGTCTTGCTGCCCTCAGTGTCACCGTCTTCCTCCAAACCAAAGGTGGTCGCCACGACAGCCAACGCCGAGTTGTTCTTGTCCTGATAGACTGCATCTATGTTGTCATCCACGGTCTTCTCCTCCACCTCCTCCTGGTCGTCCTGTAGCTGCACCTGCACCTGCACGACACAGGCATAGAGTACGTGCAACCTAGGGTCAGAAATCAATCCTGATCGATTTGCATCATGTCTAGTCTAAATAAAAGTAGTTAAGGGGCCGGGGTTTGGCTTTCACAACAACATGACCTTAATTTCGGTGGATGATACCGGGCGCTGCAGGTTCTAGGTCGGCCTACGTGTTGGCGCCGCGTGCCGGAATGGCTGTCACGACAGCGATCGACAACGCCGGCGAGCTCTTAGTTCTCTTAGAACGCGCGCACACACACAGAACGCACAAGAGAGAATGTTTCCGCCGCACAATGCCTCAGCTCTTTTCGGATCGTTCTTGCTTCTTATTCATTCGGTGGTTACAGGACTCTGCGGTCCACAATCTCCCTGCCACGCCCGCGCACGCTGCATCGTGCCCGCCTAAAGCGCGGGGACGTTTTACATACGTGCGTGGTGGTTAGCTACTCCACCGCACCATGAACGTAGCACGGCTCTGGTGCTACTAAACTTAGGAGTTCAACTAGTGGATGATAAGCAAACATGCAAATGCATCTAAACTTAGTTACATCATGCTCATGATCATGCACGGGATTATATTCAACATTGCACCCCCTAATCCCGCTGCACTGGAACTACTCCCAGCTGCTGACGAAGCTCCACAAATCTGACACGCCCAAGCGCCTTTGTCAGGATATCAGCAAGCTGCTCATTTGTACTGACATGATCAATATCAACCTCACCTCTGTCCACACAGTCACGGATGAAATGATATCGAGTATCTATGTGTTTGCTTCTCTCATGGTGAACTGGATTCTTGCTCAAAGCAATTGCAGATTTGTTGTCAACTAACAATTTCACTTTTGGTGCCTGAATACCAAGCAGTTCTCCCAACAGCCTGCTAAGCCATATGCCCTGACATGCTGCATTTGCACTTGCTATGTATTCGGCCTCACAAGATGATAAAGCCACCACTCTTTGCTTCTGGGATGCCCAAGTCACTAGGCTTGATCCAAGCATGAATACTGATTCACTGGTGCTTTTTCTGTCATCGACATCTCCAGCTAGATCACTGTCACTGAACCCTGTCAGATTTGGTTCAGTGGTTCCCTGCTTTCTGTAAGTACAACCATAATTCACAGCACCTGCAATGTACCTTAGAATATGTTTAACTACTGACCAGTGACTCCCTCTTGGGTCCTCCATGAACCTGCTAACAATCCCCACAGCATAAACTATATCTAGCCTTGTGTTAACTAGTTATCTCAGGCTGCCTATGACACTTCTGTACTTTGTCTTGTCAACAGGTAGTGATTTTTCATTCTTGCTCAACCTCAGCCTATTCTCCATTGGCACATGAGAAGGATTGCATCCTTTCATGCCTGCATTTTCAAGAATCTTTAGGGCATATGAGCTCTGACACAATGTTGTCACTCCTGGTTTCTGATCAACCTAAATACCTAGATAATAGGTAAGCAGTCCCAAGTCACTCATACTAAAGCTCTTCTTCATTTCCTTCTTAAATTCTTCAATTGTCACTTCACTTGATCCTGTGATTATCAGATCATCTACATACACACCTACCAGCAAATAGCCATGTTTATCTGCTCTTTTGTAGACAACATGTTCCAAAGGATTTCTCACAAAACCAAGTTTCAGTAACTCACTGTCCAACTTTGCATTCCAAGCTCTTGGAGCTTGTCGAAGTCCATACAGTGCCTTTTTCAGCTTTAGTACCTTTCCACTGCTTCCCTTGACAACAAATCCTGGAGGTTGTTGAACATACACCTCCTCTTTCAGATCACCATTTAGGAATGCTGATTTTACATCCATGTGATGCACCTGCCAACCATTCTAAGCAGCCAATGCAATTAGCAGTCTGACAGTCTCAATCCTTGCCACTGGGGCAAACACCTCATCAAAGTCCACCCCCTCAAGCTGAGCATATCCCTTCACCACCAGTCTAGCTTTGTATTTTGTAATGTTTCCCTCAGGATCTTTCTTCACTTTATACACCCACTTTAGCCCAATGGCCTTGTGGTCTGATGGCAAGGTTGACAACTCCCAAGTCTTGTTGGCCTGAATGGAATTCATCTCAGTCATCATAGCATCCCTCCAACACTCATCTGCTAGTGCCTGCTCCACACTCCTAGGTTCTTCTGTAGCAAAGTAACACAACCCACTGTATTCAAAGCCATAGATCTCATCTGTAGTGTCATTCAAATTATCAATAGTTCTGAACCTCCAATTGGCACTCCATCTGAATCCACTGAATCTCTAGTAGGTGGTGTTGCAAACTTTACTCCCTGTCCAAAAGGACTCCCTGGTGGTGTGGACTGATCTGCACTAGCACTAGACTCAGTGTTGATTGACCACTGACTCTGGGCAGGTGAGCCTTGATGTTCATTTTCAGGTTCTAGTAAATCTTCAGCTGCTGCTGCATTCTGTTGGTCAGTTACCGTTCCTTGTTCGACAACAGTGTAGAACTCCACATCAAACACTGATGTCATTGGATCCTCTTGAGCATGTGGCTTCCAATCCCAGCCCTTGCTCTCCTCGAATATAACATCACGAGAAATGTGCAACCTCCTCGAGATTGGATCATAGACCCTATATCCCTTTGTCCCTGTTTCATATCCGACAAATACCATCTTGATCGATCTGTCAGACAATTTGGACACACCAAGACCTGCAACCTTCACATTTGTAATACACCCAAATGTGCGAATATGATGGACCTTGGGCTTGCGATTGTGCCATGCTTCAAATGGGGTTCTACCCTTTAGTCTCTTGGTCGGGGCTTGATTCAGCAGATAAACTGCTATTGATACCGCTTCCCCCCAGAACTCACCCGGAACTCCCTTGCTCTTGAGCAGACACCTAGCCATTTCCACCACCGTGTGATTTCGATGCTCAACAACGCCGTTTTGTTGCGGTGTATATGGTACTGTTGTGAAGTGCTTCACTCCTCGCTCATCACAATACTGCTTGAACTCAATTGAGTTGAACTCCCCCCTCGGTCACTTCTGAAAGCCCGGAGTTTGCAGTCTCATTCATTTTTAGCTAAGGACTGCACCTTCTTGAAACATTTGAATGCTTCATCTTTGGTTGTTAGGAGCTCAACCCACATGTATCGAGTATGATCATCAACTATCAAGAGAAAATAATTCTTACCACCGGCTGTACTTGGCTTGATCTTCCCACAAAGATCCGCATGAGCAAGGTCTAAAGGTTTCTCTGCCCTGTAACTTGCAACTTGTGGAAATGCAAATCTATGCTGTTTGCCAAGTGCACGGCTATCACAGAATTGTTCTACTCGATCCAACCTAGGTAGGCCTTCCACCATACCTTTTGTTCCCAGCTCTCGGAGCGCTCTGAAATTCAGGTGGCCGTAGCGCCCATGCCAGAGCCAAGCACTATCATCTGCCTTTGCCATGAGGCACACTGGAGCTGCAAGCTTCATCTTTAGCAAATATAGACGATTCTTGATACGAGGTGCCCATGCCAACAGTGAGCGTTCAGTGTCAAACACATCACAGTAACCATCCTCAATGACAATTTTGCAACCCCCTTCCTCCTAGACTGACAATACTGCTTTTCAGTTTCAGAATGTAATATACTTCAGAAAGTACCTTGTGCCCATTCTGCTTGGTTTGGAGTAGCACCGATCCGATGCCTTCGATGTTGACAAGCGATCCATCGCCGTGCCCACCGACGTGTCTAGCAACGTGAGCGCCTCGCGCCGCCCGGTCATGTAGTTGCTGGCTCCCGTGTCGAGGACCCACACATCCTTCTCTGCATCATGGTCTTGCTCCCCGTCTCTTGGATGCACCTTCTTTTCATTGAGATGCACGATATGGCACGTCATGTCCCTCTGTTCTGGCTCGACGTCGTGTGCGTTGAGGCCCACAACGTTCACCATGGCTAGCAGGATCGATGGGTGATCGACATCAGCTTGGGCATGATGTGCCTCTTCCTTGCGCTCCTTCTTAGGCTTCTTATAGTCCTCGGCCCAATGACCATAGATGCCATAGTTTCTGCAGTGCCTTTTGTGTCTTGGCGTGCCCATGGACATCAACTTCATGACGGGCTCCTTCTTGTTGACGCGATCACCGAGTTCTCCACGCCCGCTGCCACCACCGGTCTTTGGCTTCCAAGACTTCTTCCCGGCCCCCCCAGATGAAGAAGAGGACTCCGGCATGAGACGGTGCCGGTACTTGTGCACCCACTCCTCCTTCGAGAGCAGCAGATTGCCAACCTTCTTGGTGACGGCCCCGATCCCAAGGCGATCTTCTGCCATCTTGAGCCGCCCGACCATTTCCTCAATGGTCAGGGTCTTGAGATCGAGTAGAGTCTTGTTGACACCGTTTTTTGACACGTGTCAATATGGACCGAAAACT
>CM041633.1:18428451-18524238 GCA_023333625.1 Bothriochloa decipiens
CGGGTATTAGCCCGGTGTGTTTGCAGATATAATTTTGCATCAACAAGTCTCAATCAGGATTGCGATCTACGCGTAACGTTGGGCTAGAACGCGCAACATCTTCTTTACCACTCGGGCGCCGTCGATGCTCTCACCAGATGTGCGCAGGTCCGTCGATGCTCTCACCAGATGTGCGCAGGGCGAACTCGTCCACCATCTCGGAATCCTTGAACTTTATGTTCTCGAATTCCTTCAACAGGCGTTGAGCATTGGCCTCCTTCATACGATCAGTGCCGACCCTCATGCTCTTCACCGCCTCCCATGCCTCCTTGATGGTTTTCTTTGCGCCGAGCAGCATCCACATCTCTGGTGGCATGAAACGCAGGATGCCGGCCATGGCCTGCCGGTCCCGCGATCTTTTCACACCTTCACTGCCAGGATCAATGGTGTCCCAGATCTCAAGGGTCTCGAAGTTACATTGAAGCAACATCACCCACTCCGCATAATTCGAGCGGGTGAGCATTGGCCACATGAGCGAGCTCTCGCGAACCCGCTCTCCCACGCCGCCGGACGTTCCCATGTCACCCATCTCCTCCGCCGCCGGGCTCCTCCGAGGGATGACGAATTTCTTCCGGGCTGGCTCGCGTGGTGGGCTCACCGAGCCACTATATAACATGCAATGCTCTGATACCAAATGTTAGCGCCGTGTGCCGGAATGGCTGTCACGACAGCGATCGACAACGCCGGCGAGCTCTCGGTTCTCTCAGAACGCGCGCGCACACACACACACAGAACGCACAAGAGAGAATGTTTCTGCCGCACAATGCCTCAGCTCTTTTCGGATCGTTCTTGCTTCTTATTCATTCGGTGGTTACAGGACTTTGCGGTCCACGATCTCCCCACCACGCCCGCGCACGCTGCGTCGTGCCCGCCTAAAGCACGGAGACGTTTTACATACGTGCGTGACGGTTAGCTACTCCACCGCACCGTGAACGCAGCACGGCTCTGGTGTTTACACCGAAGTTCATGCAGCTACTAAACTTAGGAGTTCAACTAGTGGATGATAAGCAAACATGCAAATGCATCTAAACTTAGTTACATCATGCTCATGATCGTACACGGGATTATATTCAACACTACGCTGTTTTCTGACAGGAGGCGTCACCGTCGTCGTTTCAGGCGCCTCCTCGAAGGACTGCCTTGACCACTTCTTGACAAGCGTCATCACGCTGGCCTTGGGCGCCATCATCATACCGGATGCCCTACGCGGTGGCAACGGGGGCTTCCTCATGCCATGAAACGAGGAATCGTTGCGCGGTGGCACACACAATTGCCCGTTTGCCCCCGTCCCCGTGAGCCGCCGCGGCGCGGGAGGGTCCTCGTCGCACGACCAGGATGAACGCCACCTGCGCTCGGCAGGGAGGACCTGCAGTTCCTTGCTGCCGTCCACGGCGCCCATGCGACCGAGCGGCCGGGGCACCGGCCTGATGCCGACGACGACAAGGTGCGTCGCCTGCAGTTCCTTGCTGCCGTCCACGGCGCCCATGCGACCGAGCGGCCGGGACACGGGCCTGATGCCGATGACGACAAGGTGCGGCGCCTGCGCCGGGGAGGCCGACCTTTCCAAGAAGAAGTGCTCGAACCTGACGAGGTGGCAGACTCGAGTTTCCCGGAGCGTACCAGGTGGGAATCCACCGCGGGCAGCACGGCGGTGACCCAGTGGGACGCGTCGGAGAGCTTGACTGCGAACTCGTCGGTCTCGGGCAGCAGGGTGGTCTCGTCCAGGCTCCTGGGTAGATTCCCGTGAACTGGAGCACCGCGTGCGGGTCGGCTTGGCGCACCTCGTTGACCTCCATGCCTTGAAGTAGTTCGGCCAGGACGCCGGGCAATAGTGGCCACGGCGTCATCATCTTCCAGTGAGATCTGAAATAAATTAAATATTTGTTACCAGAAAGCACATCTTCAATCCAATGAGAACTAGAAAAGAAAAGAAATCTAAATCCAGTACGTACCTCTGAGCAATCAGGTCGGATGCAGTCGGCGAGGCGTGGGGACGTCTGCACTGCACTGCACTGCACTGCACTGCACCTCCTCACCTCGTAGGCAACAGGATCCAAGGGAGTGTTAACGGTCTTGTTCGGCTTCTTCGTTGTCTTCAAATAAGTCGGGAGTGTTATAACGGTCTTCTTAGTCTGCGTATAGTGCCTGCATGGTGTTAGTTCCCAAAAGACAGGCTATTCGTTGCCAGCCATTAGTTTACTAGCTCCTCAATCTCCCGTTGCTGTTGTCAACAAAAAAAAAAAAAAGCTCTCCTCTCTCCTCTTGCTTGTAGGCATGGTGACTGGGCACGATTGCCATGTGCTTCGACACATCTATATATATATATATATATATATACCTCTAACCTGCACACTGTGATTCATTAGTGGATGCATGCTAAGCATTCTCCGATCTTCCTCTTTCACTTCAATCGCACGGATGCCTCTCCGTGGAAGCATCCTCCGTTTCCCATCTGATTACCGGTAGAAACTAGAAATAATTTCGCTTTGGCAATCACACGGCCGCTTGGAATGGATACATATAGATCGATATAGACCGATGTGATGGGGCACGGTCGCTGTTGGAGTACCGGAAGCACATGCATTGATTTTTTGAGGCATTTTGCAATGGTATGGAACATACCAATTATCAATGATAGTTCCTGGTACTCTTATATTTTATATTTTCTAGCAATAATTAATTGAGGAAGAACATTTATAAAATGTTGTTTTTTGTAATCTAAAAAATGTAATATTTGTTATACAGGGCATATTGGTAAATTGGCCCTTTCATACTTGGCAGCACATGTGATCCGCCACCGCCGTGCTACGCACGGGCGAGACGCCCACCACCGCCACTTATACTCAGGCCAGGTACCACGTCCGCTGCCGCCACCAGCTTCATCTTAGGCCGTAGTGCCTCCACCACCATCGCTGATGACCTCCAGTTGCAGAACTATCTTTCTATCTGTTGATCAGCTAGTTGCAGATTTTATTTTTGTTTTCTATTCTACTGCAATGTCAGCCACACTTCCCCTAGGACTCAGTATGTAGGCGCAAATGCTAGGTTCATCTTTCTAATTGGTACATTTTTTTGAAACGAGGAGCGTTGTATTACTCCTCTGTCACAGCCAAATCACTAGACATTGTACCCTCAAAATATTGAGATACAATATCCCAAGTGGTTTGCACACCACCAGGCATTGTACAAAGCGAACTCATGTGTTAATTTATTACAGACACGAGGGCAGTAACTAATGACACAAGTTGAGTACTCCATCGTCTTCAGATGAATGATTTCAGTAATAATGCTGCTCCTCGATGATAACTGGTTATCCTCTCTTTCTATAGCCGCTTTCATCGTCTGGGCATCTGTTTCAAGGACAACTTGAGTCATTTCCAGTTGTGCTGCCATCTTCATTCCTTCCAGGCATCCTAGTAACACAGCATTAAATGCATTTTCGTGGAAAGCTTCACTGCCTGCTACAGCTTTCGCTACTGCTCCTTGATCATCCCAGATAACATATCCCCATCCTCCTACACCAGTAATCGAAATGAACGCTCCATCAGTGTTAACTTTAAGCATCCCATGCTGTGGCCTGCTCTCCTCCTCTGACAAAAATCCGACAACAGCGATGGCAGCTCAGGTTTCTTCAGTCTATCATCCCGGGCAGCCACCACATAAGCTACATCTCGGCCAGCTCTCCTTCTTCCTTCCTCCGTTTTTTTTTCTCTCGTCCCACCACAACCAAAGCAATGTCACAACAGTCGATTGCTGCTGTGCTTCGAGTCTGAGAAATCTTCTCCATCATTTCGATAGAAGAGCACACAGTTACAGATCACAGCGTACCTCTTCCATGTTGAGCAGTAGGGACAGCCAAAGTATTGTGGTTCATCCTCCAGAGAAAATGTTTCGCTTTCGGGGGGGGGGGGGGGCCGGGGGACAGTCAATTTGCCAGTCTCCTCCAAAAATCATCCATGCCTCGACTCCCACCAGCTGAGCTCTCCTTGTCATGACCCTATGCACTCTATAAGCCGGTTTCATAGAGAACAACCGATTATGCACTCTATAAGCCGGTTTCACAGAGAACAACCGGCCCTTGCTATGGAAGTGCCATCCAAAAAATATCACCCATCTCCACAGGGAGCCACTAGTGGGCTCGACCTAATGAGGTTCACATCTTCTTGACAAAAGGTTTGATAAATGTTGGGAGAGCCCATATTCTAGTGGGCTGGCTCTCCCAGAAGAGGCCCAATAGGAGCTAGAGTCCTAACTTGTCAATTCGACCCCCACCGTGGGGTCGCTTGTGAACTGCCGCTTGCCTATATAAATACCAAGAGGAGGGCAAGGAGAGGTTCTAGACTCTCTCTCTATTCCAACCCTAGTTCTTGCAACTATTTTTGTACTGTTCATTCAAGTGGCCTAAGGTAACCTGCACGCCCCGAGGCACGGAGACCAAAGAAACCTTCGATGCGCCGTTAGATACCTCCACCCGATGCCTTGTGGCCTCCGCCGCGCTTCCTACTCTTCACTGTGCCCCGGAGGGAAGGACCTCCGTCGGTTTCCTGGAGACCTCCGCCGGACTTCTCGCATGGCACAGCCCGTCAATGGAGGAAACCTCCGCTGGCTCTCTGGTTACCTCCGCTCATCTCCCGGAGGTGGAGGTCCCGACCCAAATCAAAGGCCTCCGCTCACCCCTCTCACTCTTGTTGGTACCCAAAGTTCCAACAGTGGCGCCAGCACAGCCCGTCAACGGAGGAAACCTCCGCTGGCTCTCTAGTTACCTCCGCTGTCTCTCTGGTTAGCTCCGCTCATCTCCCAGAGGCGGAGGTCCCGACCACAAATCAAAGGCCTCTACTCACCCCTCTCACTCTCGTTGGTACCCAAAGCGCCAACTGTGGCACCCACCGTGCTCGGCACAAAACTTTGTGAGAGTCGGAAGTTGGGACCTTTGTGAACAGGACATATTCGGGACTTTCTCCTGCGAGTTGTCTTTGGGGGACCTTCTTGTTGGGTTATGAGGGTGCTACACTAGCCAGAAAACAAAACTTTTCTACCTCATAAACTAGGATCTACTGCTAGTTATAGGTTATGGGATTACCACTAGACGCGCAGGTGCAGCGGAATATGACTCGATGTAGTCGTACGCGTCGTAGTAGGTAGTGCAGTTGCGTGGACGTCCATCACGTCAACCCTGTCGCGCGGTTCATCCCAGCGCTCCAGATGCAGCACCTCCGAGGAATCCCACACGTGCAGGGAAGAAGCGATGCACCTCCGGACTACTAGGTCCACGAGGAGCAGAAGGCACGAGCGTGGGGAGGGCGACGATGGCTATTCAAGGCGTGTAACCTCCTGGCCGCGCCCCTTCCCCTTACTTATATAGGCATCCCCAATGTGCTCACGAGTTGGAGGCCCATTAGTAACCCTAAGCCTTGCCTAACTCGGGAGGCTTCTAGCCCCTTAAGCGTGTGACCCTATGGGTTCACGCACACGTTGACATGGGTTGAGTACTCCTACTCGCCCAATAGTTGACAGCGGCCTCTAGCAACGTGTGACAACTCCTATGTGCACGCAAAGATCATATCAGATGAACCACTATGACCACATACAAGTTATTCCCTTTGCCACACGATATATGGTTCAACTCGTGGGTTAACACTTAATCCAAGCACGGCCATGCATTTGTTGATCCAATCACTTGAGTGATCCAGTGATATCTCTCTCATGTAGAGAGGGGTAAATTTCATCTTGATTGTCTATGTCTCATAGCATGCTTCCCGACCACCCGAAGACCACCTTTATAACTACCCAGTTACGGAACAGCGTTTGATAGTCCCTAAGTAGGCCGTTTCACATCTTGAGTACATACCACAATCTCAGGTCTAAGGACATAACATATATGACATGAATAGAGACTTTCTCATGTCGGGTCAGTCTAGTCTACATGTCTCACATGTGCCCACATTATTAGTTTGACATCTCCATGTCCATGACTTGTGAAACATAGCCATCAACTAATACATGTGCTGGTCTAATATTCAAGTGTGTTCTCACAAGAACGCCGATCAGGGACAACTTTAGAATAACCATTCAAGTAATTAAGTTCCACAAACAATTCACATAATTGCCAATCAACACAAGTTGTCTATAATGGATATTCAATGAACACTTAATGCATGTCATAGATACAACTGGAATATCATCATCTCTATGATTACCTCTAGGGCATAATCCCAACAGTCTCCCACTTGCACTAGAGTTGATCTCTAAGATTTCTAATCCCCATAGACCTCATGTGCGCCTCATGCTTAGGCTGTGGAAGAGCCTTTGTCAAAGGATCTGCTACATTCAAATCCATATGTATTTTGCACAATTTGATCTCTTCTCGTTTCACAAACTCTCAAATGAGATAAAACTTCCGCAGTACATGTTTGTTCTTCTGGTGATCCCTAGGCTGCTTAGCCTGTGCAATCGCCCCATTGTTATCACAATGTAAATTTAATGGGCCCGACGCATTCAGAAACACACCAAGCTCAATGAGGAACCTCCTCATCCAAACACCTTCCTTTGCAGCGCTAGAAGCTGTAATGTACTCAGCTTCAGCTGTAAAATCGGACACCGTCTCCTACTTGGAACTTTTCTAGTTAACTGCACCACCATTTATTGTGAACACAAAACCTAATTGAGATAGTGAATCATCCCCGTCGGTTTGGAAGCTAGCATCGGTGTAACCGTTTACAACGAGCTCCTCTTCACCTCCATAGATTAGGAACACATCCTTGGTTTGGAAGCTAGCATCAGTGTAACCATTTACAACGAGCTCCTCTTCACCTCCATAGATTAGGAACACATCCTTAGTCCTTCGTAAGTACTTAAGAATATTTTTAACCAACATCCAGTGACTCTCACCAGGATTGGCTTGATACCTGCTCGCAACACTTAGAGCATAGGCTACATCTGGATGAGTACATATAATGGCGTACATGATGGAACCAACTGCCAAAGCGTATGGAACCTTACTCATGCGCTTGCGCTCAGCATCAGTGGAAGGACACTGCTTATCACTGTAGCACACACCATGTGACACAGGCAAGAACCCTTTCTTGGACTGTTCCATGTTGAACCTCTTCAACATCTTGTCAATGTAAGTATCCTGGCTTAATCCTATCAGCCTTCTCGACCTATCTCTATAGATCTTAATACCCATTTAGAAAGGCTATTTTAACATCCATCTGCCATATCTCATAATCGAAATATGCAGCAATTGTTAGAATGATCCGGATAGATTTAAGCATCGCTACCGGCGAGAATGTCTCGTCGTAGTCAACCCCTTGAACTTGCCGAAAACCCTTTGCGACAAGCCGAGCTTTATAGACATGAATATTTCCGTCCATATCCTTCTTCTTCTTAAAGATCCATTTGCACTCAATGTGTCTAACCCCATCAGGTGGATCAACCAAGTTCCAAACTTGATTGTCTCCCATGGAATCTATCTCGGATCTCATGGTACTTTGCCATTTCTCAGAATCTGGATCCATCATAGCTTCTGCATAATCCGCAGGTTCGTCATTGTCTAACAATAACAAATCCCCACGCAATGCGCGAAGTCTCGCTGATCTTCGTGGTTGTGGTGGTGTGTCCACTGCCATGGGTGTCTCAACTTGCTCTGCTACATTAGCATCACTCGTAGAGTCAGTCCCTACTGGCTCATCTTGAACTTCTTCAAGATACACCTTTTGTCCATTATTTTCTCTTTTGAGAAACTCTTTCTCTAAGAAAATACCATTTTTAGTAACAAACACTTTGCCCTCTGACCAGTTATAGACATAATACCCTAAAGTTTCCTTCGAATATCCCACGAAAAAGCACTTGTCTGATTTGGTTGTTAGTTTATCTGATATAAGTCGTTTGACATAAACTTCACAACCCTAAATTTTCAAAAAAGACAAACTGGGACTCTTACCAGTCCACATCTCATATGGTGTCTTAACTACGGACTTAGATGGAACCCTATTCAATGTGAAAGCAGCTGTTTCTAGAGCATATCCCCAAAACATTAAAGGTAGGTCCGACTAGCTCATCATAGACAGAACCATGTCCAACAAGGTCCGATTACATCGCTCAGACACGCCGTTTCTCTGTGGCGTTCCGGGTGACATAAGCTGTGGAACAATTCCACAACTCTTAAGATGATTGCTAAACTCGTGACTTAGATATTCACCTCCACGATCAGATCACAAGGCCTTGATCTTCTTGTCACGTTGATTCTCTACTTCATTCTGAAATTCTTTGAACTTTTCAAATGTTTCAGACTTATGCTTCATCAGGTAGACATATCCATATCTACTAAACTCATCAATAAAAGTTATGAAGTATTGAAATCTGCCTCTAGCTGTCGTGCTCATTGGTCCACATACATCAGTATGTACAAGTTCCAACAAGTTAGACGCCCTCTCAGGAAATCCTTTGAATGGCGCCTTGGTCATCTTGCCTAGCATACAAGCCTCACATGTCTCGTATGATTCAAAATCAAACAAAGTTAGAAGACCATCATCATGGAGCCTCTTCATGCGATTCTCACTTATATGACCCAAGCGACAATGCCACATATAGGTAGGACTTAACTCATTAAGCCGATGCTGTTTAGCACTAACATTACACATAGGTGCATCATCAAGATTTAAAATAAATAACCCATTCACAATGGATGCAAAAGCCACAAACATGTCATTCTTGGAGATCACACAACCATTATCTTTACTCGCAAAAGAATAACCATCCTTCATCAAACATGAAGGTGATATAATGTTTTAACTTAAGCTAGGAACAAAATAACAATTATTCAATTCCATGATAAATCCTGATGGCAGGTGAAGTTGCATCGTCTCGACGTTCAACGCAGCAACTCTTGCATTGTTGCCCACACGGAAGTCAACCTTTCCCTTTTTCACGCTTCTACTTCTTATCATTCTCTGTATCGTATTGCAAATATGAGCAATCGATCCGGTATCAAATACCCATGAATTGATATAGGAGTTAGCGAGAAAAATGTCCGTAACATGAACAACAAGGGTACAAGTAGCAGTAATACCTTTATCGCCGCCATCCTTCTCTAAGGACGCCAAGTACTTCTTGCAATTCCTTTTCCAGTGACCTTTCCCCTTACAATAAAAGTAGTCTGAATTTGCAGATGGTCCAGCCTTGGTAGCAGATGGGTTTGGCTTAGAGATCTCATCTTTAGCCTTGCCCTTCTTCTTCCTCCAAGAATTGCCCTTTCTCTTAAAATGAGGTCTGTTCTGGATCGCCAACACTTGGCTACTACCAGCACCTTTCTTGATGTCGGCTTCTGTAGTTTTTAGCATGCCACACAGTTCACTCAAGCCTCTCTTCGCCCATGCATATGGTAGTTCAAGATGAAATTTCCATAGCTGGGCGAAAGAGACGAGAGGATAAAATTAGTAGCCAAATCTTGGCCGATTGGGAAGCCTAGCTTCTCCAACCTTTGAGTGTAACCAATCATCCTGATTACGTGTGGTCCTACTGCTGCGCCCTCTGTAAGCTTGGTTTCCACAAGCGCCTTAGAGACATTGAACCTTTCAGTCCTGGCCTACGTGTGAAACATCTCCTCAAGCGCTACGATCATATCATTCGCTGAGTGATTGTTATCGAAATGCATCTGTAGATTAGATTCCATACAAGCAAGCATAAGGCAACTCACTTCAAGATCAGCATTGTATGCTTTCTTGTAAGCGGCTCTTTCAACAGCAGGTGCATTTTCTCTAGGCTCATCTGGTAATGGGGTGTCTAGAATATCTTTCTTTTTCTTAGCCCTGGGAATAATTCTCAGGTTACGGATCCAATCCACATAATTTGTTCCATTCAACTTATCTTTCTCAAGAATTGTACGCAAAGAAAATGGTTGATTGCGAGAGGCCATCTACAACAAAAGTAATGCAAAATACTAAGACAATGTATCCATGAAGGAGTAAATTATATCAAACAGAATATACTCCCACTAAAATCAATATCCCTCAATTGATACTTAGTGATTCAAGACCCACAACTAACATCCTAACCAGTGAGCTTTAGCATATGACTCATATGACACCTTGCTAATCATATCTCATATGACTCTTGTTGTTGGGCTAGTATCCCTATGCCAAGCACTCAACCTTACCATGCTTCAAGATCCCTAACCGTTAGGATGACCTTGTTCAAGTAACCAAACCTTCTTGCAGTAAGTATCCGATACGAACCTGCCTAGTCGAGAAAAACCAGTGGCACCCTAATTTCATAGACCCACCACCGATTGTACAAGACTTATGATAGTGCAAGGTTTGGGGAAGTATTCAACTTAAACATTGCCAAGGGATCGTTCTACTTCACTACCGCACTGATGTAGACAAAACATAATAGCATGTGAAAGTAGAACAAATAATGAGAATCACATTCACACATAGTGACATGGTATGGCCCTTTAATAAATGGTGATCTCCATCTCCATCATCTTTCCCATCATGGTGATCTCCATCTCCATGATCCATGTGTGCCATCCTTCTTATGATAAGTCCTCCAAGAACTATCTTGCTGCAAGCTATACTAATTACATAGTCACAAGATCACAAGATGGCGCGCAGGCCAATACATCAAATGGCAACAAATATGGCTCCAGCCGTGTTGCTTACATGACACGCAGGCCATGAAGAATTACATACATACACATGGACCATACCAATCACATTATATCCTGCAAAAACAAGTCAGGCGTAGAACGATTCTATGCGCTATGACAGGTAGCAACGGTGGCACCCTGAAAACCACACGGGATTACACAGATCGCATCTATGGAATCGCTATAAAAATCTCATCAGATTGATCTCATCAACCTGAATCCGAACCATTCGGAGTCCCTCTATTTTCACTAGATCAATCCCATTGATCTATGCCCAACATGTATGGTCTTACGTGTATCACTTAACTCAGGTGGCGGATTAAACCGACCGGTATGAGTACATCGTTACACGGCCACGCAACAAAAGCATGAAAACAGATTAAGTTTCCATCTACCACCCCGCATCATAAATAGATCTAATCAATATGTGCAACCAAACCTAGTAGATCGCATCTACTATTCCTGCATATCAACTATATGCCCAAAACCGAACCTATAACGAGGCAATAACAGCTCCGATACCACTGTTGGGTTATGAGGGTGCTACACTAGCCAAAAAAAACTTTTCTACCTCATAAACCAGGATCTACTACTAGTTACTGATTACAGGATTACCACTAGACGCGTAGGTGCAGCGGAAGATGACTCGATGTAGTCATACGTGTCGCAGCAGGCAGTGTAGTTGCGTGGTCATCCATCACGTCAAACCCCTCGCGCGGTTCATCCCAGTGCTCCAGATGCAGCACCTCCGAGGAATCCCACACGTGCAGGGAAGAAGCGATGCGCCTCTGGACTGCTAGGTCCGCGAGGAGCAGAAGGCGCGAGCGTGGGGAGGGTGACGACGGCTGTTCAAGGCCTGTAACCTCCTGGCCGCGCCCCTTCCCCTTGCTTATATAGGCGTCCCCATTGAACTCACGAGTTGGAGGCCCATTATTAACCCTAAGCCTAGTCTAATTCGGGTCCAACCCGAATTAGGCTTCCAGCCCCTTAAGCGTATGACCCTATGGGTTCACGCACACATTGACATGGGTCGAGTACTCCTACTCATCCAATAGTTGACAGCGGCCTCTAGCATGGCGTGACAACTCCTATATGCACGCAAAGATCATATCAGACGAACCACTATGACCACATACAAGTTATTCCCTTTGCCACGCGATATATGGTTTAACTCGTGGATTAACACTTAACCCAAGCACGGCCATGCATTTGTTGATCCAATCACTTGAGTGATCCAGTGATATCTCTCTCGCGTAGAGAGGGGCAAATTCTATCTTAATTGTCTATGTCTCATAGCATGCTTTCCGACCACCCGAAGACCACCTTTATAACTACCCAGTTACGGAGCAGCGTTTGATA
Source organism: Bothriochloa decipiens (assembly GCA_023333625.1). Taxonomy (NCBI): domain Eukaryota; kingdom Viridiplantae; phylum Streptophyta; class Magnoliopsida; order Poales; family Poaceae; genus Bothriochloa; species Bothriochloa decipiens. The sequence continues at coordinate 18,440,501 of CM041633.1, forward strand.
GTCCCTAAGTAGGCCGTTTCATATTTTGAGTACATACCACAATCTCAGGTCTAAGGACATATAGACTTTCTCATGTCGGGTCAGTCCAGCCTACATGTCTCACATGTGCCCATATTATTAATTTGACATCTCCATGTCCATGACTTGTGAAACATAGCCATCAACAAATACATGTGCTGGTCTAATATTCAAGTGTGTTCTCACAAGAACGCCGACCAGGGACAACTTTAGAATAACCATTCAAGTAATTGAGTTCCATAAAATAATTCACATAATTGCCAATCAACATAAGTTGTTTATAATGGATATTCAATGAACACTTAATGCATGTCATAGATACAACTGGAATATCATCATCTCTATGATTACCTCTAGGGCATATTCCCAACACTTCTCCTGCCGGCCTTCATCATACCTCCACTTCGTCATCGACCTTCGCCACCGGCCTTCGACCTTCGTCGGCAGACCTCCTCCTCTCGACCTCCGCCATCGTCCTGCTTTGGCGGACCTTCTCCGCCACGGACCTCCGCTTCAACAAACAACGGCATGCAAAACAACGGACGCTCGAGCATTTAGTGCCGGTATTGCTCGGAGCCTTCGACAACAACTAGACCAATTTCAGGCTTGAAGTTTTTATTTACTAACATTGGCTCGCAAAAACCAGTCCAACTATTTTGCTGCAGGTTTCCAAAAACCTCCGCCGCCACCTGGATCAGTGGGCAAAGGCACTATCTTTTCCAGCACCAAGGATACTAACCTCGAGAGCATGCAAAGCTAGGAACCCCTAAAGGTCTGCTAGTGAAGCAGCGTGGTGCACGTACAGCCCACGTAGAGCTCCGGCTCCACCACCTGAACGTGCCTGAACACAACTGGCCCCATCGAGATAAGTCATGCAAGCACTCCTATTTAATTTGCACAGATTATTTCTATCGAGCTACATATAGGTGAAGCTAGTGTAGCCTCCAGTCACATTGATATAACTACGTCTACATGCAAACACTCATGAAAGCGCAGAAGCTATGAAAGGAGCGAAGGTTCTTGAGTGATTTGTTTCTCTATGCTAAGCTAACCAACAGGAACGCAAGCATTTCTTTGGACTGAAGCAAATGCAGGAAACGTCTACGTTCTCTCTTTCGTCCGGGAGCTATGCCAAGGAAAAGCCTTGGGCGTGTCGAGCCGCCAGCAACATCACATGGCTGCCGTCCTCAGCAAGGCCTCCGGTAAACGCAGGGACCAGTTCATCCGCGCAGAATACCTTGAGTCATATCGACGATGCCCCGGCTGTAACACCTCCGACCAGCGACGACCGTGCTCACGCAGAGGCTGCAACACTTCCGGCCCAGTGACGACGTGCCCGCGCGGAGGCCGGAGGGTACATCGACCTCCGCCATGACTCCTTGCCCGCGCGGATGCCGGAGGCCACGTCGACCTCCGCCACGACTCCATGCCCGCGCGGAGGCCGGAGGCTACATCGACCTCCGCCACGACTTCATGCCCGCGCGGAGGCCGGAGGCTACATGGACCTCCGCCACGACTCCATGCCCGCGCGGAGGCCGGAGGCTACGTCGACCTCTGCCACGACTCCAGGACAACTCCGACAGACCATGCCCACACGGATGCCGGAGGCGACGTCGACCTCCGCTATGCCTTCACCGCAACTTCAGGATAAACTCGGGCGACCGCGCTCACGCGGAGGCTACGTCCTCCACCGCGACTATAGGACAACCACCGCCTCTGATCCGCCGCTCCCTCCATCGATGACCATACGGAGGCAACGCTTTTGTCTTCTGGCGGTCTGTCCCAGCGCCGTTTGCGCCCGTGCGGAGGCTGTCACGACCTAGCCAGCCAAAGTTGCCTTCAGCACAGATAAGTGTTTTGAGATTTCTGCTATCGGAAACTTGAGTCCTCCGTCAATTACAGTTTTTCTTAAGTATTCTGGGAAACCTACAGTGCAGAACATTGCTGCATGATGGTTTGTCCGTGTGCTAACCAGAAGCCTCCGCAAGGATTTCCATTTGTAACATGTACAGGTCACTAATGATTATCATATTACATCTCGGTATGAGAAGGCCAGGTCATGGCAACCAAGGTCGCGCGTACGAACGCGTGATACTCTGCTTGCTGGCTGCGGCCTCCGCTCCGCCCGGGCCGCCGTCTCCGCACATGCCCTCGACTCCGGCGGAATCCCCTCGATGCCTGCGACGATGCACCCTCAACCTCAACCTCTACAACGCTGGCAGTTTTGCACCACTCGGAATCCTTCGCCTGCCACGCTGCCTGGCGACGTACTCGTCGTGCACCCATCGGGATGCGTCGCGTTCGCCGCCAGCCGTGCGGAGGTGCTTGCCAGCAGCAACTATCGAAGGGTCACAATTGGTCCAGTCGAGATCATCCAAGTCTCCGCATTACCCACCGGATAGAATGCAAGCCCAAAGGAGCCTCCGACCAGAGCGGCGGAGGTCCGGGACCAAGATAAGTAATCCACACAACTGATCATGTTTTAAGCAAAGCTTATATATGCATAGGTTGATAAAAAAAATAATAAACAGGCCTCATTCTCTCATGTGGCATCTCAATTAGTTGAAAAAGCTAAAGCCGCAAAGTTTCACTCGTAAAATTCTACAAGCTCATTCTCACATGAGCTTTGAACCTCCGGTCACAGTATTTTTTTTCTACATGCTACGTGCTAACCAAGAGACCATGCAGTTTCTTGTACGTAATGTGTGCAGGTCATGAATTTATCATAAAAGAGGCAGTATCATATTCTTAGTTTTGCACATCTCTCGAAAGCCAGAACTTCAGAACTGGACTATTTTAGTCAATCTGGGTTCTTGGATTTCTGAACTCTGGGCAGCAGCGAAATGTCTCTCTTGACAAGTAGAGCCAAGCAGCTAACGTATTCTCCGCGTTTCTACTGCTCTCTGGGCCGTTTGCCTAGGCAAAGGTTATAACCACTAACGCATAAGAAGCACACGTAACAAAACATTCTGTGGCTCTTACGCAAGTATATATAACACTATAATCTACCATGCATGTACATTTAAAATAAAGTAGTCACTACTACTGTTTGCCTTAATATCATGGCGAAGGCCTAAGAATTTTTCAAATACTCTTTACCTTGGCTCGAAAACCATATATTTCATTCATTTATCTACCTCCAGCCATGGCATAGGTTTCTTATCTTTTTGCAGCTTCAAATTCTTATAGCCTCCGACCAAAGGTATCAAACTAGCATAAGCATAACATAATACTTTTCATCATTTTAAGGCCTAATAAATTTTGCCTTGCGATTTATCTCAACACATTCTTGATCTAACGTTTCCCTCTCGAGGCAAATTCTGAAAACCAACCTTCGTGAACAACTTTGTCACCAATGTGACCAACATGGTTGTTGTGGCTTTTGCCATGCTAAAAGCATTGCCTGAGGGGCTATACATGCTTAGCCCAAGTCGGCCAACTTAAAAGATTTTTCTATTACTTTTGAACATCAGTTTGATACTAACATGTAGGACACCACCGCCGTAAGTATCTCTTATCCTTCGAAGCTAACCCACGTCATAGAATATCTTTCATTGTTATATGCATATTTTCCTCTTCCCATGCCGAATCAACCAGCCGTTCCTATTAGTTGTTCAATCTTCGTTTCATATTCGTTTAACAGCTCTTGGGTTCAAGTAGGTTGATACCATCCATCATCGGTTCTCATGGAATATTCAACATTTGTCAGATAGCTCAGTGATCCTCTATCGGTCAATAATTTTCACGTGTCAGTGACCTTCCTCAGTCAATGGTTTTCTTCATGTAGTGGCCTTCATCAGTTATTGCCTTTGAATAGTTAGTGGTTTTCTTTAGCCATTCAACGGTCAGTGGTTTTTCTTCAGTCAGTGACCTTCGTCGTTACTATCGTTCAACGGTCAATGGTTTTCACCGGTAATTGGCCTTCATTGTCTGTTTAGTGGACTTCATCTATTATTGGTCCTTGGCAGCCTTTGACAGTTATTGACCCAACTTAGTGGCCTTCATCTGAAGTTAGCAATCATTAGTCAATAGCCTTCATCAGTTACAGGCCTACGACAGTTGGTAAACTTTGACGGTCAGTGGCCTTTGTCAGATAATTGGTTTTCATCAGCAATAGACCTCCATCAACCGTCCAACATTTGAACCCTCTAATGCTAATGTTTTTCCTCTTTCTGCAGGTCATGTCGTTTACTTTTTCTATTTAAATTCTTATGATATGCATCAACCCAATGTTATTTGGTCTAGCCTTCGCAGGAAACTAATAATTTTTACTTTCAATACTACAAGTCACATCCATACCCATGGGCAGCCTTCGCAAGCCATCCGAAATCATAACCCTCACATTGAGAGCATTATTTCTTCTATGCAAAGCTGGTCTTTTGTTCAAACCCAACCAACATTCCTGCTGGGTGCAAGACATATTTACGTCCTGTAAATATTTTTGCGCAAATGCTTTCATTCTCATCATCATGTGTATGCATACATACATTTCAGCATTAATGCATTTGCACTACATGGCTAAGGCCACCTGGAAGAAGTTCCAAGACACGAGCACCAGGACTTTGCATAAAAATCCTAAAAAAAGTCCTGAATCAACACAGGCACCAGGTCACAAAGCTTAGACTTTCGTGCTATCTTCATGTATCAATTGAATGCCTAACAATTTTTCGCAGCAAATAGAATGCCAGAGTCTTTCTAAACATCGAAAGACTTGCAAAACAAGTTGATATTCGACAAAGCTATAACGCACAACCTAAATCCCTAAAACTGCAGGAGATCAACTCCGGTGCATTTTCACGCGACTTCTCCGACCTTCGACATGAGCCATCGATGTCTATATCAACATGACTTTCACCAAGCTCTTCAGCATGAGGGGCTTCGCCACCATCTTTGACGAGTTCACCAATATTCCCTCCACCAGCCTTCGCCAAGCAGCCTTGTTGAAGGGTCTTCGGCAAAACTGGCCTCCGACAACAGCACGAAAGGCTTCACCAATATCACCTTCGGTATCTACACCAAAATCGTCTCTGCCAAACTTTTTGCAGGAGGACCCTCGCAAAATAACACCAACAAACCTCTACAACGGCCTCCGCCAAAACTTTGGCAAGAGGTGCTTCACCGTCGTCTTCACCAGGGTCGGCTACACCTTCATCAACAATTCTGGCTCAAGGGGCTCACCGACATCTACTTTGACTGTTACAACTACATCGACAACACCAAGCATGGCTGGGTATTCACTCACGAGTGCCAGACAAGAGGGGCTAGGGGAGTGCACCAGAGGACCAGCATCTCCAGAGCATGACACTTTTGCCCGGCGCTCGTGAGCGAAAATTTGAAGTCGGAGACCTCCGATTGAGGAAAAGTCAGAGATGAAGAGCTCTACACAAGACGAAGTTAAAGACCTTCGCATCAAGAAAATTTGAAGTTGGAGACCTCCGATTGAGGAAAAGTCAGAGATGAACTCTACACAAGGCGAAGTCGAAGACCTCCACGTCAAGAAAATTTGAAGTCAGATACCTCCGATTGAGAAAAAGTTAGAGATGAAGAACTCTATACAAGGCGAAGTCAAAGACCTCCACATCAAGAAAATTTAAAGTCGGAGACCTCCCATTGAGGAAAAGTCAGAGATGAAGAACTCTACGCAAGGCAAAGTCGAAGACTTCCGCATCAAGAAAATTTGAAGTCAGAGACCTCCGATTGAAGAGAAGTCAGTGATGAACAACTCTGCACGAAGCAAAGTCAAAGACCTCCGCATCAAGAAGACTCAACATCGAAGACCTCCGTATGACGAAAAGTCGGAGAGATGAGGACCTTCACGTGAAGGAAGACCAAAGACCTTGGCATGAAGGAAAAGCAAGGACCTTCGTGCAAAGAAGCTATGAAGACAGTAGCTTCAAGTAGGAGCCCTAGAGACAAATACCTCCGTGCCAAGAAGGCCTGGGAGTTAGAACATGTACAGGTTAGAGTCATGCACGTGCTCTTTTCTTCATACCCTTTTTTTTAATAGGATTTTTGGGATGGAGTTTTAGCGAGACGTGCATGTTTGGGCTGCAAAGGACAATCTTTGCAACCAGTTCTCGAGTTGTATTGTGCCTCTTCATGTATGAGTAGCTACTAGGCCATGTAGTACCATCCATAACCTAGTAGTTGAGGGGCTACTATTGGGGGAGCCCATATTCTAGTGGGCTGGATCCCCCAAAAGAGGCCCAATTGGAGCTAGAGTCCTAACTTGTCAATTCGACCGCCACTGGGGGGTCGCTTGTCGCTTGTAAACTGCCGCTTGCCTATATAAATACCAAGAGAAGGAGGACAGGGAGAGGTTCTAGACTCTCTCTCTCTCTCTCTCTCTATTCCAACCCTAGTTCTTGCAACTGTTCTCATATTGTTCATTCAAGTGACCTAAGGTAACCTGCGCGCCTCGAGGCAAGGAGAGCGAAGAAACCTCCGATGCGCCATTAGATACCTCCGCCCGACGCCTTGTGGCCTCTGCCGCGCTTCCTACTCTTCACCGTGCCCTGGCGGGAAGGACCTCCGTTGGTCTCCTGGAGACCTCCGCTGGTCTCCTAGAGACCTCTGCCGGACTTCTTGCATGGCACAGCTCGTCAATGGAAGAAACCTTCGCTGGCTTTCTGGTTACCTCCACTGGCTCTCTGATTACCTCCACTCATCTCCCGGAGGCAGAGGTCCTGACCCAAATGAATGGCCTCCGTTCACCCCTCTCACTCTCGTTGGTACCCAAAATACAAACAGTGGCGCTAGCACAGCCCGTCAATGGAGGAAACCTTCTGTGGCTCTCTGGTTACCTCCGCTGTCTCTCTGGTTACCTCAGCTCATCTCCCCGAGGTGGAGTTACCGACCCAAATCAAAGGCCTCCGCTCACCCTTCTCACTCTCGTTCGTAACCAAAGTACCAACAATAGAGAAGCTACACGTCCCAATTTTCTATAGTTGGATCAATCAAGTTCGTCAACTCATTGTAGAATATTCATTCCTCTTGGTGTAATTGGCTTACGGGTCATATCCCTAGGCAGCCATGGGTCCTCCCACATATTTTATACTCTGTCCATTCCCCAACCTCCAGATAACTCCTTCCTTCAGAACCTCCACTCTCTGCATAATGCTTCTCCATGTATACGAGCAACTGTCCTTCACTTTGGTAGACAGTAAGCATGTACTGGGGTAGTCCTTAGCTTTCATAATCTTTGCACAAAGAGAGCCCGGGGTTTGGATTAGTCTCCATCCTTGCTTCGCTTGCATCGCCATGTTAAAGAATGCAGATCCCTGAAACCCAGTCCTCCCTCTTTCCTTTGGTAAAATCAGCTTCTCCCAACTCAGCCAATGGATGCTATTCTCCTTGTCTTGATTGTTCCACCAATATTTGGCGATCATTGTACATTTGTACTAATTTGACCACATAATTCTTTTGTGATATCCAAGAACCCCATGGCAAAAACTGGAATCGCCTGAGCTACAGCTTTCATTATGATCTCCTTCCCGGCTGTCGATAATAGCTTCTCCTTCTACCCCTGTATCCTTTGCCATACGCGTACAATAATAAAAGATCAAAGTTCAGAAAAATACCATGGAAAGATCCAGCTTAAGAAAAATAGAATCAAAAGATCACTCTATTATTTTTTTTGAAGAATCATCACTCTGTTATTTATTTCTAAGGTATTTGTTTTTTTTGAAAACATGCGTCGAATGTGCTTCATTAAGATGAGTTAGAATGTTTTGTTACATTCCGTCTATCCTAGTGGCGAGGTGCCAGAAGAGCAGATGGACGACACACAACAAATGGTGCCGGCTCAAACGGTGGAGCATCAGGGGTTGTAGTAGATAATCAAACTATTGTGCTACGAAACAAAATTCCCTGATCTTCTATGTTGCGAACAGAGGCACGAGGGCTCGGAAGCCGGCCACAACCCAAGCTTCACCTTCTTTGCGTACTCGTTCCAGCATGGCTGCATGAGCTGGAGATGTGGTCGAAGGTTCTCTAGTTGCGTTCATTCCACAACATCTATGATACGAGCAGGACAAGGGAATCAAAGGTGCGTCGGAACCTCTCCGGGACAAGGACGCAAGTGGAGAGCAACCAATCCACCGGCCAGTCACCCACCGAGGGGCAGAGATGTGCGAATCCCACTCTGGCCAAGAGTCTATGCCATAGCTCCCTTGCGAAGACACACGGCGTGAATAGGTGATCTGTTGATTTCTCCTACGCGCAGAGGGCGCAGTCGTCGCTCTGCTGGAGACCATGATGCTTACGTCGTTCCGCTGTCCAGAGACGACCATGGAGTGCTAGCCAGAAGAAGAATTTCACCTTGAGGCCGCCCAGAGCTCCTTCGCGCCATGCATTGTCGGACGCCCGATGAAGAAGGTGTGGTAGGCGGAGGAGCTCGAGTACTGCCCATCAGTCAACCAACGCCACACCATGCAGTCCCGGACTAGATGTTCAAGCTGAACGTGTTCCAGAAAGGCTCCATAGTCGCAAGAATTGGGTGCAGCAACCGCGTCCCAAGCCCACTGGTTGTCGGTGGGGTCCTCCCGAACCGTACGACCCCGCCGCCTAGAAGGCACTGCACGGAAGACGTCCGGGGTATTTGTTAACTCTCTGTTAAAATGTATGTTTGCGCCAATGCTACATTCAGTTTTGTATTGGTACTAGTTGGTATAAGATCTAAGTTTAGAAAAGTAGCATCGAAAGATCTAGCTTTGGAAAAATAGCATCAAAAGGTCACTCTTTTATTTATTTCTAATACATATATTAACTCTCTGTTAAAGTACTGCAAATTAAAATAGTAAAAACGAAATCTCGAACACCCGGCACTCATGCACAGGCCAAGTCACCCAGCAAACTGTTGTTAAAAAAGAAGTGACCCAGCAAACTCAGCACACAAACCCACAACCCCAACTCACCCACACACGCACCCAACAGAAGGGGAACCAGGAAGAAACCTCTCACGATTCGATCTGGTAACTGGCGGCTGGCGGCGCGGCACCTTGGCCGGGACTGCAGCTCCTCAGGCCTCTCATCCATGGTGCACGCGTCCTGCACTCCTCTTTTATCTCTTGTTTCCATCTTCTCGAGCTATGGTTTCTTGAGTATGAAACCTACTTTCTTGTGATTTTGTAGCACTTGATTCCAGGGGTCATAGACTTAAGTAGGCATGGATAAAAACTGCCAAAGTTCCAGAAGGGGGGTAATCTTCTCTCACCCTCTCAACCTCCCTTCTTTCAATGTGTCAGGAAAACCAGGCACTTATCCTCTAATTAACGGAGAGTTAAATAAATTTCCTCAATTTATCCACTAGCTTGTGAAGCATATTTTAGAAAAATCATATTTTTTTTTCATATATTCTCGTATGGGATATTTTTTATAGAAATCCCTAGATAACTAAGAGCAACTCTAAAAGACTCTTTATTACAAATTTCGTTATTCGTCTCTACTATAATTTAATTCTCAAATAACTTTAGGTCCACCAACAAAAGTGTCCCCCACTGAGGGCTACAACCTTCGTGCACCCAGAAAAATATACACATAAATTCATCTCTATTAAAATCAAAGGCTACAAAGCCATCTAGACACGATCCGATGGCTACAGATGAAAGTTTGAAGCGCCTTCAAACTCACCCGCAGATTCAAACTCACGGCAGGCCCTCATCTCTTTCATTTATGGAGAAGAAACGGCGCCCCCTCATCACAGAATAAGAAAACGGAAACAAAGTGCAACTCTCCGTGCTCATCCTGCTGTCTTCTCCTCTGTGGCTGGACTTTCGCGTCCACGACGACGCGACGGCGGGCAGGGAGGCCGGACCGGATCGGCGACTGCCAGCCGGAGAAGGGCAGATCCCCTCTCTCGCGCCCTTGTGCTCGCTCGACGTGCCGCCGTCTCCTGCAGCGCCGGAGCCCGCCCGCAAACCCGGGGGGGGGGGGTTGGCATTTTCAATTACTGAATATGGCCAGACCTCTTCAGCATCTCTTCCCCTGACCCTGATACCTCTTCCTCTTCTCTGACGTTCCAACATCAACACTTCAACAGCCAATCACACAGATGCAAAGAACGGATTTAATAAAACATGTGGATCAAGGAGGGCCGGAGCCCAGTTTCACCTCCATTAGGCTCTGTCCCAGGTCTCCTGCATGGCCGGGCCTTCACGTCTACGACTACGCGGCGGCAGGCTGGAAGGCCAGAGCAGATCGTCCACGTACCCACGCAGGATGAGGCAAGCAGGAAGGCGTCGAGCGAGCGTCGATGACTACCCACCGCCGCGCTAGCTCGACGTGTACTGCTTCTGCTCCGGTCCAATACTGGCCCCACGACGCTTGTGGTCGTCCATGCGGCCAACGTCCAATCCTTGTTTGGGTACATGCATGCAGGGTGAGAAGAAGTAAATCGATGGCGAGTTGTTGGTGGCGGCGAATAAGCAGGCCAGCGACGCGGTCGTCTCCTGAATCGGCTACGCCTTGCCACCATCGGATCTTGCACTAAAGGACTCTGGTTCTTTGCGGAGTGCCGGCCGCACTCGGCAAAGACCACTCGGCGAAGAATTAATCTGTAAAGAATTCCTAGTGTCAAATGTCGGGCACTCGGTAAAGACTTTGCCGAGTGCCATGTCAGCACTCGAAAAAGTTAACGTCCACCGTCATCTGATGTGTTCTTTGCCGAGTGCTGACATGACATCCACTCGGCAAAGAAGTTTTTATTCTTTTAAGAAAATAGTCTTTGCCGAGTGCTGACATGGCTGGTACTCGGCAAAGAATTTTTTATTTTTAAAAAAGCGTCTTTGCCGAGTGCTGACATGGTCGGCACTCGGCAAAGAATTTTTTTTAAAAAAACGTCTTTGCCGAGTACTGACATGACTAGCGCGCGGCAAAGTAATAATCACTTTGCCGAGTGTTGTCTCAGCACTCTGCAAAGCTTGTGTTCTGTGAATAATTTTCCCAGCTTTGCAGAGTGTTTGCACTTGACAAAGCTGGATTTTTTTTGTTTTTTCACATTCTGTCCATATCATATATATCATTTTCGGCAAATCCATGTATATATCATATATATAACACAAATGCACGTATATATCATATTCCATCTATATCATACATATCACAAACCTATCTAACATGTCCAACATCCATAATAAATATAACATGTCCAACATCCATAATAAATCCAACATGTCCAACATCCATAACAAATCCAACATATCCAATACCCATAACAAATCCATCACTAGTTCAACATGTCCAACATAACCACCACAAAGTCACAAAGTCCATCACAAGCAAAACGAGAGGTACCTACTGCGACCCGGCGTCCCCATGGACCCCAGAGTGTGAAGAGCCCCCATCTTGCCACGGAGCCCACCCTTGCTGTGGCGCCGCGTGGTACATCCACCTGGACGGTGGAAGAGGGCCGTTTGCCCACCCAGAGTGCCCGTGCTGCGTAGGCGGAGGAGGAACATCACTTGGCCACGTGTACTGTGGAGTCGGGCCCATTGGCCACCCATGCTGTGGAGAAGGGCCACCTAGAGGAGTCAGGTTCAAATCTGCCAACCGTGCCTACACAAAGGAGAAGTGATCTCATTAGCACCTGCAGGATGGCCGCACAAGTGAAAGCAGCAAACAAACATATATACTCACTGAAGTCCCTATAGAGCTAGGAGGAGAGGGTGGAGCGAACAACGAGGGAGGCAACGGAGGCAAGACACCAAGGATCTGAAGGCCCTGAAAGTAGCTTGCCACGTCCTGCATCTGATGCACCGAGTGCAGCTAGACAACCTCCAGCTGCCGTCAATGGGCCTCCTCCTTAGCCACCTGATGGGCTCGCAACTAGGCCAGCTCGGCTTGCAATATTACACCCGCAAAGTTTAAACAATGCAAAGGCAAGGTACATGTGTAAAACCAATGAACGATGAAGAAAACTATAGTTACCTAAAATGCCACCATCATCTACGTGGAGCTCGGCTGCCGAGGTCATATGGGGACTTCCTCAGAGGTTGTGCTCCCTGATCGATTCTCGCGGAGCTTGGGAACGTTGACCGGATCGATTGCGCTGTTGGCCAACCAGTATCGGCCGTGCTGCTTCCCTCCTCCCAGCCTCATCAAGAGGTTTGTATCCAGGGGTTGGGTGGCCGGATCGAAGCCCTCCCCATGGCGCATGTGAGCTACAGAGGTGTACTCAGCAAGCTTGGGGTACACTCTCGGGTGGTGTACGCGTCGGCCCCATCCGCCGGGTCGTAGACGTTGTTCAGCGCTGTCGCTTTGCCCTTGTAAGCCAGGGCGTACCCCATGAACTTGTTGATCTCCTGGCCACCATGCGACTGGGACTACAAGGAAAACTGAAAGATGATTACAACTAATGAGAATTGAATGCTAGAATAAATAAATAAATAAATAAATAAATCAATCAATCAATCAATCAATAGGAGCGTACGCATCTTTTCATGTATAGTGGGAGGGGCTGGTTCCCTTGGTGGTGTGCCAGCCCTTGCATCTCCATGCAGTGCCTCTGTTTGGTTCTGCGCTGCTGGTACGACTCCGAGATCCATTTGTCCACAATCTCCACCCAACAGTCTTTGAACTAGGAGCACCATTCAGGACACATCTGCATGACAACATGCATTTGACATGTCAGAAGATGAATTAAAGCCTACTTATTTTTTATGGAAGAAATCAGAATTAATGTTTTCTACTTACCTCGATATACTGGTAAGGTCGATCTCCCTCTGAAGCATCATCTCCCTGCCTTCCTTCTTCCTCACCACCCAGTCAAGCACATTGGCCTCGTGGTACAGGTCCTTGAGTCACTCTCTACAGACCCTATCTTGCACTCGTGCTGCCTCGCCTCTCTCCTCACCTCGCACGTGAACCAGTCCTACATACAAACATCATGTATCAATTTATTATTTCAAGAACGTCCAACGAATGTGTAGTATTGAGCAATGTGGTGTGATGAAGACTCACCCAGAACTTGTACTTGATCTTGCTCACAATGGGGATGCCGTTTTGGTCCAGGACGCTAGCGAAGTGCTCCCACGACCAGGGCGGCCCTGTCACCTCGGCGTGGGTGACCCTGCCAGGGTACTTCTTCTTAATCAGGAGGCTCTGGATGCCATTGACATGGCATGAATTGCCCCATCCGTTCACAAGTATCCAGTTACTGCATGAGTCATTAAGAAGAATTGTTAGTCTGAAGTTTGATTTTCAACATGTCATATGAATAAGTAGTGAAAACATAAATGGTTACTTACTTCACACCGCATGGTTGAATCACCGGATGGCAGGAAGGCGCGAGCAGCGCTGAAGGGAGCGACGAGGCCCCGCGTGAGTAAACATTGCTTGAACTTGAGGAAGGCGTCTCCCCTGGTGTCTCCTCGCCCCCATGGTCCGAGTCCGACGAGGAAGAGGAATTGTCATCGTTGTGACCCCCTGCTGCGTGGAGGGCCACCTGCCGGTCGTCATCATCCTGCTGGGGCATCGGTCCAGGAGACAGCTCCAGCCTCCTCGTCAACTGGCGATGTTCGTGGGGCCTCCTCTCCCTGCTCATCGATGGCTCTACCGACGGCTGCTCCTCGTCGGCGGTGGCCCTCTGGTAGACCAAGTTGACCCCCTATCATTGTTGCCTCCTTCATTCGCCCGGCATTTTGTCAAGTGCCTGCAATGACAAAGATTAAACCAGTTAGCACAAACAAAGAGAGGTACTTGTAAAGAGATGCAAAATGAACAAAACATAATTGTAAAATAATAATAATAACAATATAGTAATACATGAATTAGAAATTATCCCCATGAACGGTAGTGGTTGGCGTGTCATCATCACTATCACTATTGTCGTTATCACTATCAATATTGTCGAGCTCTCTTAAGTCCTCATCATCTCCACTGTTCTCACCATCTCCATCATCCTCATCATCTACATCGTCCTCAACAACTCCATCGCACTCCATCCTCCATCGCTCAAGCATTATTAAGTCCTTGGCATTCTGCACTCATCACCCTTGTCCTCATCGATGTCGTTGTCTACTTCCATGCCCATCAGCGAAAGAATGTCTATCCCCAAACTCCCTTCTAGCCCCTTAGGTTGATAGAACTCTCCGCTATCTGCCTTTGGGTCAAAGTTGTAATCATCATCATTTGGGACAGGCGCTTCACCGCGCGGGGATACCAAGTGCACAAGGTACTAACCTTAGGCTCCTTGTCTTTTTGGCACACCCATGGGAGATAATAAACTTGTGTGGCCTCTTGAGCCACAATATAGACATCATCTCCTTTATAGACAGAATCCTATCGAATTTTGACTTGCCAATCTCAGGGGCTCTTCTCGTGTTATTAGGATCAAACCAATGGCATTTGAGTACCACTGGATTAAGAGCTTTGGGACCCTTAAAGTTGAGCTCGTATATTTCTTTGACTATGCCATAATAGTCGTGCTCATCGGTGCCGGGCATACGAACTCTGGTGCACATGGGTGCATAGTTTGGGCTGACTCTCCTCGTAGCTTCTCGTGCGAAAGCGATAGACATTCACACCATAAACGTTGAATGACTTGACCCTATGAGGGAAACCCTATGCAACCTATTTCAATTCATTACTCATTTCTGCATCCATGCGGGCCTGCAAGGTGAGGCCAGTAGATCATTACATTACTCTCTCCTAGGAGCAAAATGGAATCTCAAAGTTGGAATGAGCTAAGTTGGATGGTACCTTCATACAGAACCAAAAAATAAAATTGGGCACACCATTTTTGAGAAGATGGTCTTCTTCTTGAGAGGAAGGAGCCCTATTCCCTGTCTAGTATTTGTTAATAAAGTCCCTAAAAGACAAGAGACAAGGGGGTCGGATCGATAGGTGGAGGATAGTGATGGTGTATGTAACAAGCTCATTGAGAACTTACTTCTGATAAGGAATCACTTCTTCAAGGTTCAACAACACATAGAGCATGATAGTGCGCCACTAATGATCTCGCAAGTGCTTGGGGGTAGCTACGCTTCGTCTTCTGAGTTTCCCTTTGAAAAGGCTTAGGGTCGATGAACTCTCGTCGGTGTTATAACGAGGGGGTGGATTGTGCATGCTGGGAAGGTTCTCACTACAGTACAACATTATAAAGTTCAACGCCTCCACTCTAAATGCCTCTGCCATGAAAGCCACAATTTTGGCTTTATTTCTATACTTTTTCTGAGGAATCTTTACACACCTCTCGATTGGATAGCACCAACGGGCCTGCACGGGCCCCCCAGCCATGGCTCATGTGGTAAGTGCAAAATCAGATGCTGCATCAACAGGAAGAAGCTGGGTGGAAAGAACACCTCGAACTTGTAGAGCAACAGAGGTGCAACATGCTCCAGGTCAGCAATCATGTCCCAAGATAACACCTTGGCACAAAGCTGGCGGAAGAAATAGCTCAACTCTTCCAGGACGCGCCACACTGGCTCGGTGAGGTATCCATGGTTCATCACAGGAAGGAGCCACTGAATCCATTTGTTGAAGTCATGACTCTTCATCCCTAAGACTTTCATAGTCTTCAAGTTCACTCCCCTACTCAGATTCGGTGCATACCCATCCGGGAACATTAACGTCTTGATCCACTGTAGTATTTCCTTCCTATCACCCCTTTTTAGGATGTAATTAGCCAGGCCCCTTTTCCATCTCTTGCTAGACGCAGGGGTCTTCATGACTAGCTTTGGTCTATCACACATTGTTTCCACATCCAGTCTAGCCTTAACATCATCCTTTGACTTTTCCTTTATGTCCATGAGTGTTCCCCAGAGTGCCTCGGTGACATTCTTTTTTGTGTGTATTACATCGATGTTGTGTGGAAGAAGAAGGTCCTTGAAGTAGGGGAGCATAGTCAAGCCCGATATATGAGTCCACATGTGTTCGTTACCATATCCAATAAAACTACCCTTGGCTTTATCAATTTTGAGAGCCTCTATCTCGGCAAGGACCTCGGCACCGCTCATAATCTAAGGAATGGGGTCGGTGACTTGAACACCTTTCGTGAAGTGCTTGATGTCTCGTCTGAATTCATGGTTGTCAGACAGGAATTGATGATGTTTGTCAAATGAAGAATACTTGCCACCCTTGTTCAGCCAGGTGAACATCACAGATGCCTTGCATACTGGGCAAGGGAACTTCCCGTGAACACACCACGCGCTGAGTATGCCATACGCTAGGAAGTCATGCATTGAATATTAGTACCACACATGCATTGTGAAGTACCACACACGCTAGTACCCCCTTTCCCCAAGCATTTTGCAATTCATCCCATACTGGCTGCATGAACACACCCATATTGTTGCCCGGGTGTCTAGGTATTATCAGCGACAAGAACACGTTCTTAGGTTCAAACATGACGTTGGGGGGAAGATTGAGGGGGATCACGAACATGGGCCAACAAGTGTACGGGGCCACCATCATTCCAAATGGGTTGTATCCATCTGTTGCCATCGCTACACGTACATTCCAAGCCTTCATAGCTTTGCCAGGATGCTGGTCATCGAAGTGCTTCCATGCGTCACCATCCAATGGGTGTACCATCTTGTTAGGACTGTATCTTTTGCCATTCTTGTGCCATGTCATCTATTTTATGGACTCCTCTGTCATGTACAACCGTTGGAGTCTCAGTAAGATAGGAAGGTACCGTAGGACCTTCTCGGGGATCTTAGACTGTTTCTTCTTACCATCACTATCGTCTACCTCCACAAACTTAGAGGCTTTGCACTTTGGACAGTGCGTTGCTTTCTAGTGGTCTCCCCTAGATAGGATGCACCCGTTTGGACAAGCATGGATTGGCTCATACGACATCTTAAGTGGACGAAGGAGTTTTTATGACTCGTACGTGTTCTTTGACAGGATGTCACCCTCTGGAAGCAGTTTGCCAATAACTGTGAACATGATATCAAAGCCGTCTTGACTCAGGCTCAACTATGACTTCAACACTATTAGGCGGCCAATAGCATCTAGTTGCGAAACCATTGTCTTCTCGTGAAGGGGCTTCTGTGCCGAAGACAACATTTTATAGAACGCCTTTGCGGTTTCCTCTAGATCCTCCTCCTCCAATCCTTCATTGCCACATGCCTTGTTAAAGTCTGCCATCATGTCGGCCATCCCGGCATCTCCATCATACTCACCTCTTCTCTAATATGATCACCTTCACCATGGTAGATGCAGCTGGTATAGTTTGCAATGAATTCGTGCTTGTAAAGATCTCTCACTACCTGATTCTTTTTTTCTTTTTGAGTTTTTACACTTGCTGTAGGGACAAGACATGTGACTTGACCCTTTAGCAGCCATGCCAAATGCTTGCTCTAGGAAAGCATCGGTCCTCCTAACCCATTCATGCTCTTACTTGCGTGGCCCGTGTACATCCGCTCATGGTTATCCATGCTCTATCATACACATATGTAAGTGAGTAATAAAATCAGCAATTGCATCTACGTGGTGTTCCTACCATCTAATAGGTGAAGGATAGGTCCTAATCCCACCCGAGGATGCATAGATAAGGTTAGCTTTCATGCTCTACTCCTATCCAAGACGGAATTTCGGCAGCACCTTCCCACTGTTCTCTCGGTACATGTCCTGGCACAGAGAGTGTGTATTCGGAGAACAACGGGGAGGTGCTGCCAAAACTTTGACTCAGATGGGAGCAGAACATGGAAGCTAACCCATCTACGCATCCGTGGGCTGTCCAAAAAATATGGACAATCCCAAAGAGATATAGTCGCAGATATGCAAAGATCCGCATACCAACGCCCGTATCTCTTTCGGACGAGAGACGCCTAACTGGGTCACGCAATCTAAGACAACTGTAAGGAAGAGAGGTGATTTATACATAGGGTGTCGGTGAAGTCAGGCTAGCGGGGTAGTAGCGGGTCACCTCCGACAGGTCCTGTCTGCAAAAGAAGGAACACAAGACTATCATTTCAAAATTTTGGCAGCGCCTCCCCTGCACGAGGAGGTTTCCAAAACCTGCAAGAAACAATGGCACGATGGCCGACAATCACAACGGCACAAATGTCGATAAGCATAGCGGCACGAAGGCCGACATCACAATGGCATGAAGGCTAATAAGCACAACAGCATGAAGGCCGACAAGTAGAGAAGGGGTTGCTATACCTTGCTCTCGTAGCCGGTTTGATGACGGTGGGGGCATCGGCGGGACGGACACACGGAGAAGACGGCCGAGGCACATCCTCCTCCCCCTTCTCCCATTCTCCTCCTCTCCTCCTGCTTCCTCTCCTCCTCCTTCTTCTTCCTTTTTCTTCTCCTTCTTCTTCTTCCTTCTTCCTCCTCCTCCTTCTCCTCCTCCTTCTTCTTCCTCTTCTCCTTTTCCTTCTCCTTCTTCCCGCTCGTCCTTCCTCCTCCTTCCTCCTCCTTCCTCCTCTTCTCCAACCAGCCGGGGGCGGCGGGCACGGGCGCAGTGGTGGTGGGTGGCGGGGGCAGGCGTCACGGCAGGTGCGGGCATGATGGCGGGGCCAGCCTGGGGTGGCGGCGGGCGGGGGCGTGGTGGCGGGGCGGCCCAGGGTGACGGCACGGACGGGCGGCGGACGGGGTGGCCGATGGTGTGTGGACTTAGGTTTTTGGACTATGTGGTGTCTAGTGTGGAGAGTTTGTACATACTTAGGTTTTGGAGTGGCCGACATCTTTACCGAGTACATACTTAGGATTCGGCAAAGGTACCTCTTTGCTGAGTGCCACCCGATCTAGCACTCGGCAAAGAGATGCCACGTGGCCGGCTCCTGGGCCACGGCCGACCCTTCTTTGCCGACTGCCACCTGGTCGGCACTCGGCAAAGAACCTATTTGGTGAGTGTCAGCGGTGGCACTCGGCAAACCAATTTTTTTATTTTGCCACCAATTTTTCTGTAGCACTCCTACGGCGCTTTGATCAACATGTTTAAATTTTGTATATTTTATTGCTTTTTGGTATATTTCTTCACTTTATTTTGATTTGTTGAATTTTTGCTAAAAATATAGGTTTGAAACATGTGGGGATGTATTGGTTTATGAATATTGTACGTGGCAACGTGCTCGAAACTTTTTCAAAATTTTACCACAGGATACGCTTATGATATCATGACATCTCGGCAAGTTTCACAATTTTCAAAATTCATTTGCATTTTTTAGAATTAAAAAACCGCTCGCCCGAAAGTTGGTGGCGTTGCCCTGTGAGCACGTTGATCGAAATTTTGGCTCAGTTCATGGATTTAGCCTAACTTTACACTCAAAAACAAGAATATCATTTTTTGAATTGTTCAAATCGAATATCGATGCACCTGCATTCAAACCTATATTTTTAGAAAAATTCAACAAATCAAATAAAGTGAAGAAATATACCAAAAAGCAATAAAAAAATATGCCAAATTTAAACATGTTGACCATGGAATTGTAGGAATGCTTAAAAAAACTGGTGGCCAAAATAAGAAAAAATTAAACATTTGCCGAGTGCTAGGGTTGGCACTCGGCAAAGATCTATTCTTTGCCGAGTGCCTGGCGGCAGGCACTCGGCAAAGGTGACGGCCATGTACGCCGTTTGCCCCTGGCACTCTTTGCCGAGTGCCCATATTTGCCGAGAGTTGAGCATTCGGCAAAGAATGTCTTTGCCGAGTGCATGACTTCATCGAGAGATAGGCACTCAGCGAAGCCTGCTTTGCCGAGTGCTTGGCTTGGCACTCGGCAAAGAGGATCTTTGCCGAGTGCCCGTGTTTGGCCACTCGGCAAACCGGCAGACACTCGGCAAAGCACGAGTTTCCTGTAGTGTTGTATGTATATACTAGCATGATTTCACGCATGTGCACACCGATGATACCTAAAAAAAATATAGTAGTAGCAATGCCATCGTCTCTTGTATGTGTATTCTCTGAAATTCTGAAACTTCATATATAGTAGAGATAGTATATATATATATACTAGCATGATTCTGAAACTTCATATATATATTCCCTGAAAAAATGTAGTAGTAGCTACGATCATATTTGGGACATGTCACCAATAATTATAGCACAAATGTTACATTTACAGTGAGGCAACGCTTCTAGATCCTTGCTGCTACTTCACAATGTCTATGCCGGGAGATACATGCGATGCGCTAAGCGACATCACTAACGTTGCAGGTATGATTTCAATAACTGGAATGCCCACTTTAGATGAGGCCTCAAGGAGGTGAGAGGAAATCAACATGCGACAATGCAATCATCAAGCTGAGATGACTGAGGAACAACGGGACGAGATAAATAGGACACAACGAGAGTACCAGCATGATTGTCGAGTTCAGATGAGGTGGGATATGTGAGTTTGATCCCTTCCTGCAATAATTCCTGCAAATAAAAATGCACCTTACACTGTCAGCATTTATTTATAATTAGACAAAAACAATAACAAAACTGATCTTGGCTGCCCAGACTGAAGAATTTGTGAGGAGACCCATACTCAAAGTGGGTGGAAATTAAGAAGAAGAAGATGATGCTATCTTGCTCTATGTGTGGGTACGGGTTGCAGATGCCTGTGGATGTTCAGGCTGGACCGTGGACAGTAGGCACCAAGAGGGTAAGCTGGATATGTCATTTAGTAGCACTGAGAATCTGAGATGGATAGGAACAAATGCAATGCAATGCAATGCAACTAAGCAAGCAATGCAATGCAAGAGGCGATTGATGCTGGATATTTTTGGTTTCTCAGTGAGATTTTTGGTAAACAATTAAAAGCACATGGGTACTATGATGATAAGTACTGTAGTCAAGTGCAATATTCTAAATGTATTACTTTTGTTACGCAAACTGAGGAAGAAAGAAGGTACCATGAGAAAAGGACAATATGTAGCAAATTTGTTTTATCAATGTGGATCCAATAACCTCTTTGGTATGCCATCCATTTCAGGAATTCTTGAAATTTCTCAGTAACTAAAATTTATTCGCACCTTTTTCTGATATGGCAGGTCATGACCATCACGCTTATAGCATTGATTGGCCTTCTGATATATATATTCTTCCTGCTGATTGCCACTGCTAATGCCAACATCCAGAGGATTCTTGGTTTGCTCAGTTGCAGTGTATATTGGAGCAGTATTAGTTGCTATCTTTGCCATTTTGCTACTATCATCTCAGCAGTTGTTGCTGCTATGATTGCTACCGGTAAATCATTTCTATTCCGCTGTAAAAGATACTAGAACTTCTATTTTATTTCTTCCTATTTACTTCTTATATACTGAATAATGATTAAAAAGTGGATTCAGTCTAGCGAAAGATATTCATGGATAAAAGTATTCTAGGAGGACTAATATAGGTCTGCGCTTGCTTCATCTGTGCAGTTTTAACCAAATGGATGTCTGATCAATTTTATTAGATGGAGCAGTTAGATTTTGTAGTCTAAACAACATGTGGCACACTGGTACTATGGTTAAATTTAGGAGGACTAATATAGTTAGATTTCTCAGTAACTGTCCCATAGATATCTGTCCTATATCTAATGAATTTACATGGCAAGAGGACATATGGATGGAGTTCTGTAGGATATAATATGACGAGTTCTAATCTTTTTGCCTACTATCTTTTTGGTTAACCCTAAGGAATCTGCTGCAAACAATCCAAAAAGAAACCTAGCATCTAGGATTCTGATTAAACGCTTATATGTTTCAGGTTTCAGTTTTCCCTCATTCTCTCTTGATATTGATTTAGGAACTGGCTGCACAAGTACATGATCTTTAGCCTCTTCTAAAGTGAACTCTGAGTTTAGTTCAACCCTGTATGCAATGTTTTCTGATTGCTGCACTTCTTCGTGCAATGCCAAATGGCTGGTAAGTAAGCTATGCCGATTTTGCCGAGTACATTGCTTGATAATGTATTTTATCACAAGGACGATGTTTTTTAGTGCAATTTTTGATAATAGATAATCTTGGTATGGAAGAAACAGAAGTATCTTTTCTCAATAGTACATTAATTAGGTACCCTGAAAAAAAGAAATATGCAGTAGCCTATTGAATTGATCCTTTTTTTAATTCTTCATCGATATATACAATTAACAAGAGGCCATTGATACAATTTTCACTTTAGTTAGCAATGAACTAAAAAGTCTACTAAGCCTAACCAAACTGCCTGGCCAAACTACGCAAGAGTTTGCAGGGTTATGGAGCTTGGATAATGAAGAGATTATGAAATCCGCAATAGAGAAACCTGATCTGTTTGTCCTGTAGCCTCAGCGATAAGGTAGAGCTATCTTTTTTTTAGGCTTTGAGGGATCTTGTTTGGTGGTAAATGTCATGAGGTTTCTGAATTCGTTATTATTTCATAAGGGAACACAATTACAGTTATGATTTGTGAGGCATGCTGATCAAACTCTAGAATGAACACCATAACGGAATCGTTTTATTTCAGTGACAATTTTCTAAGCTAAGTCGGCAAGGATACTTTTTTGAAATAGAAACACCACAACTGAATCATTTCAGTTCAGTGAAAGAATCACGAGTTGCTTGTCTCTCTTGCAGTTTGGTCAGGCAGTTTGGTTAGGCTTAGCAGACTTTTTTGTTCATTCCTAACTAAAGTGAAAATTGTATCAATGGCCTGTTGTTAATTGTATATATCAAGGACCTCTTTCACAAGGATGATATGATATGATCCTTTTTAAATCTTTATTTTAAGATCTGATATCGCAGTTTGGATGTTTCGTTGTCTCTATGTGCAACCCTAAAATAGATCCGTAGCGTTAGCACGGGCATTATACTAGTAGATAACAGAGTGATCTTTCGATGCTATTTTTTCCCTAAAGGTGGACCTTTCAAAATGATATTTTTTCTAAAGCTGGAAGTATGCACAGTTCAATTTGGAATTATTTTCGATAAAAAAAATTCTCATGGCAATGGATATGTAGAAAATCTAAAAAAGTTTGAAAATATGACAGGTATGTTTCCTAAGGTAGCATCACAATGATCGTTAAATAGTCTCATGGCACTTACAGGACCACCAACACTAGTTGTGCACAAAGAGTTGGATAGGAGGGAGGGACATGAACGGATCAACGGACACTGTTTCGGAGCCATCGGTGGCCGCCGCATCGGTCGACGACAGCGATGGTGGCCACACGGTATGGGGATCTCAAGGGAGAAGTGGGCTTTGGTTGGCACGGTGTTGCCCCCACGTTGCCCTTTCGTCGACGATGTGAGAGCTTTCTTGCCATCCATTAAGCAAATTGGCAAACGCGTTTGGCCGAGTCTAACGGGGGGAGCCAATTTGATAGTTATGACAAAAATTCGGAATTTTCCCCTTACATTCAAGGTGAAGACCGTGAGAGGAACACAGGAAGCACAGAAGAAGCTACCTTGCTGCTGGTCTCTCAGCAACGTCTCAATCCGGTAATGATCTACTGCTGCCCCTTTGTCACAGTTGTTTTATTTTCTTGTTCTCATGATTCCGTAGCTTCTGCCAATTTACTTTTTTATTTTCTTGATTTCATGATTCCGTAGCCTCTGCCAATTTCCTTAGAACGGAAAGAGTATATATTTGTTATTCGCCCAACGTTTCGAATATATAGTGTTATTTAATTTAACACGCCAGCAAACCAGCAAAACACTCTACAAAGAGTAAATAAAACCGTTCAGTGGTAAGATAACCCGCACAATAGTTAGCGAATCCTCCCCTTCCGCAGCCCAACCAGCCCCGCAGCCGCCCTTCCCTAGGGTGACTTCGCCTCCGCCGCCGCTGCCTGACCCCCGTTCCTCTCGCCTCCGGCCTCCTGCCGATGGAGAGGAGGAATGAGGGTCCATCGTTTTAGTCAATCTACTGTTTTTATTAGCTCCCTTTCCACCATAATAACTAATGTTAGGTTTCGTTCACCGCTTAAATGTCTTTGATCTGGTTTCCTGCTTCGTACCAGATCGTCGGTGGTTACGTCATCATCTCTGGTAATGGCATGTTCCTGAGATTAAGGTATATTAGAATAATTTTCTCGATGAGGGATTGGACCTATTTTTCCCCTTCTGCGAGATCATTTTTCTGGCCACCGGTGCTACTGGCGGCAGCGGATCTGCCCTTTCAGTTGCTGGTGGTGATGCCAACGACGTCGGATCTTATGTTCAGTTTAACTTTCAGAAGATACAACCGATGTGCTCTCGGCGCCCTTTACTCCCTTCAATGGTCGAGCATATTGCGCCTCTTATGCGGTCTGCATGCTCGTGGAGTCTTTTGTTGTTAGGGACCGTGGTTCTCGGGTCCAAATCTGGTGTACTCCCATGGTCGCGATGGAGTTTCCTGAAGAGTACGCAGTCGGACACGAGGAAGATGAAGATTCAAGATCTAGTAGTGTGCTTCAATGTAATTTTATTTTATATTAAGATCTCAGTTGTAAAAGGGGTTATAATTTAATGAATACCAGTCTTTTTCTCAAAAAAATAGTTAGCAAAAAAATAGTTAGCGAGTCTAATCCATGCCCTAAATGGATACCGTGCTGTATACTATGCCCATCAAAATTCAGATGTCCACTCTACATCGTATAAAAACTTCACAAACCAACCTAGATGTCTCTCATTTCTCACATTTTTTAGTCTGTCCTTCCTTTAGGATCAGAGTGGCGGTACCCCTTCCCCATCCCAGTGTGCGGCCACAGTGTCCCTTGCCATCCAGACTGCGGTTTCGAGGCACATTTGCCCATCCTGACGATAGATGTGGTGCCCAATTTTAACGGTTTTATATTTTTTGTTTCACAAAATACGTTATTTGCCAACTCTTAAATTAAGATGGCAAAGGTAAAAACAGTCAATCTCTAATGGTTTTATATTTAGATTTGACAAAAACTAAAAATTATGTATGTGAGAGGGAAATATCCCACGAGAGTAGCGCGTGAGGATGATTGCCAAGTGAACCGTAATTTAGCATATATATCAAATATCACCTGGTGTTTACCAAGTTGCTAAAAATACCAAGCTTATTTGTCAAACCATTGGATAGAGATTTTTAGACTTTTTTGTAAAATCAAGGATGTCATACCTATTTAGAACTGTTGGAGTTGCTCTATGTGAAGCTGCAGTAGCCCTTTCTATCCCGTTGGATGACCATGTGTGTGTACTTACAGAAGGTTCCACCTACTTTATCCGCTTTTGCCATGAAGAACATGCAAAATCCATGGGCCCGGGCTAAGATCGAACCGTCTGTGTCAACCTATTTACACTTGTGGTTTTACTATTTAAATCCTCAAAAATGTAAAAACTGGAGTTGAATAAATCCATTTTAAAATGAAGACCCTTTTTCTCGTGCATGCTTGTAAGTGGTATTCTACAGGAACCGTCAAATCTCTCAACGGCCATATGAACACGACAGGCCATTGCCATGGCACCTCCCTTACCTCCTTCAAGTCAGTACGGCTGCTGGTCTGAGACTGCACGTGAGCACAAATGTTGTTTCCGTGATCAGACAAGGGTAATCGGCTCACTAATTGCTACTTGTTCTCTGTCTTGTCCGCTACCGCTTATTGAGCTACCGTAATTGCCGATAAGTGTTCTAACCACAGACGAGCCGTCTGATTGGATATATTCCCTATTCAATTTTAATTTGCAGAAGAAACATGTAACTGTGCAATTATTTATTAAACTAGTATTTAGTCTAATTTATTTCGTAAATGACTTTATAATCTTGTTCCCCTACTAAATTTAACATAGAGCTTTCAAATATTCAGTCTAATTTATTTTGTAGATGGCTCAACCACCACGCAAGATAGAGAATATAAAAAATATAATTAAATAAATAATATACATGAAACCTTCTAAGAGATGTTAACAACACTTACTTACCTTCTACACTCTCTTCCTCGAAATGAATCAAAAACAAAACCTTCTCCTTTAGCTTTTTATTCAAACCTTCATGGAATGACTTATAATTTGAAACGGAGGGAGTACTATACACTGCATCCTGTCGATCACCATGGCGGAGCAGTCTGTGACCGTGAGCCCTATGGACATTTTCATGAACAACCTATACGCCCCTGAACCTACACATGTTCTGCGCCGGCGTGAAGGCCCAGCTTGCTCGCCACCGTACTTCCCGAGCATCCTGGTGACGGGCAACAAGGGCACAGTGCATAGGGTACCAACGAAGGTGAACGTGGACGACCACATTGTCATCGCATCACTGGACGAGGAGATCGACGCCCGCTGCCGACCCAGACAAGGCCATGGGGGACTATCTCTCCTCCCTACCTACACTCTAAATCCCTTGGACCACACGTGCCCACCAAACTCCCATGGCATAGTCGATCCGAAATACTCATAACAGCCGAGGTTGTCCTATGCCCAACTCGGTCAAAGGCCATACGCCTTTCGGTGACCATTAACAAGCTATAAAAGTTTCTTGTACTTGACAAAAAAGCAAACATAATAGATTAGAACAAACACACCAATCAATGAAAAGGTTCTAAGGCTAATCTAAGAACACACAAACAAAAAAGAACGCTAACCGAAGTTCAGTGAAAAAGAAAACTAACGGGTATTATAAGCGAAAAGACTAGGCACATGGTTTATTTTTGTTAGTCTAAATAAGTAAATGTAAGAGAGCCTATGTATAAAACTATGAAGATAAGAATAGAGAGAGTGAGGGCAAGGCGATTTGGCCTAATAGAAACTTCCCCAAATCACAATATGGTATCGAGAGCCTTTACTAGGGTTACCTAAGGCTGACGGGCGCCGGTGACGCAACGGACGGCGAGGCGAGCTGTGCGGCGTGCGAAGGAGTGGCACAACCTGCGGAGGAGCAAGGGTGTGGCTGGAGGCAGTGGAGTGAGGCACTGAGTTGCGAGGCTTCTGGAGTGAGGTGCGACTGCGGAGGTGGAGCGGCCGACAGCGCGTCAGGGGAAGTGCCTCGTGGTGGAGGTGCGGCCGTGGTGCAATGATCCTTCAACGTGCAGAGGCCTCTGCAGGCGACTGGGCTGGGCTCTGCATGTGCGAGGAGGCCCCTCCGGGCAAGTGGGCTGGCGAGTAGGCTCTGTGTGGGAGAAGAGGTTGCAGGCCAGCAAAGCCAGTGGAGCAGAGGAGGTGGTGCGCTGGTGGTCTTGTCTGAAGGTGCTTCTGTGCAGTTTGGAGCAGAGGAGATTGGTGCGTGTAGTTTGGGAGCAGAGGAGATTGGTGCTTGGGTGCTCGGTGTTTGGGTGCCAAGACTCAGTGACTTAGTGGAGAGGTCTAATCTAAAGTTTTTGCTATGCCTGGGAGAGGTCTAATCCAAAGAGGATGGTTCCACATGAGGAAGCAAAGAGGAAGGCTGCACAAGATGAAGAAAAGGACGGAGAACGTGAAAGTGGTGGTAACGGTGGAGATAATTCACTAATTACCAAAGCTAAGTTAAGGAATGAGATGAGGTCCATGATTTAGGGGCTTTTGTAGATGAATCTAATTGGTCCTAGGGAGGTGCGCAAACTCAAATTGGAACTCATCCCAAATGATGTGAAGCTGTAGGGAAGTAAGAACTATCTGAGTTGGTTTAGAAGAGTGCAAGTGATACTAGGAGGAAAAAGGGTAGAGAACTATTTGAGGGAGGATTGAGTTGAGCCAGCTGATAAGCTTACCTCGAGTGGAGAGTATGGCACACAACCAACTCTACCATAGTTGCATGGTTATTGGCATCCATGTCACCATCAGTTAATAAAGTAGTGGAAGCCATGCACACTGCAACACAAATGTAGAAAACTCTGAGTAATAGATATTCCAAGCAAGGGAATGTAATGGTGATGATGGAAATTTAGAACAAGGCTGATGCAGATATGCTAGTGAGTTACAGCAATTGTGGGGAGAGCTGGATTATTATGCTCCACTCCGTATGAGGGATCCACAAGATGCCCATGATGTTCAGAAGTGGGTTGAGGACAGGAGGGTGACTCATTTCCTGAAGAACATAGATCCTGAGTTTGAGAGTAGAAGGGCTGCTTTCTATCACCAAGATAGTTTACCTACCATGGAGGAGGCTGTGTCAGCCATGGTTATTGAGGAGAGCAGGCTTCGAGTGATGAGTAGTGACAATCCTGTGAAGTCAGCCTATACCACTGTGGTAGAGAGGTTGTGTTACAACTGTGGAGAGAAGGGATGCATGAGCTACAACTGTCCCCTTCCAAGAAACTATGGTGGTAGGAGTGGAACTCGAGGAGGTCATGGTGGTGCTCGTGGTGATCAAGGAGGTCATGGTGGTCGTGGTGGAGGACGTGGTAGAGGTCGTGGTACTCCTCAAGCCAATGCAGCTACCATGGAGAATTCTACCACAGAGAGTGGTTATCAAATTAGTGCAGAAACTCAGTCCCTCACCTTAACTGGAGAACAGGTCAAGTAGTGGGAACAATGGCAGAAGTTTAAGGCATCTGAAGTTCCCAGTACTATTCCAGTTGGTTCTTCGATTGCCACCACCAGTCACTTTGGTAACTTTTTCAACTATGCCCACTTGGGCAAAGGTACTCAGGCACAGGCACAGGCACTTGCATCCACATGTAGGCATAGCATAGAGTAGGTTGTTGACTCAGGAGCTTCCAAGCATGTCACAGGCATATCTACCTTTTTTAGAACATTCACTCCACATTCTCATACTAAAACTATACAAACTGTTGATGGTACCTCCCAACCCATTCATGGTGTAGGATCTATAGAATGAACTCCATCCCTCCATCTATCTTAAGTTTTGCATGTTCCTTCCTTCCCAGTCAATCTTCTCTCTGTCAGTTCACTTGTTGATCAGTTCAAATGTGTTTTAATATTTGATGAAAATTCTTGTGTCTTTCAGGAGAATAGGACAGGGAGAGTGATTGGGACTGGGGTCAGGCGTAATGGGTTGTCGTTCATCAACCAAGAGCAGTCGGCATTGACAGCAGCTATAGGAGTCCAAGAGAGGGAGATCTACTTGCTTTATCACCAGTTAGGACATGTGCCTTTTGGAAGCTTAAGTAAGTTATATCCTGATGTTTTAATGGTGTGAACATAAAGAAACTTGTGTGTGATGCTTATGAACTTGGGAAGCATACAAGGACAACATATCCTAGTATTGGCCTCTGGAGTTATGAACAATTATGTCAATACACTCTGATGTTTGGGGTCCCTGCTCAGTTACATCTATGAGTTACATCTGTGAGTGGATTTAAGTGGTTTATCACCTTCACTGATTGCCATACTCGTATGACATGGATCTACATGCTTAGGGGTAAACATGAGGTCCTTCGGTGTTTCCAGGACTTTCATAAGTTGGTTGCAAACCAATTTAATGGTAGAATTCTCATTATCCAAACTGATAACGAGAAGGCATATGTGAACAATGATTTTGGTGTGTATCTTTCAGAGCATGGAATTATACATTAGACTACTTGTCCTAGTACCCCACTACAGAATGGTCTAGCTGAGAGAAAGAATCAACACTTGTTAGAGGTGGCAAGGTCAATGATGTTTCAAATGAATGTGCCCAAATATCTCTGGAGTGAAGCGGTGCTAATAGCAGCAACTTGATCAATCGTATGCCATCTAGGATTCTTGGTATATCATCACCTACAGAGCTGTTGCTGGGGCAACAGGAATTTAAAGTACCCCCAAGGTATTTGGTTGTGTTTGCTTTGTCAGGGATCATAGACCATCAGTTGGAAAGTTGGATCCTCAAGCGGTGTTGTGTATTTTTGTTAGATATTCTTCTACACAAAAGGGCTACAAGTGTTGGGACCCTGATGGAAAGAAATTGTTTGTGAGTTTGGATGTGACATTCAGGGAGTCTGAACCATACTACACAAAACCATGCGATCGTGATCCACTCTTGGAGGAATTCTCTTTAGTCACTGAGAGTTACAGTAGAGGGGGAGAATAGAGAGGTTGCTGCTCAACGGGAAGTGATTGTTGGTATTATCCATTGAGAGGGGGAGAATAGAGAGGTTGCTGCTCAATGAGAAGTGATTGTTGGTATTATCCCCAATGGATATGCCTAAAAAGGAGGTAGTTTGTCAAGGTGATGATGGTAATGGTGAAAGGGTAATTGGCGATGAGATTGATGAGGAGGTAGTTGGTGCTGGGAATGAGGAGACAATTGATGTACAAAATGGTGAGGTGATTGCCAAGGAGCCAATAATATACCAGAGGAGACAATCCAGGAGTCAAGGGGAGGAAACAGTTGGAAAAGAGCCAGTAGTGTATCAGAGGAAATGATTTACAAGTCAGGAGGAGCAAATCAGTGCACCACAGCCACATTAGCTTGCTAAAGGATTTAGAAGTCAGGGGTAGCAAATTAGTGCACCACAGCCACAACAGCTTGCTACACTAGTCCCAAATCTCTCCTCGGGCCTCTCTCCATCAAGTGGTAATGTCCCTCCTAACCTTGAGCATGTAGAACTACCTCTTGCACAACGTAGAGATACTAGATCTAATTTTAGAAAACCTCCTGTTCGCTATGGATTTGAGCATCCTAGTACAGATCATGACATTGCTAATTTCCTCTTATATTCTCATCTTTCACCTACATATAGAGCATTTGTTGCATCTTTACAAACAGTGCCTATTCCAAAGGACTGGAAGGTGCAAAACAGGACCCTAAGTGGAAGGCTGCAATGGAAGAAGAGATGCATATTCTACAAAAGAGCAAGAGAGGGGAGTTGGTCCCACTTCCAAAAGGGAAGAGAGTAGTTGGCTGCAAGTGGGTCTATCCTGTAAAGCAAAACCCAAAAGCAGAGGTGGATAGATATAAGGCAAGATTGGTTGTAAAAGGATATAGTCAAACATATGGCATTGACTATGATGAGACCTTCACTCCTATGGCAAAGATGGGTACTGTTAGGACCTGGATCTCTTGTGCAGTTAATTTTGATTGGCCACTCCTATGGCAAAGATGTCAAGAATGCATTCCTTCATGGTGATCTACAAGAGGAGGTCTATATGGAGATTTCACTCAGATTTGCAAATAGTTAAACTGCTGGAAAGGTATGCAGACTTAGACAGTCATTGTATGGACTAAAGCAGTCACCCCGGATGTGGTTTGACAGGTTTAGGAAGGCAGTTTGTGGTATGGGATACACTCAATGCAATGGTGATCACACGGTCTTCTATAAGCATAGAAGGATATTTATCACCATTATGGCGGTACATGCGGATGACATAGTGATTACTGGAGATGATGTGGAGGAAATTAAGTGTTTGAAAGAAAATATTGGAAGGGCCTTTGAGGTAAAGGATCTAGGACCACTTCGATACTTCCTTGGAATTGAGATTGCTAGGTCACCAAAGGGTATTGTTCTCTGTCAAAGGAATTATATTCTAGATCTTTTGGCAGAAACTGGAATGCTTGGGTGTCGGCCATGTAGTACTCCTATTGACAAGAATCAGCAAATCACTGCTCAATCCGGAGATCCTATGAATAAAGAAACCTATCAAAGATTGGTTGGCAGATTGATTCATTTGTATCACACAAGACCTGGCATTTCCTATGCAGTGAGTGTAGTAAGCAGATATATGCATGATCCTAGAACAGAGCATATGGAAGTCGTCTACAGAATTTTGAGATATCTAAGGGGAACCCCAGGGAGAGGGTCATGGTTTAGGAAGAATATGCATCTAGATTTGGAGGAATACTGTGATACAGATTAGGCAAGTTGCAGGGATGATAGGAGGTCTACTTTTAGTTATTATGTGTTTGTGGGAGGCAATCTTGTCTTATGGAGAAGCAAGAAGCAATGACGGTGTTGATCGTGCCTCCTTCTGGATGTGGCAGCATGGTGGTGAGACCGGCGAGCGGCCCGCCATGAGCATGGGGGCGTACCACGACCTCCGTTTGGGTCACTGATCGAGAGCAGGGTCATGTCATAGCCCTGGCCGAGGGACATGAACTCCAGGCTCCCAAACCAGATCACCGTAGCGCACGGAAGTGGTGAAACGAAGTCGCCCATCCAGAAAAATGGCGGGAAATCGTTAGTGACACGCGTGCCCCCTACCTGGCGCGCCAACTATCGATGTTTTGACCCCCGTTGGTTAACACCAACAAGTAATGTTCATAATTGCGTGCTCCCTTAATCCGGTGGGTAATGCAAGAAGGACACGACGATTTATCCTGGTTCGGGCAAAGAAGGCCCTACGTCCAGCGGGGGGAGGATAGTTCGTGTTATCTTGCACCGAAGTGCTAGTACAAGGGAAAATACAAGCAGGTGTGAGGAGCATGAGCTGGAGCTTGGGCATTTCGGGCGCCTAGCTCTCTACTTTACACTGTCTCACGGTATTGTTTTGTGATCTAAAGCCTTAGCGTTTCTATGCTCTAGATCCTCTCATCTGTTTTTTTCTTTTCTAACATCCTGGCGCCTCCTTTTATAGGTGAAGGAGGGGCACCGGAGTACATATATTTAGAGTTCACATGGCTAGTGACGTATGACATTGAGGCCGATCACGTCGGTGCTGCTGTAGAGATGTACGTCGGCATGGGAGGTTCTGCAGCCGTCGCGTCGGGAGTTGTTGAAGTGCAGCCCGGAGACGTTGGAGTCCCACTCGAGGGTTCGTCCGACGAAGTCAAGGGGCGGCGGTCGAGGGTCTGGCTCGAGTCGAGGGGGTCGAGTCGAGAGGGTCGAGCCTCACCGGATAAGGTCGAATCCCAGGAAATGCGGGAAACGTGCTGATTTATGCGTCTCAAGGGGGTGCTTGTCAGGGCACAGTGCTTGGCATGACGCAAACAGCAAAGTACGACCCACGGGATTCCGGGGCATGGGTGGTAAAAGCTAAGATTTGACCGCCACACCCACAACTGTTACCGTAACTGTGGCCATACGGTTAGGCGGGGGTAGGTAAAACGCATTAAATGCGCCCGGATCCGTACTGGAGAATCGGTAGCCGAGGGGTGCACTGTCCTCGAGGACTGCCCATTCGCGCGAACGAAGTTCCGTCCTCGAGGGCAGGCTCGTTCACCGGGTGAAGTTCCGTCCTCGAGGGGTCGCCCGAATTGTACCCTCGAGTGTACAGTCCCAGTCCGCGCGGTAGCCCCTCGAGCAGGCTTTAGCTTTGGGCCGTCGTAACCCGTTCATGGGTCAGCCCAATATGCCTTAGCCTGTGGGCCTTCGAACGTTAACGTGGGAGGTCACTGGAGGGTTTGTGTTGCTGATTTTGCGGGGTTCAACCCGATAAACCAAGGGTTTGGGGTACCCATTTTCTG
The DNA here is from genome assembly GCA_023333625.1 of Bothriochloa decipiens. Taxonomy (NCBI): domain Eukaryota; kingdom Viridiplantae; phylum Streptophyta; class Magnoliopsida; order Poales; family Poaceae; genus Bothriochloa; species Bothriochloa decipiens. The sequence continues at coordinate 18,473,619 of CM041633.1, forward strand.
GGTAACGACAGTAGCCCCCGAGCCCCTGCGCAAGTGATGGCACTCGGGCAGGGGGTCAAGAATCAGAAACGGGACGTGATTCGGATCTTTCCGTGGGGGGCGCGTGAGCAACCCCTGCGGGGGTAGCCCCCGAGGCCTCGTAGGAGTCGAAAGACTCCTGTGAGGGCTTCATTTGTCTTTGGTCGAGGGCTGCTTGTCCAGTCGGGTACAGGCCTGAACTGGAGTCGCAGCGCTTTACCGAGGGGTGCATCGGGACGCCGAGCCTCCGGGGGATTTTTGACCCTCTTTCGTCGAGGGGTGCTGGGCATAGTCGAGCTCCCAAGCCTCATGCGGCTGGGGCATTGCCGGCCTCGGCATTCATCTCATGAGTCCTGTCGATCGGACGTGAGGTGAGAAGCGTCGGACTACCCTCGATAGGGCGAGCCGTGAAGTTCTCAGTGAGCTGGTAACAGGAAAATCCAAGTGAGAGCCCATTCCTCGTTCGATAGAGGTCGGCTGGTGGCCCGAAGGCGGTCTCATTAGAGCAAAACACATGGTCTTACGGATACCGATTCCATTCGATAGGTCTCGGTGGCTCGATGCCTCCCTTCAGGGGATTCCATAAATTTCGTAGCATTTCGCCTTGGATGTGTCCAAAAGGGTCTCGAGAGTTCGTTCTCGAGCAAGGCCTCGTGTTGGCTCCCCCTTGGTCACCCCTGACTCGGGTGCTCGAGGGCAGCTGTCGAACCCTGATCGTGGGGCCAGCCTTCGCTCCCTCGAGGCTTAGGGCCGGAGCCCGATTTTTTTGGTGCTCAAGGGCGGCCGTTGAACCCTCATTCGAGGGCCGGCCTTCGCTCCTCGAGACTTTGAGGTGGGGCCTGAGCCCATTTTACCTTTCGTAGAAATCTTCGTTGTTGAATAACGGCTCTTTTTTCTTATCGTTGGACACGCCTTTTGAGGAGAAGGCCTTAGCAGTGCGATCATGTGGGCCCGAGCAACGGCTCTTTGCCAGAGGTGTGACGCACGCATCCGGTCGAGGATCGAGGGGGCGAACGGTCAGGTAAGTGCATTAATTGCGGGAAGTTACCTTTTCCCTGTCGCTGGACTCCACCCGTTGCTCTTCCCAGGTATAAAAACGGAGGGGGATAGGCGCTGTTCGCCCCCACCTTTGCCATCCTCCTGAATTCCTGCTTTCCTGTGCGCGTGAGGGTACAAACTTAGAGCAAGAAATCGCAATTGGGAACCTTCCCAGTCATTTGTCCGCCGAGGAGATTCGTGTTGTTGCTGCCGCCGCCGCGTCCACCGAGCGGATCCGTGCCGCCGCTGCTGCCATGGCCCCCATCCTCCAGCCCGCCGAACCCTGGCGCCTGTCGACCGTGACGCGGCAAAGGCTGAACGTGCTGGTGGGAGAAGGACTTCTCCGCCCCATCACCGATCCAAATCGATCGGAGTGGATCGCGCCGCCGAGGAACCACCAAGAGCCAAACCCGCCGGAGGGCTATGTGGTGAGCTTCCTCAAATATCATCGGCATGGGTTCGGTGTACCCCCGAGCGAGTTCATGCGGGGGTTGATGAACTTCTATGGCGTCGAGCTCCAACATTTCTCCCCCAACGCTATCTCCAACGCCGCCATCTTCACGGCCGTCTGCGAGGGCTACCTTGGGATGGTGCCACATTGGGAGTTGTGGCTCCATCTTTACAAGGGGGAGTGGTTCGCCTCCCCGGTGGCACCAGGAATAAGGCGAGTCATCAGAGCAGGCTGCCTCAACTTCGTGTTGAAGACTGAAAAGTCAGAGGAGCCGCACGAGTATATCCCCACCGGGTTGATGTCCAACCACTCCCGGTGGGACGTGCAATGGTTCTACCTTCACAACGACGGAGGCTACCTCCCGCCGTACACCGGGCGGCTTATCACCGAGCGTCCATTCTACTGGCCGCACGGTGTCACGGGAGATCTTCAGCGTTGACTTCGTCCCCCCGTCACCGCGATGAAGGCCCTTCGAGAGGCGGGCCTGATGGCAGGTGTGGTGGTCTCGGCCTTCCACAGTCGACGGGTGCTCCCTCTGATGGAGTGCCCACTGTGGTTGGACGAGATGCTCCCCTCGGTGGCACCCAAGGTTCTTGAGAGGTGTCGGATGTCCGGCGAGAAGCCGTCCGCCACGGAAGTCGTTGCGCGGGTAAAGGGGATGGTCACGGGCTCGTTCAGGGCAGAAGACATCAACTGCCTCCCCATGCGGCCGGAGGAGGGTTGCCTCGACTTGGTGAGTGCCCCGACCTGTGCCTTTCGCATTTTCATTCCCCCTTCTCTTGTCCTTGTGACTAAACGTTTTCGTGTAGGGGAGAATCGACTACCGGAGATCGAGGCCCCCGCTGAGGAAGGACGCCCTTGATCGTCAGGTAAGACACTTCAACCCCAGCAAGAAAAGCGGCGTAAGGACGAAGAGGAGAAGAAGAAGGCCAAGAAGCTCCGGGAGCGCGAAAGGCTTGCGAGGCGCCGCGCTCAGCAGAGGCGTGATGGTCTCCCGGAGGAGAAGTCTCCCTCGTCCGAGGGAGATGAAGATGATGTTGACGATGACGGCGATGACATCGAGGGGGTGGCGGGGCATCTTGACCTCATCTTGTCGGGTTCCTCCCATGCTGACCGCCCCTTCGTGCAGGAGGAGGCAGTGGAGCAGCGCGCCCCCCAGCCGGTAACGTCAGCCTCAGAGCGTCGGCGTGGGAAAAGGTGAGCCGACGCCTTGACTCGAGGGGGTTCACCCCCTCCTGTCATACTCGAGGTGGGACCCCACCCATTTTGACCCGAGAAACCCGGTCCCGGTCGTCAGTGCGGGCGGAGCAGAGCCGTGCTCAGGAGGCCCCGTCAGAGCAGGGAGGCACGGCGACCCCACCGATGGCCCCGAGCAGCCTCAGCCCCAGGAAGAGCTCGGCTTTGGGAGGGGTCTCGAGATCTGCTGGTGGTTCGAGGGGGACCCGAAAGGCCTCTATCCCCTTCGGGTAAGTGTTGTTGATTCAATTCTTTTTCGTTGCATCCTCCTCGTGCAGTTTAATAAGCTTTTTGCCGTCCTGCTTCCCATCCAGGCCCAAGCGCCAAATCGAGGAGGTGTCTCTTGCACCGGCTAAGTGGCTCAAGGTGGACGCAGCTGCGAAGATGGAGGCCCTGGTCACAGGTGTGATGTCGAGGCCCTTGGCTCCGTGGGAAGCCAAGTGGTTGTCCTCAGCCCTCGGAGCTATGGCACGCGGTAGGCTGACGGGTTCCGCTCTTGCTGCAGGGTCGAGCGTCTCGGGGGCCACGATGGGTGGCGACTCTGAGCCAGGGAGGACGCAAGAGGGAGGGAGCGCCTCCTTGACGTCGTCGTCCGTGGTCCTCGAGCTCGGCCCGACGCCAGGGGGCGTAGCCCTGACGTCGGGAGCTTTCGCTCCTGGCCGACTGGAGGCCTCGATCCCCGCACCCAAGGCGGGAGCCACCGAGGGCCACGAGCCAGAAGAGGAGGTAGCCGTCGTCGACCTCAAGGGTGAGGAGACCATAGCCCTTCCCCCCTTGACGGGAGAGCGGAGACCCTGGCCGGCGGGGCTACGTGAGCTCGAGGCCCAGAGAAAGTAGGAGCAGGGGGCCCTGCAAGAAGCAGAGCTACCACGGTCGCAGCGGGAGGGGGAGAAAGAGCCGCTGGAGCGGCAGGAAGAGGACGAGAAAACCGGGGGCCAGCCCCAGCATCAACAGTGCAGCAGACGCCGCCGGGGGACACGGCACCGCTGGACCCGCCGGCGCAGCAGCCACCCGAGACATCAGAGACAGAGGGGACTTCAGGACTGCAGAAGCAATGGGTGTCCATGATCACTCTAGACGAGCTGCTGGCCAATCAAGAAATGGCGTCGAAGGCGTCGACGGTCCCGCGGCTGCCGGGGGTACGATTGGAGGAGGCCTCGGTACAGAGCCCACAGAAAAATGCGTCGATGGTGGACTTGCTGGCGCCACAGGACGTGGCATTGGGGGAAGCGATGGCCTCGGCGCCCCGATGGAGTTGGCCGAGCATTATGGCGTCCCACACGATGTGGTGGACGAGATCGAGTCCCTGGCGTGAACCAAGGTCAAGACGGTCCTCCCACATTGGGGAAAGGAGCGCATCGTACTCCGGGAGCTTGGCGACTCTAGCGCTCCGGGAATCAAGGTGGACGACCCGGCGGAAGTCAGGTGCTGGGAGGACACAGAGCGGTCTCGGGCGTGGCTGCAGCACTTGCTAAAGCTGGGCGTCGAGCTCGCCGAAGGCCTCGACCGGAATCTCGCGGTGAGTCCCTGTGTAGACCGTATGTAGTTTTTTGAATTCTTTCGTATGGAATGCCTTAACCCTCGATTTCCTGTCTCCAGGAGGTGCGGAGGCATTCCCACTCCAAGTCATACTTCCTCCATGACACGCTCAACCGCCGGGAGGAAGTGCTTCACCAACTCGAAGCCGGTCGATCTGCGCAGGGCAGAGTGGCCAAGGTCAAGGAGGAGGTGAAGCGGACCAGGGGAGGCCGCCAAAGCCAAAGAGGAGGACGCCCGGGCGAAGGAGGATGCCGAGGCTGCTCGAGGGGAAGCCGCCCAACTCAAGGAGGAGCTCAAGCGTGCCAAGGAGGAAGCTGACGCGGCCAAGGCCGAAGTGGAGAGGGCCAAGGGTGAGAGCATCCGAGCCCAGGAGCGCGTCAAGCTACTCGTGGGGGAGGCTCAAGGCTCCATGGAGCGTATCCGCTCACTCGAGGCCAATCTCGCTGAAGTCTCCACGGCGCGCAACACCCTCTCCGCCTTGGCCCAGGAGGAGAAAAACTGAGCCGCTAGCCTAGAAACCCAGCTCGAGGCGATGAAGGCTACCCTCCAAGAGAAGGAGTAGGCCATCATCTTGGCTGGTGGCACCCTCGAGACCCTCCGCTGTGAGAAGACGGAGGTGACCTGGGCCTTCAAGGAGGCCCAGCGGGAGCGAGACGAGGCTCGGGGGGAGCACGACGCCGTGCTGGGGGATCGCTGTGCCCTCGAGACTCGCTGTGCTGGTGAGTTCCTTGAAGAGCTTTTGATCTTTTTTCTTCCCGTATGGTTTGTCTAACTCTTGTTTTGTGTTTCAGGCCTCGAGATCGAGCTACGCGCTACCCAAACCGCCGCCAAGGCGCTGTAGGGGAGCCTCGTGGCAGAGGGGGCGCTTCTCGGCCGGCTCCGGGTTGCCCTCGACAGGCTCTGCGGCTCCTGGGAGGTCGGGCCCATCGAGGGTGCTGAAGAAGACATCCCAGGTGCCACGCTCGTCGACCGGATCTACTACCTTGACTCCACCCTTCGTGATCGCGTGCGGGAGGCGCTTCATACCGGCATGAAGCGGGCGCTGGCACTGGTCTCCTCCGGCTTTGGCTTCGACATGGACGTGGTCGTCCAAGGCTTCATTCCCGATATCTCGAAGACCGACGCCGAGAACGACGAGCGATGCCAAGGGCTCATCAATGACGCCGAGAGGACGGGGGGAGCGCTGGCGAAGTTGATCGAGGACGAAGTCCTCCCCCCAGTGGATGAAGGGTACCTCGTCGAGGAGGGCGGCGACGGAACAGGCCTGTAAGGGGAGGCTGGGCGAAGATGCCCATGTAATAAGTTAGTTTTTTATAACTTATATTCAATGTGGCTTCGAAAGCCTTTTTGAGTATTAATGCATCTATCGTAATGCAATTTGTCATTTTACTTTCAAGCCTTCTCTGCATTCTTTCACCTAGACTTTGCTTTTTTGACTAAGTTTTCGACGCATGCTCGTATCCCTCGAGGGGGGAGCGAGTGGAGGTACCATAGCCCGGGGGCGTAGGAGAGCTCTTGGCTCAACAACCCTCGACCCTCTAGGGAGTTCGAGGCATTTTCTACTTAGTCGCGAAGCGTATCGGTGTGTGATAAAGAAGAGGCGCTCGAGTTTTGATCGTCTGACTTTTGCTTTTCGACTAAGTGTTCGACGCAGGCTCGTATCCCTCGAGGGGGGAGCAAGTGGAGGTACCGTAGCCCGGAGGCGTAGGAGAGCTCCCGGCTCGACAGCCCTCAACCCCTAGGGAGTTCGAGGCATTTTTAACTTAGTTGCGAAGCAAAGGGAGACGCTCGAATTTAAAAAAAATCGTTCGTATTTTTAGGAACTTAGGGGGTTCCCCCCGTTAGCCCCCAAGGGAGGCTCGACTCTGGCGAGACAGGGTCGAGGCTACCTTTTGCATGTACAATAACAAGTTTGAACTTATAATCGAAAGTACTCCTTATATTTGCCATGCGAAAATGTACAAAACATGCGAGAATGTACGAGGGCATTGGTGCCCTAAGGGTACAAACGATGTAGCTGTTCGATGTTCCATGCGTTGGTGAAGGTTTCGCCCTTGTTGTTTGCTAGCTTGTACGTCTCGGGCTTTAGCACCTCAGCTATGGTGTATGGGCCTTACCATGGCGGGGTCAGCTTGTGATGTCCCTTGTTGCTCTGTCGTTGATGTAGGATGAGGTCTCCAACTTGGAAGTCCCTCGGGCGCACGTGCTTGTCATGGTAGCATCAAAGTTTCTTCTGATACCTCGCGGAGTGAATTAGTGCCATGTCTTGAGCCTCCTCAAGCTGGTCGATGGTGTTTGCGAGGGCTTCTTCGTTGCTTTGCTCGTTGTACGCCTTTAGTTGAGGGGAACCATACTCGAGGTCAGTGGGGAGGATGGCCTCGGACCCATAGACCAAGAAGAATGGGGTGAACCTCGTGGCTCGACTAGGTGTTGTCCTTAAGCTCCATAGGACCAAAGGTAGCTCCGCGGCCCATTTTTTTCCGTGCTTGCTGAGGCAGTTGAGGATCCTTGGCTTGAGGCCCTGCAAAATCATGCCATTGGTGCGCTCGACCTGGCCGTTAGTTCAAGGATGTGCAACCACAGACCAATTCACACGGATGTGATGGCGATCGCAAAAATCCAAGAACTTCTTGCCGGTGAACTGTGTGCCGTTGTCCATGATGATGATGTTTGGGACCCCAAAGCGATGGATGATGTCGGTGAAGAACTCGACCGCCCGTTCGGAGTGGATGTTGTCGATAGGCTGGGCTTCAATCCACTTGGTGAATTTGTCAACGGCAACGAGCAGGTGGGTGAAGCCTCCAGTTGTCCTTCTGAGGGGACCAACGAGGTCGAGCCCCCATACGGCGAACGACCATGTGAGGAGGATCATTTGCAAAGCATGCGCAGGGAGGTGCGTCTGCTTGGCGTAAAATTGGCACCCTTTGCACGAGCGGACAATGTTTGTGGCGTCGAAAATGGTGGTCGGCCAGTAGAAACCCTGTCCGAAGACGTGGAGCATGCACCGCTGATACGTCGCCCCGGCGTTTCGAAGGCCGAAGGGCATGGTGATGTAGCAGTACATGCCAAAAGGTGTGATGAAGGAAGTCGCGAGCTGGTCGGACTCTTTCATCTTGATTTGGTGGTAGCCGGAATAAGCATCGAGGAATGAGAGGGTTTCACATCCCGCGGTAGAGCCAACAATTTGATCAATGCGTGGTAAAGGAAATGGAACTTTGGGACATGCTTTGTTTAAACTAGTATAGTCAATACATATCCGTATTTTTCCATTCTTTTTCTTAACTAGCACGAGACTAGCTAACCATTCGGGGTGATGGACCTCCATGATGAATCCAGCCGCCAAAAGCTTGTGCACCTCTTCGCCAATGATCCTGAGCTTCTCCTCGTCGAAGCGGCGTAGGCGTTGCTTCATCGGTCTGGACCCGGCCCGGATCTCCAAGGCGTGCTCGGCGACTTCCCTCGGTATGCCCGGCATATCTGAAGGACTCCACGCAAACATATCGGCGTTCGCGCGGAGAAAGTTGACGAGCACGGCTTCCTATTTGCCCTCGAGGTTGGCACTGATCGTTAGCACCTTCTCACCGGGGCAGCTCGGGTCGAGGGGGACTTTCTTGGTATCTTGTGCTGGCTCAAAGTTGCCGGCGTGTCGCTTGGGGTCTGGCGCCCTGTCGGCGAGGCGCTCGAGGGTCGCGGCTATCATGGCATTTTGCTCGACGGCCTCTCCATACTCGACGCATTCGACGTCACAGTCGTACGCGTGCTCGTAGGAGGAGGCGACGGTGATGATGCCCTTGGGTCCTGGCATCTTGAGCTTAAGGTAGGTGTAGTTCAGGATCACCATGAACCGCGTGTAGCCCAGTCGGCCGATGATAGCGTGATAAGTTCCGTGAAACCCGACCACCTCGAAGGTGAGGGTCTCTTTCCTGAAGTTGGCAGGGGTACCAAAGCAGACAGGAAGGTCAATACGGCCGACGGGAAGGGCCTTCTTCCCTGGCATGACGCCATGGAATCCCCCGGCGCTAGGTCGGAGTTGGCACCTCTTGACTCCCAGGAGGTCGAGGGTCTCAAGGTAGATGACATTTAGGCTGCTGCCGCCGTCCATGAGGACCTTCGAGAGGCGGGTGTTCATGATGATTGGGTCGACGACGAGCGGATAGGCCTCGGGGTTGGGGACACGATCCGGATGGTCATCGCGGTCGAACGTGATGGGCGCGTTAGACCAGTCGAGGTAATGAGGTGTCGCGACTCAGACGGAGAAGACTTCTCGACGCTCCCGCTTGCGCTGTCGAGGCGTGAGCTGGGTCGAGGGGCCCCCATAGATCATGTAGCAGTCATAGACTTCGGGGAATTTTCCGTCTTCCCCGTTGTCTCCCTCACCGCCTCCTTGGTCTTTCTTGTTGTCACCTTTCTCCACGCCCACTTGCTCAAAGTGCTTTTGAAGCATGCGGTAATCCTTAAGCTTGTGCTTTGCCCCATCCTTGTGATATAGGCAGGGCTCCTCGAGCATTTTGTTGAAGATGGCGCCCTCGGGGGACCTCGAGGTCTTTTGCGTTCGGTTGCTGCGACGAGATCATCTTCTGCAGCCTCACGCTTACCTTGCTAATTTTTCTTCTTGTTGTTGTTTCTCTTCGGCCCTTTGCTCGAGCCTCCGGTGTCGTCGGCTGCCGGTGCCTTTCCCTTGTCCTTCCCGTCGTTGAAGAAGGCGCCGACCGCCTCATCGCCAGCCGCGTAGTTGGCGACCACATCCATGAGCTCGTCGACGGTGTTAGGGCGGTTACACCCCAACTCACGAACCAGGTCCTTACAGGTTGTACCCACAACGAATGCTAGAATGACGTCGAGATCGGAGATGTGGGGTAGTTCGGTGCGGAGCTTGGAGAATCGTCGAGCAAAGTCGCGGAGAGACTCCCCTGGTTTCTGCTTGCAGTTGCGCAGTTCCCAGGAGTTCCCGGGACGCACGTAGGTACCTTTGAAGTTCCCCTCGAAGATCCGGACAAGGTCGACCCAGCCGCAAATCTGGTCAGGGGGAAGCTCCTTGAGCCACCTACGCACGGTGTCAGACAGGAACAGGGGAAGGTGACGTATGATGACATGATCATCACGTGCCCCGCCCGCCTGACAAGCCAGCCGAAAGTTGGCTAGCCAGAGCTCGGGATTGGTTTCGCCATTGTATTTGACGATGCTCGTGGGGGGTCGAAACTTGTCGGGCAGCTGGGCGTAGCGGATCATCCTGCTGAAGACTCGGGGACCCGGTGGCTTCGGGGCCCGTCGGTCTTCGTCGCTGTCATAACGCCCTCCATGATGGGCGCTGTACCCTCAATCCTCGGCATCCCTGTGCTTGCGTCTGCGGTTCTCGATGATGTCAAGGCGCGCGTCACGGGGAGCGCGGTCGTCGTTGATACGTTCTCGGGCCGGCTTCTTCTTTGGTCGGGGGGCCGCCCCCTGATCGACTGAGCTATCCCTTTCGGGCCGGGAGGGCTCGACCTGAGGTCCGAAGGCTGCCCCTCGACGCCTCGAGGCTGAGCTCTCAGCTTGCTGAACAGCAGCAACTTGGAGGAGATCCTCGACCTCGTGTTGTATCCGCCGAGCTTGTGAGTTGGATGGCGCGGGCATATTACGAAGGAGCATAGCCGCCGCGACAATGTTCTGGCTCACTCGGGGATAACGGTTGGCGGGTTGCTCGGGTGCCCTAGCCTCGTTGATTTGCCGGTTGACCTCTCGGGCCCTGGCTTGGGCTCTACCGCCGGGTGGTCGCCGCTCTTGCTCGAGGGTTAGCTCGAGCAGGCGCAATCATTCCTGCTAGTCGGCGAGCTTCGCCTGCAACTCCCAAATTTGTGCCAATTGTGCGTCCTGCTCGCCAGGACGGGGGCACGCCTCTCGGTGTACGTCTCGTTGTTGGTCCTTTGCTCTAGGGAGAGCACCTCCCGCCGCAGCGGTAGCTGTCCCGGCCGCTGGATCGATGGTGTCCTGATCGGAGTCGACATCACCATCGATGTGGAGGCACTCGTGGGTAGGATCCCAATGATCAGAGTTAGAGTTAGGGTCGCCGCAGCAAAAAAGGGGAAATTGTCCCCGAGCCTCCTCCTGCAGCTGCCGTCGGAGTGTGCCGACGGAGTACCTCCGGGGGCCGGGCGCTCTCGCGAAGGCCAAGCCCTCGGAGGCTAGTGTGACAGTCCCCACGTCCATCATTGCACGGAGAATGGCGCCTGGGCAGTCCTCTAACGTGCTCATGTTGGAGTGGGTCACTGTCGAGATCGTCGTCGCGGGATTATTGAAGTCGAATGAAAGCCGCTGACGACGCTCGAACAGCTCGTGCGGAAGCCGGCTCGATGGAGCGGGGACTTCGTCACGCTCCCTCGATGAGCGTACTGCGAAGGTGAAGTCGGGGTTGTGGTGGGGTCCTGCCGGTTTGCCCTCTACCTCTGAACTCGGGTCAGACAATCCCCCAACAAGGGGTTCCTCATCTCTGGTCAGGGGCGAGGAGAAAGTGGCGGGAACCATCCTCGACTTAGGTTGATGGCGATGATGGTGTCGATCGTGTCTCCTTCTGGATGTGGCAGCATGGTGGTGAGACCGGCGAGTGGCCCCCCATGAGCATGGGGGCGTACCGCGACCTCCGTTTGGGTCACTGATCGAGAGCAGGGTCATGTCATAGCCCTGGCCGAGGGACATGAACTCCAGGCTCCCAAACCAGATCACCGTAGCGCGCGGAAGTGGTGAAACGAAGTCGCCCATCCGGAAAAATGGTGGGAAATCGTTAGTGACACGCGTGCACCCTACCTGGCGCGCCAACTGTCGGTGTTTTGACCCCCATTGGTTAACACCAACGAGTAATGTTCGTAATTGCGTGCTCCCTTAATCCGGTGGGTAATGCAAGAAGGACACGGCGATTTATCCTGGTTCGGGCAAAGAAGGCCCTACGTCCAGCGGGGGGAGGATAGTTCGTGTTATCTTGCACCGAAGTGCTAGTACAGGGAAAAATACAAGCAGGTGTGAGGAGCGTGAGCTGGAGCTTGGGCGTTTCGGGCGCCTAGCTCTCTACTTTACACTGTCTCACGGTATTGTTTTGTGATCTAAAGCCTTAGCGTATCTATGCTCTAGATCCTCTCGTCCGTTTTTTTCTTTTCTAACGTCCTGGCGCCTCCTTTTATAGGTGAAGGAGGGGCACAGGAGTACATATATTTAGAGTTCACATGGCTGGTGACGTATGACGTTGAGGCCGATCACGTCGGTGCTGCTGTAGAGATGTACGTCGGTATGGGAGGTTCAGCAGTCGTCGTGTCGGGAGTAGTTGAAGTGCAGCCCGGAGTCATTGGAGTCCTACTCGAGGGTTCGTCCGACGAAGTCGAGGGGCGGCGGTCGAGGGTCTGGCTCGAGTCGAGGGGGTCGAGTCGAGAGGGTCGAGCCTCACCGGATAAGGTCGAATCCCAGAAAATGCGGGAAACGTGCTGATTTATGCGTCTCGAGGGGGTGCTTGTCAGGGCACAGTGCTCGGCATGGCGCAAACAGCGAAGTACGACCCGCGGGATTTCGGGGCATGGGCGGTAAAAGCTAAGATTTGACTGCCACACCCACAACTATTACCGTAACTGTGGCCATACGGTTAGGCAGGGGTAGGTAAAACGCATTAAATGCGCCCGGATCCATACGGGAGAATTGGTAGCCGAGGGGTGCACTGTCCTCGAGGACTGCCTATTCGCGTGAACGAAGTTCCGTCCTTGAGGGCAGGCTCGTTCGCCGGGCGAAGTTCCGTCCTCGAGGGATCGCCCAAATTGTACCCTCGAGTGTACAGTCCCAGTCCGCGCGGTAGCTCCTCGAGCAGGCTTTAGCTTTGGGCCATCGTAACCCGTTCGTGGGTCAGCCCAATATGCCTTAGCCTGTGGGCCTTCGAACGTTAACGTGGGAGGTCACTGGAGGGTTCGTGTTGCTGATTTTGCGGGGTTTAGCCCGATAAACCAAGGGTTTGGGGTACCCATTTCCTGGGTAACGACAAATTATAACTCGGTCTACTGCAGAAGCTGAGTATAGGGTAGTGGCATTGAGCTTGTGTGAAATGTTGTGGCTAAAAAGCTTGCTAAAGGAACTGTGGGTGTTGAGAAATGAGACAATGATGGTTCATTAATTGTGATAACATTGCTGCAATCAATATTGCAAATAATCCGGTCCAGTTTGACCGCACTAAGCATGTGGAGATTGATCAGTTCTTATCAAGGAGAAGTTAGATAATGGGCTTCTAAAGTTAAAGTATGTAAAATCATGTGGCCAATTAGCGTACTATTTTACAAACGGTTTAGGACCTGGTGAAGTTGAATTGAGTTGTAGCAAGATGGGCATGTTAGATTTCATTAGCTCATCTTGATGAGAAGTGTTGGTGTAAATAAGTAAATGTAAGAGGGTCTATGTGTAAAACTATGAAGATAAGAATAGAGAGAGTGAGGGCAAGACGATTTGGCCTCCTAGAAAGTTCCCCAAATCACAATAATTTTTAATTGAATAAAATCATGTGGCTGATATTAACTCAGTGAAAGTATACTTCTAATTTAAGTATTGAGTTCAACATAGTCATATTTTATTTACAAATGTTTAGTGAAACATTTATAATTTATGAGCAAATAAACTTATTTTATGAAAAGAAGGTACCATGCGAGTATACAAGCGAGTTAGGTTTGACCTGTGTTTAAGCTGAGCAAATTATGAATGAAAAACATATTCATGTTTCCATTAACGAACTTGACAAGTAACTATGAAAGATCGGGATTGTCCTATGTTGCTTTTAAAATGAAGTATATAGTTTCCATGTATCTTTAAATTTATTTTCTATATGACATGATTGAATTTTAGAAATAGAAGGAACGGCTGATTATTGCAAAACAACCACGAAGAAAGCATGGCATCAAGAGCTTAACCAAAATAAATGTATACATGGTGCATGGGGAACGGCACTTGCAACTTGCAACAGGTGAGATGTTGGCGTGCTTGCTTGTGTATGAGGTACATATATATAGAACATGGTTGGCATATACAGATATAAAAGGGCTTTGCTAATACGTAGCGTAGCTTGGCAATTGGGCACAAAGAAGCGGCCAGGGAAGATTGCCGGACAAACGTAGAAGATAGATGGAACGAGAGTGTTGCGTGGAGCGCTTACCGACAGCCGAGAAGCAGCGAGGATAGCAGGCCGACTGTGTGTGGTTGATGTAGAGGGTGACGAGATGAGGATGATGGTGGATCAACGACAACCCTGACAACGCAAGGCGCAGACGAGACGTTGCATATGGCGTAGTAGAGAAAAGAGAAAATCAAGTTTACTACCTTTATGATAGTTTTGACGTGTTTTGCCCAAACGATTGATATATCTATACCTATCTATAAAAAGCGAAAATTTCTCCACCTAATTTTCTTTCACCTCCGTGTTTGGATCGATGACGGTAGGTTCCTCCCTTCTACGTCCAGTCTGTACAGAATTAGGATTATATTTAATTTTCTACCTCTCCTCCCGTTGGCGTTTAGAGTCAGTTTATAACTAGGATTATTTAATTATGGCATCCTAGCTTCTATTCGGACGATAAAGATCGGGTAAAAAGTAAATCCAAATCCAACAAGAATAGTACGTAATAGCAAAGATGAAAAAATAGTAAAAAAACTTGACATGAATGAGAATTGCCTACGTTATTGTCGTTCAATTTTGACACTTATCATTATAGATGGTCTCCTATACAAATACAAGCTCAAATGAAAATAGCTCCGAAAACACAAATAGCTTATAAAATCAAACCAATCCACCCATACACAAATCTATTAATTTGAAAATAGATCAAGCCTCCAGGTCACCCAAAGTGTCCGTTACGTGCCCCAGCACCGCCATCAAGATCCGTTTATGCAGGCAAGGCGGCGAGCTTGGCTAGCACAAATTGATCCAAGTGTCTGTCATATCTCATTTTAAGGATTAATTGATCCAAGTGTCTATCATACCTTACATGCGTCCTAGGATGTCGCACAAATAAGCTGACAAATTATAAATAGTATCAAATCAGAGTTCATTATATAGCGCACGGATAGCAAGACCTTGTCTTTAACAAAAATAAGACATAACTAAGATAACTCCAGAAGATAGCTCCACCACAGGGACAAGTCGACTGGTTGACACAAGCTAGTAGTCGTGTCGATAACTCTCACTCCAATCTTGATCTGTTACCCATCCAGGATTTTCCAATAAATAAAATAAAACAAGTGTAAGTACATACGTACTTAGCAAGTATAGCAGGGTTCATGAGGCTCAATAAAGATTGACACGGTTTAACTGCAAGTAGCTTTTTAGCGTATGTCAAGTTTTAGCAATTAGCATCAAGGTAGTAACAATTCTCATAACCACATGATCAGGTAGAACATGATTATGAATATGATAAAACAACATTAACCAGTAGCACAATTTGAGTTGACGATCCAATTACTCCATAAGAATCCCTTGGCCGCCCTGACCATGGGCACGGACGATATATCGGTTTAACTCTGCGCAGAGGTGTACACTTTTACTGCGGGTTATGATCTTCAACACTTTGGGATCGCGACTCCTGCAACACTAAAAACCATATAAAGCCACTCATATGTTCGTCTAACAAGCTAGGGCCGCAGGGTCATCGGATGTAGAAAAACCCTCCTCCCAATATGGCACATCACAGTTATACACATACTGAAGAAGCCATCCTATACCCAACTCGCAGATCCTCTAACTCGCTAGAAAAGGTCCTATGAATAACTAAAGCCAGAGCCATATAGCCCCCATAGCTGTACGTTATGTCCCGGATGATCACTTACAGTTTGGATCTTATTGAAAACCATCTTTTCATTAGTGGCATAATCTTTAATTAAGTTACAAGATTATGATTATAAAGCACTAGCATAAAACTACCCATATGCAACATCCCAAGTTATCAAGGTAAGCAGGTGTTCCAAACTTGGTAATCCTAACAGGGTAGCAAAAAGACTCATGCCCATGATTTTAGTGTGTATAGTGAATAAGTAACAAGGATAGTCCCAACTATACTTGCTTTGTTCAAAGCTCTCCTGATGAACCTGCTGATCCTGGTTGTAGAAGTATTTTTGATCTCCCTCAAACGGCTCACTCTCTAAACTCGATCAGCAATCAGCAACACACAAGCATTGAGCAATCATACACGAGCAATAAATAGATTTAATTAGAATAGTACACTACATCTTTAAAATAGTATGAAAAGAGTTTATAAAACTATTCTACATGTCGCTACGATCACACAGCGTAAAGATTACCAAAATCGGAGCTATAATGAGAAAGTTATGGATTTTACAAGATTTCTTATTGTAAAATAATTCATTTAAAATAAAATTCAATTTTTAAAAGTTAAAAATAAATCTAATAATGGTACTATTAGATAGATTATGAAATTACGAACCTAACGCAATTTGAACGGACCAAATCGGAGTTAAAACGGAGAAGTTATAAGCGTTTGAAAATAGTGGCAAAATTGTAAATGGAGGAAAAACGTATTTTTGAAACTAAAAAAGAAAAATACGTGTTTCAGTGAAGGAAATGTATTCTGGCTCTGTTAAAAGGGAAAATACGTCTTGTAATGATCAAAGTGTATTTTGAATCTGCTAGAAGGAAAATACGCTTTCCAGAAAACAAAGCGTATTCTACGAAAACCATAAATGGTTCTTAACAAAATAGATAAAAGGCCAGGGGGTTTTCGGCAAAGTTGTCAGCAGAAGGGGTACGGGTGAACCAGATCCGTTGGATCTGAGATGAACGGCTCAGGTTAAACCAGAGCGACGGCCTCGTTGGGGAAGACGATGGACACGGCGGTAGACATGGCCGGCAATGAGGGAACCTCGCCGGCGTAAATGGGAACTAGCCCTACGGACCTCGGTTGGACCTGAGACCTAGACCAAACGACAGAGGAGCTTCTCGTGATCCCTTCTAGCACAAAGATGAGAACCCGACCAGGCTAATGACAGCCGGTGACCGACGACGGCGGAGACGAGCTCGCCGGCGTTCACAAGCCAGAGGCTACAGACCACTACACTACTCGGGATCGATGCCAATCGACACAGGAGCTCGAGGTGAACTTACCAAAGCAGAAGATGAAAGTCGGGGCAGTCGGAGGTGAGCTAATGGCGGTCGACGGTGGACGGCGGCGTTTTGCGGTAGCAATTCAGCACAAGATGAGCAAAATTGATCAAAATCAAGGATGCCGGTGTGTTCAGGAGATCAAGCTCGAGCTGGAGCTTCTGCTTATGGCGACGAAAACCCAACGCTGCCGACGAATTCGAAGCTCGGAGATGGCGGTGGATTGTGGTTGCGGCAGCAGCTAGAACTCAGGCCAGGGCAACTGCAGCGCTAGGGTTCGGGGTGAGGGTCAAGGCGGCGCTCGGGCTCAGTATTTAAGGCGGTTTGCTTGAGGGGCACGACGGGGCCGGGTGGTGTCGGGGTCGCAGCGGACTCCGACCGGAAGAGTACGGCTCGAACCCGAGGTAGGAGACGACCCGGGGGGTCCCACCTGTTAGTCGGAGTGGAGGAGGTAATGCGGGCGCGCGCGCAGTTGCTAGCTGGGCTGTCGATGCTGGGCCGGCCCAAGAGGGAGAGCGGGGGGACCGCAGCGCTGGAAACCGGCCTGCGGGCCGAGGAAAGGCGGGAGAGGAGCAGCGGGCGGTTCGGCCGGTTGGGCCGCTCGGGCTGAAAGGAGGGAAAGGAAAGAAGAGGGAAAGAAATGAGTTTTCTTTTATTCAAGTCCTTTTTCACAAGCATTTTCAAAAAGATTTTGAAATCCAATTCAAATCCAACCAAAACCAAACATCACAAAAATAAAAAATGCATCAGCATGAATGCACAAGCATGCTTCTTGACCTAAAATTGATTTTATTTTTATAAAATTTATTATTTCCCCTAGGTTGAATGCCTACCAAAAATGCAAAAATTAATTTAATTTGACTATTTTAAATTCATACAAATTTTAGGGCGTTATAAAATTAGATCAAGACTCCGCGCCTTGGCTTCCGCAGTCTGCATTGCCAACCAGGTCCACTTGTCCAGGGGAGGCGACGAGCTTGGCTAGCTGACGCTGCGAGGACCTCGTCCGCGTTGGACTGGACGTGGAAGGCCATGATGGCGGTAGCGAGGCACACAAGGCCAAATGAACGGGAGCCGCCACTGGCCTTAGCGCCGCTGTTGAGGGCAGCTGCTGCCACCGCACACTGTAAAATGTGACCCTCTAGCCATAGACATAGCCGTCTATACTCATGATTTATATGTCCAAGCAACGTACGCTATATGATTCTAAAGTGTACTAGAACAAATGATATAAGTTATAATTCTCGTTGCAATACACGGCCATATTTGCTAGTATTTATAGAGAGGCAAACGTATTTTGAAGATATTTTGCACATATAAACACAAGGTGCAACCATCATGAATGCAATGAAATGTTGCTATGCCCTATGATTAATTTCAATTTAACTAAAAAGTATTTTACTATATTTTCATGAGCACAAAAGTACATACTTAAATCATTTTAGACCGAATTCAAAAGTTGCAAATTTTAGGGTGTTCCAGCGAAATTATAAATGACAAAACACTACCAAGTTCACGGGCCGTTGATGATTTTACTCGAACATATATAAGGCAATCCACGGCTATTTTCACAAGCTACTAGGGGCGCCTTCACGGTGCACATTACACTTCATAGGCAACTAAAACGCACCCATGGCCAGATTCTTGATGTCGACGGCGGGGTTGAAGTTCACGGTGCGCAGACCGCCGGCAGTGCTGGTGCCGCCGGCGGCACCGACACCACAAGAGCTGAAGCGGCTATCGGACATAGATGACCAGCAACTGTTGCGATTCCATGTGCCCGCTATCCAGTTGTACCGGCGTAATGCGTCTTGTAACGGCCTGGACCCTGCGGCAGTCATCCGGGATTCCGTGGCCAGGGCGCTCGTGCACTACTACCCTTTGGCCGGCCGGCTAAGGGAGTTCCAGGGCGGAAAGCTCGCCGTCGACTGCACCGCGGAGGGCGCGCTGTTCGCCGAGGCTGACACCGACGTCCGGCTGGAGGACTTTGGAGACTCGGTGCACCCGCCCTTGCCATGCCTTGAGGAGCTCTTGCTTGACGTTCCTGCCTCCATAGTCGACTCCCCTCTCGTCCACATCCAGGTGACGCGGCTGGCATGCGGTGGTTTCATCCTGGCGGCGCAGATGTCCCACACGGTGGCGGACGGTCAGGGCATCCTGCAGTTCCTGGAAGCGGTAGCAGAGCTGGCGCGGGGCGCGGCGGCGCCGACCGTGCGTCCTGTGTGGGCACGCCACCTTCTGCTGGCGCGCAACCCGCCGCGGCCGAGCTTCGCGCACCGCGAGTACGACTTGGTGCCAAAGGACGACGCCATCACGCTGCCGGCAGACGACGAGCCAGTGCGGGGCTTCGTCTTCTTCGGGGCCCAGGACATCGCTGCTATCAAGGCGCGGCTCACGACGGGCCTCAGGGAGCGCGGCTCCGCGACGACGTTCGATGTGCTCGCGGCGTTGCTGTGGAAGTGCCGTACCATGGCGCTGCAGCTCCCGGACGCTCATGCCGAGGTGCGGCTCGGGTTTGCCGTCAGCGCCTGCCATGGCAAGAGAGGGCTCCGCCTGCCCAGGGGTTACTATGGCAACACAGTCGCTACGCCAGTCGCCATCTCGACGGCCGGCGAGCTGTGCGCGAATCCGGTGGACTACGCCGTGGAGCTGGTGCGCAAGGCCAAAGCACAGGTGGACGCAGAGTACATTCAGTCTATGGCTGACCTGATGGTTCTTCGCGGGCGGCCGCAATTTGCGAGCACGCGCTTGTTGTACCTGGTATCCGACGTGACCAAGTTAGCCTTCGCCAGGCTCGACTACGGGTGGGGTCAGCCAGTGTATGGAGGGGCGGCCACCATGGGCCCCTCCCCCATTCCTGGGATCTCCAGCTTCATCATACCATGCAAGAATGCCAAGGGCGAGAACGGCATCGGTGTTCCAATGTGCTTACCTGCCCGCGCCATGGATAGGTTCAGGGAGGAGGTGGGCAAGCTCATGTGATACGCTCCTCAATCAACAACTATCGTTTTTGTGTCTCACTGTCTGTCCACTATGCACGCCAAAGTTATTATTACATAATATATATATATATATATATATATATATATGTATGGTAATAGAAGTTGTTTTTAAAAAAATAAATACATAGGCATATATCCACAAACAGGCACGTACACTCCTACGAGCACATAGACGAAACACTATCCCTAAAAGACTAAGCTGGCAAATCTCAAACTTTTAATATAGGATCAAAGCAATGACCTAGATTTTTGTGAAAAAACTTAGGTTTTAATAGTACCCTAATTTCAGTTACACCATATAATTACTTAAAAGCTACAAATTTGAATTTGAGTGTAACTTCTGTGCTAATCCATCTATATAGTATAAAGGGCTAACTCAAACTATATTGGGTCTATCCGTAACTCCAGCCCCCATAGTTATGACTTATGGTATTGTTTCTCCTGGGTACACTCTAAAATGTGTCCCAACAAGCAACATTAAAACTAACTAATGGCTCATGTGTACCTCCTCGATAGGCTTGAACATGATCGATCTAATGAACATGATTCTTTGATAATCATAGAGGCCTTCAACACACCCTGACTCGGCCGCTCGCACGACCGCACAGGAAAGCCAACGATCTTACCTCCTATTTCTTTGAAACAAATCGCACATCTGCCCACTGCCGCCGCCGCTTCTCCACCGGGTGTGCGCGTAACGTTCCACACTGCCCTCCTCCCCCATGTTGTGGTTGCTCGCTCTCCTCGAGGAACTTTGGATCCAGTCATCCTATGGTTCCCCGGTGTTGCCGCCAGTGCTGGCTCGATCTCCCAGTGATAACGGTACATCAAACTCTGTCAACCAGTGAACTCACTTAAGATTAATTCATGTGTTTTTTTTGAGGAAACAGGAGAGGCCGTGAGGCCTCTGTTGAAAATTTTATTAAAATGTAACCAAGCTGATTAAGAAGAAAAACAGCAAAACCAAAGGAAATCGAAGGGGTCTAAGATCCCAAGCATAAGGCAGGGAGCCTAAGAAACAAAAATGATGACAATGTAAATCATAGCAATTACACAATATTCTCTATCCATAATTAAATTTCTGGGAAGTATTTCTTCGTTGCTCTCCGTAGAAGTTGCCTGAAGACATTCTTCAAAAACTGAAGGCAACGACGATTATCAGCGTTTAATCATGTATTTTAAGAGCGTGCTATGTGTTGTTAAGATTAATTCATGTGTTTTGAGAGCGTGGTATGTGTTGTTAAGATTAAGATAAAACAACCAGTCTAGCAGAACTAGATGTGATGGTGATACGCAAAAAGGCGACGTGCTGATGTGATATATGATGTTGTTCTATCACATTCTTAACCAGATAAATTGTGATATTGTTGTAACTAACCAAATATTAATTATAATAAGATGGATAACTAGGTAATTTAACCAAATATTAATTATACTGAACGATGAATTACCTAATACAAGATCAATAACTATGCACTATATACTACACGCGCCCCTTCTATTTCCACCGCACGCCATTCTCCCTACTGTGCGCCCCTTCGCTTCCGCCAAAGCCCGCTAGAGGCCCTTCTCCCACCGACGGAAGCCGACGGCACCCCACTCCCTCCCGACGGCTCGCGTGCCCTTAGGCGGAGGACCACGACAACACGCCCGGAGGAAGGGGGCGCGTAAGATGGTTGCGAGCGTCGTGCTCCCCAGTAGCAGTGTCCCTGCCTCGCTCGCATGGGTGGTGGCGCGACACGGGCTGGAGTGCACGATGTAGGGCTGGACAAGCCATGGCAGCGCCGTTGTGTGGGACGCGGTGAGATCCAATGGCCTCGTTCTCTCTCTGATCTCTCCTATCTACTTGACTCTCTCTTTTTCTCAGGGCTGAACTTAGCGACGAGGAGGGATAGGTGCGAGTGGATCCATTGAGGCGGAGGCCAACCGTGCTCGGTTCCGGCAAGGAGGAGGCGGACTGCGTTTGGATCTGGCGAGTATGACATCCCTGATCACGGATCCGGCGGGGATGACTTTCCCTGCTATGGTTTTGGCGAGCTGTGGTGGCGATTGATAGGGCGGAGCCCACTGACGGTGGATGCGATGAGGAGGAACTCCCTGGCAGTGGATCCAGCGCGCGGTGCACAGTGGAGGATGACTTGGCAATGAGCTCGCCTGTTGGCTTTGGATTTTTTTGAGCAACTAACTGAGCCAGGCATTCTAACGTGCCTGCCTAGCTTAATAGATTAACCATAGCAGGCACAGACGAGCGCCGTGGTTAAGCCATAGTTAATCATGACCTTACAACCATATAGCAGACACATTTGCCCATCATAGAAAACCAAAAACACCCGCCAATGCTAACTATCAAAACGTTCAAGAGGTCAATCGGCTGATGCATCCTTGCAAACCATGATAGGAATTTGCTCTGGGCATGAAAAACCGAAAACCGAGAACCGAACTAAAATAACCGAAATCGGACCCGTTCCAAATTTGGTTCAAGAAGTTCGTTTATTCTTCTAGCTAGTCTTGCATGGCCGTTGCTGGACGGCAGAACGGAGGTTCTGCCATGGATTGCAGGCTTCCAGCACTTGAATTCTTTGTGACTAAGAATGTGAAACCATGGATCATATCCTGGTGGGGTGTGCATTCAGCAAGGAGGTGCGGCATCTATGCTTCTTTTGGCTACACTTGCATGTCCTTGATTTCGCTCAGGGAGAAGGCACTATTCAGTGGTGGGCGCGGGTCAGAAAAAGGATCCCACGCGAACGGTGCAAGGGGTTCGACTCTCTCTTCTTTTCGGTATGTTGAAGGTTGTGGAAGGAATGGAATAGGAGAACGTTCGATGGGGTGAATACTATGGCAAGACGGCTAGCACTGGCGATCCAGGAAGAAGCGCAACTTTGGTGTTCGACGGGCAACAGGCGTTTGGCTGCGCTGCTGGTTGGATGATCATGTGCGGCTGCTTGATATCGAATTGGTAACAATGTAATCTTCTTTGTATTCGAGAGCTGAGGGGTGAGGTCTTTTGTCCTTCGAGGGTTGGATTCTCTGCTGCTTAACGAAAAATGCTCCCAAGGGACGGGCGTGATCGCGAAAAAACCAGTTCCAGAATCCCATAAACCGAATTTAGTACGGTTATTTCGGTTCCAACCCCCCGGTTAACCAAATTGACCCAAAAATAACCCAACTTTGTACAACCCATAATGTTAGATACCGAAAATAACTGCGCATTAGCCCAATAGGGCTTATTTCACTCAGTCACTCCTCCTCACTCCACCTGAAACCTACCCCCGTCCTCGTCCCTCCTGACTCACGTACCGCGCAGCCCACGTCTACGACTGCGAATGACTCCAGGCGAAGTGGCGAGTCCAGGAGCCGCGCCGTCGCGGCGCCTCGCCCCGTTCGGCCATCTCCGCTGGCCATCCGCTGGTCCACCCTCCGCCCTCCCCCCTCCCCTCTCCGGCCATCCCCTCCGCCACCGCCATGCTGTTGCTGCAGCAGGCAGCGGCCGAAGCCGCAGCTCCCTCCCTCCAAGGCCGGCGCCCGAGACTGGGCGCAGGACGGCAAGACCAGCCATCGAGGCAGGCGACAACAGCCACATGAATTTTTCTGGGTTGTTTTTCTAGTTTGCTTGAAAAACAGGCAAAATGCTGCTGAAATTTGCAATTGATTGGGCTATTTTTCTGGGTTGCCGGAAACTTCAGTTCCTTTCGGTTAGAACCGAAACCTAACCGAGATAACTGGAACCGAAATTCCTCGATTCCGAGTTTTCGAAGGAACCGACCGGTCCTTGTATCTCAAGGAACCGAATTAGCTAGGGAACCGAATAATTGAACCGTTCAGTTTTGGTAACCGAACACCCAGAGTGAATAGGAATCAATAACTGACTTATACCAGGATCTATAAGAGGCTAATTGGGTTTTAATTTTTTTTAACTCAGCTGCTACTTTTACCATGGAGCTGGCGCATTTTCGCCTATAGGCCACAATGCGGCCATGCAAACAATGTTGGGCTGCTGCTGGCCCATGGACTGCCCCCAAGCTACAGGGTCATGGTGGCTTCATGGATACCTGGGCTAGATGCTAATGTCCAAATGTCAAAACAGTATCTATATGAGTAAAAATAATTATTTTAATGCGCAAATGTAAAGAACAATATTTTAACTTACAGAAGAAAAATGTGACAAACATTAATACAGTTTCTAAAGCAACATGAAGACAAAGCACATATTACTTGGAAATCATTTTTTAACAAAAGATTCAATCTATTAACGTCTTATTAGCAAAATTTTGAAAGGTTGTGAAAATCATTATATTAATTGTCTCTTATTCACATCTCAAAATTCAAATATTTAGGATGGGACATTTATTGAAAGGGATGTACGGTTTGATTATAACGCACGAGCATAGGTTACTCCATTCATTCTAAATTATATGATATTTTGGCATTTTGTAGATACACGTACAATAAGTTTAAATATTACTCTTGTCTTCCAGTCCAGGCGACGGCGGCCACCGGCGAGTACATTCGACCAATGAGGTGGGGTGAAAGCGTTCTGACTCGGCCGCCTCGTTCTTTCCACCGTCTTCTTTGGCTCCGCTCATTCGTCCTGTCCTACCCCCGCACGCGCAGGCAGCACACGCGCCCGCCGCCTGTTCGACGGAATGCCCAAGGACGGCAAGGTCGAGGGAATGGTTGTGGACCCCGTCGACGGAGAGCCCAAGGACCGAGAGTCGTGTCAGACCACAGCTTCTGGCGGATATAAGGCATGGGTGCTTTCGTAGTTGCATCCTCGACCGCTGCTAGCCTGGCTTCTGGATGTTTTTGCCTGCCTGTCCTGCCTGCGCATCACCAACGGATAAGAGAGCGCCAAGAAGTTCATCTACTTCGTCAACCATCCGTGAAGGTATCCACTGGATGTGTTCCCTTATCTGGATAATTTCGCAAAGTCAATCTTGACTCATCGTGCAGTTTCTAGTTTGCAAATGGGCGATCCTGTTTCGCCCAATTTCTAATTTGGTGTAGGACCAATTTTTTTGTCCATTTAACACAGTAACGGTTCGACGCGAAAGGGCCACTAGCTGAGTTGGTTAGATGGCTTGAGTAGCACGCCTTAGGTTCTGAGTTGAAATCAGGCCCTCATCTGTCCAGAACATGGTCGTTCTCATATTTTCTATGGTTTGAGTTTTGGTTGGCAACGAATTTTCATGATGGCTTCCTCTCCACTTCCTTGATTGCAGTAGGCTCCAAGAGTAGTTGCATGTCTCCTTCATGCTATTCATCCGGAGAAATTATGTGCCCCTGCATTTTGTGGTGTCATGCAGGGATAGTTGACCCTGAAGCGCTGAACTGGAGGTACCGAAAGCACTACAGGGTTGTCTCTCTGCCATCCAGGCATCCAGCTAAGCTGCACCTCCGAGGCTCCTACTGTCTGCAACTCTGCATCCTGAACTACCAAAGCCAGTGCCATATCAGGAGAACGGAATAGGATCAGGCAGCTGATTGGAGCATCGATTCTATGTAAGTGCTCTGATTCCTTGTGCAAATATATCTTCCTATTGTCTTCCCTGATTAAATTTCTCGCTAACAATGTTGAATTCGTTTCCAGGCTTCTCAGTGAGTGCCACAAATTAGAGTACCTACTCAAGATACTTACATCATAACAAGCACAAGTGTCATATGTGATACATCTGTTGCTCGTGCTCTCTTGTGACCATCGGCACAGGTATTTGTCCACTCCTCTGCTTTCTGTCGACAACTAGTGCTAGCAAGAGGAGTCCTTATCGTGCCCCACCTTCTGATGTCCGGGTGTAGTTTCAAACTTTAGTTTGGCAGGAAGTTTCCATTTGCTTTCCTTTACCACTATTGACTAGACATTTGTTTGGCAGGAAAACACAGTTTACCTTTTTTTACCACTACTGATCAGACTTTTGTTTGGCAGGATTTCTCGCTTTACCTTCCTTCAGAGACTTGTTGAAATGCCTCTTCCTCACTAAAGTTATAGGACACAAGCGAGTGGCACTGGAGCTACCAAAGGCACCGGTTTTCTCTGCTATCTCGCTAAGCTGCAACATCCACAATCTCTGCTCCTCTGCATCCTGAACCAAGAAGTCCATTGATTCAGAGATTAAAACACACTTGAAGTTATGGAGTAGTAGGGAGAAAAAAGCTGACCCAAGCTCAAATTCAAGGTACTCCTTTGATCTTAGCACACTCTCTGATAAAGAGTTTCTGCACATCTTTCTCACACTTTCTCCCTCTGTTTGCTCGGTAAACAAGTTGTGATTTTTTTTGCTCTGAATCTTTTGAGTTAACGCTGTACATACTCAACATCACTGGTAGTCTCGTCTAGTGTCATACTTAGATTGCTCCTGCTCTAGTATTTTGCAGCCTTTTAGATATGCTAATCCTTATTGGCGCCTTCTCACATATGCCCTTGTAGTTAGAAATCTTACTACTATTAATCGGTTGGGGCCTCCGATGAAGTCTCTCATAGACTATACTGCGACTAGGATACAATTAGTTGGGATTACGATCGTGCTTACCGCCAAGTCAAATAAGCTCTATCTTGCTACAGTTCGGTCCATGCTTTAACTGGCTGCCATCTAATAATTAAAGGGGGTTGGGGGGTGATTGGTGAATTATCATTCTGAAATTCATTCGTAATATCTTGTGATGTTCTGTTTGTATGGCAAGCTAAGGGGGAGATAGGAAATTCCCTTTCAAGTGTAAGAAAATAAAAGGCACATCACAAGATTTTCGATTGTTTCTTGGGTGCAAACTCATCTACATTTGCAAACATTCAGATTTAACTTCTGGAAAAAAAGACATGGATGGATAGCTGCACAAACATTTGTAACATGGCCGCAACATAGTCCAGTACTCTGCTTCCTATCAACAAAACTAGTACTAGAGTGCTTTAGTGGTAGATCTGATTATAGTGCCCCACCTTCTGATGTCTTCCCTGATTAAATTTCTCGCTAATTATGTTGAGTTGTTTTTCAGGTTTCTCAGTGAGTGCCAAAAACTATAGTACCTACTCAAGGTACTTACAGAATAACAAGCACAAGTGTCATATGTGATACGTCTGTTGCTCTTGCTCTGTTGTGACCATCGGCAGAGGTATTTGCACACAACTTTTTTTTTTGTCACTACATCAATGTGTGTCCTCTCATATGCATGTTCTTTGTGGCTCATAACATGTGGCATGGAATTGCTTAATCTAGAGCATCTGCACAGAGAGCAAGGACCAACCTCCATTCCAAACTATATCTTTCTGTTTTCCCATGTAAGATAAATGCCATATGACCATTTTTTCCCAGCGAGTTCCAGATAGCTCATCTTAGTTCGTAATTTCAGAGCTTTTACATCCATTTTATAATTCGAGAGCTTAAAACTAACATTTGTGCGGGAAAGGCTGTTAGCTATTTTCCCTTCCCCAGACCCCGCAGTGCGAGAGCCTACGGCACTGGGTACGCCCTTTTTTTTTTATTAGCACAGGAACCATTTTAATTTGAGGTGGCAAAACTCGTATAACCATTCGTTTTGCAACTTCATCCACAGGGGTTTGGCACGGTAGCCTTCCAAATATGGCTGGAATTGACAGTCCTTTAGCATCTGGACTGTTGACTGTTGCAGGAAACAAGCTAGGTTCACTGATAACCAGTGAGTTTGCTTCCATAACTGGCTTAAACAGGGATCTCTCCGAGCTCCAGGATATACATACAAAGATTATGAGCTGGCTTTCTGTGGTTCGTGGCACAACAATAGACCATGAAGTATCTGGTCGAGGTGTGATGAAATTGAGAAGTCTTGCTAATGAGATTTATGATTTACTTGATGATGTCTACATTGAAGATGAGAAATACAGGATAAATAGCGACCATGATAAGCCTGCTATAACTGACAACCTTTCTGCAAAACCGGAGTTGCTTCTGTTCCTACACAAGGTGGCCCATAAGATCAATGAAATCAAGTTGACATTTGATACAATTGTGGATGAAAATACACTAGACAATTTACAAGTGGATCAACCTGTTCAAAGCAGACACAAGGAAACATCAGATCAGTCTTTGTTGAGTAATGTTGAAGACTTAAAAATACCATCAAGGGATCATTTGAAGGGACAAATCGTATCTAAGCTTGTAGAATCTAACAAAGGAGAATGTAATCATATAGTTTCTATTGTTGGGCTTGGTGGTTCTGGCAAGACTACTTTAGCCCAGCGTATCTGCCATGATAACAAGATAAAGGACCACTTCACAAATACAATATTCTGGGTCCATGTGTCGCAAGAATTTAGCAAGGATAAACTCATTGGGAAGCTATTTGAAGTTGTCGTTGAGGGAAACTCTGGTGTCCATGCCCAAGAGCAAATGCTCCATGCAATTTCAAACAAATTGAGCAGAAGGAAGTTTCTTCTTGTCTTGGATGATGCTTGGCACGAGGATAGGCAAGAATGGGAAGATTTCATGGTTCTCCTAAATAATGGTACCTATGGAAGCAAGATTCTTCTAACTACTCGTAACCAAAGTGTTGCAGAAGCTGTAAACTCAGAGGATGTATTCAAATTGCCATTCTTGTTAGAGGATGAGAGCTGGAGCTTCTTTCTAAACAGTTGTGGTTTGGTGGAACAAGATTTAGACTCTTCTTATATTCAAGTTGCAAAAGATATCGTGAAGAAATGTGGTGGGGTGCCGCTAGCAATAAAATCTATTGGATCTGTTCTCCATGAAAAGAGGACAATAAATACTTGGAGAGCCATAAGAGAGAATAATCTATGGGAAGAAGAGAATATAGAAAGCAGAGTATTTGCATCCTTGACACTGAGCTATATTTACTTGAAAGATCATCTAAAGGAGTGCTTCACATTTTGCTCCATATTCCCAAAAGGATACAAAATTAATAAAGACTACTTGATTGAACAATGGATTGCCCATGGATTCATCAAGCTGAAGAATGAAGAGCTGGCAGAAGATATTGGAAATGAATACTTTGATGCCCTTATGAAAGCTGGATTTCTTCAAAGACTGTATGAAACTTCACCTGTAAAAAGTTTGGTATGCGAGATGCCTGGCCTGATTCAAGATCTTACTCGTTATATTTTACAGTATGAATTGATGGCATCTCTACCAAAGAATATGACTACATATAACTGGTCACAAAAATGCAGATATCTGTCTTTGTTGTCTTGCAGTGAGAAGTTTGAGGGGGGCCTATTTGACAAAGTCCGTGCTGTATATGTCTCTGGAGGCAACCCATCATTTGATAACCATGAGATGTGCTATATCCGTAGTGTTGTTCTAGACTATGCAGTTGATACTCTATTTCCACAATTCATACTGAAGGTCGAACATGTTGGATATCTTGAAATCCATCATCTTAGTTGCACAGAACTTCCAGAGGCTATATCAGGCTTTTGGAACTTGCAGTCACTCCATTTTATTAGTTGCAAAGGTTTTGTGATGTTACCTAAGTCTATTGGCAAACTTAAGAAGTTAAGAACTCTAGAGTTGAATACTACTGACCTTGAGAGTTTACCTGAGTCCATTGGTGATTGTCAAGATCTTCAGTTCTTACAACTAAATTATTGTGGAAAGCTCAGAGACATACCGAGCTCCTTGGGTAGACTGGGAAACCTAAGGGTTCTTAATATAATCAATTGTTCATCTTTGCAACTTCCTTCAGAATTCAATGGTGAGTTAAGCAACTTACAGACTGTCAACTTACATGGTTGTTGGGGTCTGCAAGACCTACCAAGCACATTTGCCAGCCCGATGCTTCGTACTCTCCACCTTTCTGAAACCAAAGTGACTGTGCTTCCCCATTGGATTACATCGATTGGTACTCTAGAGTGTATATACCTTCAAAACTGCAAGGAGCTAGTGAAATTGCCTAAAGGTATATCTAACTTGAAGAATCTTACAGTTTTGTATGTACAGGGTTGTGGTAAACTACAATGCATGCCATCAGGATTTGGTCAGCTGACTCTGTTAACACATTTGGGCCTCTTTGCTGTTGGGTGTGGTGGAGATGATGCAAGAATCTCAGAGCTTGAAAATCTTGATATGATAAGTGGACATATGGAAATTACCAACCTTAAATACGTGAAGGATCCAAGTGAGGCAGAAAAGGCCATGTTGAAGCAGAAGAATATATGGAGTTTGGAGTTGACCTGGTCTTCAATTCAAACCGAAGAAGAGATAGTATCAGATGTGGAACAAGATCAGGGTGTGCTTAATGCTCTTGAACCACCATCACAAATTCGGAACTTGAAAATATGTGGTTACAGAGGCTCCACTTTGCCATGTTGGATGACGAAGCTAAATGATTCTTCTTTCTGTGCTGGCATAGTGTCCAAGCAGGCCAGTTTATGTCAATTCCTTTCCCTGACAGAAATGAGACTAGAAGATTTTCCTAACTTGAAGTATATGCGAGGACTTCAGGAGTTTCCTTCGCTAAAGTCCCTCTCTCTGGTCAAAATGGATAACTTAGAGGAGCTGTGGACTACAACAAGCAGCTTTCAAATTCAGGGGGAAGAATCAGAAGCACAATACTGTTTTCCTGTCCTATCTCAAGTTTGCATTACAGGCTGCCCAAAATTGAATGTGAAGCCCTACTTCCCACCATCGTTGGTGACATTGTCTTTTGAAGAAAGCAACGAGCAGCTGCTATCCTCAGGTAGCCTGTCCCATCCACTTCTTCCACCTGCCGATGAATCTTCATCATCTTTCAATGCACATTCAGCAGCGCCTTGCCTCAGAGAACTACGAGTAAGAAAAATGACGGGATCATCATCTTACTGGGAATTCCTGCAGAGCCACACTCAACTGGAAACCTTGCATATTGAATGCTGCTATGATCTGAAACAATTACCTGATAACATTCGAAACCTCACCTCCCTGAGGTCATTGTGCATACAAGCATGCCCGACCCTTACAATGCTTCCCGAGTGGCTAGGCGAACTGCGTTCTTTGCAATTCCTGTTTGTCTTCATGACACCAATGCTTGACAGACTCCCAGAATCGACAAAGCACCTTACGTCCCTTACCACATTGCAAATTTGTCGTTGGGACGAGATGAAGGAGCTGCCTGACGTGATTCAGCATCTCACCTCCCTTGAAGTGCTCAACTTGGTAATGTGTGATGGTCTGACTGTGCTACCGGAGTGGATTGGACAGCTGTCGGCGCTTCATACTCTGAAGATCCAGTATTGCCCTGGCGTTCAATGCCTGCCCCAGTCCTTACAACAGCTTACTGCTCTCCGCGAATTGCAGATGAGTGGCTGCCCTGGTTTGGCTAGTCGTTACAAGCAAGGAGTGGGCCCGGACTGGCAATTGATATCTCACATTCCTAATGTTCGTATATTTTAGGAGGCTAAAAGTCAGACATGTGAAGGCTGCAGCATCCAATTCAACCACTGGTACATTCTACCCACTACTGATTCCGATTTGCAACTTTGTTCTTTTTGAATAGTGTTTGTGTTTTGTGCTGATTGATTTTTGTGTCACTCTTTGTTTCCTGTGCTATTTCCAGAGCATGTTACTTCTCGGTCCTCCCCGATGGCTGGCAGTAGAACAAAGTCGCGCATGTCCTGCTATTACACATCTCGCACATGTCCTCTGCAGCTACACATCTGTGTTAATTATATAACAGAGATCTTCAGCCTATCAAATCCTTACTCAATATCTTGTCAAAAAAAAATCCTTAATACGTTGCTGCAACCTTACTGAATACCTGTGCTCATGCACACTTCAGTTTTGAAGATTATTCAGAAACTTATTGGTTTTTTTTTTCAAGGATTGCTACATATATCAGTGATCTTATATCCGTTCTATTTGACCTATGGTCTTTGGACATGTTTTTAAGTAATTGTTCAGCCTGTACACTAGTGGTTTTGTGTATATGCACAATTGATGAGCATACTCTTGTGCTTTATGTAAGTGGTGATGGTGATGAAAATACCATGGTTCTGCAAAGTACTTTTGTTTAACCTTGGTCTTGTTGTCAAAAAGAATTGAGGTCAGGGGTGGAAATTAGATGTCTGAAAATCTAAATTATTTGGATCTGTAATTCTGTATAGAACTACAAATATGTAACATCTATGAGGCCGTGGCAATATCTGTACTCAATTTCTCTTTTGTGTCGCACTTTTATGTATCTTCGGTATGTGTGTAGTTGAAATCCCTAGCTCACATTTAGTCGGCTCTTAGACTTGGCTCATCTATCACGACATATGAATATAGATTTTTAGCTTTTCTGGTTTTGATATAAATTGTTGATGAAATATTATCCATATGAGTAATAGTTAAGGCTGTGTTGATCTGAAATACTATTGATACACAATAATTAATATGAATATTGATTTATAATTATGTAGTAATATGACTAACAATGTACTCTTGTTATTGTTTAAATGAATAGAATCTATGAATACTTTCTACAGTTGGGAGGTCGAATATTCCTAGCTAGTTTTGCAGTTTTATAGCTGAAAACGATCGGTTTTTGTTTGGTTGGATGTTTCTCTATGCTGTCATTTTCATTCATTTTTTAAGTGGATGTTTTAGATTTTGCTTGGTTGATAAATCTGCATGACATAAATGATGGGTATATTCCGGGGCTTCCGAACAAATAGAAGAGATGATTGAAGTGTGGAACTTTGACCTTGTCAGTTCCTTGTGGGAATTAAGCGGGTGGAGTTGAGGCCAAGGTGGGCCATGCTCTGGCTGTCATTTCATTTCGGGCTAAACAAGAGCACAGATGACAGCGAAGCACTACACTACCAGCCCGAAACCGCCAATGGTTTGTATACCATATAACTTAGCTGGACCACATACCTTTTACATTTCCGTGTACTTATATATTACTCCAAAGGCAAAAAAAAAAGTCTCTGCTTATTCCATTGGGATAGTGACATACTATGCCACACCTGTAATATGTGGATGGAATAGGCAAAATTGGCTTCTTCAGAATTATGATTCAGGTCCTGATGATTCCTTTATGTTGCTCTGTCCCATGCTCGCTGATTCCTTCTTCTCTTGCTATCTCCCCTGACTTCTGTACTTCGTTCACAGTGAGCACTGTAAAATACTCAAGGCTCCTACTGCCGGCTCAAGTTTCATACTACCGTTGGTGTTC
Organism: Bothriochloa decipiens; assembly: GCA_023333625.1. NCBI lineage: Eukaryota > Viridiplantae > Streptophyta > Magnoliopsida > Poales > Poaceae > Bothriochloa > Bothriochloa decipiens. Next base: position 18,506,125 of record CM041633.1, read on the forward strand.
CTTGGCCACCTTGAGGATTTGGTATGCTGCTATTTTACTCTCTTTTGTCTACATTTTACACACTTAACTTGCTCATTGCGGTTCTTGTATTTTCTCATGGAGTTGGATTACAAAGGGTTACACATCGAATTAACAGTCAACGTCCATTTAATCAAATCAATATATAGTCGTGTGTTACTGAATAGCCAGATCTAAGATCGAAATATTCTTTCTCTTATTTCTATTTGTTTTTGCTACTGATCTAAAAATATGAATTACAATAGACAACAACTTTACTACCACTGTGATAATGCGAATGCTGCTAAACAACAGTTGGCCACAACATCACCTACCAGGTCATCAAACCTGGATGGAAACAGTTTCTGTCCATCAAATTTTCTTCAAATGGATGTACAGTTCCTAGCCATTGGACCAACAAGACGTGAGGATGTCTAGGATATGATGGTCACCAATCTATCTTGCTGGTATCACATAAGAAGACCGGGACAAAAATCATCCTTGCGACATTAGTTAGAAGAAGAAATAAGACAATGAGCCAATATTTTCAGCTTTGAACTGCCAAGCAATCCATGACATATCGGCAGTTGCTTCCACACTACTGCCTATTTGATCTTCCCTTTCAGACCAATAGGATCTGTTGACACTAGAGGGAGTCCAGATCAGACACCAACGAGCTTTGGACATCCTGAAAGGTTGAACATAAGCTACAACATAGTAATGACGTGGCGTAATCAATCAAACCTATCTAAAGACCAATGTATAGCCTGTTCTTGACCGAAAAAGCTCTAGAACTTCTGTGGGAAAGAATCATTGAGGAGGAGCGAGCACATGGAGGCCACCTAGGATACCGAGTCACATTAGTACAAAATGTTACATCAGAAACGATGAAATCGTGTCTTCAGCCGTGGCTAACACTACAAGGAATGTTTCTAGCATCAGCAGCAAAATTTGGATATTCTTTGTTAAAATCATCCCAAGCCTCACCATCGGCTGGATGACTCATTTCCTTCGCACTAGGTTGTCTCTTTAACTTGTGCCATTGTGCTGATTCTGAACCCTCCTTGGTTACAAATAGCCTCTGTAGCCAAGGTAGCAACGGAAAATGCCGCAACACTTTCTGTGGAATATTCTTCCTCATTGGGTCTTTCCATCTTGACAAACCACAAACTGGGCAATTGTCATAAGCCTCATACTACCTCGAAACAGAATGCAATTGTTGTAACACACATGGATAGAATCATATCCAAGACCTAATTCCTTTATCATTTTCTTTGCTTCTTCATATGATCTTGGAAGGGTATTAAACTCTGGGAATGCACCAGTTAGAAACTTCAACAATGTAGAAAATGCACTGTTGGTAACCCTATAAAATGACTTCATATGAAGCATCTTAATCACAAAGGATAACCTTGATAATTTAGAACCTGGATAAAGCTGACACTTAGCCTCCTTCAACAAATCTTCAAGAAAAGACTTCTCCCTGTTTCTCTTCTTGTTTCCACCATTGTTTGCATCATTATCTCCAACATTGTTTCCATTGCTAGATTCATTGCCTACACTACCATGACCTTGAGAATTTTGTAGTTCCCTAAGTAAACTATCCAACCGATCACCTACATCATTGTCATTCTCAGCCACCCCACCCCAATGAATCCCTCATCATCAGTGTCCAAAACAAGAACATGAGCAGGGATCACATCAATAGGAACAGGACAAGGGACTTCATTAACATGTACACTAATATCCTCTCCATGATGTACCCATCGAGTATAAGTACAATCCATGCCATTCATCAAAATGTGATTCTTCACATTGGGCTGATGCAGGTACTTCTGATTAAGGCATTTAGTGCATGGGCAGAGAACTGTTTGATCCTGAGCATATTTTTCTTTAACAAAATCCATGAATTCTCTGGCACAATTGACATATTCACTGGAAAATAGTGTGTTGTGCACCCAACTTCTATCCATTTGATCCTGAGCATGCACACTACAAGAAGAAGGAAACTCACCTTGGAGCTGGCGCTGGTGCAGCTGCCTTCCTCTGTCAGTGGCCCGCCGCGCAACCCGCTATCACCATCGGTGTGGGGTCTGCTATTGGAGTGGCATGGCGAGGTCAACCTCTAGTCAGAGAGGGGGATTGGAGCAGGATGACGAGGTGCATTGGGCGGGATGGCCGGCGAGGACGATGAGGTCTGGGGAGGAACGACAAGGTGGAGTCGGCAGTGGCAAGGTGGATTGGGGCGGCACGGGGAGATGGAGTCTGGCGGCGGCGAGGTGGATTGGGGCCGCACGATGAGGATGATTAGGGCGGCAGCAAGGTCGACTGGGCGGCAGTGCGGCGAGGTGGACTGGGGCGAGGGGGGATTGGGGCGGCGGCCGAGGTGGATTCAACTGTCGGTCGAAAGGGATTAAGGATTAGTTTGATGTACCAATCTTTAATTGGATATAGGTAAACAATCTAGCTATAGAATACATCAGAGCATCGTAACGCAATGGTAACTTTTGTGGCATAGGACCTGGGAGGTCTCAGGTTCGATTCTTGGATGCCGCACAATATTTTTGAACTTGTGCATTTAACCTGGGTCCAATTATGACGGTATCTTGCATTCTGTCACAAAATATGGGCCCAAGTTAGGCTTCTGGATTGGCCTTGTGTGGCTTTGGCCATCCGTGACAAAAAAAAAAATTATGTCACAAAAATTCCATCATGGATCACCATATTCCTTGTAGTGTAATATGGATGACACTATGTCAGCGATTACAAAGATTAGGTAGCTGCAGCGACGGGCTTTTAACCGCCCCCGAACATAAGTTTTCATAGGCGGTTAAATTAAGACAATCGTCTCTGAAAATAAATCTTTAGAGGCGGTTCCATTAAGACAACTGCCGTTGAAGTTTAATTTTCAGCTTAAGACAGCCGTCTCTGAAAATGAATTTTGATACCGCCGCCGAACATGCCCGCCCACCATGCTCGCCAGTGGTCCACGGTAGGAGCTCACCGGTGTCACACTTGTTCTTGAATGCGGGCATGATACACGCCGAAGACAAACCTCGGGCAGGCACAAAGTTGATGACCCCATCTCAACCTGAATGTCTTCTACGGTGGACGTGGCTGTCCGTGTATTAGAATGAACGTGAGTCTTGTGATACCGAATGAAGGTTGACAAGCTAAGCTGGCAGCCCATCATCTTCATTGCCATAGCATAAATGCTAATGTGTGTAATGGCGTTTGGTGTCAAATGATGGATCTGCAAGTTGAACCTTTCCAATCACGTAACCAAAGCCCAACCTTAAAAGAAATCATGAAACATAATCGCCTCGTAAGGTTATGGTCTTGGATATTGCTCGCCCCTTGGAGCACGGCACTTAGAGCGGTCAGCCGTGGATATCAGCCCTTGCTTGACATAATTGTTCAAATCTTCTTCGATAATAGCCGAAACGTCGAGCCAGCTAGTCCAACTAGTGTACTCCAGTTTCTTAACCTTAGGGCCAGACTCGGCATCATCAGCCTCTTCCTCTTCCTCTTCCTCGTCTACCACATCATTCAAACTCGCTTCGACACCATCAAAACCGAAACAGTCTATGTCTTGATCGGTGCCAGTCAGTTTCAGCATTATAGGGAACCGATCCTGCCGCACCAGAAACGACCTCAGACGACCCAGCGGCGTCCTTGGCAGGATCGAAAGTTCTGCCATCTATTCGGGGCAGTGAATTCTTTGAAGTGCCTAACGAAACTGACCCAGAGCCAAAAACATTGTCGGGTCTGGAACCGCTTGGCGAAACGTCTCCGCACAGAACTCGGCATAATAACAGCAATAGAAATTTAAGAGAAAATCAACGAAACTATAATAAGAAAAGCAAAAATAAGGAACCGACACACTAGACAGATGACGAACGCGCATCAACAAAAATGAAATCAAGTACATAAAGAAATGTCGAAAAGGACTCTTACCGAAACAACAAGAGCACAAAGGACAAAAGCTTTCGCGAAAGCACCGGCAGAATTGGCAGGAAGAGCGTCAGAGGCAGAATGCGAGTGCGGGGGGCACAACGCCTCAACCTCGTTTATAGGAGGGGCTAAGCCGGAAGGCGAACCGCCGTGGCGGGTGCCCGCCCCGAGGCTTCCTGCTCACACAATTCAAAATAAATTTAAAATAATCTTTCTCCAAATGTTATCCAACCAATTCATTTTCGCTTATTCACCCTTCCGACTAGGGACGGGGTCTGGTGATTTGGCAAGCGTGCACCGAGGGTGCTGAGAAAGAAGCCATGGGTCCACCTAAACTAGGCGGCGCCAGCCGAAAGGAAAGGAGGTTTTGTTCTGACTAACGCCGAGGGACTCCTGTTGGGGGCACGACAAGAACTTGGCACCCTATCCTCGGTGGTTACTTACCAAACCACATAGCGGATCACACCGAATGCATATCGACTGGGGCTGCTACATTTGGTGTGGCCGCAATGCCAGGGTTGGTGGCGCTAGCCTGGTCCCATGAGCAAATGGGTTTCGGTCATCATGGGTCCTTTCGGTCGTCACGCCGGCACCGAGCCGACCTACCGGCAACAATAGAAAGGATGTCGAGACACCGAATGCACCCAGGCATGTCGAATGCATTTCAGTGTATCATGTTTTTGATTCGCAGGTGAACCAAAAACGACCAAGGCAGAGGTGCGCGGCGGCCCGGCTGGTCAGCTGGAAGGGGACCGTTGGCATCTAACTCGCAAGGATGTATCTACCCTCTGTCGCAAGGAACGCGTTGAGTGTAGGGATTAGGTGCAAGGGAAGAAGTGTCAAGTAAAAGCTTACGGGCTCCTGTAAATAGTGCACCCGAAGGGGTTGTAAAAGAGAGAGACCTGTTAATATGATTCGTGTTTCAGCATTTCGCTATTGTCTCCCGCCTTTCGGCATGGTTTCTGTGCTTAAGCTTCGTTTAGGGGTTCTATGCTTTGGGCTTAGAATAATAGATATCTTGCCCATAAGTTTTGGTTCCATCAACCACAACAAAATCAACCGGATGGCTAGCATGACTGGTGGTGCATGGCGCTAGCTAGCAGCAGGGTTCGTCACTTCGTCGTCATCTTTGTCATGCTCCAATGTGTGCACTGCAGGCAAACGGATGGCTCTCAGCAGGGTTCGTCATCTTCAACATGCTCGTCGCCTATGTGAGTGCTTCAGGTTACCCGCCATTTCCGTGTGCGCGTGCTGGTAGTGGTAGCAGAGAACGCATCCGCGGGTGCCGGCGTCAGGGAGGAGACCAGCGAGTAGGAGTAGGCGGTGGACGCCAAGGCCAGCACGAACAAGGTTGCTCATCAGCGAGGTAGTGCTTGTGCAATTGCTCCTGGTGGTGCAGCTTCGGCGACAGCCGGGTGCTACCGACGGGGAGAAGAAACGAGAAGATGAGAAAAGAAAACAGACAGGATGGGAAATTCCAGTTTTGCCCGTCACGGTAAAGAAATTGCCGGAGTATAATTTTTTTTAAAGAAAAACAGAAACTGGCCTACTAATTTTGGTACTAGTCCCACCTATTTTGGTACCATCCCCACCAAATTAGTACCATCTCCTATTTTAGCACCGTTTGATCCTGCTTCTTGGACTATGAATATTTTTTTCAACCACTGAAAAATTTCTTAATTTCTAAAACTCATGAAAAGATAATAAAATTTAAATCAATTTTAAAAAGAAATCATGTCCTCAAGGTGCGGTGTGGATCTACAAGAGGTGGCCTGCTGTTTGCGCTGTCGTTAGCAGTTTGGACGATGCAAGTGACAAAGATTATTAAGCGACAAAGGGTCACACCTAGATCACCACATTGGCTAAATTAAACATTGCTGTAAGTTGTTTTTAGTAATTAAGCATGCACAATTGAACATTAGCTAGGTCAACCACTCTTTGAGCATAATCACTAGGTTGGCAGTATAAAAAGAGACAGACTGGACCAAAGCGCTGGAGCTCTACATTAAGTTTCCATAGTCAATACAGGTCTATTTATATTCTATACTACTATCTAGTTATGAAAACAAACTTGTATTTTTTTATTAAATCACAATCGTCAGGTCGGCAATATGAAAGCAAAGACTTTACTCCAGGGCTTGTGATTTGTACTTAACAATTTCAATTGTTCTATACGTGGCCTCCTATTTGCGTTGTCGTTTTCTGAAGTGACAAGGATTATTAAGCGACAAAGGGTCACCCTGATGATCACATTGGCAAAATTAAATCTCGTTGTAAGTTGGTTTTAGTAATTAAAGCATGCACAATTGAAAATTAGCTAGCTCAACCACTCTTTGAGCTTAATCACTATGCTGGCTATGTAAAAAGAGACAGACTGGACCAAAGCGCTGGAGCTGATCTTACATTACAGCTTCCATAGTCAATACAGGTCTATTTATACTACTATCTTGTCATGAAAGGAAACTTGCATTTTTTTTATTAAATCACAGTTGTTAGGTCACAGTAATATGAAAGCAAAGACTTGACTCCAGGGCTTGTGATTTGCACTTAATCATTTCAGTCTACTTATTGTTGTTTTATCTTGTGGACCTACTCAGTTTTCTAGATCTGAAAAACTGTAGTTGAACTGCTAAATTCTAAACGGTAGTATGAAAAACAAGCAGGAGACAGGCCTGGAACGGGTTTAATTAAATTGACATGCTTGAAACACGGTTTGCTCTAGATCAAAATGGTCCAAGCGCTGCTTTTACCAATTGAATCTGCTTATAGCAGAGGGGGATGCAATGATGTGCACTAACTCTTTTAGCCATCACCATCTCCAAGACCATCATCTAGCTCCACCACTTGGTGTGTAGCAACCTAGCTCATATCACATATTTCATGACAAAGGTTAGTACACTAGGTGTCATCAATTATACAAAACCAAACTTGGAACTTTTACTGAGTTGGCTCAGCTTGCTGCTCTGGTGACCAAGATGTGTCCTGATGTCTCCGGATGGTCCTGCCTCTGCTGTTGCTGCTGATGTTGATGTAAGTGTTAAGAAGGTGTCTGAGGACTCGGATGAGGAGATGGTAGACTATGAGGTTACACCGGAGAGGGTGGAAGTCGATCTGGTATATTTGTCCACTGGTTACTATGATGTGGGTCATAATTCAATGGCAGCGGATCGGTGTTCAATTTCGTTACACAAAGTTTTTTTTTTGCATGTGAAGAACCATATCAATGGGACCCGGTTCACAACATGTTGGTGGATAACGCAGCAATTGTGAACTTCATGCCATATTTGCTTTAAGCTTGGTGGCACAGCTGTTGTGTTGATGAAGACCAACATGATGATCAGTGGCGTCGGTGGAGGAGATCCCAGCCCGGCCAAAGGAGCTGCATCCATGGAGCTCACCATTGAGCAAGACTTTGGCCGAATTGGCTTTAAAAGCTGACTAAATCTCCTTTCAAAAAAAGAGAGGCTGTCGATGCACACCCCGTGCAGGCAGGCACCATGCAGCATTCAGGCTCGGCAGCAAGGCTCTGCAAGCCCCGCTTTCCATGTGTGCAACAGGGAAACAATGATCACAACAAAAATAATTAAAGTGCCCTAAGTAGGGTAGTTAAGGTGTAGGTATAGATCATGTGATACACGTACTTTACTAGCGTTCAAACTATTCTACATAATTATTATTTACATTTATGTTGACAACATACAGACGTCCAAGGACGCCACCTCCTCCGAATAAGTCTATAAATTGGCACCCTTCAGTACTTCCCTTTGCACAGCCAAAGCACAGCAAACATCAGCAGCACCCTAGCTAGGAGATTAAGTGTGCGTGGCCATGGCTAACAATCCTTCCTATTTACAAACTGCTCTGCCTGTTACCTCCCTGGTGCAGTACCAGGAGCATCTATTCCACATGTACGCGCACATCGGTGACAGTAACGACATTTCTGTAGTGCCAGCAACAACACATCCTAATCGGTTTGGTCAAACAAATGTTTTGGATTGGGACATACGTGATGGTCCAGAAACTGAGGCGAATGTTGTTGCACAGTTCCGGGGCCTGGGCATGGCTTCCGGGAGAAGCAGCATAAGCTGGCATATTTCCTCCAATATAGTGTTCACCGATCAGAGGTTTGTCATTTATGTATACCTTTTGTTTCAGTTCTTTTGGGTTTTTAACACAGTTATTAGTAGTTGGTCCTAGCCTTTTATCTCTTAGCATTGAAAAATTAGTAAACACTGTCCCCATGCTCTCCAACAAACGAATTATATATATCTTCTTGCTACTTATATGTTCTCAAACTTTGGTTAATAAGGTACAAGGGGTCCACCCTGAGTGTGCAAGGAACCCTTACCTCAGTCGTTATTGGGAACGAAGGCGATATGACAGTTATAGGTGGGACTGGACAGTTTGCTTGTGCACAAGGCACTCTCAACTATAAAAAGATTCAGTTCGACGGCAATAGCAGTGTTTTGGAACTTCAAATTCGTGCTGTGTGCCTTACCTTCCCAAAGCCGGTGAGATATGTTTATCTGGCCTCTTCTTCAGTTTATATCTAAGCTTATTAATTATCTTTATAGCTAACCATCATATCAGTCAACGACATGTTCCCATCAACTCGATCTAACATTACATAAATGCAGAAACCCGTCCAAAAGGTTGGGCCGTGGGGCGGGAATGGAGGGACAGCTTACGAAATCCAAGAGGCTGACCAGGTGCCTCAGCGTCTTGTGAGCATAACAATCTACGATGGTGATGTCATCGAATCAATTGAATTTTCCTACACTGACCAAGCTGGCCAGACTCACACTGTTGGTCCATGGGGTGGTGACGATGGAAAGTCCGCGAACCCGGTGAGTCGACATATTTCAAACTACACCCACATAGATGCACGGCATAGAAATCTACATGAACATGGTGATCTAAGATAATCATGTGTCTATCCCTTTCCTACAGCCCATACAGTTTGGTGCTTCAGAGACTGTGAAGGAGATCTATGGGGCAACCGGTAAATATAAAGGATGCACTGTTGTGACGTCACTAACCATTGTTACCAATGTTATGGCTTACGGACCATATGGGAAACAATCCCGAGGCAATATTCCTTTCCATGTAGCTGCTCCGAACGACCAAAGCATTGTGGGATTCTATGGGAGTGCTGATGGCGAAGCTGTCAACCAGATTGGAGCTTATGTTATCTGCCCGAATTAGTACAAGCCAGTGCTTCTTATATGAAGTGATGTACCATTCGCTTTTTGTTTGAATGCTCCAGTAATAAGATCGAAGCAGGACAAGCAGCACGGCTACAGTTGTCCTCGTCAATCCCTATGTACTAGTTTTTGCTTCACCATTATCAAGTTACTGGCTCCTTCGCCACGCATCAGAAATAAATTAAGTCAAAAGTGTCTGCATCTTACATTAATTAGTTAATTGACCACCAGTCCCTCCATTTTAATTTATAAGTCATTTTTGTTTTGTGTATGGCATGTAGTAAAAATCTACATATAACCTAGAAAAGTCATAACAACTTAAAATTTAGTTCGGAGAGGGTATGTCCTCTCCTCTCTCTCCCAGTCTCCCTCTCTCTCTCCAATACATCGGCATTGTGAGAATAAACCTTAGGACATCGTCAACTAGTATGACCAAACCACCAACCTACATTGACGAGGCAAGGGGAAAATACAAAAAAAAGTGAGGACCACACCCTATTAACTTATATAGCGTGGGAGCAGGGACTCAAAGATAGTACAATCATCCGGTGGTGTGCCAGAGGTTAATAATTACATTTTCTCATTATCTCCTCGCATCAGCTGTTAGTTTAAATATACTCAGTAAGGACGTCTTTAATGACACACTGTGCTCATGATTCAATTAAGCTTTGATGCCCTCTCTTTTTTCTGGAAAATGCAGGCGAGCTGTGTTTTATTATATTAAGAATAAAATATAGGACAAGAACCCCAACATCTACGCACACTTTAATGTCTTCTCTCTTTGTGACCCTTTTTCTATCTTTATATTCTTTCAGGTGTTGCGGACCCTTAGCCCTCTAGGGACCCCTTTTGTTTTCATTGCTTTATTTTCCAAAATCACCCTAGCTGCTGAGGAGCTGTTCGCGAAGGCGCAAAGCCTCAGCCAGCGTCATACTTTGGGAGCTAGGCATCCTATTGGCGCCTTTCAGGTTGAACCATAGCAAAGTTGGAACTCTAAAGCAGCCAGCTCAAAGTTCCATGAAGGCTTCAAGCACTACTAGAAACTAGGGCTTTGCCGAGTGCCCCGAGCTTTGCCGAGTGGCAAAGACAGGGCACTCGGCAAAGACTCGGCAAAAATATCTTTACCGAACGCCTGGTACTCGGCGAAGCCAGGCCCTCGGCAAAGACCATCTTTGCCGAGTGCTCTACACTCGGCAAAGAAGGGCCCTCGGCAAAGAGTGCCTGGGGTAAACGGCGTCCGTCGCCATCCCCTTTGTCGAGTGCCCTGCCTCGCACTCGGCAAAGTGCCACGTGGCCGGCCACCCTCTTTGCCGAGTGCCAGGCTGGGCACTCGGCAAATTAGTCACCTTTGCCGAGTGCCACGTCCAAGGCACTCGGCAAAGAACCCTTTTACTGAGTGCCAGCTATGGCACTAGGCAAAGTTTTTCTTTTTTTTTGAATTTTGAATTCAAATTTTTTCTGTAGCCCAAGTATATTGTTTACAAGCGGGTTCGAACTCGACTCTTCCAGATGGCCCTTCTCCAGGCCATGGGTGGCCGGTTGGCCCGGTTGTCCCTCAGCCATAGTTCACGTGGCCAGGTGGCGTTCCTCTTGAGCCTACGCAGCACAGACCCTCCGGGTGGGCAAGCAGCCCTCCTCCGTCTATCTAGAATGGGCACTCTCATTGGGCAAGCGGCCCTTCTCCGCACCCCAGGTGGACGTACCAGTACCAGTCGGCGTCGCAGCAAGGACACTCCGCGTGGTCTTCGTGGCCAGCTGGGAGCTCTTCACACTCTGGTGGGCATAGGGATGGCAGGTCACAACACGAGGAGTGATGGCCTTTGTGATTGTTGGACTTTGTATGGATTTATGATAGACTTTGTGATTGTTATGTTGGACATATTGGATTTGCGACTACTAATGAACGTTGGACTTGTTGGATGCATTTGCTATGGATGGCATGTGATATATATGTGGATTTGTGTTATATATGTGAATTTGTGTTATATATATATGTGTGTGGATTTGCCTGCAGTGATATATATGAAAAAAATTCCCAGCTTTGCTGAGTGCCTGGCACTTGGCAAAGCTGGACACCAGCTGGCAACCGCACCAGCTTTGCCGAGTGCGAGCGCGAGCACTCGGCAAAGGCTGTTTAAAAAAATAAGAAAAACTCTTTGCCGAGTGCCGGACGCGGCACTCGGCAAAGACTTTTTGAAATAAAAAAATAAAATATCTTTACCGAGAGCCAACTTAGCACTCGGCAAAGTATTTGCCGTCATCTGGCGGCTTCTTTGCCGAATGCTGGTTTAGCACTCGGCAAAGTATTTGCTGAGCACCTGTGACGTGGCACTCGGTAAAGATATCTTTGCCGAGGCTTTCTTTGCCGACACCGCTTCGCCGAGTGCCAGCGTGACAGACACTCGACAAAAGGCTTTGCCGAGTGCATATAAGCCTTTGACGAGTGCCTTGGACACTCGGCGAAGACAGCGGATTCAGTAGCGAAGGAAACGGCAGTGGTTAGGAGAATGGCTGCAAAACTCGAGCTAGGGTTACAACCACAAAGGACCCTGAATGGTAGGAATGGGCCGAGCCCGCACAAAGTAAAATGACTAACTGATCGACCCAGTTATCAATTTTTAACCAATCAATGCATCTACGGTACGGTTAATCTAAATATATATGCTACTGATAAAAAGTTTAGACAACCCTATATATTCTGACTAATGGTTTTGTTACAAATTTATTATACAGAGCAATGTTGCATCGGTAATTTTATAATTTTAGTGGCCACACTACTTTTAGTGTGTCGTATAGTGATAATTGCACAATTTAAATGCAGCACTTCCCCACATCTCTGTAATAGTTTGACAACACCATGATTATCAGGAAGACTAACAACATCTTAAGTTTGACTAACGCCATGATTATTACTAATAAAGGTACAAACAAACCGCCTCACAAGACATAAGCATACACAACGCCAATACTCATTAGTTAGTGCCATTATAATCTAGAGCAAGCCATGTTTGCAAGCGGGTCGATTTATTTGATCCCGGGTCTATCTCCCACTACTAGTATTCCATATTACTGATTAAAATTTAGCAGTTCAACTATAATTGTTTGAGGACTAGAGAAAACTGAGCGAAGCTCCATATGATAGAACAATAACAAGTAGACTGAAATTGTTAAGTACAAAACAGAAGCCCCGGAGTCAAGTCTTTCCTTTCATATTGCCGACCTGATGAGTGATTTGATAAAAAAAAAATGCAAGTTTGTGTTCATGACAATATAGTAGTATAGATAGACCTATAACGACTATGGAAACACGGTAATGTACGATCAGCTCCAGCGCGGAGGTCATGAGCTAGCTAATTTTCAATTGTGCATGCTTTAATTATTAAAACCAACTTACAACGATGTTTAATTTAGCTTGTCTAATAATCTAGGTGACCCTTTGTCGCTTGCACTGTCCCAACAGATAACGACAGTGCATCTAGAAGGCCACCTATACATCCATACCACACTTAGGTGCACATCTTTTTAAATTTGCATGTAGTTTTGTACCTTCAAAAATTCCCGGTCAAAGGTTAGTGCAGAGTTGATAACTAGGGGAGATGTCGTGCTGCGATTGCAGGTTCGAAGTGTCCCTACGCCAAAAAAGAGCTTCCGCAGCGTTTGGTTTTAGCCCTTCGTAGCGGACGCTTATATTTCCCGCTGCGGTAAATCCTCATGATTTACCGCAGCGGGCACTTTTAATTTACCGTGGTAGCACATTTTGTCCGCTGCGGTAAAACGATTTACCGTAGCAGGTATCTTAAGGTGTTCGCTGTGGTAAATGTCCTATTTACCGCAGCGGATATTTTATATAGTCCGCTGCTGTAAATGACAAAGCCCAATGAGCCTAGATCGCGGCCCAATAGCCACTTCATATATATTTAGCACTTCTAGGGTTTCATTCCACTCCCTCAGACTTCACTCGCGAGCGCCCGCTCTCTCTCAGCGAGCTCCCCATCCTCCATGGCGGCCAGCATCTCATCAGGCTCTGTCCGCGCGCTGGTGTGCGTTGCGTGCCTCTTTCTCCGGGATGTGGCCGCCTCCTCCCCACCGGTGGTAGATCTAGCCCCCTCCTCCTCACTAGCGGCGGATCGGGTCCCATCGTCCTCACCGACGGCGGATCGGGTCCCAATGTCCTCACCGGCAGTGGATCTGGCCCTCTCTTCCTCACCGGCGGTGGATCGGGCCCTCTCCTCCTCACTGGCGGCAGATCCGACGCCCTCCTCACCGATGGCGGATGCGGCTACCTCCTCCTCACCGGTGGCGGATCGGGCCCTCTCCTACTCACTGGCGGCGGATCCGGCGCCCTCCTCACCGATGGCGGATGCGGCTACCTCCTCCTAAACGGCGGTGGATCGGGTTCCCTCCTCACCGGCGGCGGATCGGGTTCCCTCCTCACCGGCGGCGGATCGGGCTCCCTCCTCACGGGCAGCGGATCCGGCGCCCTCTTCCTCACCGGCGGCGGATGCGGCTCCCTCCTCACCGGTGGCAGATTGGGCTCCCTCCTTACCGTCGGCGGATCCGGCACCCTCCTCCTGTCCGGTGGCGGATCCGGCGCCCTCCTCACCGGTGGTGGATCCATCTCCCTCCTCACCGGCAGTGGATCGAGCTCCCTCCTCACCGGCGATGGGTCCGGCGCCCTTCCTCCACCCACGACACCCCTCCTCACCGGCTGCAGTTCGGGTCCCCTCACCGGCGACGAAGCTTGCAAGCGGTGGATTCGGCGGGGAGGTCTACCATGGCAGCGGATCGAATACGTGGTGGGCGACGTATGGAGCAGCGGCGGGGCAGGATCCGGCGAGCTCCTGGCTACGGCGGGCTCAATGGGCTCAAATTCAGCCCATTTGGGCTTCTTTTTTTGTTTTCTTTTATTTTTTTACGGCAGCAGGCTTCTTTGCTGCCCCGCTACGGAAAATCCCATTAACGGCAGCGGGCACAGGCCCGCTATGGCAGGCCACGATTTACCATGGCGTGGCACCGCAAGCGGACGCTTGTGCCCGCTGCGGGAAACTGAAAAGGTTCGCTACGCAAGTTCCATCACGACGTAGTGTGTTTGTGATTGGTAGCTGGATTGTGCCTATCAATTATGTATCGAACTGAGAGTTATCTTCACCTAACAGAATATCTAGCAATCCCATTTCCAGTAGAGGCAGTAGAAATTATCATTTTATTCTAAAGTGATACATATTGGTTTGAAATCTAAAGCTATGTTATAGAAGCTCTTATTGCATCATCTGTGTGACACTATCGTTTTATATATTTTGTGCCTATGGTACTTTTGGTATGTGGCATAGTGTTAGCTGCACATTCTGAATCCAGTACTTGGGGTATGTGATAGTTTGACAACGCCGTGACTGTAGGAATGGCAAACATCCTGTCGGGGGTAACCATACCTCGGGTACCTCAAGGCTAGGATTAATTAGCTGACTGGCTGAGTACCTCAAGGCTAGGATAGAAATTTCGTGTGTTTTACAACACTCTCTCTTGGGAGATTACCACGATATGTATATGCGTTATCAAAAACTCCATCCGAAAACCCAATGGGAAAAAAAGGTTTTCAAAAAAAAAAGAGTACATCACGTTCGTTAATTGCTTTGCATATATTGTCTCATTAAAAACCTTATGTGAAAAATCTTCTAGTAAAAAATCATATAGAAAAAATGAGTACAACATTTAACCTTCTTGGTTATATATTCTTGAGGATATTCTATTCTTCGTGAATAGATATTGATCTTTATAATCTATGCATCAACTTCAATGTTTTAGCAAATATGATTTATTTAATCTTTCTAGTGGTTTCAATTACCTTCAAGGTAAATTTAATAAAATTGCTCCCCCTCGTAAAGTCATCCTTTGAATTTCATTGTTTAAACAATACTTTCATAAATATGTTCTTAATAATATATCTTTCAAAAAGTTGGCACATGATCTTCTATGAATCATATAGGTATAACAAAGAGCAATATGCTTCGTACATAAATAAACACTTATTATTTATCCAAAACAAATAAAAATTTATTCTTTAGGGTAATAGATCCTTTCAGAGGACTATTGGATAAATCTAGATACTGCATCAAACTTTCACTAGAGTTTGAATACTAATAATTATTTTTAGTGAATTTTAAATTATATGTTCTATAAATTTTCAGAATTTTGATTATACCACTAAATAATAAATTCAGTCTTGCATGTGGTATTTAGGGGATAATTCATTTGCCAAAATCACCATTGTTCTTATATCTTCCATGGTATATAGAGGATATCAAAACTTCATTGCTAGCTTTACCATGTACACTTTCTATTGGAGCCTTCTTCCTCGCCGATGCCGCGCTCTCAATAATGAGGCCACCAACGACGAGTAGTGCCTTAGTCTACCTCTCATGCTTCCTTCTAGCGTTAGTGCCATATCTTCTACTTGTCTCGTTCAACAAGTACTATGTCTACGCCATCCACCCGGTGCCATTCCCTATCGTTGCTGCTCTCCTTCAACATAAATGGCGGCATGAACGACCGACGGGACAACCAAAGACTAATAGCGAAGGTGATCAGAATTGATAAGGAGGCACCGGGTCAAGCTCACAACAATGATGAAGATGAACATCATTTTGACCGTATATTCGACTTATCAGCTACTAATATATTGTCATCTTTGGTGGCCTCATCACCATGGTCTTCGGAAACTATATGGCAGGGCCAGTCAGGGCAATCGGATTCTTGTTCTATAATGTGGCTCTCGGGTTATATCTGATGATGGTAACGACAGTGAGGACTGTGGTTCTTGCTCCGCATGATGGGTACCTGGCCATCGTTCTGAAGGTCCTGCTAGGCAGCCAGATGGGGCAGGCTGCAGGCAGGACGGCAGGGCGGCTGGCGGAGGGCGGTTGCAGCAAGCAGGAAGCAGGGGCGTGGTCGGCCGGCCGGCTGGGGAGGCTGCCAGCCGAGCGCCAGGCGCTGCGGCGCGATCGGTGGGAGGAGGGCCGGCCGTGGCAGCTCTGCAGCAGGCAGCATTCAGCAGAGGAAAGCTGCCGGGCGGGGTCTGGGCGGACGGAGGCTGCCGGCTGGACGCTGTGGCGTGGACGCAGAGAGGAGGGGCCGGTGACGGCTGGCAGTGAGCGGCTGCCGGCTGGTCGGCAGCAGGTCACGCCGCCGCGGAGAGGAGAGCTCGGGTCTTCACGGAGAACGGTTAGACGGATGGTAGGCCGAGGCTGGGCCGGAGACACCGCGAGAGGGCCTGTGTTGGGCTGCTTTGAAAGAAATGTTGGGCCGCGCTCCGGCCCATATCCGCCCCAATTATTTGTGTAGCAAGGCCGCCACACGTGCTTACCTCTCTGAGTCTGCCGGAGGACGAGGCCGCGGCGACCTGCGCGCCCGTTCGCCGGAACGGCAGCTAGCGCGGTCCGCACCTTTCCTGCGCTCCAGTCTTCACCAATGCCGACGGATGAAACCTGGAAGAGGGTTCAACGGCGGAACGCTTGCTGTTTGGTTTGGAGAGAAAACCCAAACTGTGGCACACCGGCCTGCCGTGTGTTCGACAGAATGCCTGCCTGACGGCATGCATCCGGCAGCAAGTAGACCGCAGCTGCTGCTAGTGAGGCTATAGCATCCTCCGGGAGGATCCCATACCATCCAGCGACGTCATCCACAAGGTTGTTTACTACTGCTACTACTACTATCTGGCAACACATCGGTCGATGCTTTAACTTGCTTCCGTCTCATAATTGAAAGAGTGGCTGTTAACCATCATTGACACCCTCAGCAGTATGAGGTACTAGTTACTGATTGCAAGCAGAAGGCACGTCACAAGACATTCCGTTGTCTAATTGTTTTTTCAAGTGCAGGCTCATGTACATTTGCAGGCATTCAAATCAAAGATCCGGAGAGGAATCAAGAGATGGATGGGCAAATCTACAAACATTTGTAACATGGACGCACCATTAGTCCAACTACTCTGCTTTCCATAGACAACACGTACTAGCAAGAGGACTGCTTTAGCCTTTAGTAGTGGTGGAGGTGCTATTCACGCCCCACCATTCTGATGCCCGGGTACGGTTTCATGCTTTCATTTGGCAGGATGTTTCGCTTTGCCTTTCTTTATCACTATTGACTAGACTTTTGTTTGCCAGGGAAGTTTCGCTTTGCCTTCCTTTACTTGTGTTTGGCAGGGAAGTTTCGCTTTGTGCACTGACTTGTTGAAATGCCTCTTCCTCACGATAAGTTATAGCACGCAACTAGCTTCACTTCACTGCCACTGGATGACTGAGGTTCGGGAGCTACCAAAGGCACTGTTTTTTTCTCTGCTGTCTTGCTAAGCTGCATCACCTACCTTCTGTGGCTCTGCATCCTGCATCCTGATTCTCCTGAACCCAGAAGTTTTGTGATTTTGGAGTAGGGAGAAAGAAGCTGTCTCAGCTGAAATTCAAGGTACCTACTTCGATCCAGCACAATGTCTGATTAATAGTTCTGCACATCTTTCTCATTTGATTTGCTCAATAACCATTCTGTTCTCCCCTTCTTATCTTCTCAGTGTGTGCCGTACATACCAAACATCTGATTGCTGTTACTCGCACTTTTTGGAGCCTTACTCCATGTAGAGAAACACCGCACACCCAACAGGGGGGTGACCTTTCATATATATAGCCTAGAAGGCTTGCAGTACATGTACAAGTTACAATGTGGTACTAATACAAGTCAGACTAGGAGTACAAGGCCAATGGGCCGTAAGCCCAATATGGGCTGTTATAATTATACTCTAACACCCTCCCTCAGTCTAAGCGGGAGTGTCACGAACACAAAGACTGGACCTAAAGTCAGTGAATAACTGTACAGGTAACCCTTTGGTCATAATGTCCGCGAACTGATGAGACGATGGAACATGAAGCACCCGAACCTGTCCTAAAGCAACCTTCTCACGGACGAAGTGAAT
>CM041633.1:18529238-18607990 GCA_023333625.1 Bothriochloa decipiens
CCGTCGATGTGGCCGAGCAGCCCGTACTTGCCGCAGAGGGCGGTGAAAAACGCCTTCCACTTGGAGTAGTTGGGACGCTCGAGGCTGAGGGAGATCGGAACGTGCTGCTTTACGTTGACGGCTGCATAGGCAGCGAAGAAGGCAGGGGCGACGCCGTCTCCCATGGCGCCGGATGTTGACGACCCGAGGACGCCGGAGATAGCAGAGAACTGCGACGATTCCGTCATGACGGATTGGCGCGCCGGATCGCGAGGAGCAGGGGCGCGGGTAGGTGGCGGCGCGACGAAGTCGGATGGCCGGGTGAGGCGGCGGCCTGGGCGGTGCGACGAAGTCGGGCGGCCGGGTTGGCGGCGGCCTGGGCGGCGCGACGAAGTCGAGCGGCCGAGGCGGCGGCAGGCGGGCGGCGGACCGGCGCGGCTGAGGGCGCTGGTGCGCGGCGGCAGCCGGAGGGGCGCGGCGGCCGGGGAGGCGGCGGCGGCCCTGTGGTGCGATGGCGCGAGCCCTAGAGGCAGGGCGCACGGGCAGAGGAAGCGAGAATCGTGATTAGATTGATACCATGTAGAGAAACACCGCACACCCAATAGGGGGGTGACCTTTCATATATATAGCCTGGAAGGCTTGCAGTACATGTACAAGTTACAATGTGGTACTAATACAAGTCAGACTAGGAGTACAAGGCCAATGGGCCGTAAGCCCAATATGGGCTGTTATAATTATACTCTAACACTCCATTTTCTGGAGCCTTTGGTATGCTCATCTTTGACTATATTCTCACATGTATCCCTGTGGTTCATTGTGATGTTACACATATATCCCTGTATTTCCTCGAACACACAGACAATTATTTCACAACTTTATTTATTCTCTTGTTGACAATTATTAATTTTTGTACATTAACAGTAGCAGTGTCGCAGAAGCTTGTAAAACTAATTATGACCGTTGGTTGCAATTTCATCCACAGGGATTTCACAAGAGTTTATGAAATATGACCGGACTAGAGGCTTCCTTAGCATCTGGACTGCTGAAGGTCGTAGGCAGCAAGTTAGTTCCGCTGATTGCCAGTGAATTTGCCTCCATAATGGGTGTAACAAAAGACCTCTCGGAGCTCCAGGATATACTTGCAGAGATTACAAACTGGCTGTTTACTGTCCGTCACATAATAGAGAATGAACCATCCTGTCGATGGGTTTTAAAATTGAAAAATGTTGTTAATGATATTGATGATTTTCTGAATGATGTCTTGATAGAGGCCGAGAAAGACAAGATGGGCATCAATGGCGATAACTGTTCTATAGCTGATTATTTCTGTGCAAAACCAAAGTCATTTCTATTCCGATGCAAGATGGACTCCAACTAAAAAGAGGACAAATGGGGAAATGTCCTTGTTGAGCAATGTTGAACAATCGAGAGTACCCATAAGGAATCTGGAGAAGGATTGCATCATAACAGAGCTTATAGAATCTAATGAAGGAGAGAATGGCTGGATAGTTTCTATTGTCGGGTTAGGTGGGTCTGGCAAAACTACGCTGGCCAAACAAATCTGCCACGATGACAAGATAAAGCAGCACTTCAAATCTACAATATTTTGGGTTCATGTGTCTGAAGAATTTGATGTGGGAGAGCTTATCGGGAAGCTTTTTGAAACTATCCTTGAGAAAAATCAGACCTCCATGCCCAACAGCACATGGTCCATGAAATTTCAAGCAAATTGAGAGGCAAGAAATTTCTTCTTGTCCTGGATGATGCTTGGCATGATGACCGGTTTGACTGGGAACAGTTTATGGTTCTTGTGAACTGTGGAGCACCTGGAAGAAAGATTCTGCTAACTATTCGTGATCTAAAGGTTGCAGAAGCTGCAAAATCTAGGAATATATTCAACCTGGCATTCTTGTCGGAGATCGAGAGTTGGACCTTGTTTCTAGAGAATTCTGGGTTGGTGGAGGATGATTTGGAGTCTGATTTTATACTGGTTGGAAAAGAGATTGTGAATAAATGTGGTGGGGTGCCGCTAGCAATCAAACTCTAGGTGGTGTCCTCTATGGCAAGAGGGAAATAAACATTTGGAGGGCCATAAGAGAAAGTAACTTATGGAATGTTGATAGTATAAAAGACAGAGTGTTTGCATCATTGAAATTGAGCTACTTTCACTTTCCAGATCATCTGAAGCAGTGCTTTACATTTTGCTCTATATTTCCTAAAGGCTATGAAATCACAAAAGACCACTTGATTGCCCAATGGATAGCCCATAGATTCATTAATCCAATGAATGAAGAGTTGCCAGAGGATATTGGAAGTGCTTACTTTGATTCTCTTGCAAAACTCTGCTTTCTTCAATATGCACCAAGAAATATCTTCACTCGTCAACTAGTATACAAGATGCATGACCTGATTCATGATCTCACTAGACAAATTTTACAGCATGAAATGGTGACATCTCTACAGAAGAATATGGTACCAAACTGTATTCTCAGATGCCGATATTTATCTTTGACTTCAACTACCGAAAAGGTTTCCAGTAACCTACTTGGCAAGGCCCATGCTCTCTATGTCTCTGGTGGTAACATATCTTTTGACAAACCAATGAAGAAGTGTTGCAACATCCGTAGTGTTGTTCTGGACTATACAAGTGATACACCATTCCCTCTATTCATACTAAAGTTTGAATTTCTTGGTTACCTAATGATATGTAATGTTAATTGCACGGAATTTCCAGAAGCTATCTCAATCTGTTGGAACTTGCAGGCACTTCATGTTATGGAGTGCAAAGGCTTTTCAACATTACCTGAGTCTATTGGCAAGCTTAAGAAGCTGAGAACTCTAGAGCGGTTGAGTGTTACTGACCTTAGGAGTCTGCCTCAATCTATTGGTGACTGTCAAGATTTGCGATCTTTGCAGCTATATTTCTGCAATGCACTCATTGAGATACCCAGTTCCATAGGTAAGATTGAAAAGTTAAGTGTGCTTGATATTGTCAATTGTGTATGTGTGCACAGTCAGCTGCAAAAATTTACTTGGGAGCATACAAATCTGGATATAATTAATTTATCTGGTTGTCATAATCTCAGAGATCTTCCAAGTGCCTTTCCTTGTCGTACATTTCGCACTCTGGATCTTTCTCAAACCAACATCACCTCACTTCCTCAATGGGTCATATTGATTGGTACTCTGGAATGCGTAAAGCTTGAATATTGCAGGAATTTAGTGAAGCTGCCTAAAGGCATAACAAACTTAAGAAGGCTCGAAGTATTGCACTTAAATGGTTGCTCAAAACTTTGTTGCATGCCATCAGGGTTTGGGCAGCTGACTCGTTTGAGATGGCTTGGCCTATTTGTTGTGGGATGTGGTGTAGATGATGCCAGAATATTATTGCTTGAAAATCTTGATATGATTAGTGGTTGGCTGAGAATTTGTAATCTCAAATATCTTAAGGATCCAGGTGATGCCAGAAAAGCTTGCTTGAAGAACAAAAATAACATACATTCGCTGACATTGAATTGGTCTCTGTATCAAATAGAAGAAGAATTAGTGTCAGACAATATTGGAGAAGATCTGAAGGTGCTCGACTGTCTTGAACCACCGTCAGGAATTGAGTTCTTACAAATTATTGGTTATCTGGGTCCCCATTTGCCATGTTGGATGAGGAAGCAATGTGATTCTTGTTTGGAATCCATTCTGCCAAATCAAACCAGCTCACCTAAATTCCTTTGGCTAACCGAACTATCACTCAAACTGTTGCCGAACTTGAAGTGTGTGCAAGGACTTGTCGAGTTGCCTTCGTTGAAAAACTTATCGTTGATCCAAATGCCTAATTTGGAAGAGCTGTGGATTACCAATGATTTGGACATTGGTGAGGAACAGGGGGGAGTGCAGTATTGTTTCCCTGTGCTGACCAGTCTACATATAGAGCGCTGCCCAAAATTGTATGTGAAGCCCTGGTTGCCGCCATGTTTGGAGGAGGTGACATTGAAGAAAGCAATGAACAGCTGCTGTCCCCAGGTAGTTTGTTCTCCTGTCCGCCTACACCTCCAGTCTCATCCTCCTGCAGCGCACTTGTGACAGTTTCTACTCTCAAGGAGCTGAGGCTGCACAAAGTGACGGGCTCAGCACCGATTTGGGAAGTTTTACAGCACTTCACCTCTCTGCAGCTGCTGTACATCACAAGATGTGCCACTCTTTGCATGCTGCCTCAGGGGATCCTTCAACTCACCTCCCTTCAACAGCTCGAATTGGCAGAATGCCATGCATTGACATGGCTTCCACAGGGGATCAGACAACTGTCTGCACTTCGATCACTCCGTATCTACGAATGTTCTGCCCTTGAATCGCTGCCCCAGTCCATAAAACGTCTTACAGCCCTGCAGAAATTGTTTGTTTATGGCTGCCGTGGCTTGACCAAGCATTATGAGGAAGTAGGGAATGACTGTCACCTTCTATCCCATATTCCTGATGTGACGATACTTGATTTGGAGCTGATAGCCCAACGTCTCACAGCACGTGCATCTACTACCTCTTGAGAAATGGGTAAATCTACTTCATCTCTTAGCACTCTTTTACAGGTAATATGGTGCTTCAATCCTAATATACATATTCGTTGTCACTAAAACAAAATATTACAGATATTGTAGCCTAATCACCCTTGTTAGCAACAGCGGCTAAATCATTTTTTCTCACTCTCCAGTATCTTCCCTCTGGCATCAATGAATCTTGATCTCATATTGTACACATGAGTTCATGACATTGGTAATGTCCAACCCTTTGAATGGTCTACCTGTTACAGACTTGCCCTTTTTGCAAACATTTTAGGTTAGCTTTTTGTGACTCCTAGAATGACTCAGAAAATAAACTGTGGCATTGGATTGGTTTCAATTTTTCAGGAAAACTCCATATATATCAGATTATGTTTTTGTAAAGTTTGCAAGTTGATTTTAAATTTAGTCAATCGTTTACTTTTGAATGTTTAGTTTTTTAAAAGCTTCTGGGCCTGGTGGTCGAGGTTTCATTTTTATACAGACTTTGCTGAAAGTTTTTAATGTTTTGAAAATGCGTCAATATCTATTTACTCTGTTTAATTATCTGTGGAACCAAATTTACAGATTTCACAACCTTTGTTTGGTTACTGAATGCTTTGGGTCGTTAGTTTATTCTCCAAATTTTCCTTGCCACTTGATCAATATGTCATTTTGAATTATCTCCAGGACATATACAGGAATAAAATTCATGGAGGCATGCAGTTACTCAGGATTCAGGATCCAGCCTATTTTTGTCCCTCTTAGCACATTGTACGGCTTCCTTTAGTTTAAGATAAGAATCTACGGTGGAGATTTTGCTTGCTTTGGAATAATAAATCTACCCAAATCCATCTGCAAGGAGGTAATGGATTTGCTATTTGCCTTCTTGTACCATACTACTATTCGCTTTTGGGAATAACTTCGCATGAATTAGGTATTGAAGAGAGTCTTTGCTATGTGGCAGGCCCACATGTAATGGATGCAGTTTAATGAAGTGGACTAACCTTGTTGGCATCGAGCATTTATTCCCTGCCTTACAAGAGAAGGGAAAGAGCTCTCAAGCCAATGATTCAGCCTCCAAACAAGAGAGAACCTCAACAGTAAAACAGAAAGAGCCAGCAAGATAGAAGAGGGGAAATAAAGGGAGAACAAGGTGGCTGGAGTGGAGACCAAGAATAAGATCAAGTGGAACTCATCCTGAAGATTGTGAAACTCTAGATCCACAATTTTGGTGCCTCCAATATTTTCTTCCATCTTTGATGAGGTCCTTCGATTCTCTAAGCTAGCAACACAAATACTATTGGTGTTTTCAATGTATGAATGCTTCTTATTGTGTGACTGGCTTGGTTTTGTAGTTTTACCCCTACTTGTGGGGTTTCACTACGAGAAACATGACCTTCTGTGCTGAATACGTTCTGACAGCAGAGCTATTTGTCATTGGGTCGTTCCATTTTGTAGGTATCGTTATGGCGAAGTCACGGAAATTGTCACAAATTAGTCCAGTGTCAAATTGTGACGAACATTTATTCATATGAGGCCAACCAGCAGCCATCATAAATTTTGGTATGTCATAACTTTTTCAATACACAAAGAAAATCTTATACAGTTTGAAGTAACTAAAACTACGCCTCTTCTACTAGAAATTAGTTGAAAAAAAAACAGAACTTACATGCATATGCTTTTCAATTGCACTTCTCAATTTTTTTAAATAGACCCGCCAAATAAACATTTAAGTTGGCAAATAATCTTTAAAAACGATAATTTTGCATCTCGCCATCACGTGGGTGAACATTTGTTTGCCACTAACTCTACCTTTGTTCAAATATGATATTACGCCGGTTTCAAGTTCAGCCAAACCTTGACAAAATCTCTATCCAGCTCACAAATTAGTCCTAATTGGACTAAATCTCAGACTGCCCTGGGCCATTTTTGGTTTCTTCTTCCGTTCACTCTAGAAGAATTTCAGCGGCCCGCAAACCCATATATAGGTTTAGTTTATCTATGCACGAAAAAGTTACAAGGTTCAACTCCTTGCATATGTAATTATTTTTTTCTATTATTAATATATCTTCCAAGATTAAATCAAATTAAAAGACTTTGCAGTGGGAAATTAATAAAATTTGGTATGTATCTCAACTAGTAGAGCATATGAAAAGGTACGAGGTTCAACTCCTTTTGTATCTAATTATTATTTTTCTTATTAATCTATCTCCTAGAAATCAAATTAAAGACTTTGTAGTGGCAAATTAAACAAAGTTGGGAATATACCTCAACAGGTAGAGCATTTATTATGCATGAAAAAAAGTATTGAGTTCAACTTCTCGCATCTCCTATTGTTATTATTTCTATTAATCTATCTTAACAAAATTGGGGATGTGGCTCTACATCTATCTTCCAAGACTAAATCAAATTTAAAATAATTTGTAGTGGCATATATTAAACAAAATTGGGGATGTTGCTCAACTTGGTAGAGCATTTATCTATGCATGAAAAAGGTATAGGTTTCATCTCCAATTATTTTTTTTATTTATTGTATCTCCCAAGATTAAAGCAGATTTTAAATAATATGTAGTGGCATATTAAACAAGAAATTGGGGATGTAGCTCAATTGGTAGAGTGTTTATCTATGCATGAAAAAGGTACGGGGTTCAACTCCTCGCATCTCCATATTTTAAATACGTTTGCGACTATCTGTCCAATGTAGATAATTATAGTTGAGATATATTTTGTTTTCAGCTCAAACTGTCGTTGTAATTAAGGGATGTGTTCAGTTTCAGGGTTAGCTGGTGAACCCTTACAGTTCAACCATTGGTGTTTCTGCATCCTCTAAATGAATTTATTTGTACCTTTTGCACAGGTCATGTACTGCTGATGCTCCTGTCCTACAGTAAACAACACCCTTGCGGTGCACTTCGACAGACTAGCAGACTGAATATCCTTGCTGCTACTTCACAATGTGTACAACACTTTAGGGGTGTACACATAATCTAAACTATTGTCCAAATGCCCACTTTGGATGAGGTGTCACAGAGGCGGGAGGAAATAAACATGCGGCAACACAAGCATCGAGCTGAGATGATCGAGGAACAAAGGGACGAGGTTAACAGGAGACAACTGGCTTTTTCCCTGGCGGTTTCACTGTAAAAATTTCCCCTCTTCAATGTTTGTTTGTAGAAACTTGAAGATTCAATTCATTTATTAGAATTCCTCTTTTTCATATTTCTTGTTATTGGAGGTTTTCGTCGGTAGAGATGAATTGAGTTGTGAAATTTGGGACATAATGCAATGCATCATGGATTGAAATTTTGGGATGTAAAGTTTTGATGTCTTTGCTTGTAACCCATCATCTTAATTATGGTTGTAGTGTTGTGATCTGGGTAGGTACAATACAATTTTCACGAGTTTCAGGAGATTGATTGATATGATGAGTTGGGTATTGTCTCCTTAATGGTTTCCAGATATTTGGTCAAATGGACCATTTCGAGATTCTTGGAGGACTAAGGGTGACCTGGGCCTTCAATGAATACGGATTCTTGGCGGACATTTTTTTTAGAAAGGGTGGCAAAAGCTTTGCCGTATATTTTATTAGACGATGTTGGCGGACATTTTGAAGAGCCGTGCAAAATGAATGCTTTGAAAGCTTCTCTGAAGATCTCAAAGACATGTTCAATTGGACTGTATAAATGTTCAAATAAAATTATGTAAAAGTTAAATTATGAAAAAAAATAGTGTATTATATAGTTGTTTTCATGTGTTCCCTAAAATGACAGCAGTAGCGTTAGCTTGGGCATTATACTAGTTAAACAAAATTGAGGATGTAGCTCAACGCATATAGCGCTGGACTATGCCTGAAAAAGGTTGGGTTCATCTCCTTGCATCTCCAATTAGTAATTTTTATTAATCTATGTTGCAAAATTAAATCAAATTTAAACTAATTTGTAGTGGCAAAATCAAATTAAGATATAATTTAACTAGTAGAGTATTTACCTATGTATGAAAAAAGGTGCGAGGTTCAACTCCTCGCATATGTAATTATTTTTTCTCTATTAATCTATCTTCTAAGACCAAATCAACTATCTTTTAAGATCAAATCAAATTTAAAAGATTTTCTAGTGGGAAATTAACAAAAAATGGGTGTGTAGCTGAAAGCTCCTTTGTGTTTTTGGCTAATTGATGACATACCTTGTTGTTAATGGTTTCACTAAGTGAATGTAGAATTAAATATATTAGCAACACGTGTGATGATGGGAGCTAGATGACATGGAGGTGACCACATGATCATGTGATGGATACGGTGCACATGTGATGATGATCAAAGCTCCGGAGGAATCGAGAAGAGCCCATGGAGATCAAGGCAAAGGTTTGCTTGTAGGGCTTTCTGGTTTCATGATCGAGACACTTAGCCAGCGTGATCACATTTAGGATAAATGTCGTACTATCAAGAGGGGAAGTCACGTTTTATCGCGTCGTGCAAGTGCCTCTAGGATCTAACATTGAGCATATGCATTAGGATCTAGAGCACTAACCAAAATCCTTTGAAAATGATTGTGAAAATGCTAACACACATGCACATGGTGATGTACACTTGGTGGTGTTGACACATTTGCAAAGGAGAAGTTTTTGGAGAAGGTTCGACGAACTCTTGGGTTGAAAAAGAGAGATGATAGCTCTTGGATTAGAAAACTTCTTTGATCCTTTGTGTTTTGGATCAAGAGGATATGTGAGTTGTGTAGCCCTCTACGTAAGCTTTCCAACAAGTCCAATATCATCAAAATCAGAGTTCGGAGCTAAGAGATATGTCCATTTTAGCGCGTGACTTCAACACTGTGGACGCTCAATTGTGGACGCATCGGGAGCTCAACTGTGGACGTGTCCAAAGCACTCCGGACGCTACTCATAGAAGGATGCATGCGGAGCTCAACTGTGGACGCGTCCGAAGCTCAACTATAGACGCGTTCGAAGCACTCCGGACGCTACTTAGAGGAGGATGCACATGGAGCTCAACTGTGGACGCGTCTGGAGCTCAACTGTGGACGCGTCCGGAGGTCCCAATGGTCGGATTTTGTATGAACCAAGATTGCATGCTGTGGACAATCAACAGTGAACTTCCCGCATCCGGAGACCTACAGTGGACGCGTCTGGAGCAACAAGTGAACTACCCATGCTTGGAATACACAGTGTGAACGTGTCTGGAGTGGAACTATGGACGCGTCCATAGTGCATGTGCGGGGCAAACCGAGGCATAACATCTAGTTTTGAGGTGGGGGCATATAAATACCCCCTTGGCCGGCCATGGGAGCTCTCTCTTTCCCATTCTAACATTCTAGAGCACACTTTGAGCTGAAGAGACTCCCTCCACTCCTCTCCTTGCTCTGTTGCTTGATTCAAAAGAGAGAGAGTGAGATTGAAGTGCATTTGCTTAGTGTTTGCATCTAGAGGCACATGTTCTTCGTGATTGCTGTGAATTTCTTGTTACTCTTGGGTGATTCTCATCATCCTAGATGGCTTGGTGCAACGACGGTGGTTGAGCTTGAGTTGGTGATTGTTCGAGGCCACACCGGGTGATTTGTGAGGGGTCCTTGAGCCTTCCCCGTGGGAGTTCATGAATTGGCTACTCTAGTGGAATCATGGCTCGGAGGATCCCCATCTTGTGGTGATAGTGCCACTCCTAAGGCGGTGGGATTGGCTAAGCCGATGCCATTTAGCGGGCACATCCCCAAGTGGGTGTATCGCCACAATGAGGACTAGCTTACCGGGAAGCAAGTGAACCTCGGTAAAAAATCATTGTGTCATCTTGATTACCGAGGATTCTCTTTTTGATTGATTTTATTGTGATATCTCTACTCTTCAA
The DNA here is from genome assembly GCA_023333625.1 of Bothriochloa decipiens. Classification (NCBI taxonomy): domain Eukaryota; kingdom Viridiplantae; phylum Streptophyta; class Magnoliopsida; order Poales; family Poaceae; genus Bothriochloa; species Bothriochloa decipiens. Next base: position 18,539,598 of record CM041633.1, read on the forward strand.
CGTTGGTATAAAGATCAATCACTTGCTCATTTATATTCTTGAAATATATCTTGTCTTGGTTGCTAGTTGTTCCTTTTGTTAGAATTGTGTAGCTTGTCTTCTTAGTTGTGTTTAGCTTGCTCTCTAGAAGTAAAGTAGCAACTTAGTCTTGTTGGCGTGACATATAGATCATAGCCTATCTTGCTAGAATTATTTAGGTGGCTTGCATAGCTTAGTTGTGCTAGTGCTAGTGAGCTACGCCATCTTAAGTACTAATCCTTTGTCTTAGTGCTTTGTAAGAAATTTTTATAGGCTATTCACCCCCTCTAGCCATTAGGACCTTATACGTGGTATCAGAGCCGGGCACCGTTTGTGAGTGGTTTAACAACCTATAGTGAAGAAATGGCTACATTGAGTTTGCACGTCAACAACACCAAGAGAGCACCAACCTTTGATGGCAACGATTATGCAAAATGGAAGCTAAAGATGAAGGCTCATCTCAAGTCAATCAATACAGAGGTGTGGAGTGTGACCGAGACAAAGTTTGAGGTTGCCAATGCGGATGCACCCACACCCGTTGAAGCAAAGAAGGTTCAATGCAATGATATTGCGGTTTGCTCTTTTCATGAGGCACTTGATGACAAGGCTTTTGAGCTCATCAAGAACTTGGAGATGGCTCATGACATTTGGGCAAAGCTTGAGAAAGCATATGAGGGCACCGAGAGTGTGAAGACCGCAAGAGCATACATGCTCCAAGAGAGGTTCTCTAGCTTCAAGATGAAGGATGATGAGAGTGTGCCGGAGAGGTTTCATAGGCTACATATAATTGTCAATGACTCAAGGCACATGGTGAAGAAGTCAAGGATAGTCAGTTCTCAACAAAATTCTTGAGATGTTTACCCAAGAGATTTGACATATTGATCACCGTCATGAACAAGACTACAATGAAGGACAAACCAACTCCCAATCAAGTCCTTCAAGAGATCATGGCCGATGATGAGTTTAGGGAGGATCATGAGAAGGAAGAGTTGGTAAACAAGATGAAGAAGGAAAATGAGAAGAAAGATGATAACAAGAAGAATAGTTTGGCTTTCAAGGCTTCATCATCCAAGAGCTAGAGCAAGAGCAAGATCAAGAAGAAGCAAGATTCATCAAGTGAAGAAGAAGCTTTGCGATGAGGATGATGGAGATTGTGATGAGTTGAGTGCTCTATTTATCAAGGTTGGCAAGCTCTTGAGGAAGAAAACTCACTGGAAGGGAAACAAGAAGTCTTCATTATCATCCTCATCCAAGAAGAGCGAACACTCCATAAAATGCTTTAGATGTCATAGCAAGGATCATCTTGTTGGCAAGTGTCCATATGATAGTGGTGATGAAGATGCCATGGAGAAAGAGGCCAAGAAGCAAAAGAAGAAGAAAGAAGTTTCTCAAAAGGAGAAGAATGAGTCTCATGTTGCAACTTGGGAGAGTGATGCATCAAGTGAAGATGAGAGTGACAAGAGAAGGAAGAAGAAGGGGCATGCTAGTCTTGCAATCCAAGAGAAGATTTCACTCTTTGACACTCCATCAACATGCTTCATGGCCAAGGCCTCTAAGGTATAATCTGATGATGAGAGTGATCATGATAGTGATAGTAATGATGATAGTGGTCCAACTAAGGATGAATTGTTCATCATGCTTGAGGATTATAAAAATGAATATAAAAACACTAGAAAGGAATGCAAGAACTTGACCAAGGCTAATCAAACCCTTAAGCAAGAACTTGAGGAGCTTAGAGCATCTTATAAGAGTCTAAAGGAAGGCCATAAGGAGCTTCAAAAGGCTCACACCAAGCTTGAAAAGGCTCATTCCTCTCTTAGTGAACAACTTGATAGCATGCCACCACAAGTTGAGAAAGCTAAAACATGCAACATAGGCATATCATGTGATATCTTTGATGAATCTTTCTATAAGCCTATTGTTGTAACTCCATCTAACCCTTCTTGTAGTACTTCCACTTCTAGCTCATCTAGTAGTGATGGATTCACTTATGACTCACACTAATGGTTGAGAATGAGACTCTCAAGGAGGAGGTAAGAAAGCTCAATCACACCTTGGCTAAGGCTTATGGTGGTGAGGACCACTTGCTTATGTGCTTGGGTAGCCAAAGGGCTTCTCTCTATAAAGAGGGATTTGGCTATACCCCCAAGAAAGGCAAGGCCGCTTTTGCTCCTCACAAGACTAGTTTTGTGAAGAACAATGGTAGCTATTGCAAAAGTTGCAAGCAAGTTGTTCTTGTAGAGCAAAGGTGTATGAACAAGCAATCTCATGTATCCTCAATTAAGCTTGATTCATGCTACATGCTTGTCAAGAAAGCTAATGGTGTAAAGGCTAGATTCATTGGTGCACCATGGATGGGCTCAAAGAAGAAAGCCATTTGGGTGCCAAAGAGTTTGGTCACTAACCTTGTAGGACCCAAGCAAGTTTGCGTACCTAAAAGAGATTGATCTTGTCTTGTAGGTCAATTACAAAGCTAGAGGAAGGCATTGGGTGCTTGATAGTGGGTGCACTCAATTCATGACCAGGGAATCTTGTATGTTCAAGTTAATTGATGCAAGTGACAATGGTGGATTTAATTCTATCACTTTCGGTAATAACAAGAAGGGCAAGGTCAAGGGGCTTGGTAAAATTGCTATATCCAATGACAAGAGTATCTCCAATGTGTTGCTAGTTGAGAGCTTGGATTTCAATCTTATGTCGGTGTCATAATTGTGTGATCTTGGCTACAAGTGCATCTTTGGCAAGAATGATGTTGAAGTCATAAGTGAAGAGGATTCAAGGTTGATATTCAAGAGATTTTGGCATGGTAGCTTGTACTTGGTGGGTTTCAATGCTAGTGATTCACAACTCACATCTTGTTTGCTTAGCAAGTCTAGCAAGGGTTGGTTGTGGCATAGGAGGCTAGGTCATGTTGGGATGAAGCAATTGAACAAGCTAGTGAGGCATGACTTGGTGAGAGGCTTGAATGATGTTACCTTTGATAAGTATAGACCATGTAGTGCATGTCAAGTCGGCCAGCAACATGGAAGGCCACATCCTAGTAAGAGTGAAATGAGCACATCAAAGGCATTTGAACTATTGCACATGGACTTGTTTGGCCCAACAACATACACAAGCATTGGTGGCAATAAGTATGGTTTGGTTATTGTTGATGACTACACCAGATACACTTGGGTGTTCTTTCTCTATGACAAGAGTGAAGTCTATGATCTATTCAAATCATTTGTCAAGAGAGTTCAAAATAAGTTTGAGGTCACCATCAAGAACATTAGGAGTGACAATGGGAGTGAGTTCGAAAACACAAGAATTGAAGAGTTGTGTGATGAACTTGGAATTGGACATCAATTCTCACCAACCTACACTCCCTAATCAAATGGTGTAGTTGAGAGGAAGAATAGAACCTTGATTGACATGGCAAGAACAATGCTTTGTGAGTACAATGTGAGCCAAAATTTTTGGTGTGATGCAACCAACACGGCTTGCTACTCTAGCAACCAACTCTATTGCCATGGAAAGCATGAGAAGACACCATATGAGCTATTGAATGAAAGAAAGCCTAACATCTCATACTTTAGAGTGTTTGGATGCAAATTTTACATTCTCAAGAAAGGCATTAGACTTGGAAAGTTTGACAAGAGATGCGATGAAGGATTCCTACTTGGATATTCCACCAATAATCAGGCATATAGAGTGTTGCAGTTGGCAAATGACACCATGGATGAAGTTCATGATGTTGAGTTTGATGAAACCCAAGGATCTCAAAGTGAAGTTTGAAATCATGATGACATGGGTGGAGATCAATTGACCAATGCAATGAGAAACATGGACATTGGGGACATTCGGCAAAAACAAGTTGATGATGAAGATGGAGTTCAAATGACTAGTCAAGAGGTTCAAATTGATACAAATCAAGCAAGTACTAGTGGAACTCAACATGAAGCTCAAGATCAAGATCAAGAACAAGCTAGATCAAGAAATCAACTTCAAGTGCTTCAACCAACAAGTGTTGCAAGAGATCATCCTGTAGATCAAATCATTGGTGACATTAGAAGAGGAGTACAAAACTAGAACAAGATTAGCAACCATTTGTGAGCATTACTCATTTGTATCATTTGAAGAGCCAACCAAGATACAAGATGCTTTGAAGGATGTTGATTGGGTAAATGCAATGCATGAAGAGCTAAACTACTTCACAAGAAATAAGGTTTGGGAGCTTGTTGAGAGACCTAAGAACTACAATGTGATTGGCACCAAATGGGTCTTCAAGAACAAGCAAGATCAAGATGGCTTAGTTGTGAGAAACAAAAAAAGATTGGTTGCACAAGGATACACTCAAGTTGAAGGTCTTGACTTTGGAGAAACCTATACACCGGTGGCAAGATTAGAGGCAATTAGAATCTTATTAGCCTATGCTTGTGCCCGTAACATCAAGCTATATCAAATGGATGTGAAGAGTGCATTTCTCAATGGGTACATAAATGGGATGGTCTATGCTGAGCAACCTCCCAGTTTTGAAGATATCAAGAAGCCCAACCATGTTTACAAGCTCAAGAAGGCATTATATGGCTTGAAGCAAGCACCAAGAGCATGGTATGAGAGGTTGAGATATTATCTCCTCTCTAAAGGATTCAAAATGGGAAAGGTTGACACCACTCTTTTCACCAAGAGGATTGGCAAGGACTTTTTTATATTGCAAATCTATGTGGATGATATCATCTTTGGTTCTACCAATGAAGACTTTTGCAAAGAGTTTGGTGAAATTATGGCAAGTGAGTTTGAGATGTCAATGCTTGGAGAGCTTAGTTACTTCCTTGGGCTTCAAATCATGCAAATGAAGAATGGTACATTTTTGAGTCAAGGCAAGTACATCAAGGACATGATCAAGAAGTTCAGCTTGCAAGATGTTAAGTCAATTAGCACACCTATGGGCACCAATGGTGGATTGGATCTTGATGACAGTGGCAACATGGTTGACCAAAAGCTCTATAGGTTAATCATTAGAATCTTGCTCTATGTCACCGCTTCTAGGCCAGATGTGATATTTAGTATGTGCATGTGTGCAAGATATCAAGCATTTCCTAGAGAGAGTCACTTGACAGCGACCAAGAGAATATTGAGATATCTCAAAGGCACTCAAGATATTGGCCTATGGTATCCCAAGTGGTCTAGCTTTGAAATGATTGGATATTCGGACTCCGACTATGCCGGTTGCAAGATTGATAGAAAGAACACAAGTGGCACATATCAATTGTTGGGAAGGTCTCTTGTTTCATGGTCTTCAAAGAAGCAAAATAGTGTGGCACTTTCCACCGCCAAAGCCAAATACATTAGTGCGGGGATTTTTGTGCACAACTACTTTGGATGAAAGCCACCTTGAATGACTTTGAAGTCAAGTTCAAGAAAGTGCCTTTGTTTTGTGACAATGAGAGTGCTATCAAGATGACCAACAACCCAGTCCAACATTCAAGAATAAAGCACATTGATGTGAGGCACCACTTCATAAGAGATCATCAACAAAAGGATGATATAAGAATTGAGAGCATTGGCACTGAAGATCAACTAGCCGATATATTCACCAAGCCACTTGATGAGAAGAGATTTTGCAAGTTGAGGAATGAATTGAACATACTTGATTTCTCAAACATGAGGTGATGCACCCCCCACATATTTGACATTCCTCCCCTTCGACTAAAGTAAGGTAAAGTTGTTTGGCATGGCATCCATACTTGTCTAGGACTTGTTTTAGATCATCTAGACATATGTGCATCTTTAGGATCATTCATGAAAATCAAATGAATTTGATGGATATATGGTACCACTATTGCTTCTATGCTTATATGATCTAGTGGTAGCATATGACATGTTTGTGAGCTGGCAATCCTAGTGTTGATTCTAGAAAATGAGCTCAAGATGTGTAATTCAACATGGTCAAGATAACCCTTATTTTCATGAGGTGTGAAGAAGCTTTCCCTTGGTTCAAACCGAATTACATATTCTAGGCAAATAATCTAGATTTGACCACATGTTGATTCTCACCATGGCTTGATTGACTTAATTCTCTCCACTATTTACCCTTCTTGGTGATTGTTGACAAAGGGGGAGAAGTAAGTCACAAGAGCTATGTGGCAATGGTAGGGGATCAATTAAAATTTGAGCAAACAAATAGGGGGAGCAAGCTCATGGACTATTTGTTGCATTTGTATGTACACTAACATGATGAAATGTTGCATTGCGAGATTTAAAATTCAATATTCATGCTTGAATGGTGTATGCTAGTATAGAACTTGAATGATGAAATGAAGTACTAGTATGCATAGGTGGTAACTAGACATAGTGTTTTTCATGCAAATGAAGATATCATGCTTGTAATGATGATCTCACGAGCTATCTTGAGTTTTGATCTATGTCTAGCTACAATGATGCTAAGGATGGTTTATTATCGCACTTCGATTGGTATCACGCTTCAAAGGTCCATTCTATAAACCTTAGCATTATTTTGGTAGAAATAACTCTCCCATAATTCTTATCTATCAATATGTGATGAATTGAATCAAACACATGAAAGCATATATGTAAGGGGAGCTATTCTACCAAAACTGAAGTTGGAATGTTTGTCCAAACTTTGCTTCATGAACAAAATGCATTGGACAAACAATTCAATTTCATCAATTGAATTTAAATTCCATATCTTTGTGATGGTTGTCATTGATTACCAAAAAGGGGGAGACTAAAAGCTCCTTTGTGGTTTTGGCTAATTGATGATACACCTTGTTGCTAATGGTTTCACTAAGTGAATGTAGAATTAAATATATTAGCAACACATGTTATGATGGGAGCTAGGTGGCATGGAGGTGACCACATGATCAAAGCTCCGAAGGAATTGAGAAGAGCCCATGGAGATCAAGGCAAAGTTTTGCTTGTAGGGCTTTCCAGTTTAGTGATCGAGACGCTTAGCAAGTGTGATCACATTTAGGATAAATGCCGTACTATTAAGAGGGGAAGTCATAGTTTATCGTGTCGTGCAAGTGCCTCTAGGATCTAACATTGAGCATATGCATTAGGATCTAGATCACTAACCAAAATCCTTTGAAAATGATTGTGAAAATGCTAACACACATGCACATGGTGATGTATACTTGGTGGTGTTGGCACATTTGCAAAGGAGAAGTTTTTGGAGAAGGTTCGATGAACTCTTGGGTTGGAAAAGAGAGATGATGGCTCTTGGATTAGAAAACTTCTTTGATTCTTTGTGTTTTGGATCAAGAGGATATGTGACTTGTGTAGCCCTTGAAGTAAGCTTTCCTACAAGTCCAAGATCATCAAAATCAGAGTTCGGAGCTAAGATATATGTCCGTTTTAGCGCATGACTTCAAAACTGTGGACGCTCAACTGTGGAAACGTTCGAAGCACTCCGGACACTACTCAGAGAAGGATGCACACGGAGCTCAATTATGGACGTGTTCGGAGCTCAACTATGGACGCGTCCGAAGCACTCCGGACGCTACTCAGAGGAGGATGCACATGGAGCTCGACTATGGACGCGTTCGAAGCACCCCGGGCGCTACTCAGAGGAGGATGCACACAGAGCTCAACTGTGGACGCGTCCGGAGCTCAACTGTGGATGCGTCTAAAGCACTCCGGATGCTACTCAGAGGAGGATGCACACGGAGCTCAACTGTGGACGCGTCCGGAGCTCAACTATGGACGCATCCGAAGGTCTTAACGGTTGGATTTCGTTTGAACCAAGATTGCATGATGTGGACGATCAACAGTGAACTTCCCATGTCGGAGACCTGCTGTGGACATGTCCAGAGCAACAAGTGAACTACCCATGCTTGGAATACACAATGTGGACACGTCCGAAGTGGAACTATGTACGTGTCCATAGTGCATGTGCGGGGCAAACCGAGGCATAACGGTTAGTTTCGAGGTGGAGGCTTATAAATACCCCCTTGGTCAGCCATGGGAGCTCTCTCTTGCCCATTCTAACATTCTAGAGCACACTTTGAGCTGAAGATACTCCCTCCACTCCTCTCCTTGCTCTGTTGCTTGATTCAAAAGAGAGAGAGTGAGATTGAAGTGCATTTGCTTAGTGTTTGCATCTAGAGGCACATGTTCTTCATGATTGCTGCAGATTTCTTGTTACTCTTGGGTGATTCCTATCATCCTAGAAGGCTTGGTGCAGCGGCGGTGGTTCAGCTCGAGTTGGTGATTGTTCGAGGCCACACTGGGTGATTTGTGAGGGGTCCTTGAGCCTTCCCCGCAGGAGTTCATGAATTGGCTACTCTAGTGAAATTATGGTTTGGAGGATCCCCATCTTGTGTTGATAGTGCTGCTCCTGAGGCTGTGGGATTGGCTAAGCCGACGCCATTTAGCAGGCACATCTCTAAGTGGGTGTATCGCCACAACGAGGACTAGCTTGCCGGGAAGAAAGTGAACCTCGGTAAAAAATCATTGTGTCATCCTGATTACCGAGGATTCTCTTTGTGATTGATTTCATTGTGATATCTCTATTCTTCAATATTGGTATAAAGATCAATCACTTGCTCATTTACATTCTTGCAATATATCTTGTCTTGGTTGCTAGTTGTTCCTTTTGCTAGAATTGTGTAGCTTGTCTTCTTAGTTGTGTTTAGCTTGCTCTCTAGAAGTAAAGTAGCAACTTAGTCTTGTTGGTGTGACATAGAGATCATAGCCTATCTTGCTAGAATTGTTTAGGTGGCTTGCATAGCTTAGTTGTGCTAGTGCTAGTGAGCTACGCCATCTTAGGTACTAATCCTTTGTCTTAGTGCTTTGCAAGAAATTTTTATAGGCTATTCACCCCCCTCTAGCCATTAGGACCTAATGGTAGCTTAATTGGCAGAGCGTTTGTCTTGCATAAATTTGTTTCTATTAATTTATCTTCCAAGAACAAATCAAATTTAAAATACTTTGTAGTGGGAAATTAAAAAAAAATAGTATGTAGCTCAATTGATAGAGCGTTTATGTATGCATAAAAAAGGAACTCCTTGCATATGTAATTATTTTTGTATATCTAGATTAATCAAATTTAAAATACTTCGTAATGTGAAACTAAAGAATAGTTATGTAGCTCAATTGGTAGAGGGTTTATCTATGCATGGAAAAGGTAGGGGCCCAACTCCTCATCTCTAATTATTTTTTATTAATCTATCTTCTCACGTCTCTAAATACTTTTTATTAACCTATTTTTAAGAGTAAATCAAATATAAAATAATCTATAGTGGTGAACTTAGCTTATTAACCTATTTTTAAATATTAGATCAAATTTATAATAATCTACATTGGCAAATTTAGCCAAATTGAGCATAAAAAGGGTAGGGGGTTCAACTCCACGCAACTCTCCACATCTTTCTTTAGATTACAAAATACAATGGAGATGCCCACGACATGCACGCACACTCAACCATATGAACAAATGTATGCAAACTCTACTCTTATGAGTACCGTCGAAGGACTAGCCCGCAGATCTTGAAGTTCACAAAGTCAACATAAGTGCCTCGCTGTCGACAGGGACGTCGCCTATAACACTTAATTAATACATAGCGTCGTTAAATCAAATACGAGCACCCGTGAGGCGCCTCACTATCGACGGGGACATTGTGTATCACTTAATTAATACATAGCGTTGTTAAATCAAATATGAGCACCCGTGCCAAGTCGAGGATTTGAACCTCGGTGGATAGGTTCCACCACAAGGAACCCAACCAATTGATCTATGATTACTTGATCAGTTTGCACTATCCATTTTTTATTAACATGCACGTAGAGAACTATGCGCCATGCATCATCTCTAGCTATTGGTCTAGCTTGCTTTTGAGCATGTAGGGAGGGAAGTTAGGTCAGGCATGATTTAGTTCAATGTGGAGGAAAGATGAGGCTTTCAGGTGAACTAGGTTCATCCCGAGATGAAGTGAAATCAGGCTGAAAAGAAGAAGAAAAAGGGTAAATGATATGAGACATTTAAGCTGAATTGTTAAATGGATTGAGCGAGTGAAGTCCATTTAGCACTAAATTTGTTATTTTGTCACGATAAGCCCGCTCAACTCCAATACCACAAATCAAAAAGATCCACCAACTTTCAAAATTAGGCAAAGTATCCCGTCCCTTCCCATTTAAAATGGTTTTGATGACGTGGCAATGGAGGCCTTGATGTCAAGTGGCCTACTTTTTGGTCTCCTCTCTTTTTTATATAGAAAAAAGAACTGTATTTCTTATCCCAAAGCAGATGAAGAAATATATCAAGATTATAGAGCTTGACATGATTTGAGATCATTTAGATGTGCAGACACTTGTCTCATTTTTTTTGAAATTCAAAGTTTTAGAATTTTTGGAAAAGCTTGGATGTTGACATGGTATATATTGTATCTCTCAACATGATGTACATCTTTTTAGCTGACAATGTTTTCATTTAAGATAGTTTAAATTGTTCATATTTTTTTGTAATCTTTTTTTGAAATTTGATGGTTTAAAATATTCAAATCACCTTAGGCGCTGACATGATTTATACCCAAGTTAGCACTAAAGCCAATCTATGACTTCAAGTTTATAATTTTTTTATTAGGATCATATAGATTCCCAAATATTTGTATGAAATTATCATTTTTCTAATTTTTTAATTTTTTAAATGAATTTGGATAGAGGTACTTTATGCCAAAGTTGTAGTGTTGAATGTGATCTAAAACTTTTTTTGTTTGAGTGTTTTTCTACGAGGTCATTAGGAGTTCAAAATATTCAATAAATTATAATATAGCTAAAAAACAATAACTTGTGGGGGCCACATGCCACATCAGCCAAAACAATGTGAGAAACCACACATGAAAATGGTCAATGGGAGTTTTGCCTAGTTTTGAAAGGTGGAGTGATTTCTAGTACTGGAGTTGGGAGGGGGGGGTTTTGAGACTTAGCAGCAAGTTAACGGGATCGAAAGGATTTCACACAATGGATTTAGAGCAAACATCTTAAAGTTCTATAACCAAATTGAAGGTAAATGGTTTCCAAGTGGAAGTGCATCTAGACCCTAAGTGGGTTTTTTTTGGATTGAATGAAAACACGACTAACGTATTTTGTGAGATTTGCATATGTGTAGTCCTAGGTACAATTTATTGTGATTGGCTCATATTGTGAAGCAAATGACATAAATGAGAAATGAGTCCAAGATTTATTGATTAAATGCATAAATGACAAGCATATGATGAATATAGTAAAAGGAACATGGTTGAGGAAATCAATTGGTCCCTAGTATGAAGCTTGGTCATGTTGTTCCAATGATGAAAATGTTGTTGAATCTTGAATGGTCTTATGATGAACATTGCCTAGGAGAGAACTTATGAAATTCGAGAAACAAACCCAATGCAAAAGAAATAGTTCTCAGTATATACTTAAATTTGATTTGAAGCAAGATGTGACTTGGGCTTGATAAAGTGAAGATATAATGGAGAGGACGAGACGAGAGAGGTGGCCGTGGTAGAGAAAGGCTTAGTGCTGCATATGGTTAAGAGCCAAAACCACTATATTATATAGGGATGGAGAGGAGTATGTTTTATTTTATTAAAAGTAGCACGGCAATTGTGGTAGTGTGTCAGTCTTTAGTTCAGAAATTTATATTAAGTGTTAACGTTGGTTGATTTAATTTGACTGAAGACTGAAACCAGAATTATCTATCCATTATCGAGAAAGGCCTGCGTACGTTGACAATAAGGAACACGAGGACGGTGGCATTTATTTATTTATTTTTACCAATGAAGTGTCGCGGCTCTTTCTTTTATCTTTCCATTATTGTGGCTTGGCCTTTGTTGGAAAGCGCTCGCTCCACTGCCCCTACTACAGCAACAGTATACTAGGGTGCATGGCTTTCTCTTTCTTCTTCCTGCAAAATTGCCGACCGGAGCCGCGTCTCCATGCCCCGAAGGCCGAAGACGGCACAGAAGAAGAGGAAGGCCGCTGTGCGACGGAGCAGCTGACCGAAGATGGAGTTCTAGGTACTTGCTCTGATCCAGCGCAGTCTACTAGCTAATAGGAGTAAGTTCCATGTCTTTCTCTTTGTCTGTTTCGTTAATTACGCGAGGGATGCGACTATATGAGGCTGTGCCTCTCAGTTTTTCAGCTTAACAGTCGAGATCCATACCTGACATCTCAGTCCGTTCTTGGATGTGCTCTGTTCCTCTTCCCGTCTTCCTCCCTCTCTAGTCTCTACTGCATCTCTCGGCGCCGGCCTCTGCACCGCACATACTCAAGAGCTTTATTTGCTAATCAGTGTTGAGTATAGACTGATGTTGGTTACTTTTTTTTAAGAGGACTAAAGCCGGAACATTTTTCCATTATTAAAAAAAAATATACTAACCAGCACGAGTGTCATAGTCGTGTTAGTTGCTCTGGTAGCTGACTTTCTGTAGACTTTCTGGATCAAGCCTTATCCTCAATACGACAACGCCAACCTCGCTGTTCTGAGTGGAATTCGCTGCTCTTCCGATGCCGCCGCCGCCGTGCGCGCTGCAGCATCCTGTCTTCTTCCTCGCGGCCTCCATAGTAGGTGTGAGGAAAGACCTCTCTGAGCTCCGGGATATACTAGGAGAGATTACAAGGTGCCTGTCAGCAGTTTGTGATAGAGGGGTAGACAGTAGCCCATCATTTCACTGGTTCAAAACATTGAAAGATGTTGCTTATGATATCGACGATTTACTAGATAATGTCCACCTAGTAGCTGAGAAACACAAGATAGGCAATGAAGATGGTGACAACCATGGTATAGTGAATTGCTTCTCTTCAAAACCGAAGTCGTTTTTGTTTCGATGCAAGATGGCACGTGAAGTCAAGAGATTAAAGGTGAGGTTTGCTGCAATTGTGAAGCAAAGAAGTGACATTAATACTATACTGCATAATTTTTTTTGAAACTTGAACGTGGGGGGAGAGGTTCCCCACCTTTGTATTTCAAAAAAGGTCACACGCCTCCCACCCGTGGTGCGGGACAGAGTCGGCGATAAAAGTACAAATGTGCGCGTGCCAGCTCATGAGGCTGGTTACAGAGTTTTGAGGGAGACATTTTTTTCCAAGTGACATTAATACTATACTGCATAATTTACCAATGGATCATTGTATTATGGATAGAAATAGGGCAACTGAGGAGTTGTCTTTATTGAGTAATGTCGAAGAATCAAAAATACCCATAAGGGACAGAGAGAAGGATGTCATTAAATCTAAGCTTTTAGAATCTTGTGCAAGAGAAAACGATTGGACAGTTTCTATTGTCGGGCTAGGTGGGTCTGGCAAAACTACTTTGGCCAAACAAATCTGCTGCAACAACAAGGTAAAGAAGCACTTTAATTATATAATTTTTCGGATCCATGTGTCTCAAGAATTTCACATGGAAAAGCTTATCAGCAAGCTATTTGAAGCTATCACCAAAAAAAAGTCAGATAAGCATGCCCGACAACACATGGTCGATGGAATTTCAAAGAAGTTGAGTGGTAAGAAGTTTCTTCTTATCTTGGATGATGCTTGGCATGAGGCCAAGGATGACTGGGAACAATTCAGGCTACATATAAATAGCGGTGCTCTTGGGAGCAAGATTTTGCTGACTACTCGTAATCAAAAGGTTGCAGTAGCAGTTAAATCTAGGCATGTATTCCACTTGACGCTATTATCAGATGATGAAAGCTGGAGCTTGTTCCTTAAATGTTCTGGGTTTCCAGAAGAAGATTTGGGATCTGAGTTCATATCTGTTGGGAAACAAATTGTGAAGAGATGTGGTGGGGTACCGCTAGCAATCAAAACTCCCGGCAGTATCCTCTACAACAAGAGAGAAATAAATACTTGGAAGGCTGTACAGGAGAATGATTTATGGAATGTTGAGAGTATAAATGATAGAGTGTTTGCATCCTAGAAATTGAGCTACTTTCACTTGGCAGATAATCTGAAGCAATGCTTTACATTCTGCTCTATATTCCCAAAAGGCTACAAAATTGTGAAAAATCACTTGATTGCCCAATGGATGGCCCATGGCTTCATCATGAATAAAGAGGATCCAGAAGATATTGGAAGTGAGTTCTTTGATTCTCTCGTAAAAGCTGGCTTTCTACAAGATTCTTTCCAGGTCTGGCATAATGATCAACCAGTATACAAGATGCATGATCTTATTCATGATCTGGCTCGACTGGTTTCACAGGATGAATTGCTGACATCAGTACCAAAGAATATTACCACAAACTGTACTCACAAATGCAGATATTTATCTTTGACCTCATCTACAGAGAAGGTTGACAAGGGATTATTTGACAAGGTCCGTGCTCTTCATGTCTATGGTGGTGACCCGTCATTTGACAAATCCATTAAGAGTAATATCTACGTCCGCAGTGTTATTCTGCAGTCAACAGTTGTTGGTCAATTTTCCATATTGAAATCAAAGTATCTCGGTTATCTTGAAATTTGTCATGTTAGTTTCACAGAATTTCCAGAAACTATATCAGGTTGTTGGAACTTACAAGTGTTGAGGATATGTCCTAGAGCTAATCATGTAGATGATGATATTCCGATTGTATCCATGATTAATAAAGTGTTCATTGAATATCCATTATAGAAAACGCGATTATGTGAATTATTTGTGGAACTCAATTACTTGAATGGTTATTCTAAAGTTGTCCCTGGTCGGCGTTCTTGTGAGAACACACTTGAATATTAGACCAACACATGTATTAGTTGATGGCTATGTTTCACAAGTCATGGACATGGAGATATCAAACTAACAATATGGGCACATGTGAGACATGTAGGCTGGACTGACCCGACATGAGAAAGTCTATATTCATGTCATGTACGTTGTGTCCTTAGACCTAAGATTGTGGTATGTACTCAAGATATGAAACGGCCTACTTAGAGACTATCAAACGCTGCTCCGTAACTGGGTAGTTATAAAGGTGGTCTACGGGTGGTCGAGAAGCATGCTATGATACATAGACAATCAAGATGGAATTTGTCCCTCTCTACGCGAGAGAGATATCACTGAATCACTCAAGTGATTGGATCAACAAATGCATGGCCATGCTTAGGTTAAGTATTAACCCATGAGTTGAACCATATATCGAGTGGCAAAGGGAATAACTTGTATGTGGTCGTAGTGGTTCGTCTGATATGATCTTTGCGTGCACATAGGAGTTGTCACGCCTTACTAGAGGCCGCTATCAACTATTGGGTGAGTAGGAGTACTCGGCCCATGTCAATGTGTGCGTCAACCCTTAGGGTCGCACGCTTAAGGGGCTGGAAGCCTAATTCGGTTTGGACCCGAATTAGACAAGGCTTAGGGTTACTAATGGGCCTCCAACTCGTGAGCTTATTGGGGACGCCTATATAAGCAAGGGGTAGGAGCGTGGTCAGGAGGATTTGACGCCTTTGGCAACCGCCGCCGCCCTCCCCACACTCGCGCCTTCTGCTCCTCGCAGACCTAGCAGTCCGGAGGCACATCGCTTCTTCTCTGTACGTATGGGATTCCTCGAAAGTGTTGCATCTGGAGCACTGGGATGAACCGCGCGAGGGGATTGACGTGACGGACGACCATGCAACTGCACTGCCTGCTGCGACGCATACGACTACATCGAGTCGTCTTCCACTGCACCTGCTACACCTGCACCTGTAACTAGCAGTAGATCCTTGTTTATGAGGTTGAAAGTTTTGTTTTCTGGCTAGCGTAGCACCCTCATAACCCATCAACAAGCACTTCATGTTATGTATTGTAGAGGTTTCACGAGGATGCCTGAGTCTATTGGCAAGCTTAAGAAGCTGAGAACTCTAGAGTTTTTTATATGTAATGACTTTGAGAGTTTGCCTCAGTCTATTGGTTATTGTCGAGGACTTCGATGCTTGCAACTATACTTCTGTTCAAATCTTAGAGACATACCAAACTCCATATGTAAACTTGAAAACCTGAAGGTGCTTCATCTTACTGCATCTTCATCTATGCAGCAACTTCCATCAAAACTGGCTGGGGACCTCAGCAGCTTACAGACATTAGACTTATCTGGTTGCTCCCATCTTAAAGAGTTGCCTAGCACATTTGCTTGTTGTCCACTATGTAACTTGATGCTCTCTAATACTGACATTACTGGACTTCCTCAGTGGATCACTTTGATTTCTACTCTAGAGTGTATAGAGCTTGTTGGGTTAAGCCTGATGGTGTGTGGGTGCGTGATCAAGTGGCACATGACCTAGAGGAAGCAACCGAGTAGGAACATGAATTGGCAAGACTCAAATTGTCCAGAGCGCGGGAGCAGTTGCTGGGGAGCGTGGTGACTGCGGCAAGAACGTGACGCGCCAACGGGCAGTTGCAAACTGTCTCTCTTGTATCGTGTTTATTTGAATTTTCTCTGTGGTAAGTGTGTTGTAAGCCTTGGTATAAAAGGCTAGATGCTTACAGAGTGTGTTATCGTGTTGTGTTGGATGTAAACACAATTGTATCTGAACCTATCCAAAGCGAAAAGGGGCGCTGTCACCGTGGCGGTTCCCGACGTGCTCTTGTTCAGTTCATGCGATCAAGTGTTCATAGGTTAGCCAATTCGATCACTTAGCATTTTGTGATTGTGTTCCTGATATCAACATGTGGTATTAAAGCCTAATCACTCGCTAATCATCTCTTGTTCATAGATCATGAGTGAGCGTGGTGACAGCGGAGGGCGGGGTGACCGGATCCCATATCCGGCACTCATAGCGACCAACTACACAAGTTGGAGTATCCGAGTCCAAGCAATCATGGAGGATCAAGGGGCGTGGGAGGTGATGGAGCCATCAGAGGGGACGTCCCAGTCAGGGGCGACTGAGGCGGCGGTTAAGGCGAAGGACACGAAGGCTAAAGCTCATCTGCTGCAGTGTCTGCCAGATGACATCCTTATGCAAGTTGCCGGCAAGAAGATTGGGAAAGAAGACTGGGATTCGCTCAAGGCGAGGTATGTCGGTGAGGAGCAGGTGAAGGATGTACGTCTTCAGATGTTGAAGAGTGAATTTGACAATCTAAAGATGAAGGAAGGAGACACGATCGATGCCTATGTTGGACAGCTGATGGGGATGTCAGTTCGGTATGGCAATTTGGGTGGATCGCTCGATGATCAAGCACTTGTGAAGAAGTTGTTTGACACAGTGCCCGATCGGTTCTAGTTCTATGATCTGAAGAAGCTCTCATTTGCAGAAGCAATCGGACGGTTGAAGGCTTTTGAGGAGCGAATCGGGAGAGGAAGCAATTCAGTGAGGACAGAAGGAAATCAAGCACTGCTCACGCAGGCCGAGTGGGAAGCAAGGTAGAAAGCGTGCAACCAGTGAGGGTTCGAGGAAGAGCCAATCATAGGAGAATAGCAGTGGAGGCCGAGGTCGGGGTCGTGGCCGTGGTGGAGGACGCAGGGGCCGTAGTGGACAAGGCAATGGCTCTGTCAGGCGGGACAAGAGCCACATTAAGTGTTTCAAGTGCCATGAGAACAGACACTATGAAAATAGGTGTCCTGGAGCAGAGAAGAAGCAAGATGAAGCTCATGATGTCAAGGCGATGGAGTTTGAGCCGGCTATGCTGCTGGCCGAGATAGGCGGAGCATTGAAGCTAGAGCAGGCGACAACAGAGGAGCTGTTGTCGAACGACCATCAGGTATTCCTGAATGAGGTAAAGGTGAAACCTAAACTTCATTACTCTAGTGATGGTGTGTCATATGGTGATGTTTGGTACTTGGATAATGGGGCAAGCAATCATATGACTGGGGATAGACATAAGTTCAGAAATCTTCATACTTCTGTTAGTGGAAAAGTTACATTTGGTGATGGGTCAACTATTGAAATCAAGGGTAGGGGTTCAATATTGTTTCAGGGTCAGTCAAGTGAGCAATGGCTGTTATGTGATGTTTATTACATACCAAAACTAAAGAGCAATCTAGTTAGTCTTGGACAGTTAACTGAGATTGGGCATAGAGTAGTCATGGATGAAGATCTGATTGAAGTAGCAGAAAAGAACCCTGAAAAGATGATCATGAGAGTGCAGAGAGCAGTGAATAGATTGTACAAAATTGAATTGAAAATGTTGAACCAGTGTGTTTGCTAGCTAATGTGAATGATGTGTCATGGATTTGGCATGGGAGACTTGGACATATGAATTTTCAATCACTGAAAATGTTACATGAAAAGGAGATGGCAGGGGGGATACCACTGATTGAACATCCTGAGCAAGTCTATTAGTCATGTTTAGCGGGGAAGCAAACTAGATGTGTGTTTCCACAAGTTTCCAGGTGGAGAGCTGATGAACCTCTTGACTTGATACACATAGATCTGTGTGGGCCTATTACCCCAGAGACTGCAAGAGGAAGTAGGTACTTCATGCTGATGATAGATGATTGTACAAGGTGGATGACAGTTTTTCTGAAAACTAAGGATCGGGTTGTTGAGGCTTTTTGCAAATTTCAAAGCAGAAGCTGAAAACACTTTGGGTTACAAGGTGAAGTGTGTGAGGTCACATAGAGGAGGAGAATTTCTTGCAGCTACATTCAAAGAAATCAGTGAGAAGGCAGGGATCCGAAGACAGCTGATAGCACCTTTCACACCTCAATAGAATGGAGTAATTGAGAGAAGAAATAGAACTGTCATGGAGATGGCAAGATCAATCATGAAGAGTATGAATATACCAGGCATGTTTTGGGGAGAGGCAGTGAGGCACTCAGTTCATCTACTCAACAGGCTTCCTACCAAGCCAATGGGTTCTAGAACACTATTTAAAGCATGGAGTGGTAGAAAACCACAACTGGGTCACATTAGGGTGTTTGGATGTAAGGCACATGTCAGAATAGCAAATGGTCATTTGACAAAGCTGGAAGATAGAAGTGTACCCATGGTGTATTTTGGTGTTGAGGAGGGAAGCAAGGCACACAGACTCTACAATCCATAGACTAGAAGAATTGTAGTGAGTAGAGATGTGGTGTTTGAAGAAAATGTGCCCTGGAAATAGAACACTAAATTTGGAGAAAATTCAGAGTTTAATGTGGAAGAAAATGCTGGAGGAATAGCACAACCAAGCTATGGTGGTGAGTTTGGTGGATATGGTGGTGGTGACCATAATGACCAACCACATCAAGGTTCAGGGGAGTACCTGAACATATAGCTGATGCTGATGATGGTTTCAGTTATGGACAGAATCAGTTTAACAATGTTGTTGAGAATGGAGAGAATTCAGTGCAGCAAGGTAGTGGGATTCAGTCTGATCATGACAATACTTAGATGACAGAAGGGGAGAATTTTGTACATCATGAGGAGGAAGTAGATCAGTTGCTAGATGAAGATAACATGGATGTTGATCATGATGATGCACCAATTAGGATCAGAAGCATTTATGATGTGTATGAAAATACTGCAGAAGTGGATACAACTTCAGATACAGATGTGGAAGTGAATGTTTTGCTGACTGTCATGGAAGAACCAACCTATTATCAGGAAGCTATAGATAATGCAGACTGGAGAGCAGCAATGGACAATGAACTTCAGTCAAGTAACAAGAATAAAACTTGGAGTCTGGTCAGACTGCCACCTGGCCACAAGTCCATACATTTGAAGTGGGTCTTTAAACTAAAGAAAAATGCAGAGGGAGAGATAGTGAAGCACAAAGCAAGATTGGTGGCCAAAGGATATGTTCAGAAGCAAGGCATTGACTATGATGAGGTGTTTGCGCCTGTTGCAAGACTTGATACAGTCAGATTGTTTTTAGCAATGGCAGCAAATTGGGGTTGGGAAGTGCAGCACTAAGATGTTAAAACTGCATTTCTGAATGGAGATCTTGTGGAGGATGTGTATGTCTGTCAGTCAACCAGATGGTTATGCTATGAGAAGGAAAGAGCAGATGGTGTATAAGCTGAGTAAAGCATTGTAAGGGCTCAAATAGGCTCCAAGAGCTTGGAATGTAAAGCTAGACAAGAGTCTGAAGAAATTAGGGTTTAAGAAATGTGCTAGTGAGGCAGCAGTATACACTAGAGGAGTTGGAAGGACAAGATTGATACTTCATGTTTATGTGGATGATCTGATAGTGACTGGAGGTAATCTAGCAGAGATTACAACATTCAAGGGGCAGATGACTTCTGAGTTTGAGATGAGTGACTTGGGTCTGTTGTCATTTTATCCTGGGATAGAGGTCAAGCAAGAGAGTGATTGCATTACTATCAAGCAAACAGGTTATGCCAAGAAAGTTCTGTCAAGGTTTGGGATGTTAGACTGTAATCCAACCAAAGTGCCAATCAACCCAGGAATAGTTTTGCATGATGATAAGCAGGGAATTGCTATTGATGCAACAGAGTACAGGAGGGTTGTTGGGTGTTTGAGATACCTGCTGCACACAAGGCTAGATTTGGCTTTCTCTGTTGGTATACCTAGCAGGTTCATGGAAAGACCAATTGTAATACATCAGGGTGCAGTTAAGCAAATCCTGAGGTATTTATAGGGAACACTAAATTATGGGTTAGTCTATACAAGAGAGGAGAAAGAAGAAACTCTTATAGGTTATTCAGATAGTGATCATGCAAGAGACAGAGATCATAGGAGAAGCACGGGAGGGATGGCCTTCTACCTGAATGGAGGATTAATCACTTGGTGTTCACACAAGGAGAAGACAGTGGCACTGTCAAGTTGTGAAGCTGAATTCATGGCTGCAACAACAGCAGCAATGCAAGCCATGTGGCACAGGAATTTACTGAGTGAGCTCACAAAGAAGAAACTTCAGTGTGTGACAATTCATGTGCACAAAAGGTCTACAATTGAGTTGATGAATAATCCTGTGTTCCATGGCAAGATTAAACACATTGATATAAAATTTCACTATATTAGGGAATGTGTGGAACATGGCCAGATCTCAGTGAAGTGGATTGGAACACTTGAGCAGAAGGCTGACTCTCTGACAAAAGCTATGGCAGTGACCAAGTTGGGTGAGATGAGGCATATGCTGGGTGTTCGAGAGCTTGAGGCTAATCAGGCTTAAGGGGGAGACTGTTGGGTTGAGGTGTGTGGGTGCGTGATCAAGTGGCACATGACGTGGAGGAAGCAACCGAGCAGGAGCGTGACTTGGCAAGACTCAAATTGTCCAGAGCGTGGCAGCAGTTGCTGGGGAGCGTGGTGACCGCGGCGAGAGTGTGACGTGCCAACGGGCAGTTGCAAACTGTCTCTCTTGTATCGTGTTTATTTGAATTTTCTCTGTGGTAAGCGTGTGTTGTAAGCCTTGGTATAAAAGGCTGGATGCTTAGAGAGTGTGTTATCGTGTTGTGTTGGTTGTAAACACAATTGTATCTGAACCTATCCAAAGCGAAAAGGGGCGCTGTCACTCTGGCGGTTCCTGACATGTTCTTATTCAGTTCATGCGATCAAGTGTTCATAGGTTAGCCAATTCAATCACTTAGTGTTTTGTAATTGTGTTCCTGGGATCAACAGAGCTTGAGTACTGTACGGAACTTGAGGAGTTGCCTACAGATATAGTGAACTTAAAAAGTCTGGAAGTTTTGAATATACAGGGTTGCTGGAAACTGTGTGGCATGCCGTTAGGGCTCGGACAGTTGATTCGTCTAAGAAGGCATGGCATGTTTGTTGTCGGATGTGGTGAAAATGATGCAAACATCTTGGAGCTTGGAACTCTTGACATGATATGTGGTGAATTGGAAATTACGAACCTTAGATATTTGGGGGGATCCAAGTGGCATGGAGAAAGCCTCCTTGAAGCAAAAGAAAAACTTGCAATGCTTGAAGTTGACGTGGTGGTCTTCAAGTGGAATGGAAGAAGAGTTAATATCAGACATGGAACAAGAGCTGGGTGTGTTGTGTGCTCTTGAACCACCACTAGAAATCTTGATGTTGGAAATTAGTTGTTATGGAGGCCCAAGTTTGCCCTGTTGGATGAGCAAGCAGTGCGATTCATTTTATTTGGAAAATAAGACTAGTACTCCACCTCGCTTCCATGGTCTAACACAACTGATGCTGGAACATTTACCCAACTTGAAGCATATGCGAGAACTTGTGGAGTTTCCTCCCCTGAATACCTTTAATCTGCACGGAATGCCTAGTTTGGAAGAGCTGTGGACTACAACAAGTGGATTGGAGATTGGGGAGGATGAAGTGGGAGTGCAATATTGTTTCCCTGTCCTTTCAACTCTGTTCATAGGGAACTGCCCGAAACTGAATGTGAAACCCTACTTCCCATGATCTTTGGTGCAATTGCGATTGAGAAAAAGCAATGAGCAGCTGGTTTCCCCAGGTGGCTGTATCTCGTCCACTAGTCAGTTTCATCCTCGTTCTGATGAATCCTCACCTTCCTGTGGCACACTTGCAGAGATTCACCTGAAGAAACTAAAGCTAGAAGAAATGACTGTATCATCAAGTGGTTGGGAGCTACTGCAGCAGCTCACTAAACTGGAGACCTTGGAAATTCGCCTCTGCAATGACCTGAGAGTGTTTCCTGAGAGCATGCGCCACCTCAGATCCCTCCAGCGGCTGCATATCGATGGATGTTCCACCCTTGATGTGCTACCCGAGTGGCTTGGCGAACTGTGTTCTCTACGAGAGCTAAGTTTCATCAAGACCCCAATGATTGCCAGTCTCCCTCAATCGACAAAGCACCTTACCACCCTAGTGGAGTTGAAAGTAGTTGGGTGGGTAAATTTGAAGCAGCTGCCTGAAGCAGTTCAGCACCTCACCTGCCTTCAGGTGCTCAGCTTGGAGGGATGCGATGCACTAGCCATACTGCCAGACTGGATTGGACAACTCTCCGCACTTCAATTGCTTCGTATCGACCGTTGCCCTGCCCTTCAATCCCTGCCATATTCTTTAACATACCTGACTGCTCTGCAGAGTTTGTCCATTACTGGCTGCCCTGCTTTGGCCAGGCGTTACAAGAAAGATGTGGGAGACGAGAGGCAAATTGTCTCCCATATTCCTCATGTGATGTGCTACTAGATTAGGGAAGCTGAGGACCGGTTCCTCATTTCCGAGGGCACAAGAACATTCCCAGCGTCCTGGCCAAACTCAAGCATTCTCGTGTTATGCAAGATTTTTCCTAGAAATACTCTGCAAACCTTGATTTGGTGGCTCATGAATCATGATGAAATGACTTGATTGAATAAATCTGGCATATGAGAATTGCTAAATCTAAGTGTATACTTAGTTCCTTGTCATTTTTCTCTGCAGATTCAATATTATAGCTAAAATGGTCTGTGATACAAGTCCAGTCATGTTATAGCATGTATACATCTAATTCCTGCCCGCAGTCATAGCGGGATGATGGCATAAAGATTGGATACAAAGTTAGTAATGGTCCAGTTCCTGTGAAATGAGGACTCCAGCATTTCATTTCATATGTGTAATTGGGAGGATGCTATGCCGTTTGGTACTAAAAATGATGGTGAAGGCAGCATAGCACCTACCATTATGCCATACCTTGAATTTCTTGAATTCTTTTTCTTCGTCCAGACCATAAAGGGTTGCAACCGTTACTGCAGAAGTATTGGTTTGGAATACCTCACTGCAAACCCTAGATGCTGCTTTATACCAATTCCAGAGGCCCTCCTTCGAAATGCCGCTAATTTTCATAGACGAACCTCTTATGAGTTGTGACACAACTCATTTAAAAATTTATAGAGGTGGTCGTTTTTGTATTGTCTCCTAAAAGTAGTTGAGTGTCTCATGTTCACCAGGTATTTCAGGAGGCATGAGTATTTGTGACTGCCTCTGTAAATAAAAATACATCTGTCATACAGTCAAATTTTCGCTAGTGTTTTTAAATCCCCGTAGTGATGTACTGACAAAGATTATTGTTTCTGTAGTAGTGTTCACACTAGCTACGGGTAGAAAACAATTGCCAGTAGAAACCATTTTTAACCCCTAGTAAAAATAGTTTGTGTACTGGTGACATGAGGTCTGGGTAATTCAGACCTAAATTTAGGTGTTGTTTATATAATTTTCCATAATAACATATATACTAGTAATTTATATAGGTATTTGGTGGTTAGTTTAGGTTATTTTGCTAATGGAAGTTGTGGGTAATTTAGACCAAGATAGGATTACTTTATGTTACTTTTATAATTTAATGATGACTAGAAATTGCTTAATAATCAGATGACTATTATTGTTAATGATGACTAGAATTTGTTTAATAGATGGTCGGTGATTATGATTTTTTATGACAAGTTTTAGGATTTAACTTTTTTCTAACACATCTCATGACGAACATGGAGGCCTCCAACTAGAAATGGCAAGATTCCAATAATTTATCTTTTTTTTTCAATTTCCCGAAAGGTACTGTACGTAAATAAGTGCTAATGCTCTTGCATGGCCATTCTATCCGTCTTTTATCAATTTTTTTCAAGAAAATAAGTTGATGCACCAAATACATGCATATATGCGATTAGCACCAAATACATGCATATATGCGATTGATCCTCATCACATCATTTGATCATCAGAATGTTGTTCACAAAAATGGTACTGTTTTACGTGCCTCCTCAACATAGCCTCTAAAACTAATCTGAGACCCAGCGACACATGGACATAGCATTGCTATTGTTGTGTAGAGCACGAATAGAATAGCGTCTGTGTTGACAAAGGTAGATGTGCATATGCATGCCCACAAAAGCAAAAAGTCGCACAACAAACAAAAACGTGCAGGCATTTTTCGTAAGGATGATGAACAGGAAGGTAGTGTTTGTTGCATCCATCATCATCTTTTTGTTCTTTTTTATTTTGGCATCAAATTGATCTGACATGCCTAACACATACCGAACTGACCCTCTATAGCTGTCCGGGACGCTCTCCCCATGAGAGGCATCACCATTTTTTTTTTTTTTGTAGAGCACGAATGGAATAGCATTTGTATTGAGATAGGTAGATATGCATGGTCCCAAAAGTAAAATCTGCAAAAAAAGAACTAAAGCGTGCATTGTTCTAAGCATGAAGAACACGAAGGCTACATACATCTCACGAATGCGGGCCTGCAGCTGACAATAGGATAGGATAACAAAGGGGAATCCTTGGTATAAAGCACGTGTTGGGAAACAATTACTTTAAGTTTTACCAGATCAGCCTTTTGTTTGATTTTTAAGACAATTGGCTTTGTGGTTGAATGCAAAGTGTCATTTTACTCAGGTCCAATTTCTTAACTTTTTTTCGGTAATGCTATTAGTAGTGCCTAGGGATCGGACGGTGCTGTTGCTGGGCCGCGGTGCTGCTCCAATGGCCCAGCCATCCAACACAAGGTAGCTTCTAAAAAAAGAAAAAGAAAAAGAAGAAAACACTCGTCACTCTACTACCAGACCGCATGCACTGTCCATCCCCTCGCCTCCTCCCATCCATTCGTTTTCTTTCTTCTTCGTTTTCTCCGTCCTCCGCTCGGCGAAGCCCCTCCTCTGCGCGTTCCTCCATGCCCGCCGGTGGCGAGCCTCCTTCCTACCCTCCGCCCTCCCCCTTCCATCCTCCTCCCCCCTCTCCTTTCCCTCTGTTCCCGCACTACGACATATACGAGTCTTTGTCATCACCGGGGAGGGGCGACGGCAGCGGCTTCTGGCAAGCTGGAGCGCCAGATTTGGCGGCGATGGCCATGGATCCGACGGTTCCGGCAGCGGCGGTGACCGATTTAGCCGGATTAGGCCCAGGTTTGTCATCTCTCTCTTTCTCTCTGATTCTGGATCTGAGGCTACTTTTCCCCTCTTCTCTTCCCTCCTTTTTGTGCTTCAACAGACGATTTTGGTTTGGTGTTGTATTAGATCCAATGTTGTTTCAGGGGGTTGTTCGAAATGTTTTTCACAACACATGCTTTTTTGGGTTGCTTCTGTGGTCATTTTGGTTTGTTGCAAATGGCGGCCTCTTGATGTCGCCGTAGTAGTTTCTTCGGTTTTTTGAGTTTTTGTTCAGTGATTTAAATCTCTTTTGTTTCAGGAGCTTTAATATTTTTGTTTCAGAGAGCTTCAATCTTATATTTCAGAGTTTCAATTTTGTTATATCATTTTGTTTCAGTTGCACCAAACTTGTTGTTCAGAAAATACTTGAGTAATTTTGTTTCAATCGGTGTTCATATTTGCTTCAGTTGTCTTTTATATTTTGTTTCAATTTCATCTTGTCTGCTGTTGCAACACATGTACTAGTAGCAAGTTGATGTTTTTAATAGCTTTTTTTCGATTGTTTCACTAGTTTTTTTCAAATTCGTTTTATTAGTTGCCCTTCCGTGGTGAGATAAGCTTTGTTCCCTCTTTGTGATGTTCTATACATGTTTCATTAGTTGTTTTTTCCATGTGTTTCAATAGCTTTTTTCGGGTTGTTTCAATAATTTTTTGGGTTGTTTTCTTATTATTTCTATATTGTTTTTCAGTTTTATTTCAAATGGTTTGTTCCTGTTGTTTTTGTTTTTTTCTCTTTCTGAGTATTGTTTCGGATGTTGTTTTTATATTTTCAGAGCGGCGACGGTGGTCACGAGGATTGGCCATGGACGAGAGCACAGCCGTGCAGTGTCTCCGACGGGTGGGCAGGAGGAGGCGGTTGTTGATGGGGACAAAGGAGTTGGGGCCCGTGTAGAGATAGTGTACAGGGCACTGTGCGCGTGGTAGGGGGGGAGAGTGTTGGATTGTGAGGAGTGTGTTGGGCGGGGTGGGCCGGGCTCGGGCATCCTATGCGTAGGACGTCCGAGCGCGAGCATGACCTTTTTTTTTTTGTTAATTCAACCCAATTTAAGAAAAGAGCAGACAGATACACAAGACCATTATATATATTTAGAGGGTTATTACGACTAATCTTTTAGTAATGACACATGTGGGTAATTTACATGCAAATTTAGAAATATATTTTTGTAATATGCTTTTTTGGTTACCCCAACTTTAGGCCTTTCATGACTACTAGACCTAAGCAAGATTAGCTCCGTCTGGCTTGACCGTGAGCCATATACTACTTAGTCATAAAGGTCTAGACATCGGTCTTGTGACCCAAGGAGCGCGTGCGCAGCCGTGGACTTGCATCGCACCAGTCGAACCTCCCCCAGCCGCCCGCACCGCCACGGTGGTTGATGGATGCGATGCGATGCGGCGGAGCTCCTGCGACACCTGCTTGATCCGCGAACGACACGTTCCGAATCACGGAGTGACCTAAGGTCCGCCGGTTCTCCAGCGTGCGCGCCAGCAGCGTCACGTTCGAGTCTTCTTGCTTAGCAGGCCGCTGTGCGGGATCACACGCTCCCCCTATCCCTGTCGCCCCCCTCGTACACGGTGGCGGCAGTCGGACGATGACATCTCCATGATGTCGATCCGTTGCCGCCTGGCCAGGGGTTATGCATGGCGATCCATCAATCAATCGGCTGGGCGCTGACGACTTGCCAGGGAACCAAAAGTATCGAGACTTGTACGAGAACTTGGGGTAAGTTTAGCTAACTGCACAATTTAAAAGTATCAGGACGTAGATGAGAACTTGAAATAAGTTGAATGAGCTAAATGTATAATTTGAAAGTATCGGACCTAAATGAAAACTGGGAACAAGTTTTGATGGCCAATAAAATTTACTCATTGGTAAATAATCACTTTCGCGTTCCTCAAAAAAAAAAATAATCACTTTCGCGTTTTCTCCATGCTAGTGGAGTAGAGGTATGTCCGTACATGCCCCTGTGCATGCGGGTATACGTGAGATGTGCAAAGAGAATCTCAAGAATGAGAAGAAAGGAGATACCTCGTCCTAAAATAGAAAGAAAAATCAGTTTTGTCCTAAGCTAAATGGTAACTTTGACCAAATTTATAAAATAAAACAAAAAATATATAGGACTAATTTGTTATATCTAAATATTGTTCAACAACTTCTTTAATTTGTTATATCTAAATATAATTGTACTCTATTTCGGATTTATCGTTCGGCAAAGATTGAGAGCAAGACTGACTCTATATAGTGCACACCAGATAAAAAAAACTGTTGCATATTTAGTGAAAAGATAAAAATGTATTATATTAA
Source organism: Bothriochloa decipiens (assembly GCA_023333625.1). Lineage (NCBI taxonomy): Eukaryota > Viridiplantae > Streptophyta > Magnoliopsida > Poales > Poaceae > Bothriochloa > Bothriochloa decipiens. Next base: position 18,567,588 of record CM041633.1, read on the forward strand.
AATGACTTGACTCCGAGAATTGATAGGAAAAGATATTTTGAATAAAAGAGACTTTCAATTGGTCCTCCAAATAAGATATCTGATATCCTCTATTCCAAATTTTTCGCTAATGAAAGGTGGAGCTCTAGACTGCGCACAGAGTATAGACAATTGACTATTTGAATGACGATTTTGAGTGTTTTACAAAGACTCCTGCGTGGGAGTGAGTTTTAGAAATGACGGTTGGAGATGCTGTCAACCATCTTTATACTTTGCTTATGCTTATAGGTTATCCAACTATCTACATAAATAAATAAGGTGTATATATATGGGTGCCCCCACGGCGATGGAGGCGACGGGAAAGGAAAGCGTGCGCCGCATTGCGCCTGACTGTTCATCGATCACCAGCGGCCAGCAGCCGGCATGGGCTTCAACCCGCCGGTGCCGCAGAAGGACAGCGACTGGGAGATCCGCCTGGCCGTGCTACTCAGCCTCCTCTTCCAAGTGCTCCTCTTCCTCGTGGGTCCGACGCGCAAGCGCATCGCAAATCCCATAGTCCGCTTCGCTTGCTGGTCCTGCTACCTCCTCGCCGACTGGGTCGCCGACCTTGCTCTTGGCCTCCTCGTCAACAACCTCGGCAACATCGGCGGCAACGGCAACGGCGACGGCTCGTCGTCATCATCCTCCTCAACGACGGGCGTGAACATGAAGCGTGGTGGCGTGGCCACCACGGCGGGCAGAGGCGCCAGCCCCGGCATCTTTGGGTTCTGGACGCCGTTCCTCCTCCTGCACCTGGGCGGGCAGGACACCATCACCGCCTACTCCATCGAGGACAACGAGCTCTGGCTACGGCACCTCATCGGTCTCCTGTTCCAGATCTTCGCGGCCGGCGTCGTCTTCTCCTGCTCCATCGACGGGAACCCCATGATCCCCGCTACCGTGCTCATGTTCGTGGCCGGCATCATCAAGTAAGGCGAGCGCACCTACTCGCTCTACTCCAGCAGCGTCGACGGCGTCCTCACCAGCATCCTGCCCGCACCTGATCCCGGCCCTAACTACGCCAGGCTCATGAACGTGTTCCGCAGCAGGCAAAAGTCTGGCCTGGGCGTCGATCGTCGCTGCCAACGGCGTGGCCCGTGAGTTCAAGCAAGCCCAGAGTAGGCGTGAGGTCACCCGGCTGGCAAGGGACGCCGACAGAGACACGAACCCGGAGCCGGAGGAGGAACAGGCTTACGAGCTCTTCACCCTCTTCCGGGGCGTGTGCTACGACATCAACGTCGGGCACAGAGAGCGCGAAACCAGCCAGGCCTTCTTCCTTGACCGCCGCCGCCCCAGGATGACAGCCGACAAGGCGATGCAGGTGGTGGAGCTGGAGCTCAACTTCATGCACGACATGGTGCACACCAAGGAGCCCGTCGCCCACACCATGCCCGGCGTCATCCTCCGAGTCGTGGGCTCCGGCTGCATCGCCTACTCCGTCGTCTCCTTCTTCCGCCTCGACAAGGGAAGCATCCGGCGACGTCGACATCACCTACGCGCTGCTGCTCGGCGCGCTGGCGCTCGACGCGGCGGCTCTGGCCATGCTCGTCTTGTGCTCAAACTGGACGCTGGTCTTCCTGGACAAGCAGTCGGCGTCCAGCCTCCTCAACAGCCTTGGACGGCGCATCAGGCAGCTGCGGCCACATCTGCGACGCTGGTCAGAAAGGACACCGCAGCTGAACCTCCTCAGCTACTGCCTGGGCAAGCTCGACGACGGTGAGGCATCTGCCACTCTCTGCCCCCACATGTGGAGAAGATATCCGGGCGCCATCCGGGTGCTACGCAAGGCCGCCTACAAGCTGAGCGCGCGTGCGGCGGAGATCTTCGATGACATCTTCTTCGTCAGGCGCGAGCCCCTCAAGAGCAGTGGCACGGAGATCAAGTTTGTCTTCGAGAGGCTCAAGAGCGCGGCCAACCAGGTTCGCGAATCCACGGTTGCCGTTGCCGACGACGGCGACGAAGTCTCGGGTCGTCGTCCAAGTCATTTCGGAAATCCAGGCAAAAGGACGTGGAGGAGATGAGGAAGGCGTGCAGCTACCGTGGGGAGAAGGCCCTCAATGATGTGAAGACGAAGACGATCTCCACCGGCGACGCCATCGACTGGGACATCCTGATGGACAGCGTCATCGACCGGGACTTCGATGAGTCCTTGCTGATGTGGCACATCGCGACGGACCTCTGCCTCGACAACTCCTCGCAGCCTTCAACGAAATGGGTGTCCATTAGTAAGACCCTGTCGGAGTACCTGCTGTACCTGCTTGTGAAGCAGCCCAAGATACTGGCGGCGTCGGCCGGCGTCGGGCAGATGGCATACCAGGACACGTGCGCGGAGGCGCGGCGCCTCTTCAAGTCGGCGGCCATGTGGGAGCCCGACTACGACCACGAGGGCGCCCGGCGGATGCTGCGGCACACGAGCACGGACGTGGATCCCGAGCTGGTCAAGGGCGGCCGCAGCAAGTCGGTGCTGTTCCCGGCCTGCATCATCGCCAAGGAGCTCAGGAAGCTCGATCATACTAACATGGACAAGTGGGAGTTGGTGGCCCGCGTGTGGATGGAGATGCTGACATACGCGGCGGCCAAGTGCAAGGGCACCACGCACTTGCATCAGCTCGCCCGTGGCGGCGAGCTCATCACCATGGTGTGGCTCCTCATGGCGCACATGGGGATCGGTAACATTTACAAAAAGATGGTGGAGGAAGACGCCACTCCAAAGCTCATCATCCGTCACTCATAATCTTAGTCTTTCACTTTTTTATTTCCTTTGTTTTATCTATTTTAGAATTTTTTTTATTTTTTATATTTCTAATCATATTTTATTTATTAATTAATTTCTTTTGATAAAAGGTTTATAGATTAACTTAAGTACCCAAGTTGTATTATAGAGAAACTTATGTACAAGTTATATAGAATAACTCTGTTACATAAGTTGTGTTTCGTAACTTGTTTGATTTATTAACTAATTTCTTTTGATAATTTAATATACATAAACTGTTATTAAGAGAAAAAACTTTTACGAAACATATCTAAGCAGGATCTAATTTTGTTCGCTCGTCGCATATAACACGTAGGTGCATACGAAATTAAAAATGGATACGGCGATCAGAAATTATAACATTTTAAATGAATCTTTTGCTTTTTTCTTAGTTTGTGCCAGCGCAGATGTCAACACGTTGGGTGACCACCAAAGAGAAATGCACCTCAGCGGCGCGCTCCACGTCGGCTCGAAACATGACGAAAAGCAAACTATCCATAAAAGGAAGCATGTGTTAATTAAGGGACTGTCTACGGATCTGTTGAAATTTTTTTGACTGGGTGTTCAAGACAGTGCGGCATGCCTGCAGCTTTCTGGATGACCACGGCGCAACGGTGTACGGAGGCAGTGCGGCCCCAATCTAGCTGCCCGTAGCCAAGCGTGGCGGGGGAAGCAAACAATGGTCCAATGGCCGGCGGACAAGACACACAAATCTTAAAGCAAATTTAATGGCCCAAAATTCAACAGATTTCAATAACAAATTTTTGTTGACAGATAAATAGCAAAACTCATTAATTAATTCTTTCCTAAATTAGTAAATTGTTGTGTCAGAAAATGATTCGATAGTTCCTGTTCTCGCGTGCCCCACCAAAGGACTAGCAGCTAACAACCCACATTTTTGTTTTCAGCCCATCAAAGCCCAGCTATAAAAGTTAGATATAAAACCAGCTAAACTTATCTATCTATCTATATGCTGTAAAAAGAGCGAAGAAAATAAAAAATACACGTTACTTGAAAATTTATACCCACCTTATGTTTTAACCGTTAGATATAACTTAAAATTTTGATTAAGATATAGCTCTTTACGAATAGGTCACCCCATAAGATGTAAGATTTATTTACGTTGTTCCTTTTTCACCGAGAAAATTTATAACCACGCCTATAGTCACATGTTCCCCGTATGGTCGCCTCATCTCTCGTTTCCGTGTTTCTCCGTGCCTACCACGCACCTATAAAAGACCCTCACCATCTCACGTATCAAGAGGGGAGACGTATCTATGCATACACGCGCCGCCGCCCGGAGGAGAAGGATGTTCATCAGAGGCACCATCAGCAACGTACAAAGCATGGAAGGAGATCCAAGCTTTGCAATGCTGCTGGGCAAGTTCACAGCTAAGATATGTCACTTTTCGCGCTAAGAAAACTGAAACGCTAATAGCCGGAGATAACTGGAGATTGCCGCTAAATGAGGCGTATTTACCTGCCGCTAAACTGTTGTCGGGCCGGAAATTGATCACGTGGCCCACTTAAATATGTGCATCCGCCGGCCCATTGCTTGGCCCATACATCCAGCCCAGGAAAATCACGTTATCCTAGCATCTGCTCATATCCCACTGCCTTGCCCATATATCCAGCCCAGGAACTGCTAGTTTTCTTCATCTATTTACGAGATTTCCCATTCGATCTATTGCTCTTGTTCTGTGTTTTTTCTATTTTTTAAAGAAAACAGCTAAACGTCTTAGCTAGCCGCTGTGAAGGGCAAAAGCTAACGAGCTTAGCCGGAGATTTAAAACATGGAAGGAGATACTCCCTCCGTCCCGAAAAAATCGTCGTCCTGACGTTAGAACTGTGTTCATAAAAGAGTGTCGTTCTAGCGTATACCGGCTCCCATACGCTTATTCCTGTCAGCATTGTCGGCTTGTTTCCATCCCTGCATGTTATTCTCTATATTAAAAAATACATCGTGTCCGGAGTAAAAACCAAAAAAACAACATGCCGGACACGCGGGTGTTTGGTGACTACACGTTCATCCCAATTCATAGCATCCCATCCTCTGCTAGAACAAAGCTGCATGTCAAACTGCTATTAACAGTTTTTATGGGACGGAGGGAGTAGGCGGCTGCAGCCAGGCAACACCAGACGTCGCACCGTGTTCGTCTCGAGCTGGACGCAGCCATATTGAAGTGGTCGCATCGGGGGCAGGGGACACATCAGGGGTGTGGGTGGGGACGGCCTGCAAGCCTGCAACGCGGTGCGACTCCCGTGAAGCTGATGATCTGTGACTGTGACTGCGCCGACGTTGGAGACCATCTGCTGGCGCAGCCAGGCAAGCACAGAACTCGCCACGCCGGAGTCCATCTGCTGGGCACCAGCACCATGTTGGCAAGACGACGGAGGAGTACGTCACAACATGGAGGCTGGAGACGTCAATGCATCCAAGCCTTTGCACCCATCCGGCAATTGAACATTCACGTACTGAACTCCTCACGCTGTTCCTCCATTACCAGGCCATCCACAGATTCGTCGACGGCAACAGAGCGAAGGAAGGCATCATCTGCGACTGGTTCAGAAAGTTGTACTGCTGTGCTCTCCAAGTATCTTTGCCTCGCCACACCCTTTGTGCCGATGTCCATGTCCTCTACCTTCGCACTCATCATGTCAGGTACCCTACGTCTCTCTCTTACGTCTTGTGGCTTGTGCTACATAGATCGATCTATGACTATATGTATGTAATGTGATGAGCGATCGAATGCCCCATATGCTTGCTGTACGAACTCTCTGGACTGACAGCTCGTCGGGAACAAAGCACCGGAGATGGTTTCTGAGGTGCCTGACCTCAAGGAGATGACGCGTTACCCGCGCGGCCAGAACGAGTTGTATGACATAATGCTCATTAGGTGCAGGTGCAGGTGCGTGTGTGTGCCAGCGTGCAAGCTTCTTTCTCCACTTCATAATATGTCACTCAATCTTTTCAGTGCCAGCTGTCTGACTTGCTGCCTTTGTGATCTACTCCCTCTATCCCTTTTTAAGTGTCGTCGTGGGATGCGTGCCACAAGTTTGATTTGATTTGTGAAAAATATATGCAATATTGTATCTCTAAATAAATTTATTAAAAAACTAGATTCAAAGATCTTTTCAATGATATGAATTATGATAATAATCGATAATACTTATTATTTATAAAAATTGCCGGCATTTGCTTCTTGGGAAGCGAAGCGACACTTATTTAGGGACGGAGGGAGTATAACTTTTGCTAGCTTCCGTCCAAGGCGTCATGTGAAGAAAGTAGGCAAGAAGCAAGCAACGATCTTGCACACCTAGTCCTGCCGTGGATGGACGACGGCGGCGCTCGGACGTCGTAACCTTCTTGAAGGCGTCGTTATCGTATTCAACTCGGTTGGGATGTCTTGGGCAGTGTTAGTTCGTTGTTTCAGCCAAGTGTTCGTGGTTGGTGCCAGTGGTGGAGTAGGCTTAGTTTATTTTTAGTGGTTTAGTTTTTTAGTTGTTTTGCTAGTATTTAGTTGCTTGCTGCCTCAGTTGTGGAGCTCCAGGTGGTTTAAAGTGGAGACTCGTGTCGACAACCCAATCCGACCGAATTCTAGTGGTCAGAGGCTTGTGTCGATGTCCCAATCCGACCAAGCGTGGAGTTGAATAGAGTTGAGTTGGCACTTTTTTGGCGCGAGTTGAGTTGATCTGGTACCTAGATGTGCAGATGAAGTATGGTACCCTCCATAATTATATGTGTGGTTTTCGTCCAGTTTTCACTTCAAAAACTGAACGGGACACTTGTCTTTTTTTTCGTCTAATAAAAATCACGACAAAGTTTTTACCGTTCTTTCGAAAAGAAATGAAGAAGAGGTACATCATGCACATTGATTGAAAGAGTTCTAACTGAAACCCGTACTTTAGTTGTTTTCTCTTCTAATTTTATATACACAGATCAGCGCTACATATATTCTGGTTTGTGCAGGTTGGTTCCGTTAGCTCAGATGGACTGTCATGCTTATTCAGGTATAATAATGTTTTGAGATACCTCTTAGTAGGAGCATCATCTTTTTTTAGCATCACACACCAACTGTATGACATGTTTGATTTATGATATACAGCCATGCTGATTAACAACCGACCTTTTCAACAGAAGGATCATCAGGGAAATTTGGGGTGGTGCTGATAGAAATATTTGGTACATGCATTGATTTTTTCTAATTAGTCCATTCCCTATCATCTTTTGTAGTCCATCCCCATCGCCAAGAAACCTTGTGTTTCTTCTTTTAATATTCTATATTTTTGTTATTTCTTTTAGTAGCCTCAAAAATACATGTAAGTGTCTGAATTTTCTGAATTTTGAATACTTGAAAGAAACTATAATTTTTTTCAGACGCTATTGTCACAACTCAAAAAAGAAAATCTAATCTACTTGTCCTGAAAAATACATAGTAGTGTCTCAATTTTCTGAATTTTGACTCTAAAGTTGAATTTTCTGAATGATACACCGCATAACTCGAAGAAACTATAAATTTTTCAGGCGCTATTGTCACAACTAAAAAATGAAAATCAATTTGTTTATGAAACAACTAGGCCGCATAATATCTTGCATACAGGAGTGATTCTGCTCATTGCTATACAAATTAATTTGCTTGGTTATGTGTATGGATCATTAACTTTTTTATACTGTATATATAATTATCTTTCTCAATTTGATGGTTATCCATCTAATAAGGAGGAAAAAACCAATAATACTCACGCATTACATTTGCATGTCAACTATATGGAATGTTTGATATGTAGTGTCATAATATTTTCATCATATTTTTAAATATGAATATGTCTTACTATATAGACACGTGTCGTGCCGCATGCGGCTCAACATATATCCACTCCCCACCCTTCTGTCCTGCCTCCAGCTTAACGAGTCACATGTCGCACTTGTGCGCTCCTGTGCAACGCCCATTGTCTCTCCCTCTCTTGCTCTCAAGCTTGAGATCGAGAGCCATACTCACCCCACGGTAAAGCAGCACAACTCCAGGCATCTGGATGTTGCTTTTAGCTTAGGAATTCCATGACAACTCCTTGTTCCAGCGTCCACACACATCTAGCCATGTGGAATTCCAACAAAGGCGTGCCTCAACGAATCCTCTACACCAGAGATCGCGCAATAGCTTGTAGGGGCCATGTTCCGGGAACATCACCTCTCGATTAACCGGCGGGCTAGCTGCCATAAAAACATGCGCTGCTATGCTTTCCATAGACTTGTCCATTTCTTCTTAATCGCTGCGATGTTTGATCTCCCGGATATCTTTTGCGTCCATTCCTCTGCCACCTCTTGTTTATGAATTAAATTAACATCTTGTAGACAAACCTGAGCCACCTGACTCCGTTCATAATGCCAAGCCCAAAAATCCTCTGCCCCGTCATCCATCGGTGTAAAGTGTTGTTGCAGCCCCTGACGGTCCCAGTCAGAAAAACAAGTACAAATAGACAAGGAATGCTCTTCACTCAAAAAGATGATGTTGTCGGGCTCAAATTGGAATGTGGGCCTAAATTCATCCAAACAGGGTCATATTCTAAGGCCCGTTTAACTGAGAGAGATGCAAACGGGGGCGGACTACCCTGGCGGCCTCCTCACTTTCTCACGCAGTCCGGTGCTCCGGTGATGCTTCCTCTGTTCCCGGCGTCGGTGGCCACTGGCCACCGGCGAGCGCAAGCTCTGAGTGTGCCGACAGATGCCCTAAACGCAGGCTAAGCGTCGGAAGCTTCCTGTCTCCCTTGTTTTTCCTCTCGGTGGAGTATGATGGCTTCTCATTCTTCTGATCCGCAAGCAGCGCACTGCGCACGTGGCCGCCTCCTGCTCGACGGAATGCCAACCCCGACAAGCGCACACAGATTGCTTCGGAGGGCGAGGGTGGCGTCGGCGTCATCAGTCCAGGACGCGCTGCTCCAACACGCACTGTCCATCTTGCCATCGGACGAGGTGGCTTTGACCGGCACGCTTGCTCTCCTGCCTCTGCCGTGGCCGGTGGCCTCTGCAACGGATGCCTATTATCCTAAGAGTAACAAGGGCACGGAGGCAAGTTGTTTCCTCTGATTTTGTTTCTTGTCCATGTATTGACCCAGTTATTGCAGTCGTCAATCTATTCCTGCCAGCATTACGATGAGCTAAGATGCATACTTGTCTCATGCGTTTGCACAGGGCCAAATGGGATTTGGTCTGGCTTTTTAATATGTGGAAGTGGGAGTGTGGGGCCACGTTTAACCTCCTCCTCATGGCAACAGTTTGATTTTTCCTCGAATGAAGTTTCGTGGCGCCTTCTCTGCTCCTGTCCACTGTCTTGACTTCACCCTCCAAGTCTCCTCCATCATATATATCTCTTTATTTTATAATTAAGTATCCACACCTAACATTACATTCGGTGGTGTTCAGAAAGTATACATGACATGGAAGAACTGCACTGGAGGTCTGGAGCTACCAAAAGCACCAGCAGTCTCTCTGCAATCTAGCTAAGCTGCAGTGCCTGCCTTCTGCAGCTTTGCATCCTGAACCCAAGAAGCTGAGTTCGGAAACATGGAGTAGGAGCAGCAGAGAAGCTGATCCAAACTGGGATTGAAGGTACTTGCTCTGAACTCCTACCAGCAGACTTTGTACATTTGCAAGTAATAGATGAAACTATGAAAGCAGATGACTTTCGTTCCTGCTTGCTTCTACAGTAACCACACACTGCTTTGTTCTGACTCTTCTTGATGAGGGCCACACATACAGTTCAAAGTTTGAACTGTTAATCAGCACAAGTGCCATACTGCAGTCGTTGCTGCTCTAGCCTTTTGGAAACATGTTTAGCATCCTTAAGAAACCTTCTGCAGCCATTTGGAGACTTTTAAAGTTTTGTGAAGTAGCCATCTGGCCCATCTGCTCCATCACTTGGCACAAGATTGCTATGTTGTTCACTCTTTACAGGGCTAGTGAAATTCTGATTGCATTCAATTTAGTTACTTTTTCTCCAAAAAGTTTAGTTGATTTTTAATGTGGCAGTCATATTCTATGGCGAACACGGTTTTCAGGGCCGAGAAGTTTTGCTGTGTGCTGTACGATAGGCATAAGCCTTCACCACAGTGTTCATCAGTTCCTGATGTTCTCACTGGAGAGTGGAGATCGACCTAAATTTAGACTTATCAAGCTTTTACTTGAGGTTACTTGTAAGTCTTCTTCTAACACTGTTAACTTCTTCATCAGTTCCTGATGTTCTCAATGGGGACCGACCTAACTTAGCTGTAGCTACACTTCCTATGCACAATTTATCATCCATTGCAAAGCTAATTGCAGCATATTATATTTTTTTCTGTGGTAGGCAAGGATCATCCAGGAGTTGTTGGCATCTCTGCTCCTCACAAGCTGATATCCTAGAGAAAATATGTCAAAGCATGTTAAGCAAGGATAGATGACCAGAAGTATTGCACTTGAAGCTACCAATAGCTGCATGGTTTTCCAGCTATAGCAAAGTGTATCAGAAAAACAGACGATCTAAGCTAAGCTGCACCTACCTTCTGTAGCTCTGCATCATGAACACCAAGTTATGATTTCAGCAGCTCAATGGAGCACAGTTGCTTGTATGTTCATCAAATCAGATTTTCAGCAAATAAAATAGTTTATCCTGAGTGCTAGCACGGCAAACATTTAAACATGGATCTTGTGACTCGGGCAATTAGTAACCTCGTTCCCAAGCTGGGGAAGCTGCTTAAAGAGGAATACAAGCTGCAGAAGGGTGTGAGGAAGCGAGTGGAGTGTTTACAGATAGAGCTCGAGAGCATGAGTATTGTCCTCCACAAGGTGGCCCAGCTAATGCCAGACCAGCTCGATGAGCAGGTCAAGGCATGGGCCCGTGAAGTAAGGAAGGTGTCGTATGACATGGAAGACATCCTTGACACCTTCCTGGTTTGCGAGGAGAGGCATGAGCCTGCTATCATGGACAGGTTCAAACACCTCCTGGAGAAGATGGCCAAACTGTTCAACAAAACCAAGGCACGCCATAAAATAGCCACCGCCATCAAAGATATAAAAAAGCAGCTCCAGGAGGTGGCTGACCGGCGGGGCAGGTATATGGTTGGTGATATTATTGCTAAGTCTACTGTAACGATTGTTGATCCTCGCCTATCGGCTCTGTATAATGACGTGACAAAGCTTGTTGGCATCAACAAGGCAAGCGATGACTTCATATCTATGCTGTCACCCCAATGTGATGATGGGGCATACATGATGGACAAGGTGAAGAAAGTCTCTATTCTTGGACCTGGTGGATTGGGCAAGACCACTCTGTCCAAAGCAGTGTATGACAAACTTAAAACAGGTTTTGGCTGTGGGGCCTTTGTTCCTGTTGGCTGGAATCCTGACATTAAGAAAGTTTTCAAGGATATTCTCATTGATCTTGACAAGCAACACTACACAACATGTTTCAATATGATGATACTAGATGAAAGGCAGCTCATTGATGAGCTTCGAGGATTTCTCAAGAACAAAAGGTGCAAATCGCCCCACCCAATTGTTTTATGTTGGGTAGTGCTTTTTTTTATTCCAGTAACTGTACAGTTACTGCATAAATCTTTTTATGTTGTTGGTCTCAATGCAGTTATCTTCATTATGTTACTTTATGTGATATCCTCTAATCGTGCATCTTTGATATTCTTCTTTTGAGAAAAAATATCGGTTGATTTGTTTCTTTCTGAAAAGTCTAGAAATTTTGAGTCAATTAAACTCAAGTGATGTCTTTTCTCTAGCATATTAAAACATTACGATGTTTTGTTGAATCGAATCATTTGGATAGTCTCTTCATATAATTTCTAGTAAACAGTACCTAATACTCACATATATACATCATATAGGCCCATCTGTCCAAAGCTCAAAGTCATAGCGCTACCCACATATATATCAGAAGTAATATTTGGCTAATTAAGATAAGCATAAAAGAGTGGATTGATTAATTCAAGTAACTGTACTTTGTAACGAAATGATCCATTATTTCAAATTGATTATTGGTCCACATGGTGCTATGTACATTGCACTGATGTCGATATTCCTTTTTTGCTGATGTCAGGAAGTGGAGAGAGAAAGGAAAAATAAAAAAATGTGGGTCACAGATCACATGATATGTAGATGAAGTTCGCTAGCAACATAAAACCATCATTGCAGTACAATGGAGAAAGACCATAAACATTCTGAGTTATAGTACACTACAAAAGCAATTAAACTTTAAACTAAAGGCATTATGAAGTATAAATCACTCCTCTTCTGTCAGTTTGGAAATCTCCATGAGGAAATATACTATCTCTATATGTTTATAATTGATAATAACCATTTTATGAATTAGTGATCCACTAGTTGCTTCAGTGTTCAACATAGTTTTACTAAATCAGGGCTCTTTCCATTGTCATGCATAGGTACTTCATTGTTATTGATGACATATGGGAGACACAATCTTGGGAAACAATCAAGCTGGCTCTGATTGAGAACAATTGTGGAAGTAAAATAGTTGTAACTACTCGTAAATGCAGAGTTGCCATGGAAGTCGGTGAAGTTTATAATATAAACCCACTTTCAGATGATGAATCTAGAAAGTTATTCTATTCAAAAATATTTGGAATTGAAGCTGATTGTCTTGGTAATTTACCAGATAAAGTGTCTGACAAAGTATTAAAAAGATGTGGTGGTGTACCATTAGCTATCATCACAATGGCTAATTTGTTGGTGGGTAAACCAATTGAGGAATGGCCTGAAGTGCACAACTCTATTGCCTTTGGTAGCCATAAAGATAACCATCACTTTGAGAGTACAATGAGAATATTGTCTTTTAGCTACTATGATTTGCCTTCACATCTAAAGACATGCTTACTATATCTAAGTATGTTTCCAGATGATTCGGTTATCAGTAAAGATCCTTTGATATGGAAATGGATAGCAGAAGGTTTTGTTCGTAAGGAAAAAGGAATTGGGTTATTTGAGCTTGGAGAGCAATATTTCAATGAGCTCATAAATAGAAGCATGATCCAGGCTGTGGAATTAGAAGAACAAGAAGACATCGTACAAGGTTGTCGAGTGCACGATATGGTGCTTGATCTCATTCGTTCATTGTCACATGAAGAGAACTTCCTCTGTATATTAGATGGATTAGATAGAGATGAAGCATTACCTCAAAGCAGCGTACGCAGGCTATCCCACCAAAATAGAACTGTGGAACATAATCCTCAAGCTAGAAATGCGGGCGTGTCACAGCTGAGGTCATTTGTTACCTGTTATTGTGCTATTAGTAAGATGGTCCCACTTTTGAGCTTTCGAGTATTACGTGTTCTAGCTATTGAGTATTGCGAGTTTAAGGAAGGTTACCAACTTGAGAATCTTGGAAATTTAGTTCACTTAAGGTACCTTGGACTAATAGAGACAAACATCCGTGTGCTCCCGAAAGAAATAGGACATTTGAGGTTTTTGCAGACACTGCTGTTGAATGGAACAGGGATGGAAGAACTGCCATCAAGCCTCCGGTTGTTGCCGCAATTAATGTGCCTACGTGCTGACTGGAAGACGAGAACACCAAATTGGATAGGGATGCTTACGTCCCTGGAGGACCTACGGATATACCGTGGTGCCAACGACAGGTCTGCAAGACGGTTTGTGAAGGAACTGGGCAGCCTAACAGGACTGCGGGTCCTCCGTGCTGGCATTGCTTTGTTGGATGAGAGCATGGAGAGAGATTTGGTGAAGTCACTATGCAATCTAAGGAAGATCCAGTATCTACAACTAGAAATTGTACCTCCAGGTATTGATGATACTGTGGATGCTTCGCCCTGGATGAGTAAAGTGAGCTGGGAGGCCGAAGGCTTTGTTCTCCCTCGGCATCTCAGATGTCTGCTGCTAGGATGCATTGTCTTCTCAAGTCTGCCGTCATGGATTAATCCCTCCTCTCTTCCCAACCTATCACAATTGTGTGTGCATGTGGTTGACATGGATGAGCAGGACCTCAAAGTCATCGGTACAATGCCAGAGCTCCATGATCTCCTACTTCCAACAAGTTCCACAGTGACAATCAGTAACATTGCCGAAGGCGGGTATTTCAAGAAGCTGAGGTCCTGTTCGATGCTTTCTTCAATGGTCCAGTTCTTGCAAAATGAGGACCCCAGCATTTCATTTCACATGTGGAATGGGGAGGATGCTATGCCGTTTGGTACTAAAAATGACGTTGAAGGCAGCGTAGCACCAACCATTATGCCATGCCTTGAATTTCTCGAATTCTTTTTCTTCATCCAGGCCATGAAATATTGCAACGGTTACTGCAGCAGTATTGGCTTGGAATACCTCACTGCACTTAAGAAAGTCACCGTCAGAATTGGCTGTCAGGGTGCTTCTGTGGTGGAGGTGGAGGAAGCAGAGGCTGCACTGAGACACGCTGCAGAGGTCCATCCCAACCACCCCACCCTCGAGCTAATCAGACATTTTGAGGACAAGATGGTCCTAACACCCGATCAACAAGAAGTGGAGGCCATCCGGTGCTGGCAAGAGCTGGAATGAATGTTTGCTGTTTCGGTTACTCAAAAAAAAACTCTGTTTGTGAGTACCATTCACCTCTGCTTCTGCCTTCTGGAACTGGAAACCATTCAACTCTGTTTTTGTATGTAGATCCACATGCTGTGACAGCAGAGTATGTAGGCCCCTATCAGGGTGCTACAATCATGGATGTCTGTCTACTGATTCTTTTTTTTAATTATTTTTGCCATTTGAAAGTGTTTGAGTTCCATAATTTCAATTTGGACAGATTACAGATGATGAATTTATTTAGATTTAAGTGGGTAAAAATAATTATTCTTTCGTTGAAAACTTGCTACTGATGATTATTGTTACATATTTCTCATCCAAGTAGATCTTTTACTATTTCTGATGATACGCTTACCTGAACCCGTCACCCCCCTCGGGAACTAATGTAGTTTGCATTTACTGTTAAGTTTCTGCTTTGGCTGAATTGTTTATTCACCAATCTATGCATGGTTGTATAGTTTCTATGATCGGTTTGGTTGTGGGTAAAAACCACTTTGGCACGACAAATTGGCATGGCAACAACATGAAGGAGCACTTCAAATACACAGTATCCTTGTCCATGTATATCGCAAGAATTTTGCAGGGAGAAGTTTTAAGCAACAGGGACGGATCTCACCTTAAATTTGAACGGTGGTATTGCCTCTAGCCATTGTAAAATGTTTAGCTATATAAACCTGTTCCATCTTCAAATTTATGGTGAGGTCTTTGTTACGGTGAGGTACTCCCTCTAGCCATCTTAAACTCTAAGCCTATATTCATCTTAATCTTCTTACCGGAAGATGAGAACTGGAGTCGTCGATTTCTGGAAAATTCGAGTGTTGTTTTACTTTCTGAAAAAAAAAAATCATTGGGTCACGGAATTTACACCAGATCCTCTGTTCAACATCCATTCATTTGGAGATGTTGGGCCAGCAGACGTAGTAACTTCATCTGGAGTATAGTTAGCTAGAAACAAAAGTGCCGGGTTCCTGGGCTCCATCAGGAAGTGCTGATCAGTCTTTCCACTCCATTCCATTTCAATAAATGATCAGGTCTAGAAAGTCACCTTATTTTGTCCTATACTGTTAGGTTAGGTATCATGGAAAACAAGCACTATACGATATATGCATTTTGCCATAGGATCCAAAAGGCACCTAAAAACAAACATATTTGTATCTCTTGGGATCTTCTCGTCGATCATTTGGAGGACACAAGTTCAAAGAAAGAAAATATAATGGTTCGTCAAGATTGAACAACACTAAAACAAATTATGTGCTGATGCGTCATCATAGTCCACAACCTCTGTTTTCTATTCACAACAATTGGCAAAAGATTGTACATTAGCCCTGATGGTTCTCAGTAACAGGAAGATGTACAATATGTACTAATAGAAGATTATACAGGAGAGAATGTGACCGAGTCAAGAAAATACAGGACATTTTGCAAGTATTCATTTTTTTGTCACGGCCTCCGATCCAGGGTCCTGTCCATATATTAATATATATTTATTTAAAGAGTAATTTTGTGTTGGCTAGGAAGCCATCACAACGTGTCCACGTCGGTCGAAATTTTTTGACGCGTTGGATCTGAGATTCAACGGTTCTCATCGCTCCTCAGCATCAAATATATACGGTCTTCGGCATCCAACCCTGACCCTAGCTCTCGCTCTCTCCTCCACAGCCGCCTCTCCTCCCTCTCCCTCCTCCCTCCAGGCCCGATGGGGCTCCTGCTCCCGCCCCTAGCCTCGCCTCGGCCTCCACCTCCTCCTCTCTCTCTCACCCTCCTTCTCCGGCACCCTGGCGCGCGGCGCTGGTGACCTGGCGGTGTGGGCGCGGGTGCTGCAGTGGCGCGGGCTGGCATCGGCGCGGGCGAGCGGGTGGCGCCGCGGAGCGGCCCGCCGACCTAGGGTTCCGCGGCGGCGGCGCGGGCTGGCAGCGCAACACCGCGGCGGTAATGGCGGCATAGAGTGGTGGTGCGAGGGGCCTCCCCGCGGGTGGCCTTCACCGCGAGCGGCGGCCCACAGTGCCCTATTGTGCCGCCCCCGCATGGCCCCAACATGGCAAACACGGTTGGGGTGGCCTCCAGATGCGGCGGCGCAAATCTGAGGGAGTCTCCAGGGCACGGTGGGCCTCGACTGCGGCAGCCCATGGCACGGGTGAGTCCTGATGCGGCAGATCCTCCCTATCTCGCGGGCACCCACACCCTTTGTCGCCGACTCAGGTTAGGCCTTCTCTGGCATGCTCCTCCTCCCCTTCCCTCGCCAGCGTCGTGGACGAACATCGATCTGCGGTTACGTCGCTAGGGGAGAGTTGTGTGCCGGTCAGATTCATTGTCTGGGTGTTCTGCGTCCGCAGAAAAGTATTTGCTGCATAGTGGTGTTTGTTCTTTGAATATCGTCTTTGTTTTGTGATTTGGGAAGCCCTGTGAGCGGTGCAGTTCAGCTTGCAACAAGGGTGGGATTGTGCTAGCGGCTGGCGGCAAGGTGTTCATTGAAGGGGCCATTGCTGACCATCCAGCGAAGCGCAAGCAAACTGTGACTCAGTTAGGCTTCGGACTGCATCTGCCAGTGATTATTTTGATGTCCTTTCATTTGTTTAGGTGCGGGGTGGTGGAGGTGATCTTCTTGTGATGCTGTTCGGTGAGCTTGAAGACATCTGCCATATAGTTCAGGCCAATTAGATTGTTTTGGTATGGTTCCCTCGGATTTGAATGTTCCTTACATTTGTTTATTGCTTCCTTCTCTGCTGTCCTGTCTATTTGCTGCCATATTGTTCAGGTCCAATCCAATTGAATCGGTAGCCTTCCATTCGGCCACCTGGATGATTAACTGAATCTGTCCTCTTTTGATATGCAGACTGAAGTGGTCCAGCCAATGAACAAAATTTGGTTTCCTTTTTGTCATTGTGACGAGTATGCAGAACCAGTGATCCCCTTTTAAACCCGCTTATATGTAACTATGTTTCTACTTGGGAAAGCCAATCTTATATGAAAACATCCTTTGTGATGGTTTGTTGTTCTCTATCTTTTTGCACAGGTTGCAGTCTTTTGTGGTTCTATCCAGCTGTTGTTTAGGTAAGCAGACTGTGGCACTTCATATCTTTGAGGCCTTTATTCCCGCCTCAAACTATGCCTTTAGAGTTAGTTCTCAAATTTGTGTTGGTTCTCAAATTATGCTGGAACACACCGCCAAGAGGCGAGTTTTCTCAAAGACATCACAAAATCGTGTATCTTTGCCAGAACACACCGTGACGATTATTTTATTCATTTTTCAGTTTTGAAGAGAGAGAAGGTAGGGAAAATGTCCTAATTGCCCTCTTCTTCAACCTCTAGCTATGCAGTGAACTTGGGAGGCCGCCCGTCGGCTTGGAAGGCCGCACCGTCGGCATGGGAGGCCGCACCGCCACGCCCCGGGCCCCGTCGACCCGCGCCGCCGCTCCCCCGGTCCCGTCGGCCTGGGTGGCCGCGCCGCCGCGCCCACGGCCACGCCGGCCTCCGCCACGTCGGCCTGGGAGGCCGCGCCGCCGCGCCCACGGCCCCGTCAGCCCGCGTCGCCGCGCCCTCAGTCCCGTCGGCCTGGGTGGCCGCGCCGCCGCGTTCCCGGCCACGCCGGCCTGACAGGCCGCGCGCGCCGCGGCCCCGCCACGTCGGCCTGGGTGGCCGCACCACCGCGCCCCGGCCCCGTCAACCTGGGTGGCCGCGCCGCCGCCCGCGTCGGCCTGGGTGTTCTCCGGCCACCATAGCATCGGCAGTCTCAGCTCAATCTTCACGGCGGTGTGCTGCAGCAAAATTCGATGCATAGCTAGAGGTTGAAGACGAGGACAATTAGGACAATTCCCCTACCTTCTCTCTCTTCAAAACCGAGAAATAAAAAAAATAATCGCCGCGGTGTCCTGGCAAACATACACGATTTTGTGATGTCTTGGGGAAAACTCACCCGTTGGCAGTGTGTTCCAGCATAATACGCTTTTTCATGATGTCCCAAGATAAAAATCGCCGTATAAATATTACAACTTCATTGTGCACTGAAACGAACACGTGCTACAATCTAATTTATGCTACCTAAATATTGTCTGGTCAACTTTTTTCACACTCCATTTTAAAGGATAAAAATAGAATGTATAAATAGCCTTATATGCGCCCCAGGAACAAGTCGCACATATAAGATGACAAATTACAAAGAGTATCATCACCCTATTTATTACATAACGAACCAATATTTATCACAGAGTCTTGCACATAAACAAATAGATAACTAGTATAACTTTATTGCGAAAGCTCCACACAGGGACACGCCGACTAGTGAACACCAAGCCTAGTACTCATCATGATAGCTCTTATTCCAACCTTCATCTGTTACCCATCCGGGATTTTCCAAAATTGAAAGTAAAGCAAGCGTAAGTACACAACCGTACTCAACAAGCATAACATGGGTTAATGAGGCTCAATTATGCTGACACTGTTTGACTGTATTTAGCTTCTATAAGTTAATCATATTGAGGCATAACATTAAGGTAGTGAAAATTCCCATATACTCATGATCAGAATAACATTAATAAATGTGTAGCAATAATGGCATTAAAATGAACATCTTAACAATTTAAGAACCATTATCCTTAATGTAAATGTGTCAAGGCCGCCCTAACCATAGGGCACAGACAATATATTGATTTAAACTCTGCGTAGAGGTGTACACTTTCACTGTGAGTCATATTCTATAGTAGAGTGGGTTAATTACTCCCAAGTCACCACAAAATATATAAAACCCCCTATAGATTCTTCTAACCAATCAGGGACGCGGAAACATTGAGTGTAGGAACCCTCCTTCCAATATGCCACAATCCTTCCCAGCTATACTCATAAGGATAGAGGCCGTCCTATACCCAACTCGCAGACCACTAACAAGCTAGAAAAAGGGTCTACAGGTGACTAGAGCCAGAGCCATATAGCCCTCGCAGTTGTACGGAATAGGTAACAAGGAGGATCCATGCTATACTTGTCTTGATTCACAAAGTCTTGCTGGTCCTGCTGATCCTCCAAGTAGCCTTGCCTCAACAAAACCCTCACCGTCTGAATTCGACATTAACAACCAACACCAAATATTCCAATCGAGCATACATACACGAAGCAAACAAAGGTTTATTAGAGGAACAGTACACCAATCTCATCAAGAAAGAATAAAAAGTTTATAAAACTATTCTACACGCTTCTACGATCACACAGACATCAAGTTCACCGAAAAAGGAGTTACAACGGCGAAGATATGAATTTTTAAAGATTTCCTGTAGACAAATAAATGCATTAAATATGAACTAAAAATATAAAGTCTACAAACTATTCCAACAGTGGAATCACTGTGTAGATTACGAAATTATGAATCTAATGGAATTTGAACGGACCAAAACAGAGTTAAAACGGAGAAGTTATAAGCATTTGAAGATAGTGGCAAAACTGTAAATAGATAAAAACGTATTTTAAAACTGAAAAAGGAAAAATACGTCTTCCAGAGAATAAAACGTATTCTAGGATCCGTTAAAGGAAAAATACGCCTTCCAGTGGACAAAGCGTATTTGGAATCTGCTAAGAAGAAAATACGCTTCCTAGTGTGCAAAGCGTAATCGGTGAAAACCACCAAGGGATCTTAAAAGAATAGATAGGAAGACAGGGGGTTATCTGCAAACTTGCCAAATGAAGGGGTACGGTGTATTTCTGGCCGTCCGTTTCAAGACGAATGGTCTAGATTTGGATTGGCAAAGGCGGCGTCAGCGCCTGGCCGGAGGAGAAGCCGACCCCGACGACGGCCATTGCCGGTGGTGAGCGGAGCTCGTAGGCATTCGTGCGACCCACGATTCTGGCCACCATTCTAGGCGGGGCCGGTACCATTCAAAATAGGAGGATGAGCCATGCTCACCTATGACAAAGATGGAGGCGGGAAGCAGCCGTGGACGGAGGGCGACGGCGAGAGATGGAGGGCGACGGCGAGAGTCGGACGGCGGCACCCTGCGAACAGCGGCGGCACGTGTTAAGCCTAATTGAACCAAAATAATGGCACACAAGTGCTCAGGAGGTCAAGGCGAAGCTTGTGTCCTAGCTTACGATGACAAAAACCCGACGACCGAGGCGAATTTTGAGCTCGGGCAGATGGCGTCAATGGCGGCTAGGGTTGCGGCGACGCTGCTGCTCAAGCAAAGCAAAGGCGGCACTTGCTAGGGTTCGGGGAGGAGTTGCGAATGCGGACTCAATGCTTATATAGCCCGAGGCAAGGAGCGAGCGACCAGGCGGGCGTAGAGTCAGCGCGGGTCAGAGTCGGAGCTTCCGACTCAGCTCCAGGTCGGAGGAGGAAGGAGACGGCGTGGGCCTCGCTTGTCAGAGAGAGAGAGGCGACGCGCGGTGCGGCGGCTTGCTGGGCCTTGGCCTGGCGGCCCAAGAAGGAGTCGGCGCGCACTCGCTGTGGCTGGGCCGGGAGGCGAGTCGGGCCGAGCGGCTGCGGGGAGAGCAGAGGGCCGAGCGCGGGGAAAGGAGCAAGCCGACGGTTGGGCTGCTCGGGCCAAAAGGCAGGAGGGAGAGAAAGAGGGAAAGAAATTGTTTTTCTTTTATTTGAATCCTTTTTCAAAAGCATTTTCAAAAAGATTTTGAATTCCAATTCAAATCCACCTAAAACCAAACATCACAAAATAAATTATGCACCAGCATGAATGCACAACATGTTTCTTGACCTAGGTTTGATTTTAATTTTATAAAAATAATTATTTTGCCTAGGTTAAATGCCCATAAAATAGCTTTATTAAATCATTTTGGCTATTTTTAAAAACTTGAAAAATTTAGGGTGTTACAATTCTACCCCCCTTAAGAGAATCTCATCCTCGAGATTGGATTTAGCTTACTCAAACAACTGCGGATATGCTGCCCTTAGTGCATCCTCAGTTTCCCAAGTTGCCTCAGCCTCTGAGTATCGATTCCACTGCACCTTGCACATCTTTATAACCCGGCTTCGGATAACCTTTTTAGCCGTATCCAAGATCCTTAGTGGAAACTCTTCATACATGAGATCATCCTTGATAGTAAGTTCCTCCAAAGGTAAGTGCTCCCACTCTGGTACACGGAAACACTTCTTAAGTTAAGACACATGGAACACATCATGCACACCAGCTAAACTCTCAGGCAACTCCAACTGATAAGCCACTTCTCGACATCTCTTTAAACTTTAAATGGACCAACATACCTTGTTGCAAGTTTCCCTTTTTGGTTAAACCTCTTCACACTCCTCATAGGAGACACCTTCAAGTACACATAATCACCTTCCTTGAATGCCAACTCTTTCCTCCGTGTATCGGCATAACTTTTCTGGCGAGATTGTGCTACCCTCAGGTTCTCCCTAATCACTCATACCTGTTCTTCTGTGGTTCTCAGAACATCTATCCCAAACAATTGACTTTCCCCAGTTTGATTCCAAAACAGTGGCGTTCTGCACTTAAGCCCATATAGAGCTTCAAATGGTGCCATCTTGAGACTCTGTTGATAACTGTTGTTGTATGAGAACTCTGCATAACACAAATTCTTATCCCAACTTGTACCATATTGCAATGCACAAGCTCTCAACATGTCCTCCAAAATTTGATTAAGTCTCTCAGTCTGACCATCAGTCTATGGATGATATGCTGTACTAAAGTTCAACTTTGTTCCCAAAGCACTATGCACTGCTTTCCAAAAGTGAGATGTGAACTGAGTACCTCTATCAGACACGATCTTCTTTGAGACACCATGCAAACACACGATCCTTTCCAAGTATAGTGTAGCCAACTGAGGTCCAGCATAGGTGGTCTTCACAGGCAAAAAGTGAGCTACCTTAGTTAGTCAATCAATTATTATCCAGATAGAATCATAGCCTCTCTTTGTACAAGGTAATCCTATTATAAAGTCCATACCAACCTCTTCCCACTTCCATTTAGGTATCTTCATTGGCTGCAATAATCCAGCTGGCCTTTGATGTTCAGCTTTCACACGTTGACAAGTATCACATAAAGCAACGTACTCTGCCACATCCCTCTTCAGACCAATCCACCAATACTTTTCCTTGAGATCCATGTACATCTTAGTACTTGCAGGATGGATAGAGTAAGCTGACTCATGTGCCTCTCGCAGAATTGCCTGACGAAGAGCTTTTACCTCCGGAACACATATCCGGTTGCCATGCCATAAGGTACCCTCTTCATCAATGCGAAAACCAGGTGCCTTCCCTTCTGCTAACTTCTTCACTATATACTTTAGATCCTCATCTTCCAGCTGACCCTTGCGAATTTATTCCTCTAAGGTAGGTGTCACCTCTATCTCCATAGCATTAGTAACAAGAGTGAGATTCAAATGAGCAAACTCTGCACACAACTTATCAGATTTAGGTGTTGCCCAAAGCCCGTTAACATGCTTCTTTCTACTAAGTGCATCGGCCATGACATTTGCCTTCCCAGGATGGTAATACATATCAAAATCATAATCATTTAACAGTTCCAACCAACGGCGTTGTCTCATGTTCAAGTAAGACTGGGTAAAGATGTACTTCAAGCTCTTGGGGTCAGTGAAGATATTAGTCTTGTGCCCAATCAGATAGTGTCGCCAAATCTTCAGAGCATGAACCACAGCTGCTAGTTCTAGATCATGAGTAGGATAATTAAGCTCATGCTTCCTGAACTGCCTTGAAGCATAAGCAACGACTCTACCTTCTTGCATAAGAACACACCCCAAATCCAAACGAGATGCATCATAATAGATGGAGAACTTCTTGCTTAGGTCTGGCAATACCAACACTGGAGCTGTTGTCAATCTTTTCTTGAATTCTTCAAAACTGGCTTGACACTTGTCGGACCACACAAACTTGGCATTCTTCTCTAGTAAGGCTGTCAATGGCTTAGCAATCTTTGAGAATCCTTCAATGAACCTCCTGTAATAACTAGCCAACCCAAGAAAACTGCGGACCTCGCTGACATCTGTAGGTGGCTTCCAGTCCAACACATCTTTCACCTTGCTTGGATCAACTGCCATCCCACCATTAGAAACAACATGGACGAGGAAAAAGACTTTCTCTAACCAGAATTCACACTTGCTCTTCTTAGCATAAAGTTTGTGCTCTCTAAGCTTCTACAAGACTAACCTCAAATGTTCTGCATGTTCTTCCTTGTTCTTTGAGAATACCAAAATGTCATCAATAAAAACCACAACAAACTTATCCAAGTATTCCATAAACACCTTGTTCATCATATACATAAAGTAGGCAGGTGCATTGGTCAACCCAAAGGACATAACTGTATACTCATACAACCCATACCTGGTAGTGAATGCCGTCTTCGGTAAATCTGAACTCCGAATCTTCAACTGATGATATCCAGAATGCAGGTCAATCTTAGAGAACACACAAGCTCCTCTCAACTGATCAAACAAGTCACCAATCCTGGGCAATGGGTACTTGTTCTTGATGGTAACCTCATTAAGAGAGCGATAATCAACACATATTCGATGAGTTTCATCCTTCTTATCAATAAAAATCACAGGAGAACCCCAAGGTGAAGCACTAGGACAAATGAAACCATTCTCTTCTAATTCCTTTAACTGTTTCTTAAGTTCTTCTAGTTCATTAACCCCTATTCTATATGGACGCTTAGCTATGGGTGCAGTGCCAGGTAATAACTCAATAATAAATTCTATGTTGCGGTCAGGTGGCATACCTGGCAATTCATCGGGGAACACATCCGGGAATTCCTCCACCACCTGATTCTGAGGATCTGCATTGTCATCAAGCTGATTCAGTGTAGCTGTAGGTGGCGCTTGCACTCTGACATCAACACTGATTCTATCTCCTTTTGGTGTAGTCAGATCCACAACCCTCTCTTTACACTTTATCACAGCTTGGTGTGCTTCCATCCATTCCAACCCCAGAATTAAATCAATACCAGATGCATTCAACACTACAGGATTTGCTGAAAAGTCTACCCCCTTAAGTGAAGGTTAGATAAGGGGTAGTAGTAAGAAGCTGGTATAGCACCCCCCGGTGAATTTACTACCCCCCGGTGAATTTACTACCATTTGGTTCTTCATGGCTACTACTGGTATGCTATGCTTTCTAACAAATGCTTGCGAGACAAAGGAATGCGAAGCTCTAGAATCAAAAAGTACAGTAACAGAGATAGAGTTGATGTTGAACATACCCAGCATAACCTCTGATGCTTCCCGAGCTGTCTCAGTGGACACATGGTTCACCCTTCTATGATTAGCATAGGACTTTTGGTTACCATTCTGCTTATGAGGTGTGTGTTGGCTTGATTTCCTAGGAAAAAAATTAGCATAGTGCCCAGGCTCACCACAACGATAACACACCTGAGGAGTATTGGGACTACCCTTAAGAGGCGTGTTGTTGGGCGCAGTAAGGTGTGGAGTTTGATTTCCAGATTGCTGTTGCGACCGCTGATTCCCCTGCTGCTGGTGATTCCCATTCTTGCGCTGAGCATACTGACCATGGTTTCCCTGGCTGACTGGTCCCTGGAACCTCTGCTAGAAGCCCTGATGAAAGTTAGAGCAGAAGCGAAAATTGTTTCCAAAGCCCTGTCTATTCATCTTCCTTTTCTTGTCCTGCGACAGACATTCATTATCCTGCACAATAGCACTATCTACCAATTCTTCAAAGGTATCATACTTGTTACCCTTCAATTGCAGTCTGAGTTCATAGTATATGCCATTGAGGAAATGACGCCGCTTAACAACGTCCCTTAGTACTTCATTGGGAGCGTAGCGAGCCAACTCCTCGAACTTAGCATGATACTCACTCATAGTCATAGAGCCCATTTTGAGATTTCTGAATTCGTCTTGTTTCTGCTCTATGAGACCCTCCGGAATGTGGCGGGCCTTGAAGTCCCTCTCAAAAACTGCCCAAGTGATGGGAGGAGCATGATTGGGACGAGCAGCTTGATACGACTCTCACCAGGTCTGAGCAGCTCCCTGGAGTTGACCAGAAGCATACAGCACTTTTTTAGTATCATTGCACTGTGCGAGGTTCAACTGCTTGTCCACAGCACACAACCAGTCTTCAGCATCCAAAGGATTAGTAGTGTGAGTAAACACAGGGGGATGACCTTGCATAAAGTCCCTGCGTTTATCCCATGGTGGTTGAGCATACGGTAATCCTATAGCTTGCATAGTCTGCACAAACTGGGTCATAGCCTGCATCATCTGCATCTGTGCCTCCCTCATTTCCCTATTGGTGATATGTCCAGCACCACGGCCTCTACCATGGTTACCTCTTCCACCATGAGAAGCCATCTGTCATCCAACACGAAAATCAAAGCTTAGAGAGATTCAGGATACAAATCACTTATGTAAAAATAAGGATTGCAAATCTAAAAATTTCTGGGCTAGCTTTAATTTTAGTAGTATAGAAAAATAGTCATATATTGAGATCCAGGTATCAAAAGGATATGTTCTATACATGGTCAGAAATGCTAAGAAGTTCTCTACAACTTTTGTTAAGACCACATTACCAGATTCTATCATCTAAGCCGTCGAATTAATCAAACAACAGAAACTATTCTGAAATTCCAGACAACACTAAACATCAGGCTGCAACAGACATAACTTCCAACTTAGAGCTGATATAGACATGATTCTTATGGGAATTGATAGATAAAGAAGTCTAGTTTCACCCAGAAAAATCTCATAAGCATTGGTCAAACTAATTTTGAGATATAACCAAAATCTCATAGGCTGCTCAGAAGACAGCAAAAGCAGAGACAAGATAAACCAACCCAAACTTAATTTATTCAAACTTTAACCTTAATATCCTTAACTAAGAAACTTGCGGACAAGCCCACAAAGTTCTAGCACTCACACAAAATCCAAATCATCCATATTACATAATCATAAGTCATCAAGCACTCAAAGTTCACAAACACTAGAATGACACGACTAAACTTGACTCACGGTACTAATAACGTGCCTATTACATAAGGGTTTTCAAGCTAAGGTCGAAGCTCGTGGTTTAGCCATTCATAGATCTTTGGTTGTCCAGTCATGGTCCTGAGTCTATCAATTTCTTCTTGCTGCTCTTTAATCTTCTGCGCTTGCTGGTCCACCGTGCTTACCAAGCGCTGATGCGTGAACATCATGTCACAAGCAAAGTGTGCCAATTCCCGTGACTCAGGTGGCAAATCTTGAGGATTCATCATAGCCCATCCGTCCTCCATATTGTAGTCAGCACGAGGCAAATAGAGAAACTAATCATCTCGTATATTTCCAAAGCGACGTCCACGGAGTGCAATCCAAGTCGTAAAAGAATCACCCTCTATACCATCCTCTTGAGTTGGACAAGGACCAAGATGCTCATAAATCATCTCTATCTCATAAGAATTCTGCATCACCCCTGGGGAACATATAGCCACATTTGTCTCCCAATAAGTACCTTCTAACGGATGGGTGTGTTGGAAACAAGTGTACTACACAACGGGGTCTCAATCAGCATAGTAATCATGAAGAAGCCTCATGAGTCGTATATGCGATCTAGTGTGACACTCTGGTACATGAGAGATCTTCATAGTCCATCCCATAGGAGCGTGCAGTCCACCACCTCCACCAGAACCACCTGCAAACGGCGGTGGAGATTGACCACCATCTTGAGCTACTTCCATTGTCTCACCATCACTGATGTCGAGGATCTCCTGCTCCTCATCCACAGGCGCCACTTCCTCCTCTTCTTCTTTAGCGTTCTCCATTGGTTCTTCTTCTTCAAATTGAGGTGGTGTAGGCACTGGGGTTGGTGATGGCAGAACATCTTCCCTAGGCTCCATGGGATTAAACAGAGCACGATACTCGGCAGCAATCATGTGGTGGGTATAAGGAGGCATCTACAAGATTTAGATATAGGTTAGAGTGGAGTCAAGATTTTCACAATAGAGTAAGTATAAGAGCATAAAAATTGAGTAAATAACAAAGTTAAAGTTAAGAAGCATGAAACTAGTGAAGCAAAGGAGACTAAGAACGACCATTCTATCTAGGCTTACGTCCTACAGTCAACACGGCTCCGATACCAATTTGTCACACTTCATTTTAAAGGATAGAAATAGAATGTATAAATAGACTTATATGCGCCCCAGGAACAAGTCACATATATAAGATGGCAAATTACAAAGAGTATCATCACCTGTTTATTACATAACGAACCAATATTTATCACAGAGTCTTGCACATAAATAAATAGATAACTAGTATAACTTTATTGCGAAAGCTCCACACAGGGACACGCCGACTGGTGAACACCAAGCCTAGTACTCATCACGATAGCTCTTATTCCAACCTTCATCTGTTACCCATCCGGGATTTTCTAAAATTGAAAGTAAAGCAAGCGTAAGTACACAACCGTACTCAACAAGCATAACATGGGTTAATGAGGCTCAATTATGCTAACACTGTTTGACTGTATTTAGCTTCTATAAGTTAATCATATTGAGGCATACCATCAAGGTAGTGAAAATTGCCATATACTCATGATCAGAATAACATTAATAAATGTGTAGCAATAATGGCATTAAAATGAACATCTTAACAATTTAAAAACCATTATCCTTAATGTAAATGTGTCAAGGCCAACCTAACCGTAGGGCACAGACAATATATTGATTTAAAATCTGCGCAGAGGTGTACACTTTCACTGTGAGTCATGTTCTATAGTAGAGTGGGTTAATTACTCCCAAGTCACCACAAAACATATAAAGCCCCCTATGGATTCTTCTAACCAATCAGGGACGCGGAAGCATTGAGTGTAGAAACCCCCTTCCAATATGGCACAATCCTTCCCGTCTATACTCATAAGGATAGAGGCCGTCCTATACCCAACTCGTAGACCACTAACAAGCTAGAAAAAGGGTCTACAGGTGACTAGAGCCAGAGCCATATAGCCCTCGCAGTTGTACGGAATATCCATGATAAATCAGTTACAGACAAGATCTCATGTTTGTTAAGAGTCATCGATATCTTTAGTAGCATAAACACACATCATGTTATGAGATCATGATCGATAGAGCACTAGCATCACTACTATCCAATGCAAAGGTTTTCAAGGAATCAGGATATCAAAGCTAGTTATAATCTCTAGGTTAACAAAGAAAACACATGCATATGAATTGTCATTTATAGTGAATAGGTAACAAGGAGGATCCATGATATACTTGCCTTGATTCACAAAGTCTTGCTGGTCCTGCTGATCCTCAAAGTAGCCTTGCCCAACAAAACCCTCACCGTCTAAACTCGACATTAATAACCAACATCAAGCAATCCAATCGAGCATACATACACGAAGCAAACAAAGAGTTATTAGAGGAACAGTATACCAATCTCATCAAGAAAGAATAAAAAATTTATAAAACTATTCTACACGCTTCTACGATCACACAGACGTCAAGTTCACCGAAAACGGAGTTATAACGGCGAAGATATGAATTTTTAAAGATTTCTTGTAGACAAATAAATACATTAAGTATGAACTAAAAATATAAAGCCTACAAACTATTCCAACAGTGGCATCACTGCGTAGATTATGAAATTATGAATCTAACGGAATTTGAACGGACCAAAACAGAGTTAAAACGGAGAAGTTATAAGCGTTTGAAGATAGTGGCAAAATTGTAAATAGATAAAAATGTATTTTGAAACTAAAAAAGGAAAAATACGTCTTCTAGTGGATAAAACGTATTCTTAGATCCGTTAAAGGAAAAATACGCCTTCCAATGGACAAAGCATATTTGGAATCTGCTGAAGACAATCCGCTTCCCGGTAAGCAAAGCGTAATCGGTGAAAACCGCCAAGGGCTCTTAAAAGAATAGACATAAAGACAGGGATTTACCTACAAACTTGCCAAACGAAGGGGTATAATGTATTTCTGGCCGTCCGTTTCAAGACGAACGATCCAGATTTGGGTTGGCAAAGGCGGCGTCAGCGCCTGGCCGGAGGAGAAGCTGACCCCAGCGGCGGCCATTGCCGGCGGCGAGCGGAGCTCGCTGACGTTCATGCAACCCATGATTTCGGCCACCAATCAAGGCGGGGCCGGTACCATTTGAAAGAGGAGGACGAGCCGCGCTCACCTATGACGAAGATGGAGGCGGGAAGCAGCCATGGACGGAGGGCGACGGCGAAAGGCGGACGACGGCACCCTGCGAACAGCGGCGGCACGTGTTAAGCCTAATTGAACCAAAATAATGGCACACAAGTGCTCAGGAGGTCAAGGCGAAGCTTGTGTGCTAGCTTACAACGACAAAAACCCGATGGCCGAGGCGAATTTCGAGCTCGGGCAGATGGCGTCAATGACGGCTAGGGTTGCGACGGTGCTGCTGCTCAAGCAAGGCAAAGACGGCGCTTGCTAGGGTTCGGGGAGGAGTTGCGAACACGGACTCAATGCTTATATAGCCCGAGGCAAGGAGCGAGCGACCGGCCGTGCGTGGAGTCGGCACGGGTCGGAGTCGGAGCTTCCGACTCAACTCCGGGTGGGAGGAGGAAGGAGACGACGCAGGCCCCGCTTGTCAGAGAGAGAGGCGACGCGCGGTGCGTCGGCTTGCTGGGCCTCGGCCTGGCGGCCCAAGAAGGAGTCGGCGCGCATGCTCGCTACGGCTGGGCCGGAGGCGAGTCGGGCCGAGCGGCTGCGGGGAGAGCTGCGGGCCGAGCGCGGGGAAAGTAGCAGGCCGACGGTTGGGCTGCTCGGGCCAAAAGGCAGGAGGGAGAGAAGAGGGAAAGAAATTATTTTTCTTTTATTTGAATCCTTTTTCAAAAGTATTTTCAAAAAGATTTTGAATTCCAATTCAAATCCACCCAAAACCAACATCACAAAATAAATTATGCAGCAGCATGAATATACAACATGTTTCTTGACCTAGGTTTGATTTTAATTTTATAAAAATAATTATTTTGCCTAGGTTAAATGCCCACAAAATAGCTTTATTAAATCATTTTAGCTATTTTTAAAAACTTGAAAAATTTAGGGTGTTACATCTTTAGTGCTCTTTTTTTATTTTAGTTTATTATTATTAGAGTAGCCTCTAATCTGTATTACCACACAAGATTGTTTGGTCCTATTTAGTGTTCTCTTCCTTTGCAATTCGTTGTATACTGAGATAAAGGTAAAATGATAAGTCTTTCTTCAATTTAACGTGATGAAATATTGGTGTTTCAGCATATTTTTTATTTTAAAAAAGAACAACATACCATAGCAGCAGGGTTGATGATGGCCCTATGCTGATGGCACCCCACACAAACAAAATGCTGGTGCCCAATTTTATATGCCCCCAATGTTGGTATCCGTAAAGGATACAATGACGATTCCACATCCTGCGACAACATGCTACATACAATAGGTAGATTTCTACAGAACGGATGTTTGGCTTGTTGGGACCTAATTATTTTACTCATACAGTTAAGGTAACAACAACAATGAAGTTAGAATCTAATTTTGATGTAGGTCAATAAATGTAATTAACATTAGATAGTCATTCTAATTCTTTGCTTGGAAATTTTACTATTCAATTATGATATTCTGATCTGTTTTAGTTTCTTGCTATTCCCATGGATCAGATGAGATTTTAATTTGGATGCATAAAATATGTCCCACCTACACTGATTTGTTGGCTAGGTGCAGGGATTCCAAAATTTTCTTTATCTTGTCTAAATACTTATGAATTTTTTACAGTAGCTCATAGATGTCTACGGTGAGTTGACTGCGACCACAAACATGGCTTGGAGCAACCTGTTGCTCCTCACTACAGAAATTGGAAGCCAATAGAACTTGCTCTCGCTTATGCCCTCGAGGACACTTTTAGTTTAATGATGATGTTTCAGTGTAAGCTATGACTGCTACTACTTTTTCCCCCTAATTATCGTTAGCATCAACTCCTTTGGATCAATATTTAAGAAGCGAGAATCTGATTTTAACGTAGATTAACATTTTGGCTTCTATAAAACAGTGATGGTTAAAATCTATTGCAGATTAGTTCATGTTTCCAGTTTTCTTGCTATCCATCATGTGTAGGAACAGTTGCCAAACACCTCTTCAAAGATAAATTTCAAGGTGGGCAGTCTCGATCCTGATGGCTATAAAGTTCAACAAAGGTAATTTATCTCCGGCTTTCCTACAACAAAGTTGAGTCCACCACTGCACCAAAACGTGCTTACCTATTCTGAAACTGTGAAGGGCGTCCTATAAATTGTTGGTACCAATTGGATCCTTTGCTACATATTATGCAGTGCAGTTTTTTCAGTACTAGAAGCATGATTGTTCAGATTTGTTGTGTTTTAATCACACTATGTAATGTCTTGATCTATTAAAGTGTGAAAATTCATCTACTAAAGTGTATGCCTTCTCAGTGTTAAAAAAACCTCCACTCCAGATGAATACTTCAATGGACTATCTCATCATTCAGTCTATAGATTTTGCTTTAAGGGTTAGCCTTATGTTCCTTAATCTGTTTTGCACGAGTCTATAGATTTTACATGGGTTTCAAAGCTTGGGTCTTAATCTATTTTGCACGGAGTCAAAATATTTTGCATGGATTTCGAAGCTGGGTCTATGTATGCATATTTTAGGTTGACCATAGTTTTTCTATATTATTATCATATATCTATTTTGTTATATCTATCTCAAGGTTCAATTTGACAAATAAAACCACAAAATTTTCACACCCTTCTAATAACATGTTTGCACTGACATGATAGACACTAATATTTGTACATGCACTTCACATTTTTTTTTAAAAAAGAAATGCACTTCATGTTTCTAACAACACGTTTGCACTGACATGATAGACTAACATTTGTACAAGCACTTCACAGTTTTTTTAAAAAAAAGGAAATGCACTTCACAGGTTTCTAACAGCACATTTGCATTGATATGATAGACACTAACATTTGTACATGCACTTCACAGATTACTCGCCCCACCCGCAACTTCAAATCAGATCGAAGCTGGAAGCTCTACTAATGTTGCGAAGATAGTTGAAAACTTGGAAGCTAGCACCACTTTCCTCAAGTTCTGTATCCAAGCATGCACTGTTGTGACTTTTGCCACGTGCAATGTGTTATATTAGATTATCTTAGAGGCCATGCCTTGTTAGTACAATAATATCCCTAGACTCTTGTGTAAATTATGTTAGGCTTGAACGTGACACTGTAGGATTGCATCATTTAATCTTTAGATGATGTTTATATGTGTAAGACTAAATACTTGAACGTGACACCACGCTAATTTATGTGTAAGACTAAATACTATTTTAACGCTCTACCTGTGTAATATAGAAGAGTTGTTTAGACATCTCAGCTGTTTTAGGACAAATTGTTGGTCTATCTGTTATAATACTATATTTATTCTTTGTCAATGTTCACCAATGCAAGTGAAGCCAGTTGCCTGCGCGCATGGGCGCGCGCAAAGCACTAGTTCTCTATTAAGTGTGAACCAGTCAAACTATTGTACGCTACTACACATTACATGTCCTTTTGTTTATACCATGAACATCAAATGCCAAATAGAAATAAAAGGACGACAATGCAGAGACGCCACTATCTGTGTACAAAAGTCAGGCACTGCATAACATCAATTTAGGTATGGAGATTTGTTGAGCCTCTTGTGCCGTCTGACAGTTCTGATGATGGTTTCCATGAACATTTCCCCGGAGAAGCATTTCCCCTTTCCATGGTGGCCTTGTCATCATCGTTCTAGTCTTGGTTCACTCCGTTTTTGCCCTTGTTTGCCCTGAAGAAAGCACAGCACCCAGTCCGCTTTCTGCGCCAAACGAAGAACAGGTAATTAGATCAGTGATGATATGATTAGACTAGCAAGACATTTTTATGAACTCAGTTAGATATACTCTAGTAGTTCTACGTGGCAATGTAATGATGGTATTAGCAATAGCAGAATGAGGCATAAAGTATTGATGCAATGATTGGGCTTCAGGTGGCAATAAGTCGGCTAGCCTTGTGCTTTGGCGTAACAGAAAGGGGCCAAAGTAGGCCACATAAACAGATAGTTCCCGAAAGAGATGAATTGATCCAATGGACGCTAACTAAAATGATGCTAATTTCATATTAAACAACTTAACTACTGTTGCAGATGATTATCTGATCATCTTATTTCAGGAATAGGATCATCTGACTGGAAGAAATAAACTCGCATGAGAGAAGTAGTCATGAAATTTTATGATTTTAATCCAAATTAGTAGCAGAAGGATGACTATAATTTTGCCCCATAGATCCAAACAGGACTATGCTTATCTGTCATGTTCGAATTGTTCACCAAGCCGTATCCCATATTTCAAGGGTTAACAACTAGCACTAATCACATTTGCCCTTAGTACTATAACCCTTGGAATTAAAATCTAGCTAATGAGCTCATAAAAACATTTATCAGGCAATGCCACGACTTCAAAAAATTAACGCCTTGTGTGAAATTAATCTTCTAATGAAACCATTAAGAAATTCAATTTCTGGGACCAGACGACCACAGAAAGCTTCATGTGAAGTCGTGCTCGTGCTCCCTTTCGGAGTTCATATGCAGCAAGAATTGACTCTCTGCCGTTTTGACCAGTTTTTCTAGTTTCCATGCTTGCTGACTTCACAGGGGAGTCGTGGCATGCCTAGCAGCCTAAACTGTGCAAGTTTAACTCAGCCTATCTAGTTATCAGTCTATTACCGTCTCCATCCTTGGAACTTTATAAGTGGTTCAGTGTTTAACTCTGACTTCAGTAGCTGTCATTTTTCGGATTTGTTCTTTTTTCTTATGTGGTACAATGTGCATTTCGTGTCTAGAAAATGAAGTGGGCAATCCTTCTCATGATGTTGAGTTACCCAACAGAAAAGCAAAAGATGATTGTTGGGGCAACCATGTATGTTTCTCCAAAACTACATTCGTGAAAACCATGCACAAGATAGAGATTTCTATAAATGTGATGACATTCAAATGTGTTGGATACAGCAACTACATCATCTAATGATTGACAAGTGGATATATTCCGGGATGACATTCCAAGAGCAATTTTCCTTTCTATGGCTTTGTTTAGATTGCAACTTTTTTCAATTCTGACACTGTAGCACTTTCATTTATATTTGATAATTATTGTCCAATCATGGACTAACTAGGTGTAATTAGTTTTTTACTTACATTTAATGTTTCATGCAAGTGGCTAAAGTTTGATGTGACGGAGAGGGGATGAAAAAACTTTGAATTTTAGGGCAATCTAAACAAGGCCTAGATCATCACGATGTTCTGTATGGTTGGATGATATGTCAATATCTTCTCCAATCTCTCTCTCTCTATCCTTGACTGCTCCTTTCTTCCTCATTCTCTTCTTCATCCAACATAGAGGCATGCCATCGATATCACAGCCAAGAAAACTTCTTTTCCTTCTCCATGTTCCACTTGTTGCCTCGCTTCATGAATCGATCGCTTTATTCTCTTCTAGTGGTTGCGTGATTCGCGAATCGGTCTTATATTCTTATCTGTTCATTAGCTCAAGCCTTTCAAGGCTGGAGGAAAGGAGAGAGGAACATGTGCACACATTCAGCCATGATGGGCGAACGAGCATGATTTCCGTTGATTCTAACTACATGCTTTTTTGTTGTTGTGAAATGCTTCAGGAAATCTCATTTTACTTTGTTCGTAACACTGACATATATACTTCATTTTCTTAGCAAGACACCCTCTAAAATTCTTATAGAAATCCAACAATCCAAACAACCCTTATAAAGTTTAGCCACTAAACTTATCACTCTAGCTCATCATGTTTTAAATGAAAGGTTTAGATACTAACTAAATTTAGCTAACCTTATAAAAAAACCTTAGACTACATGAATGAGCTAAAGTGTCAAGCAGCTTTTTATTTAACTAAACTTTAGAACCAAAAATTCAAATAAAACAACTCCTAACGGAACGTGCGTGCGATGAGATGAGATAACAGATCAGTAAAAGTCGTTAACGTGGGTCCCATGCGTCAGTCAAATTACCTTCTACGTCTCGCTCCTTCACCCGCAACAGTCGGTCCGGCCGCCTCCGCCCAACCGCCTCAGATCTAGGCCGCCGCCGGCCGCGGCAGCTCCTGCTCGCGAGCCACGACGCCGCCCCGCACTAGTCCTCCTCGCCGGGCCGCTCGGCCGGCCCCGCGGCATTCCTTCTCGCCGGGCCGCGACGCTGCCCCCGCGGTCTGTGCCTGTGGGACGAGCTGGCTCGGCGAAGGGGAATATTCCGGGAAGGGGAGCTGCTCCATCCATCCCTCCCTCTCTTCCTCAACCGAACGACTGTAAGAATGGAACCGCTCCATGCCGCCTCTACTTGTTCCTTCAATCAAACGCCGTCTGAATCTATCCTCTTTTTGTTGTTTATTACTGTAGTGACTGACCACACATTGACTTGCTTTTCTGGCTCAGTGACCTTTGGGCGGCTCATGGCTTAAATTCTACTACCAAGATACACGCAGGCACACAGATAGCAATGCTGCAAGTTCAAGTGCTCTGTAATTTCTCGTGTTATTGGTTTTAGAGACAGACATACACTCCTATAACTTTGAACAACCCCAGCCGGCAGGCCCATCTATTCTCCACAACCCACAGAACAATCTAGCTGCTAGCCAAAGAGAGCAAGGCGTGCATGGAGCTCGCGGTGGCGGCCATGGGCAGCCTCCTTCCCAAGCTAGGCGCACTCCTCACCAACGAATACAAGCTGCAGAAGGGTGTGAGGGGGGAGATCAAGTTCCTCCAAGCCGAAATGGAGAGCATGCAAGCTGCCCTCAACAGGGTGTCCAAGCTGCCGGCTCATCAGATTGATGATCTTCTCAGCATATGGGTGAGGGACTTGAAGGAACTGTGCTACGACATTGAGGACAGTGTTGACTCCTTCATGGTCCGGGTCGATTCTCCTGTGCGCATCAAGCCGCATAGCTTGAGCAGGTTTTTGATAGGACAATCAGCTTGTTGACAAAAGCCAAGGCTCGACGTCATATTGCTGACGACATTGAAGACATCAAGAAACGCATCCATGGTGTTCACCAAAGGAAAGAAAGGTACAACTCGTTAGACGTTGTGGTGCAGCCTGAACAATATGTTGGCATCGATCCACGCTTGCCGGCTCTTTATGAAGACACGGCAAAGCTCGTTGGCATCAATGGCCCTTCACAGAAGCTTGTCGACTTGCTAACCAGAGGGGAAGGTGTGCAGAAGGATAAGCTAATGGTTGTCTCGATTGTTGGAGTGGGAGGCCTTGGCAAAACAACCGTTGCTAATGCTGTTTATGAAAGACTTGGAGGACAATTTGAGTGTCAAGCTTTTGTCTCTGTTTCACTCAAGCCAAGCATGAAAAAAGTTTTCTGCAGCATACTCCGGCAAGTCAGTGAAGAAAAATATACTGAAGAAATGGATACAGATGAACTAATAAAGAGTATCAGGAAATTTCTCATCAATAAAAGGTACAACATGTTGATTCTTTTTGTTCTACAAATTATTATTTGACTGAAAATCAGTTTGTCCCATTGATAACACATACACTTTCTGCTCATCATTACTCCATCGCATCACAGCAGTTATATGTTTAAATCGAAGTTATTTTACCATTTCAAAGGATCAAGATTTGCAGTCTAAACTTTATATCAAGCTAAAACCACTCTTATTTTGAATTTCTTCAAATAGCCGAGGGGGTCTTAATAAGGATACTTTGGACTTGGTGCTTTTGGTTGGAATTTGTCTTTAAGCTCTTCATTTTTGCTATTTTTGTTTCATTCTCACGATATCTCCAACTTAGGCTACTAAACCCATTGCCCACTAAATCAATAGCCCATATTGATACTAATAACTATTTAGGGCATTTAGTGATAGCAGCTCACCATCTGCAAAAAATGCCAGCAGCAGTGTTCGTGTTAAGATGGGTCTTACTGTTCATGCATGTAGATCACTAATTCTAACCAGCAATAGCGATGCTAAATCAAAGAAGACATCTGTGCTATAGACTTCACAATTTATATAGCAGTTATACTTGTGAAAATAACTTGATGCTAAACCGACTTGCACTAAGGTCATTTAAGATGTTGGACACCTATTTGGGGTGAAGGACTGAAGGTATTAGAATTTTAGATGGCAGTAATAATGGTCGCTCACCTGCATTGGAATTCAACAGCACAAACAGTGGTAGAGATCACCGAGCGTTACCATCAATGTAATTGAGATGTATGCCTTATAATAAGCCACAACTTTTTAATGTTGTAATTTTATATCATGCATCTTTTTACTTCTTTGTACTGTAGCTCTATTATAAATATAAGCTTATGTTGCCTTTTTACAAAATGTGCATTTGATCGTCTGGCAAAACCACAGGTACTTCATTGTAATTGATGACGTATGGGATAAAGATGGATGGAAAATCATCAAACGTGCTCTAATTGACAATAGAGTTGGTTGCAGAGTTATTGTCACAACCCGTAAAATTGATGTGGCTAATTTCTCTTCTGCGGATGGTGAAGTGTATGAACTAGATCCTCTTAGTGACGAAGACTCCAAAATGCTTCTTTGTAAAAGGGTATTTAATGAAGAAGATGGAATTTATCCTGAACTGGAGGAAATAACAAAGAAAATTTTGAAGAAGTGTGGTGGGGTGCCATTAGCCGTCATCACTGTTTCTAGTTTGTTCGCTAGTATACCAATGAAAACAAAGTGTGAGTGGAATGTTGTATGCAATTCTATGGGTTCTGGACTTCATAAAGACAAGAGTCTTTAGAGCATGAGACAGATCCTGTATCTTAGTTATTCTGATCTGCCTTTCTATCTAAAGCCATGCTTACTATATCTAAGCATGTTCCCTGAGGATTATGAGGTTCCGCTTGATGACTTGGTATGGCTTTGGATAGCAGAAGGTTTCATTGATGAAAAACAGGGGAGTAATTTGTATGATCTTGGAGAGAGGTATTTCAACGAGCTTGTTAATAGAAGCATGATTCAACCAGTATACATGAATGGTAGTGCAACAGCTTGTCGAGTACATGATATGGTACTTGATCTCATTATTTCCATTTCAGCTCAAGAAAATTTTGTCACTATATTAGAAGGTGCATGCCACATGTCTCCAGAATGCAAAATTCGACGATTATCACTGCGAGGCAGCAAAGCATATAGCAAGAAAGAACAAATGATTTTACCAACAACGTTGAACATATCCCATGTCAGATCACTTGTTGCTTTTGGTGATGCTGTTCAGTGGATGCCACCATTGTCAAGATTTCCACTTCTCCGTGTTTTGGCTTTGAAAACTCGATCTGTCAACAAGAATATTCATGCTAAGGATCTAGTGAGTTTGCACAACTTGAGATATCTTGAATTAGGAGGTCACCTTGACACAGAGCTTCTACAAGGAATTGGAAACCTAAAGTTTCTCAGAACACTGGATTTGTGGGGGCCGTTCAAAGGAGAACTGCCAGCAAGCATTTTTCAGCTACAACAACTTGAAATTCTGTTAATTGCTCAAGGGGTAAGACTTCCAGATGGGATTGAGAATCTGTTGTCCCTGCGACATTTGTCCTTGCTCGATGTGGTAAAGTCACCAAACAGCCTAGCTGAGTTAGCTAGCCTTACTGAACTACAGGAGCTCACTATAAACGGCTTAGGTGAAAATGAAGGTTACGTGAAGATTTTTGTTCAGAGTCTATCTAATCTAGTTAATCTTCGCTCTCTGGATTTTGGTTATGGCATAGGGCTCTGTTCCTTAGATTGCGTGCCAGATCATTGGAGGGGCCCTGAACATCTCCAGCACATTTATGAATACTATTTAACCCTCTCGTGTGCCCTGTTGGTTTTCCTCCCTCTCTCAGCTCTGTAGCTTGTCCATCCGTGTCAAACTGCTAAGAGGGGAAGATCTCAAACTGCTTGGAGCTTTACCTGTGCTACATTTTCTTAAATTAGCAGTACAGGATAATGGTACGACTGAAGAACGATTTATGATTGGTGTTGATCATCCGTTCCGCTCTCTAGCAAAGTTTAAGTTTCAGCACTGCACAAGATGCTGGCTGGTTTTTGCTCATGGAGTGATGCCAAAGCTCCAAAGCCTTCAGTTATACTTTGAAGTAAGGAAGAGAGAAGGTGGGATTTTTGATGCTGGATTGCAAAACCTTGTTTCCCTTAAGCACGTCACCATTGATGTTGACTGTATGGACACACAGATCAGTGAGGTGGAGGATATAGAGGCCAAAATCAGGGATGCAATTGACAAGCACCCAAACCATCCAACTCTAAAGCTGTCAAGAAAACTTGAGTATGAAATAATAACAGATGTAGACAGAGATGATCTTGAGTAGTCCAAGAAAAAGGTAACAGAATCACTTAGAAATTACTCTCCACCTATGCTTGCTAGTTTCTTCTGAGCATCTGACCATCTGTTTGCATCTGACCATCTGTATTATTGATAGTAAAATTATAGTAAAACAGTGGAGTCTAAACCTATCACTAGTAGAGAATAGGCTTTTGATTCAGGGATTTAGTCATGGGCATTTTTGGACCCGGGACTAAAGAAAGATTTAGTCTCGGTTGGTAGCTCCAACCGGGACTAAATCCTGCCCAACAGCTCATACAACAACTTTTGCGGGCGGAGAATAGGAGGACAACCTTTACTCCCAGTTGGTGACTAAAACCGGAAGAAAAATAAATTTTTAGTCTCGGGTGGAAGCACAAACCGGGATTAATGCAAGGCGATTGCAAGCAAGCTAAAAAATTTCGGGACCTTATCCTTTCACCTACCCGACCTCTCCCAGTCGCGTTCGTTACATGTTGCCTACGTCGAGCGCACCCTTCGGGTGTGGCTCGTCGGCTCAAGAGCACTTGTGGCGTTGCTTCATGCTGTCGTCTGCCATGGATGACACCATCAAGGACACGTCGCTTACACTTTTGGTTGTGGATGTGGCTGACGCTGAAGGACGGATGGTGTTGCCTCCCGTGCCTGAAATCTAAGTCCGTTCAGGAAAAACGACAGCTAGCCCGGTGTTGGCTCGTGTGGAGGCCGGTGTTGGCTCGTCGATGAGGACGTGCTACCTGGTTGATCCTGCCAGTAGT
>CM041633.1:18608000-18623693 GCA_023333625.1 Bothriochloa decipiens
TTAAATCAGTTATAGTTTGTTTGATGGTACGTGCTACTCGGATAACCATAGTAATTCTAGAGCTAACCGTCCTCACACTTCTACCTCTCTCCTCTCTCTCTCTCTCTCTCTCTCTCTCTCTCTCGGCAGATGGCGACGAGCACCTGTGGCGACGCCACCCCCACTGGAGCGCCGCCCGCCTGCGCCCTCCGCCAGCCGCTGAGCGCGGCCGCTACAACGTTGCCGTGGCGCTGCGCTCGGCGGCGGCGCCGCTCCGCAGGAGGGGCGCCTTCGCCCTCGCGCGCTCCTGCAACAGCGTCGGAACATCGCCTCCGGGGTGCGGCCCGGACCTGCTGCAGCAGCAGCCCGCATCCGGCCATCTCGGTTGCGGCGGCGCGATCCTGCAGCAGCGGCACTCCCTCGCGGCTCTCTGAATGGTCACCGCGCTCGTCATCTTGTGCTTGGCCATTCTCCACTGGTGAGCGCATACGCCGCCTCTGTCTGATGAATCTGGATGCATGAATAGATATTGCTGTCCATTCCTTTTTTATCCGTATCCAATGTCGTAGTCGTGGCGATTGATATTGTGTTGTTTCAGTCGCTCTGTGAGGATTCCTGGAGATGTGCTGTTTAGCCTGTGGTGTTGTGCTCACATATCTGGTTAGTACTTAGCACCTGGCAATTTCGTTTAACTTCGCATTTTAACTTGAGCAAATACTTTTCTGTATCTTTTTGGATAATTAAACGGCACCTAAATGTTCTACCCTGCACCCAATGTGTTTTCACGTATCTGTGATTATATCACGTATCTGTGTGGTGTTTATTCCTCCATGGAATTTTGTTCAGCTAGCTTGATTTGCATGGCTCTCCTCAATGTCTGTACCCAATGAAATGCAGAAATTGTGGACATGGAACTGATTTGAGGGGCTGTCTGCAATGGCCTTCCACGACTGAAGGTAATTTGAAAAAAATAAACGTTCCATAAAGCTTTGTTGTGATTGCAATACAACCTGCAGTGTAGTACTTATATAGCGTATTAGTGTTGGCAGAGTAGTTTACATGAATTTTATACTTAACCTCTTGATTTATCACCCGGTTTTGATGAGAATACTCACTCGTTATGCACTGATCAGGGGACTCTTCAAACTGCTCATCTCCGCAGCAGTCAATACAGTAAGACAGAGGATCGCCAAGCACATTTTTGGTGGTGCTTGCTGGCGGTAACTTGGATACTGGTTGCTGGGATGTTTTAGTGGTGCTTTTGTACATAAAAACATGGCTGGAACATGTATGTGCTTTTATATAGGCTGGAAAATTGCTTTTGTACTTTGTTGTATGGGTTTATAATTATAATATAATATAATTATGCAATTGCTTATTGGTATGTGATTAGTTTGGGACAGCTCACGTTAGAATTAGTATATGAATATCTAAATTGAAATAAA
Organism: Bothriochloa decipiens; assembly: GCA_023333625.1. Taxonomy (NCBI): domain Eukaryota; kingdom Viridiplantae; phylum Streptophyta; class Magnoliopsida; order Poales; family Poaceae; genus Bothriochloa; species Bothriochloa decipiens. The sequence continues at coordinate 18,609,425 of CM041633.1, forward strand.
AAAGAATTGAATTGAAAACAAACCATAAAAAAAGAAAAAAGAAAAGGAAAAAAAACACCTTTAGTCCCACTGGTAGTTGGAACCGGGACTAAAGGTTCACTTTTAATCCCGGTTGTTAAAACCGGGATAAAAGAAGGGACCTTTAGTCCCGGATTGGCAATCTCGGTTGGAAAACCGGGACTAAAGGGGGTTTCCGAACCGGGAGTAGAATCCAATTCTCTATTAGTGTATGACTATCTTATATTTTTAAACCTCACTATAAGTTTTATCTCAACAAATAAGTTATCAACATAATCTCCTGCTGAATACTTATGTCATCTCCCACCAAATGCCACATCATCCCATGAACTTTCGATCTCTTAATGCAAGCCATCCTCACCACCACTAAGTGAAATTACTATTTTTAATAAATATAAGAAACATGCAGGGCATTCGTATAAATTTGATCTAATTCTATTAGTATTATTATTTCATTCTTTCACTGTCTTGTTCAATTTTAATAAGAATCGATGTAAGAATATAGAGGTCTAACTCCTGTGTACAACCGTTTTATTTTTAAGAAAGTCCTGCAGCAATGCTGAGTTCTAATTCAACTTGGTCTTCTTACCGGGAAGGCAAGAACTGGAGTTTTCCAAGAGTAGGAGAAGCCAAGTACATCATAATAGCATACGAGCACTGTTTATTTTTCCTCAAAAGAAATTGTTGGGTCGTGGAATTCTACAAACTCTTCTTCACATTCACATCCTCTGATTCAACATCCAGCATTCGGAAATATTGGGCGAGTAGGAACAATAAGTTCTCTTGCTTAATCGTCTGAGGTATATATAGCTAGAAACAAAAATGTTTTCTACTCACGACTATATTAACAAAAAGTGTACAACAGGTGCACAACGAAAAGATGCCATAGGACATGTACTAACAGAAGATAGCATGAGACAATGTGATTGCGCCAAGAAAATACATAAGATTTTGCAAGTATTCATTGGTGTCACTACCTCCAGATATTTATCTTTGTGACAGTCTTACGTACTATTGTAGCCTACATTACAAGTTCTTTTGTATATACCATGAAGATCACATGCCACATAGAAAGAATTTGCACAGTGCCACTATTTGTGTACAAAATCAGACACTGCGTGCATACCCATCTTCAAATTTATGTTGAGGTACTGCCTCTAGCCATTTTAAACTCTAAGCCTATATTCAACTTAATCTTCCTTAAGAGTAGGAGAAGCCAAGTTCGTTGCATTCATCGATGTCTGGAAAAATTCGAATGTTGTTTCCTTTCTGGAAAGAAATTGCGGGCCATTAGAGCTTTTAACAGATCCTCTGTTCAATATCCATTCATTCGGAGATATTGGGTCAGCAGAAATAGTAACTTCTCTTGCTTAATCATCTGAAGTTAGTAACAAAAATGCTAGATTCCTGGGCTCCACCAGGCAGTCTCACCTGCAAAGCATCATCAGCTGACAGCCGTTGTGCTGATCTGTTCTTCCCGCTCCATTCCATTTCAAGAAATGATCAGGTCTAGAAAGTCGCCTTATTTTGTCCTATATTGTTAGGGTAGGTATCAAGCGAAGCGGGCCAGAGGATCCAAAAAGGACCTGAAAAACAAAGATATTTGTAGATTTGTAGATCTCCTGGGATCTTCTCGTTGATCGTCTGGAGGACACAAGTTCAAAGAAAGAGAATGGTTCGTCAAGATAGTACATCATCATCGTCAAGATTGAACAACACTAAAACAAATGATGCGCTGATGCGTCATTATCATCCACAACCTCTGTTTTATATTCACAAATAACTAACAAAGATTGTACATTAGGCCTGATGGTTCTCAGTAACTGGAAGATGCCGTACGGTATGTACAAAAATAGAAGATAGTACAGGAGAGAATGTGAACGAGTCAAGAAAATACAGGAGATTTTGCAAGTATTAATTTTTGTCACTGCCTCCGATCCAGTGCCCTGTCCGTACTATGTTGTCTATGAAGTGTGAACCATATTACATGTCCTTTTGTATATAGTACAATGAAGATCACATGCCAAATAGCAAAAGAAAAAAAAAGGACGAGATGCCACTGTATATTCGTGTACAAAAAATCAGGCATTATGTATGGAGATTTGTTGCCTGCTTGAGCTTCTTGTGCTGCGTGACAGTGCTGATGATGGTTTCCATGAACATTTCACCGGAGAAGCATTTCCCTTTTCATGGTGGCCTTGTCGTCATTATTCTAGTCTTGGTTCGCTCCGTTTTTGCCCTTGTTTGCCCTGAAGAAAGCATAGCACCCAGTCCGCTTTCTGCGCCAAACAAAGAAGAATAGGTAATTAGATCAGTGATGATATGACTAGACTAGCGAGACCCTTTCATGAACTCAATTAGATCTACCCTAGTAGTTCTAAGTGGCAATGTAATGATGTGGTATTAGCAATAGCAGAATGGGTCAAAGTATTGCTGCAATGATTGGACTTCAGGTGGCAATAACCCAGCCTAGCGCTTTGCATAACAGAAAGGGGGCAAAGTAGGCAACATGAACAGATAGGTCCCAAAAGAGATGAATTTGATCCAACGGATACTTACTGAAATGATGCTACAAAGATGCTAATTTCATATTAAACAACTTAACTATGCTTAGCTGCCATGTTTGATTAGTGCTACGCTTAGCACTAATCACATTTGCCCTTAGTATTGTAACCCTTGGAATTAAATTAAAATCTAGTTAATGATCTCATAAAAAACTTTTATCAGGCAATGCCACGACTCCAAAATTGAACGACCAGTTGTGAAACCTTCTAGATAAAACTACCAAGAATTTCTAGGACTAGAGAATGAAGAAGACGACCGTAGAGAGCTTCATTCGAAGTCAGTCGTGCTCGTGCTCCCTTTCGGAATTCATACCAAAGAAAGAAGAAAGCTAAGCACCAGGGAAGGAATTGGCAGCAAAGAGAGCTGGATTGTGATGCAACAAGGAAGAATTGACTTCAAGCGACGACTCTGCCTGCCGTGTTGACTGGTTTGTTCTCCGTTCCATCTTCCATGCTTGCTGACTTGACATCACAGGGATCGGAATCGTGGCATTCTTAGCAGCCTAAACCGGGCCGTGCAGATCTTTTTCACATCAGACGTATTCATAACAAAATACTGATAGATGGTTGTGCTTTGTTGATCCAGTCCGTTCACAGACTTCACAGAGAACTTTGTAAGCGATTTAGTGTGTACCTCTGACCTCAGTAGCGGTTTAGTGTGTATCTCTGAAACTGACCTACTAAATACACGTTCTAGAAGACTACTAGAAGTCTAGAATAGACCTACAAAATACACGTTCTAGAAGACTACTACAAGTCTAGAACAGCTGCTTGCCGCCTCAATCTGTAGAAAAAAGTCTGTTTGCTCCATTTTTTTATATAGATAATGAATGAATATCTTCTAGAACAGATTTTTGTCTCCTCCATCATATGTTGAAAAAAAGGGTCCTTTGTCTTTATCTTCTATCTTTAATGCCGACACCAAAATTCTCTTTCATTTTTCTGTTTCTCAAGGAAAACTGAGCAGTACGGAGATTGAAATATCCTGGTTCCTTCCTGAACCAAAATTACTCAAATGGCATTTTTATACTCTTAGAACAAGAGATAACCATAAGGCAACCATGGTACGCAAATGTCAAACAGCTCTAAGAGATAATCCGAACTATAGAAGAGGCCAAGAAGATCCATTAACCTTAATTTGCACTGCAATTCCCCAATCCAAGAACAAATTTGTATAATTTTCAATTTAAGAAGGCGAGGAATTTTATAAAAAATAGCAAAAAAATAAGATCTGCCATACCAGCTGATGTACTGATGCTAAAATTTTGTCTAGTTCACTAACCTAAACTAAAACGTGAATGAACAAATTAATAAGAAGGGAAAGGGAAAGGCGTTAGTTACCTGCTCCAGCTCCTGGCGGGCGCTCTGGGATTGGCACCGCCATTGACGCCATTACTGACGCTAGCGGCGCTGTTGCTGCTGCTGCCGGTGCTGCTGGTCCGGCTGCTGCTCCCAGCCTCGCTGAACTCGCTCTTGGTCCACCACTCCTCATCCTGCTGCTGTTGCGCCGCCACCGCTGCCGGCGATGGCGGCACCGCCTCCTTATTCTTCCCCTGCTTCTTATCCTTGCTGCTCTTCGTCTTCTTCTTGTTGCCGTCGGCGTCGGGCTTGGGCGAGACCTTCTTCTTCCTGCCGCCACCGCCGATGGAGAGCGGCAGGAAGAGCTTGATGAGCAGGCCGGTGTCCAGGCTGACGCTCCGCTCCAGGCTCCGGCTCCGGCTCCGCTGCTTCCGCATCATCGTCCTCTGATTCCTCCCCTGCTTCTTCTTGCCGCCCTGCTTGCCGGCGCTACCGTCCTCGGCTTCCGCGACGGCGGCGGCCTCGTCCTTCTTCTCCTGCGCACCCGCGGGGACGGTGACAGCAGCGCGGCTCGCGTGGTGCCTCCCGGCAGTGCTGTCCGCCGCCGGCGGCGGCGGCGGCAGTGGAGTGGGAGGGGACGGGGGCGACGACAACAGCTGGTGGTGGTGGTGCTCGACGATGTCGCGGAGCGAGAGCTCGTACGCGGCCTCGGGGAGCCCCCGGACGAGGTCGAGCATCTCGCGGCGGTACCCCGCGATGGCCTGCGCCCGCGACGGCGAGCTGCCCGCCGACGCCGGGTACTGCCGGTGGAGCTGCTGCTGGTGCCGCGCCTGCGACGACTGCGCCCAGAGCTGCGGCGACGGCGTGCCGGACCCGGACCCCGACCCCGAGCCACCGGAGCTGTAGTAGTTGGGCTCGGGCGAGGCCTGCAGCGACGCCTGCAGCCACCGCGCCTCCTCCTCGTCGTCTTCGCGCCCGTACCGCCGCGTCGGCGCCATCGTCGGGTGGGTTGTACGAGGACGTGGCGGGAGAAGGCCTCGCGCCGCCGCCGGAGACGGCGACGGCGACGGCGAGCCCGGGAAGCTGAACTCCGGCCGCCGATGCATGGCCAGCCACCAGCCAAGAACTCGATCGGTCGGTCGGTGCCTGTACTGTACAGAGCAGGTGCAGAGCAGAGAGAGAGAGAGAGAGAGAGAGAGAGAGAGAGGGGAGAGAGGAACAGGGAGGGGGAAGGTGGTGGAGGCGGGGGTGGGAGATGGGATGGGATGGTTGGGTAATAACGGCGTGGCGTCCGTCGTCGGCGCCGTTCCCGGCCAGGTCAGGAGAGGAGGGAAGGTGGTGAGGTGAGCGGAAAGCGATGGCGGGTAGGGTGCGCGGAGTCGTCGCGGGGATTTAAATCTGCCACTGATTTTCGGCGGCTTTAAATCGACGTGGCGGCGTTTTATTTTCATAAAAAAATTTCCGGGACGGGGGCAGCAGTAAATGAAGACAGGGCACGCTTCACACTTTACACCATGTTGGGAGTGGCGAGAGGGGTGAGGGTCGTGTGTTGTGTTGTGGCAGATCGTGATCCAGATGCCACGTGTTGGGCACAGAATAATCGAAATGCCCAGAATCTAGAAACTCATCTGTTTCTCATTTATTTTTACACTTACATACATGTTAGTGAAAAGTAGGGAGTTGGCTCATTAGAATATAGGTTCCTTCAACACTTGTGTCTCACTTCTCCTCTCTAGCTCATCTCTTTTCTCTTTTACCTATTTACCCAGCTTACAGCATACTATTATACTTACTTTTACCAAACCGTTGGATTTGGCTGTGTGATGACCTTGATCATTGTGTGGCAAACGAGCTGCTTCTTAGTCACAAAGGGCAGCTCCAGCATTCGACTTTTAAGCTAACTCTATGTTTTTTCCCACATTTTAGTACAAGAAAGAGAAGCTAGCTCTTGCTCACCGTACACGTTTTAAAGTCATGTGGGGGTATCCATATTTAAGTATGTAATAAAAATAAAAATTAGAACTATTGAACAAGTTGTTTTAGATGTAATAACTAGGTCTAAACATTGTTGGTGTCCTAAATACGTCGAGTTTATGAATGCTATATGTATGCTATATTATCTGAACTTTTTTATTAAAGTGAAAATGAAAACATCACTAGATCTTGAGATTGACAAAGTTGGTATAACCGGTCTCCTGGTTAACCGGTGTAGTATCTGTCACTAAAAGAAAACGCGTACAAAATTTCTAGGAATAGACTTACAAATAAATTACAAGCACCATGCAAGGCCAAAGAAGTTGAACGCTGATGTGTGCTACTAAAAAAGGTGAAGCTATACTACTTATCCCTGATGTAACCCAACAACAAAACTTATTAGGCCTACAGCGTACTAGGTTTTAGTCTATAGATTCGTATGGTAATCGCTCAAGCAAAGAGTTAAATAGACTTTTTTTAACAAAAAGATGTTGAATAATAAGACAATGTTTATTTTGTCCAAAACGAACTAGCCAGTAAATTCCTCTGGTTGTATGACGTCGTGCACCGCGTGCAGCTCCTGGCCAAATCTTGTGAAATCGGGGATTAGATAGTGTGCCTTTGCGTGTTTTAGTGTAATGGCTTATGTTGGTGGATGATAGCGATCAAAAATCAAAATGCCACATCATTTAAGCACAAAATGCCAAAATTCGGAAACCCAGTTAGTTGTGGCGTGCCATTCTCAGTAGGATATATAAATGATGTATCATGCCTTATTGTATATGTCGTACTTAGTTTGCTGTCTTCGATGTTGCAGCCACTACGTAAAAAATCCACGAAGAGAACGCTCCCTCTTCCCCCTTTCGCTGTAGGGACGGCTGGCTTTGGAGCCACCTTTACCGTGGCTCGGACCACTGTAGGGGCGGCTGGCCACTGTAAGTGCGACTCCAAAGCCAGCCGCCCCTATAATGGTCTACTATAAGGGCGGCTGGTGTTACCAGCCACCCTTATAGTGACAATAAGAGTGGCTAGATCACCGGCTATCCTTACAGTGGTTTTTGACAAAAAGATCAAATCAGAGGCTAAATGACTTCAAATAAAAAAATTTTAAATACCAAGATTGTAAAATACATCAAGATCTACATTTGATTGTAAAATACATCAAGATCTACATTTATTACATAGTTCATTTTTGTATTTGAGAAAGTGTTAGTAAACACTAGTCGTATGTTTTTAAAATCTAAAATTTGACTTGGTCAAACTTGGTCAAACTTAGTAAAATAAGACATTAAATTACCTCAAATAAAAAACTTTTCAATACCAGTTTATAAAACACATCAAGGTATACATTTGTTGTATAGTTTATTTTTGCATTTGAGAAAGTGTTAGTAAACACTAGTCGCAAGTTTTTAAAATCCAGGATTTGACTTGGTCAAACTTGGTGAAATGAGACAGTGAATTATCTCAAATAAAAAACTTTTGAATACCAAGATTGTAAAACACATTAAGGTCTACATTTCATACATAAGTCATTTTTGTATTTAAGAAAGTGTTAGTAAACATTAGTCATATTTTTAAAAATTCAAGATTTGACTTGGTCAAACTTGGTCAAATAAGACACTAAATGACCTCAAATGTAAAAATTTTAAATACCATGTTTGTAGAACTCATCAAAATCTACGTTACATACATAGGTTATTTTTTCATTTGAGAAAGTGTTAGCAAACACTAGTCATAAAATTATGAATCTCACACAGACTCTATGAAACTACTAGCAGGGACCCCGTGCAAAGCACGGGTGTGTGTTGTTTTTTTGCAATAGCTGATTGATATTGTTCATTAGCGTGTGTATACTATTCCATAGTGGTTTTTATTATTTCATCGCGGGTTTTGCACTGTTTCATAATAGATATTTACAGGTTTGTAATTGTTTCATCCCAGGTTTTACTGTTATCTAACGGGTATTTACCGTTTTCTTATTGAATAATACTGTTTATAACGGGTTTGTACTCGTTACTATGCTAGGAACAGTAACATGAGCAGTAAACATGAGAGGGGGGCTGCTACCGAGTTTATGAGTATAGTATAGATATGTGAGACTTATGAATTTAGAACTACACTTTGCTAATACTTTGTCAAATATAAAAACTCCTATATATCAAATGTAAATCTTGATGAGTGAACCAGTCTTGGTATTCATGACTTTTCAAATTAAGACTATCTAGGGTTTCGAAAACTGGTTTTGAGCTGTGAAAAATTTCAAAATTCAAAATTTGAACCGTCTAAACTTTGTCAAATGCAAAGTTGACCAAAACAACCTATGTAGATCTTGATGAATTTAGCAAACTTGGTATTCATGATTTTTCTAGGTGAAACATTTTGGGGTTTCAAAGACTATAGTCTAAGTGTCATTTTTTTAAAAATCCAAAATTCAACTTGGTCAAACTTGGTTAATTGTGAGTCACTAAATGACCTCAAATGAAAACATTTTGAATACCAAGATTGTATAACTCATCAAGATATACATTTAATACATAAGTCATTTCTAATTTTGAGAAAGTGTTAGTAAACACTAGTCACATGTTTTAAAAACCCGAGATGTGACTTGGTCAAACTTGGTCAAATGAGGTACTAAATGACCTCAAATGAAAAACTTTTGAATATCATATTTGTAGAACTCATCAAGATCTATATTTGATACATAGGTTATTTTTACATTTGAGAAAGTGTTAGTAAACACTTCTCACAAAATCTTAAATTTCGCACAGACTTTATGAAACTATATGTGAGACTTGTGGATTTAGAACTACACTTTGCTAACACTTTATCAAATATAAAAATAGCCTATGTATCAAATGTAGATCTTGATGAGTGGATTAATATTGGTATTCGTGACTTTTTGAGTTGAGACCATCTAGCATTTTGAAAACTGGTTTAAGGTATAAAAATTTCAAAATTCAAAATTTGAACCGTTCAAAATTCGCGATGGGATATTTATGCATAGTCTTCAGGATTGGTCATAAACTTCCCTAGGTGCAATTTTCATGGTTACTTTGCAATTAAATAATATAAATTACAATAAAGCAAAATACAGAATTTAAATAAATGTAGTAAATAAAGAAATAAACTGTAGTAAAAAAATAGAAAAGATTAGTTGGCTTCAGACCACTATTCTTGCATGAGCTACCCAAAAACCCGTAATGGGCCTTAGGCACACAATTGGCGTCTTATTGCGCCGGCCTGCTGGCTCCAGTAAACCGTGGCCGTCCATCTTGATGGATGGCTGATGGTTCTCCAGCCAAGTATAAAAGGAATGAGATGAAAACCTAAAATTAAATCCCTTCACTCTTTTTTCCTTCCCTATCTCTTTCTTTCATGTTAGACAGCAGAGAAGGGAGTGGAGTGGGGCGCCGGCTCCTACGCCTGCCCAGGCGGGGCCCACATCGGCGGTCGGGTGTCGCGTCGGGGCCGACCCCATGCCCAGCCGAGGAAAGGCGGTGGCCGGGCCGCGCCCCCTCCCTACGGCGTCCCGTGGCGGCGCGCCTCCTACCCGCGTCGGCGCTGGCCCGTCCCACCCCAAGCGGCAATGGCGCGGCCAGCCTCTCCCCGTGCCGAGGCAACGACGTGGCTCCGGCCTCTCACTTTTGGATTTGTAAATTTGATGATGGATCTTGAATTTGTGCTATAATGTGGTCACGTTTGATATTATATATACTGTACTGTGAATTTAATTATATATATATGGAAAATCCATTATACTTGTGCTCCCACCGAAAATTGTATAGGCACGAAAGCGTCCGCAAGCCCCGCATGCGAACCTAGTTGACGGGGTTGATGACGGCGTTCCACCAAACATTAACGGGTTTAAAACAATCAGACCCGTTAGTATACTACCCATATTCCTGATCCCCTCTTATATCAAAAAAAAAAAAAAAAAAAAAAACTGATCCCCTCCGGACCCTCGCGGCACCGGCCGCCGTCGCAACCCCCGATCCCGGCTGCTCAGCATTGGTACCGGCGGCGGACCTGGCGTGGTCGAGCTGGCGGCGGCGTTCCCCCGCGGTGGCGGCACCCTCTATCGTCGACTGCTGCAACGCCCCTCCTTCCACCTCAACGGCGCCTCCTTCCTCCTCGCATGAATGGCTGATCCGGCGGCGCGCACCAGCGGTCTGGATCACCGACGACGGGAGCGGCGAGCAGCGCGGTGCTGGAGCACCTACGGTGGGTGCGGCCTTCGCCCCTCCCCGCGGCGACCGTGCGACCCTCACTGCGGCCACGGCGTGGCCAGCCCATCGCACGGCGCCCCAGGGCCGAGATCCCTCCCCTGGACGGATTCACGGCGTGCCGCGAGCGCCGAGCCCCTACCGGAGACGGCGACGGCGCGGCCCCGCCCATCCCGGATCCACGCCCTCTGATCTGGTGACGAGCCCCACCATGGCAGCGGCGGCGAGGCCTCACCCTTCCTGTTGCAGCGGCAGCTTCCCCATCTACACCAATGGTGGCCCCTTCAAGGAACTGGACCGATGGCTGCATGGCTAATCTCTGCAAACAAGGTACTGGTGTATATATGATTTCAATTTTCTGCGTCCTTGTTCTTCTATGCCTGCTTCTCGTCTTTCCTAAAGATCATATTTGTGTCATCGTTGGTTGTCTGCATTATGTGACAAACAGAAAATGCTTTTGTATATGTGAGTATATATTACTATAAATTTCAGATTATAGTCTCATTGGACACTTGGAGTATCAGTTGATCCCTTTTTAGATTTTACAGATTACGGATTGGAGAACCACACGACAACTGTTTTTATGTTCCAGATCACTTGATCTTTATTTTTCGGAGTGGAGTATCACTTGATACTGCAGCTGTACAAATGACTAGCGTACTAGAGTGTCACTTGATACTTTTTTCACATTTAATATTATTGAATCCTTATTTTAGATTGGTGCACGTATCACTTCATACTTGATGCACTTTCAGATGATTGATGCACTATCAGTTGTGCTTGCATGGTGCTAAAATTAGTTATCAAGATATCTCGACAATGTAAGTTAATATGGCCCAATGCAGTATGTTGCCTGTCGATAGATGATAGTTGCACAGATGATGGTTGCAGCTGAATATCTGCTGAAACCGCAACCTTTTTTTCTGAGTTTATGATGAGTATGTATTAATACTTTCATACATCCTGGTATATACACATACTCATTTTCTAATATTGTATTGTATGTACATATATACTCCCTAATGAAGAACTATGTATTGATACTCTTGCATTTATGTTCTAGTTTCCATTAAAAAATGTATATGTATATACATTGGTGTTTTCTGAAAAAATCATCTATACAAACGATTTTAGAAAAAATAGTATTTCCGTATACCTTTTCAGATAAGAGTATGCCTGGATACATTTTTATATCATCATAGTGCTATGTGATACATTTCAGGAAGTATCGCCTGATACTTGTATCTCACTGTTTCTCCTGATACTTGTATCTCCCTGTTTTTTTTCAGAGTAGAGTGTGATACTGTGATTGCCCATCATTGATCATCAGGTTGATGCCGAGCAGCTATGTTCAGCCCGCATCGTCCCTGACGCCCAAGAACCCCTGTGCACCCGTCTCTGCCGAACAGCTCGGGCTCGCCGTGTGCCGCCTCTGCCGGCCAGGTCGCATATGCCGCCTCTGCCTGTGTAATGAACATATATACATTGATGGTGGTTCTCGGGGAAGTGGAGAACTCAGGTGCCCTGCCTCGATGAGCAATGTCCTTCCCCTGCTTCAGATAAAATTATCTTTGCTAACGGTTTTTGATAAGAGTATGTTGGTATACCTTTTTCAGATAAGTGTATGTTTGCATACTTTTCTTGATCATTGTATCATTTCATGTTTCTCAGGTTACAGTATAACTTGACAGCTTTTATTCTTGAATCATGATGTTCATGAAGGGCTCCAATATGGATGAGTATGGCACGGTGAAGATGTACAAATACTCCTCAATTGTATACATCATACATATTAACCTGAAGTAGTATGTATACGTACTCTCTTTTCAAAGTTTGTATGTACACTCGCTCGTGTCAAAAAGTATGCACGCATACACAGCTTTTAAAATATGTAGTGATACTCAGTGTCAAAAATAGTATATCTTCGTACTAGCATACTATTTTTTTCTCCAAAAAACGCTACATATACTCTATATAAAAAGTTTCCATGAGTATACGAACATACTTCCAAATGCTCGTATGTGCAAATATAATCACGTTATTCAATAAATGATATGGGGTATATGTGTCCATACAGAAAAGTATGTGTCCATACACGATATGCAAATATACTCATTTTATTTAATAAAGTATGTGTCCATACACGAAAATACCAAAGCCACCTGGAAGAACGGAAGCTCAGAGCCACGTGACATTTGAAAAATTTTAAATGCAGCCATCGGCCGAAGTTCACGGCGACAGGTATCGCCACCACGCGCCCGCTCTCGTGCCCCACTCGCCACGCCGCACCTGGTCGGCGCCGGTGAAGAAGACGGCGGTGCCTAGGGTTCCGACGAGCCATGCCACCGCCTCCTTCCTCAACTCCGGCGGGTATAGAATGGCCGGCCGGCCGGGGGAGGAAGGGAAGACAAGTGGTGGGGATGGTCAACGGGCGGTTTAGGGAGCCCTGGCGGCAGGGGCGGACGCCGGGCCAGGTCTATGGCAGGGGCGCCATGGCCGGAGGTCGCCAGAGCTCGCCGGAATTCGTCATGGATGCTACGGGTTGGGGCAAGGGGAGGGGGAAGGGGAAGAAAGGTGGCCGCCGCCGGCGGTGGCCGCTGGGGCGGTCGGAGGTGGTGGAGGCGGGGGCGAAGTTGGGGGCAACGACGGCGAGCTGGATCTGGAGCCGGCCGGGGCGAGGATACGATGGGAAGTAGCTCCTGTGTTGTCTCGTTGGGGAAGACGCGAGGACGAGGAAGAAGGAAGAAGTTGCGCCTGTGTGCGGGCGGGTGTGTAGGCCGAACTGGTCTGGCCTGAGCGCGCAGGCTATAGCACGGTCCGGTATCCTCATTCTAGAAAGATGAAATTTTAGCATAGTGCTAAATCAAGTATCTAAATATTAACTAAGGGCATGTTTGGTAGAGCTCCAGCTCTGCCAAACTAGTTCTGAAGCTGCTGCTCCATCACGGAGCAGCTCTAGCGTGGAGCTGCGCTCTGAATTTGGAGCTGAAGAAATGTGTTTGGCACAGGCAACAGCTTCAGCTCCATGAATAGCTAATTTGATTGGATTGCCCTCTTTTACCCTTGGTTTTTTGTTTTTTCTTCTACATTTTACTGACGTGCTGCTGCCATGCTCACGTAGGTTCCCTTGCTGGCGTAAAAGTATCCATAAAATTATTCACACGCTAAGAAAAGTATGCATACAAGTGATACATGAACTGATCATGACAGCATGTCGAAATCACTACTCCAAGCTAGTTCCAACCAAGAGCGAGAGATGTGGCAAGTTCATCCCGAAAAGTATCCATACAAATGGAATTGGCTTCCGTAGTAGATGTATTTGATGCATTTGCTGGAACGGCATATCGTTTGTACCGGGCCGGTATTGTTGGCATAAAATTAGGATCTCGATCAAACCGAGCAAAGTCTGCATCCTCACTGTTATGCTCACGAATAAAATTATGGAGGACCATACAAGCAACAACTATCATTTTTTGCTTCCACATGGGGTAGTTCCCCATCCTGTATAGAATTTGCCACTTCATTTTCAGTAACCCAAAAGATCTCTCAATCACGTTGCGAATAGACGAATGTTTGCGATTGAATTTTTCCTTTGGGGTTCTAGGTTCCATACCTCTATGCCACTCAGGCATATGATACCTCTCACCCTTGTATGGAGCTAGATAACCAGGGCGATTAGGATACCCCGCATCGACAACGTAATATTTACCTACAAATAGTAGAAACAAAAAATATTAACACACTTTGATGATCAATGCAAGTAAACAAACTTTTAAAAAATATTTACCTTGTGGAGGATGTGGAAAGATTTTCTTGTCCACATGCAATGCATTGTACAGCACACTTGTGTCGTGCATAGATCCCGGTTGGCCCGTTGACACATATGTGAATCGCATGTCGAAATCACAAACTGCTAAAACATTTTGGGTAGGTACCCCTGACTTCCCAACATACCTCACTTGCTCGTCCGGTGAAAGTGAAACACGAATATGTGTGCCATCTAGTGCTCCAATGCAATCTTTGAAATATGGGTACGCTCGCTTGTCATCCTTTATCCTCCTATGAATAGTATGAAAATTTGGATCTTTTGGCCTAATGAAATCCTTTGCCATGTCCATCAAACAGAAAAGCACATCTTCAAATTTTCTACTAATAGTTTCACCAGAGTGCTTGAATCTATTTTGGCATTTT
>CM041633.1:18633693-18648992 GCA_023333625.1 Bothriochloa decipiens
GATTCAACTGTTATCGGGTAATATGATTTAAATGGTCATATTACACTTCGACACTGTGGATTTTCCCTTCGCGGAAATCAAGGTCGTTTCAGTTTCAGTCCATACCTCTTAACCAATAACCTATGGAGGTCATAGAAAATTTCTGGGCTCATGCGTAGTTGGCTATGGCATTCTCCTGGAGTGTGGAAAAGCTCCAGCATATATCCCATTCCACTAGTCCTAGATGTCCTTGTAGGGTTTTTAATAAGGAACATGTCAACGTATGTTTGTCCCGCCATAGCACCTCCTAAGACCATTTTGAAAAATTCCTCATTCTCCTCATCAGAATCTTCGCTAGATATCTGCAAGAAAATAAACATGACACTAGACTAACATATGAATATGAGATGTCCAAAAATAAATAAATTCACACCAACATAAGTTGTCCACATGACAAATAAATAAACATGACACTAGACTGAACTAATCACTTTGGAAACATCAACTCAAACTTCCTCTTCAGCCAATTGAACCTAGCTTCCTTGGTGGGCATAGTCATGAACATTTCTCTCTGCTCTTTCTTCACAAACAACTCAGTTGCCACAAAGTGCTCATCACTTCCAAGGTCAGCCCCACATGCAATAACATGACCCATCACCTCATCAATAGTAATCCCTGCTTGCTTATTCTTCACAAAAGCCTGAGCACTCTCTGATATCTTTGAAATATATTCTTGTATAACTAGTGCAGTGGTAGCCTTGGGTTTCTTGTTAGCTTTGTCAAGAATAATATGAGCCTTTCTCTTAGCATTGCCAGGTGTAGTGGACACTTCAAAAACCTCATCACCATTATCGAAGTCATTAGTAGCACCCATATCTCCCCCATTCTCTTCACCATGTACCTCATCATTGTCCAAATCAATCTGATGGAGGCCATCTGCACTAGGTGGTATGATCGAGTTGGAAGACATAGGATTCCAGTGATCTATCTCTTCGTTTATGATGCTCTCAAACATCACCTTCAAATCATCTTCATTTTGCAGAGGCCTTTTCATAAATTTTCTGACACCAGGTATCTCCTAAATATTTAGACTAAGTAAGCATTTGTATTATATGAAAATGTAGAAATGAAATAAAATTTTAGATGCATGAGAAAATATATGCTCACAGCTTTAATTTTTTTCCACCACTCGGCATCCATGTTGATAGTTCCCCTGTCCCAATTCCAACCGGTTCCAGTTTGTTTCCTCATCAATTTTCTCCATACAGTCAGATCATTCTTCAACTTATCCCATTTGTTCTTGAGCTGAATTTTTGACAACATGATACCGGTACTTTGGAAAAACCTCTCATTCACCTCGGTATAGCCCACAACATTCAAGTGTGTGTTTGGTCTATTTCCCTTTATAACTTGTTCAGCAAACAACGAGCAGACAAGAGAGGTATAGTGATCATTCCAATTAATAGGGTCTCCCTATGAATGATTCCCCAAAAATGTGTAAACAAGATAGGTATTGCAATCAATATTAAAAACTATTTGGCAACATAATGACAGGACAAAATTTACGTAGCACAAATATTTGCCAACACAATGAGACAATGGCAGAACGTAAATATTTGCCAAAAAATTTACGTACAACATTTACGTAGCATAATGACAGAACAAATATTTCCCAAAAACTATTTGCCGCTGGAACAAACAATGAATAATGATAGCACTAATGAACAAATATTTACCTCATCATCCCTTGACCTTTTTCTTGCCGCTGGAGCACGTCTACTAGACTGTGCAGCGGTAGCTGATGCTTGGGACGCCAAGAACGCATCACCGATATCCGGGTTCGATTCAAACCCTTCTACGCCCAGGCCGTCGCCGTACACCGCGCCCTGTCCGCCGGCACCAAGGCCAGCCGCCGCCGCGACCTGCCCAGTTGATCCGAGGGCAGCCGCCCCGAGGGTTGCTGCACCCGTGTTCCGAGAAAGTCCCACCCTCGGCGTCCGGGAGGGAGCATTGGATGACGAAGGAGGTCGAGGAGGTTGGGGGGCCGGCGTCCCGGCCATCGACGTCAGCGGCGAGCAAGACCAGGGGCGGCGGCTGGCCTAGGTGAGTAACGGATGAAAGATAGAACAGTTTGACTTCCGCGAATAGATGAGTCCCGGCCATCGACGTCCGCGAATAGATTAATGCGTGGGAGGGAGGTGGGACCGGGAAGGAATGCAGAACCAATTGTTTGACTCCATGGGTGCGGGTCAGTCACGGACGCACGCACACAAACGAACGACTTAAAAAAAAGGACCGGGTGTTGAGTAACGGATGGCAAAGATGGGTAATTTTCCCTCAACTCCGTGAGTCATTACAAAACCAGCGTTTGCAGAGTACCCCCCGATAGACTCCATGGATTTGGTGGAGTTGGGAGCTAACTCCATGTTTTTGGTGGATCTGGAGTTTTTAGAGCTAACGCGTTTGGCTAGAAAAATTTAGAGCAAAGCTGATTTTTTGAATCTGGAGCTGTTTGGAGCTGTACCAAACAGGCCCTAAATTAGTATAAAAACACTTGGTATCTCCGTTCCAAAATATAAGACTTTTTTAATACATATTGCTCTAGATTTGGATATGCTGCATATATATATTTAAAACAATATATAGAAAAGTTATTATATTAAAATATCTTATAATTTGGAATCAAGAGAATAATATTTATTATATTAAATAAGTACCATTGGATCACCATGGAATACATTTTTAAAAGTATATATGTACTTGGAGTCATACATGTTAATACTATTTTATATAAACTTACATTTGATTAAACCTAAAAAATTATATCATAGGACAGCGACAGTAAGAAAAATGCTCAGTCCACCTATCTATTCGAGAAAAAACCAACGTAGGAGATAATTGTAGAAACACATTTTCAATATGCTATATATATTTTCGTGATTTATTAAAATTAATTTATTTTTCCTATAAAGTAGTACAATATTTAGCAAATGGTGAAAAGACTGTATCCTTGTTCAAAAGGACAACCGGACAAGAGAGATAAATGCGTATGTATCTCATATACTTATATGCCAATGATTGAGCCACGTGTGTGATTGAGCCTTGTGTGTCTGTCTCGGGAGTTTCTATCACAATTTCTATTATCCCTAGACGACACTGAAATCTTTCTTGAAGAAATCTTACATTTTTTTTTTTTACTAAAACTGTCATTTGTTTGCATCGCTTTCCACATGATGTGTGTTTGATGGAGAGACGGGCACAAAGAGATGAGCAAGAGCCAATGCAAGAAGACAGCAGAAGTCCTGGGGTCCTTTTTTGAAGAGACCAGTCCTGGGCTTCTAGATGAAGATGAGCTAGCGTGGTTTCATGCAGGTGGTCGAGGTGCGGCGCCACATAGCTGGTCGCCACACTCAGAACGGAAACGGGCTTTTGAAAAACGGGCACCGATCAATTTCATGTTGGGGTGGACAGACCTTTCCCTTTCTTATTTACCGGTGGATTCTAGCTGGCTTTTCTTAGCTTCCAAGTTTCAATTTACAGCGATTTTGCGATTGTTTTCTATGTCAAAACTGTTCCTACTTTATATTAGAAAAAACAATTTACAGTTTGTGTGTGTGTGGTGCCGACGAATCTTATTTCACTGAGAATCAGACCGATGTTGATGACCATCACTAAATAAATAACTATAGATTGATTATTCCCTCTATCCAGAAATAACAGACGACGCATTTGACTTTTAGATATCACGTTTAACCTTTTGTCTTGTTCGGTTTTTTTTTGTAAATAGTAAAATAAACAAATCAATATCAAAGTATCTCTATTGATAGAATAAGTCATAGCAAAATGGGTAATACTTATATAAAATTTTTTAAATAAGACTTATGGATAAACATGATGTTCAAAATCAAAAACATCGTCTGTTTTGGGGACGAATGGAGCAAGTGATGTTTCCTTGCTACTTTCTAAGATTTCTCAACTCCATTGTTGTCATGACTGACGCTGCTAGTTAGTACATCTTCACATCATCGGATGGACGTCCAAGATAAGTTGCTAATTGCAATGGATAGACGTGGCTTTCACATATTCTCCATCTAGATGATGATGAAGATATCATTATATGTGTAGTGTGTGACGACGCTGCATGCGTACGTTGCATTTGTCTTGTGCGCGCGCGTGACTTGAGTATCGACGACCTATGACCAATCCCCTCTCTGCTTGTACGATTAGGTTCAGAGTCATCTTTCTATTAATTAATTAACAATTGAAACAAATTACTTCACACTGATCGAGCAATACATGGAATTATATATATAGCTAGGGATACTGGAGAGTACTCGAGAAGGCCGGACCCATCGGACGGCTACGTACTGCTGGAAACGTGGATTCTTCTGCGTGCGCAAAAATGCACAGGAAAATGTGAATTTCGTTAGAAAAATATTTTTATGTTGACAAAAGAAAATATATGTTTCTGTGCGTTCACCGTCAGAAAATGATTTTTCAGTGCCTATAATACCCACAGAAAAATGTGTTTGCCCAGATTAAAGCTATTTTTTGTGTACGTGAATCCGCATGGAAAAAAGGAAAAAAAACTTCAAATGTTTTTGTGCGTATCAAGAAAACACACAGAAAAATTATTCACGCACAGAAACAATTCGAGTTTCGGGTAAACCTGCTGTGCACGTCCTGATACCCAGCGCCACCGACCACGCTGCTGTACTTGTACGTACGTTCAGAGGTGCAACCCACCGAGCGAGCGAGTACGTTAACTAGCGGTTACCCGGCACATCCGTACATGCGCTCGTTTGCCGCACATATATAAAACAACAATTAGTTACCCGTTCGGCCGTTCCGTACGTGTGAATACGGTAGCTAATAGCAGCACCACGTCGTCGCTGGTCTCGTCGTCACCATAAACTCAGGTCGTGTATTGTTTTTCGTTGTTGATTAAAATGACGAGTTTGTGGCGCGAAATGGTCTGGCCGGGCCTTTCTTGCTTAGGCAATTTTTTTTTTCACAGTCAGGACTTCACCCGTTATATATATGGCTAGGCGATTGATTACTGCATCATGAGAGATTTGATTCTTGGTCCGAGGTGCGTGCTGGAAGGGTCCAAATTAATCATGCACATGTTTCCATCTGGAAGCTTGACCCAGCTAGGATCAATTTTAGTGTGCAGATTAAGGGTGTAAAATCAGAATAATCAAGATATTGTCTTATGTTACGAACCCTTAATCAATTAAACGCACGTGGACGTGATGGCTGGTGGTACGTTTCCGTGATAGTGTAGTTCCAAATTTCTAATTGATTTGATTTTTTTTTATGTATCTATTTTTCTATATATATAGATTAATAATATATCGATATACATAACAAAATAGATTAAATAAAAAATTAAAATGACTTATAATTTTGAACGGAGAGAGTGCATTATTTGAGCATTCTTCCAACCTTAGTAGAGCCACAGACTTGGACATACCGTGATGAACGGTATGCTTGTATCCGGACAAAATGGTGTAACTTTACATTTAAATTTAATATACCTGATTTGGCAAATTGTACATGAATTCCAACCATAGTAGAGCCTAGAACCCAGAATTGGAAATGACAGACCTAAATTCCACTTGTTTGGATGGTCATGGCATTAGAGTCTCGAAAGTATAGGCTCGTTTATGCAAGGCATTTGCTTCGCCTATTTCAAACTTAGAGCAATATATAGCAACCAGCCCCTATTGGCTGGAATCACATCCCCTCCAGCTTAGGTTGTCGTCTCCAACCCATCCGCCCATCATCTCCAAGTCCATGCCCAGTCTAGAGGAGAAGCTCAAGCCTCCGCCACCTCCAAAGATCTAGCAGCGTACCATTGCTTTCGCCATTACCCTTCACCACCGCCATGCTAATACACAGTTTCTCATTTTCTTCTTCTCTTGTGGATGTCTACTACCCCAATTGGCCTCAACCACTGCCCAATGGGCGGTGTCATCGCCGCCCCACTCTTTTGCTGCCTTATCAGACTCCACCACCGGTTCGGCGTCCTCTCCAAAAGCACCTTCTATGTCCGAAGGCACAAAATGCCCACAAAACCCTAAACCCTAATGTCACAACCTCTCCAGCAATGGAGGCGATATTAGGTAAGTTCACCTGCAATGTTTTTTTCTAGTGCATGCATGTTGAAGCATCTCTGCATGTGCATCTCTCGTAAACAAAGAGAATATGTGGACCAATTACTAAAGATATTAGCAAAACATGTAGCACCTAATAAACCTACTCAAATGTCATCGTCGTATTATTTGGTTCACCAAGAGTACAAATTAAAACCGATCGAGCACCAAGTTTGCCTCATCAGGCGTGTGAACATGATCACTTTCGCAATGACCCGTTGTGTGTGAATACATAGGGTAGTAGCACCACGTCGCTGGTCACCATAAACAAAGGTTCTATTGTTGATGAAAAGCACAAGTTTGTGTCGCGAAATGGTCGGCCTCGACTGGGCCTTCTTAGCTAGGCTATTAAAGCATGAGCGTGTTGGAAGGATTCAAATCAATGCACGTTCCAATCTCAGTAGTTGTCCGTAGTGTAGATTAAGGTCGTACAAATCAGAGTCGAATATCTTGTATGACGTACGAATTCTTATTCGCTTGTTCTATCAGCATTTATTATCAGTTAGCTATTCAGCAGTATTATTTTTCTCTTACAACAAATCAGTATCAGTCACAATCAGTGACCCAGAGATGCAACAACGGACAGGACGGTGATGGCCAGCGGTTTCCTGTATACGGACAACAGTAGTATTTCACATACATTAATTAGTTGATCATTCTTCCAACCTTAGTAGAGACAGGGACGACATAGCGTGACGTGAACAGCCTAAAGTTTTTTTTTATTTTTTAACCGACGGTGCTCATACTCTAAATTCTAGAACCTAGATATTAGACTCTAGATCCTAGACCCTAAACTTTATGAGGATGTGGGATACCAAGAGCGGGAGCACGAATGTGTGGCGGCGTTTTATTTTCGTTTTTGGGACGGGACGGGGGCAGCAGTGAATGGAAGACAGGCCACGGTTCGAGGGCCGTGTGGCAGATCGTGATCTAGATGCCACGTGTTGGCGTGAGACTGAACGATAGAAATGCCGAGAATTCAGAAACTCCTCGTTTTACTTTTACATACACGTTGGTGAAAAGAAGACGCAAGTGACGTACCGCAGCGTATATTATATGGTCTAGGTGTATGACACGTCTTATACACCCGATCGATTCGATTATCTAAGGGGTAGCATTCACGGAATCACGCTAGATTTTAGCACGATCTGCTATATTATCTGAGTCTTTTTAATGTAAAAAAACTGCCTCAGATTTTGAGAATGAAAAAGTTAAAATACAGCCGATCTCCATCAATTTGCTACAAGAAAAGGCATAAAAAGTTCCTAAAAATAATTGAACTTACAAAATGCAAGCACCATGCACAAGGCCAAACAACTTAAACCCTGATGTGTGCTACTCCCCCGTTCTAAATTATAAGTCACTATAACTTTTTAGGTTTATCTATTTTATTATCTGTCTAGACATATTTTTATATTTATTAGATGCATAATAAAATAGATGTACCAAAGTATTCAAAACTATTAATAATTTCAAAAGGAGGTGGCACTAACTAAAAAATTGAAGCTCTTTACTTAACCCGGACGTAACACAACAAAACTTACCAGGGCTACAACATACTAGGTATTATAGTTTAAAGATTCGTATATTAAATGCTCAAGCAAAGGGTTAAAAAGACTTTATTTGTGCAAAAAGGATTAGTAAACTCCAGTAATTGTATGACGTCACTGCACCACGTATGTGTATCTAGCTAGGACAAATCTTTGTGAAACCGCGGAGATAGTCTGCCTTTGCATGTTTTTACTGTAAAATGACTTGTGTTGCTGGATGATAGTGATAGAAGTGCCACACATTTTAAGCACAAAGTGCCAAAAGAATCGGAAATTACTCAGGTAGGTATGGCATGCCATTCAGTACGATAAGTGTTGCAGCATCATTCTTCATTGTATATGTCGTCCTTTGTCTGTTTGAGGTGGACCGTAGGAATGTAGGGAGGGGCGGCTTCGACAAGAGGTTTCTTGCCCCCTCCCTCTTCTCCCATCTCAAGTGATAAACGATGATCGCCTGTACAGCATGAGTTTGGCCACAATTTGCGTAATAAACAATGTTTGATACTCTCCTCAATCTTGAAAAGATAAAGATGTAGAATCGTACTTAGTGAAATACTGTGCATATCTAAAGCTTAACTAAATTTGTATAAAAATACTACTCCCTCTATATATAGCTTTTGGATATATATAGCTTTTGTTGTACATTTCGATATATATACTCGATATGTAGATATAAATAGTTCAAGCAATATATCTAATAAGAGAGTTAATTTGTCTTATAGTTTCAAATTGGGAGAATAATATTCATCATATTAAATAGGTATCATTTTTATCAGCATAGGATATATTTTATAAAGTATATCTACATGGAGCCATACATGTTAATAATATTTTGTACAAATTTAACTAAATTCAAAATAGTTTGAATTTATATAAACCTAAAATTATTATAGAGAGAATTGACACTACTAAGATGAAGAATTCCTACCTTGACTCTTCAAATTAAGTCAGCAATCCCTTATTTGATACTACTTTTTCATGACCAATGTGACACTGCCTATACTTCTAGGATCCAACGGTGTTATAAATGAGGGGGGGGGGGGGGTGTGAAAGACCATTTTGCCTTTATTAAATTATGACTTGCGGTATATGTATAGATATAATTCAGCTTTTTTCACTTTTAAGAGATGTATTTCTTTCTACTTTTTTTTGGTTTCATATCATCACCACGTAAAAATCTACAAGAATATTTATATCTCTTATAAAGATAAACCCCACTAGAGATTTCTCTCAACATTAAAGATTTCTCTCAACATTAAAGATATCCACATCAGCAATTAACATCTCACATGTATTTAGTAGTCCACATCAATGTGTCAATCTATTCACCAAAATTAATTTAAGATAGTTTTACTTATTTAACTATAAATACAAATAGTTTGTTTTTTAAAATTATCTAGAATCACCGAGCAATGTGCGATGTATTTTCCTAGTTTTCAACAAAGAAAAGCACCATGCTGGATATATTGCGCACAACAATAATTTTTGAAACATTAAAATAATAATAATGGTCGACAATTTAAGATCAGACACGCAAATGCATAGAGAAGCAAGACAAGTGCATACACACGTTTTTCCTCCACTAGAACCATACATAAATAAGTTGGCGCACAGTCACATACACACATAAATAGGTTGGACACAATCACACACAACTGGACAGGAGAGATAATAAATGTGTATATATATCTCATATATGCTAAATAATTGAGCCACGTGTGATGTCTAAGTTTGGACAAATCTTGTAAGCGCGTACGTATGATGCCTTGTGTGTCTGTCTCTCTCTCTAGAGTTTGTAGCTAGTAATTTCTAATATGCCAAGATGACATCTATTTTTTGAAATTGAAATCTTCCGTGAAGGAACTTTTGGAATTTTTTTACTGCATCTGTCATTTTTTGCATCGCTATCCACACAGATGTATGTGTGTTGTTTGATGGAGAGAGATCGAGGAGCGCAGAGAGCGAGATGAGCAAGAGCCAATGCAAATGCAAGAAGACGGCAAAAGTCGTCGGCTTCTAGATGAAGATGAGCGTGGTTCATGCAGGTGGTTGAGGTGCGGCGCCACATGCATGGTCGCCACACTAAGAATGGAAAACGGGCTTTTGAAAAACGGAGCACCGGCTTCCTGTTGGAGCACGGACAGATTTCCCTTTCGATCCGGTGGATTTCTAGCCGGCTTTTCTTTTCTTAGCTTTCAAGCTTCAATTTACAGCGATTTCGTGATGGTTTTCTATGCAAAAAATTACTCCTACTTTATTTAAAAAAATACTTCGCCGAATCTTAGTTTCACGCGCTGAGAATCTGTATAGATGTTGATGGCCACCATTAATAAAGAAATATATGTTATTTAAGTGACGTTTTCTTAGGAATTTGGAATTCCAAAATAAGATTTCTCAACTCCATTATTGTCATGACTGTCACGTACCGATAGTTTTTTCCTAATATTATATACTCCCTCCGTATTGAAAAGAAGGTCGTTTTAGATACTAGCGTAATATGCACAAATGACTTTGTGGGGAGTTTCATATATTTCATTGCACGGTTTCATAGACAAGCTCTAGCAATCTAAATATAAATGGTGTTGTGATCAACTGTACCACATGTTTTATGTAGCCACTTATGAGATTCCGTTGTTCTCTACAGTATAGAATGTATACTTGTTCAAATTACAATAAATAAAATCCTATCAAGTCAGAATTCTACCATAATAACTTGACAAACTAATTTTAATAGAGACAAATCAGATAGGCTATACATGTTGAAAAAATTAGATGAAAAATCATAGAAAGCATCAGCCCCTTTTCAGTCGTTGGAAACGCCGCTCAGTCGTTTCACCAAGATGAAACGTTTTTCTTCTCTCCTCTCCATTTCATGCAAATATTCCTATTTTGCTGATGTGTCAGTCTATTAAATATGCATGAAACACTCATGAAATGCCCATTGAGACTGGACTTATACGTTAGTTAACTGGTTTTGGATGCAAGTGCCCCTAACTCTTCGTTTCCTAATGCGATCTTTAATTCATGGGAGTAAATTGCACTGCTTCGTTGTTGCTGTCCTGTCCGCGCGCCTTTCGTTTGTCGCCCGCTCGCCTCCCCTTCCTCCGCTCATGCGCTGGTCTTTCTCTTCCTCGCTCGCTCGTGCCATGGAGGTTTGCGCCAGACTTCGTCATGTCGGAGGAGGTGATGGTGCCGGACTCCATCATGAAGCTCACTCATGCCATGGAGATAATGGTGCCGCAAGTTCTGGAGGATTTCATGATCTGAGGAACTGGCAACAAGAACTGGAGTTGGACTCCGGCCATGACGCCACACCATACTCGTCTATTGGAAAGTTCAGAGCAAATCCTATCAAAAAGGAAACAATTTGAACATAAAAAAAATGAAAGAATGATATGAGAGATGATTTAAAATATGAATCCAGTGCTAGATTCCAATTTCCCGTGTCACACTAGTACACTACCATGCAAAAATGAGCGTTTGCACAAAAAAGCGTCCAAACAAGGAATCCAATTTCGTCCAGCTCAGGCTATGACGCATTAACCACTCCAACTGCAAACACCTGTTGTATGGGTGCTACCGGCACGCCAATTCAATAGGAGCACACTAGGAAAAAAAAAGCCTAATCAACACTCCTCATGCTAATATGGCAGCATATATGGCAGACTCCTCAATTAGCCCTTATTTATAGCATTTTGCTAATATGGCAGCATATTTATTGAAAAGAGAGGGACAAAAAAATAAGACTTTAAATTTTATTTAGACTCCAAGTTCACAATATTCGATGTAATTAATATGTTTAGACTTTATGATAGAGTCTACATTGTGAGTGCCCTAAGAGCATCTCCAGCAACACTCTCTAGTAATTTGTTGGCCTTCTACTTTTCCCCTCCCACTCTCTATTCCTGTTGGGTCTTTATTACTCCCATGTACTTCTTTTTTTTCTCGCAATTAGATCGGCCCAGCTTCTTCTGCGTGACGCAGCGGTCCTTCCCCGATGCATCTGCATCCTAGTGGCGAGCCCACTCTGCCCAACCCGGCGGCCATCCCTGAAGAGGCCCTGCCCTGATTCCGGCGCACGCTAGCGGCGCCGTAACCCAGCCCAACGGCGCGACCCACGGAGCGGCAAGCCCTGGCGGCGCGACCCCTGGCGCGGTGAGCCCGCCCCGGCGCGGCCGTCCCTCCCCCTCCAATGTTCGCCCTTGCTGAGAGCGGAACTCCCCGCTGGCGTCCGCCCCCGCCGGGAGCAGACCTCATCGCCAGCCGTCCCTCCCAGTCACCACCGCCTTTGATCCTCTTCTCCCAGCGACAGCTTTGAGAAGAAGACCGAGCCAGACATGTCACTGACCACTAAAATGAATTTAGGTAGCATGGTTTACGTACTATTGTTGGAGTTAAAAGCAAAATTTGAGTAGTGGTGCCCTAAATTGAGAATATGAGTTGCGTTTTATGTAGTATTGCTGGAGATGCTCTAAATCCTATCAAAAACGACTTTCTTTTTAATATGGAGTGAGTACGGTTTTAAAGTACACGTGTGCGTGCATGTTATTTTGACATCATGAGACCCATATAAAAAATAGAGCCCAAAGAGGTCGTTCTAGATAAGCTATCATGTGCAATGGAAAGACGTGGTTTCATATATTGTTAATGCAAACACTGGTATTTTCTCCATCTAGATGCACCATGATATCAATTATGCGTGACGACGTTGCATGCGTGTGGCTGGGTTGCATTGGTCTTCTTCCGCGCGTGACTTGACTAACGACCTACGATCAATCCATCTCTACCTTGTACGACAAATTTGCTTGGTTTCGGAATGGTTTCAACTATATATGTACTATAAACAATTTAAATAAATTATTGCACACTGAATCACTGATGAGCAATAACAGAACTATTATCGTAGTAGTGATTGGCAATACATACAGTAAGTAGGCTGTTTCGGCCTCATTAGCCAATTTGAAACAGGCTTGTCCAGGCATAGAAGTGGAACGGCGCGCATCTCAAATTCTCAATTATATGTCCAGCTCTGCAATTCGCGCATGTCTGCTCAATTTGACCGCGCGGATAGAAATCAAACACTTAAACTCCTTCGGAAATCTGTAGACTACAAAATTGTCCTCCGCTGAACCACCATATATACTTAGGAAAAGGACCTCGATCCATCCATCCGACAGAGACAGGAGACAAGTGGTCGATCGGATCGATTAATTCGTTGATGGAACGTGCGCTACCTGGCCCGGCCAATCCTCTCCCGATGGCGCACGGAGTACGTCAATTACCAGATACATAGTACTACATCCCTACATGCACGTGTGCGCGCAGGCATAAGCCAATCGAACGGCATGTTCATTTCGCCGTTATCAGGCTGTACATGTGAACGTGATCACTTTCGCAAATGACCCGTTGCGTGTGAATACGGTAGCTAGCAGCACCACGTCGCTGGCTGGTCCTGGTCACCATAAACTGAGATTGTGTATTGTCGTAAATGCTCTGGCCGGGCCTTCTTTCTAGCTAGTAGGCATTATCATCAATTCCAGCATTATCATCTGATGAGCGTGCTGGAAGGATCAAAAGAAACAATGCACACACGTTCCATCTCGAGGCTTGACCTAGCTAGCTAGCTCAACTGTATTCTAGATTGTTCAGGGCGTAAAATCAGAGTCGAAGATATCAACGTCTTGTATGACGAAATCTTTGATGAATTAAACGCACGCGCATGTGATGGCAGGCCGTTTCCTGTATACAGATCGACAACAGTATTGTACAAACATTAATTAAGCATTCTTCCAACCCCCTAGTAGAGTTAGAGACCACTTGGACATACGTACCTTGATGTAGGCAGCTTACACTACCTGTAACATGGGCTTACCGAGTGCCGAAAACACTTAGAAAAAAACACTCGGCAAAGACTCTTTATCGAGTAACGAAAGAGATACTCGACAGAGAACTTCTTTGCCGAGTGTCTCTTTTCACACTCGGCAAAGAGTTTCTTTGCCAAGTGTTTTTTTCACTAGGAAAAGCAACTTTTTAAAGCATAAATTAACTTAAATAAAAAAGTTTTCTACCATAAAGTTATACAACTTTTTAAGAACTAAGAAATTTATTTTAGTCATTTCTTCATTTGACATAGTGATAGTAACGTTGTTCATAAATTTTACATATCTCTCGTGAGTTTTATGAAAGTACAAGTGAGATATAAGATTTGTTAACATAAGAATCACCATATCGGATGAACAAATGACCATACAATCAAAGTATACGTACTTTGTACGTCTTGAGAAGTTATAGAATATTTGTAGTTGGAAACTTTTTCCATTTGAGTTCTCTTGTCATGCAAAACTATATTTAAATTTTAAAAATTTAAAATTAAAATTATTCGAGTGACCTCGAATGGAAAAACACCCACAATAACCTTTATAGATCTTGAAAAGTTATGAAACTTTTTATTTGAAAACTTTTTCTTTGAGTTCATCTTGTCATGAAAAACTACACTTAAATTTGAAAAATTTATAATTTGAATTTTTCAAACAACCTCCGATGGAAAAATACCAAAAATAAACTTTGTAGATCTTGGAAAAGTTATGAAATTTTGTAGTTGAAAACTTTTCATTTGAGTTCATCTTATCCTGCAAACCTACATTTGAATTTCTAAAATTAGAAATTCAAATATTATAAATGACCTCAGATGGGAAAACTTTCTAAACAAAAATTATAGATCTTGAATAGTTATGAAACTTTATAACTAATAATTTTGTTATTTGAATTAGTTTAGGGCCCCAGTCAATCAATTTATACTTGGTTTGCTATAATATGTGGGGAACCAAAATGACATATAGACACGAGAGATAGTGGGTTTAGTGGTTAAAGAGGAAGACACGTGAGAGTGAGGTCACGTGTTTGAATCCCATCAAACGTGTAGCCGCGAATTTTGCTCGAGTGTCCGGCACTCGTCAAAAAATTGCTATTATTTTCATCTTTTTTCGTTTCAAACTTTGCCTAGTGTCGGGCAATCGATAAACGCTTTGTCGAGTGCCTGAAAAAAAGCACTCGACAAAGAGCCCTATGCTGATAGATCTTGTCTAGCGTGGCACTCGGCAAAGCCACTACAAGAAATTCTACTTTTTATGGAAAAATTCCTCCTGTCAGGTCTTGATTTTGTCATATAATGTAGCATAATGTGATGAATTCCTGCCGGCACAAATTCAGCAGAGCCCGTATTTTTTATGATGACATAGATGTGTTATCAAATAAAGGCAGCAATTTTTGTCATATATTGTGTATCCACGGGAGACGGTTGTGGATTTTATTTATTGTGACGCAAGGACCTGTCTTTTTATGACTATTTGGTGTTGTCACATTTAGGTACTTAAAAAATTGAGTAGTCCAAACCCCCTGCAGGTGGACCAAGCATTGACCAGTTGTGATTTGTGTGCACTTGGAATGAAATCTGGGCAACAAATTTTATAACATATATTCTCTAAAATCAGAATCATTGCCTATAGACAACAAATTTCATAACATCTATTTGTATGAACATTAGAAACTTAAGAAGTGCATAGAAGATATAATATAATATAATATAATATAATATAATATAATATAATATAAT
>CM041633.1:18649002-18693372 GCA_023333625.1 Bothriochloa decipiens
TAATATAATATAATATAATATAATATAATATAATATAATATAATATATAAACAAAGTGCATGTAGTTCAAGCTAGAACCTTAAAAGGTACCACTTATAGTTTCATTCCCACATCCCCACATCGATATACAGCCTAGGTGTCATTCATCTTACACAGAAACAATGCCCACTTAGGCTACCAAAAGTCAACAGTGGCACATCTAGATAAACATGATCAATGCACATTTGGGCTTCCAAAAGTCTTAACTGCCACATCTAAACATCTTCGGTCTGTCTTCTTTTCTGGGCTAGCGTTCTTCAACAGCTTCTCATACTTGTCTATTTTCACTTGCATTGCCTCAAGTTTATGCAGAGCTTCATCAACCTTCTTATCCTTGACTAGGTTAGTAAGTTCGTCAATCTTCCAACCCAGACTGGTGATGTTCTGCTGAAGGGGTCTAGTGACACTTTTGATTGCGCTTATGAGCGCTGGTCATGTCATCATCATGTTCTGAATATGGTACTACAAACGGACAAGATGAACTGTTATAGTACTCTGAGGAAACAACAACAAATATATAACACAATGTGGTATACCAGTGAAACACACACATGTGGAATACCAAATTATAGAATTGAAGAAACTATAAATCAATCAATGTTGAATCTCAAGCAAGAGTGGATAACAGAATGGGCTTGGCCTTAGAAATATGGCTTTTTCTCATAATACTTTGGCTTGGAGCATAAGGACACATAGAGCAACATAATAATCAACTGAAATTACTACACTCGAACTCATGTAGGCCATGAAATCATCAAGAAACTTGCAGCCTCGACCATCAGGAAGTGCAATACATTACTGAGGCTTGCAAATTCCTCGATGATTCGATGAACTACATGAAAAAAAGAAACAACAGAAACTCTTGGTAGGTGTCTAGTTCCTCACAAGTCAAAGATGATCAACTACATTCCTTTTTAGTCCCTGCCATTACATTCATCATAGGCACAAAACATAACAAGTGAAGTACCATGTGCAGAAAGAAAACCTCATAATAGCATCTTTGGCCCAGATACGTAGCCTTTGCAAATAAAACAAAACCTCACAATAGCATCTTCATACACTTGTATGCAAAATAGCATTGTTAGGCCTAGTTTCATTTCCAAAGGTCAAAATAAATCAACAAGCCTTAGATATAAGACAAGCAACATGTATGAAAACAAATAGGCCTTAGCTTTGTAGCATGTATTAAAACATCATTTGCCAGGGTCGAGCATCAACAACATTACTTCATGATAGAGTTGAGTAGCGTACCTCTGTGTTGATATAATGAGCAGACTAACCAGGGTCAGGAACAAAGGTTGTACCTCTCCACTAGTGGAGATGTTGTTGGAGCTGGACGATGAGCTGAGGAAGGAGCTGGACGTCAACCTGAGGAGGGAGTCAAACGGCAAACTGAGACCACCACCGGCACAGTTGGGACCTCCGTGCAGAAAATTTCTACAAAAGGCAGGTTCTCCATAGTAGCACTCGTGGCAGAGCTGAATCACCGCGTTGCTCTCTGTCGATGAAGCGGGAGAGGGGGACCTTATTGGCCGCCGCCACCGCGGCCTTCTTCCTGGGAGCCGACATGACCTTCTTCTTGGCCGCTGTCAGCAAGGCCACCTTCTTGCCCTCCGCCTTATCGGAAGTCAGCACGGACTGCTTCTTCACCGCTGGCGCGGCTTGCATCTTGCCCAACGCCGCGCGCTTCTTCGTTGCCATCACCACGGGCTTCTTCATGGCCACCGCCGTGGGCTTCTTCATGGCCACCGTCGTGGGCTTCTTCTTGGCCGACGGCGCGGCCTTCGCCCTCATAGCCCGTGTGAGGGCTTCTGCCTAACTTGTCGACTACGCCGTGGACACCTTCTTCCCCGCCGGTACGGCTACCTTTATCACCGGAGGCTGCACCGAGGAGGAAGGGGCCCACCTACTGGTAAGCGGGTCCTTAAGGGAGTGCCTTGTTGTACGCTTCGTCATCGTGGCAGTAGTGGGCGCTTGCGGCGGTGGCGTGGGCGATTGCGGCGGCGGCAGTGAATAACGGCGTGGTGAATGTGAACTGGATCTGGGCGAGGTGAATGTGGATGAGGGCGAGGTAAATGAAGGAGTGGTAGGTGAAGCGCCAGCCAACTAACAGTGGGCCTGGTTGAGCCAGCGGTCTAGCGCATTGCGACAGTAATGTATTTTAGATTTCATCATCCCTTCACAACCGAAGTTACTAGTCTAGCGCATTGGTGAAGGAGCGAGCCTGTGGAGCAAGCGGTCTCCGGTTTGAGCCCTGTTGGGGGCAAATTTTTGCCATTTTTGATGATCTATAATACTGACCTTTTTTTTGTTTGTAATACTTATTAATTAAAGCACACTATTCTAACGAAGTCACTATCCTATCGCAATGGTTAAGTCTCGAGCCTGTTGAGCCTGAGGTCCCCTATTCGAGCAACATTGTGGGCAAATTTTTTTTGCATTTTTGATTATTTTTCTGCATACGTTTTGTGACAACTTAGCCGTGTCACAAAAACGTCCGTCCCCAATGACATATACCCGTTTTCGGTGGAACCAAAATCCCTACCTCTTTCATTTCCCCCAACTGAACCGGCGGTGAGGGGTGACCGGCGGAGCATGGCGACGATTGTGCCAAGGCAGCTTCCCCTCTCGACAACTAACTACGCGGCGGGCTCTGCCCCTCTCCCCAGGTGTGCGTCAGACTCTGCCCCTGTCCCCCTCTCCCTAGGTGCTCATGTGCGACGGGAGGCTAGGTTTTACCACGGTGGGAGGCTAGCTGAGTGAAGCGTGGTCGGGCTGGTGGAGCGGAGCTCGGTTGGGCGGCATAGCACTGGCGGCGGGCTGGGTGGTTGAGTGCGGCATGCATACGGGCAGAGCACGATGGGCGAGGTGTGAGCTCTGGTGGGCGAGTCTGTGCTCATCTTCCCTAATTGATGTTTAATGCCTGGTCTCTCTCTAGTGTTCATGTCGCAGGACGCATCTTCATCCACTCAGAATCGGCGTTCAAGCGCAGCTAGGAATGCCTTGGAACTGAGACACCTAGCTGTTGTTGTTGTAGGCATAGAGCCCACCATTGTTGATCTGGATGTTCCAATCGACGATGACAGTGGGCTACCATTGATATTCTGCCCGGATTGCAAGGATGTAAGGGTATTTACTGCCATTACCACGTACTCTAATGCTAACCATGGGAAGAGAAACTTCAAGTGTCCCAGGAAGAACTACAGACAGGTCAGTGAAGTGGTTGAATTTGCATTGGCCAAATTTCATTCTTGTTTGCCCAAATTTAATTGGCTTTGTTTGCATTTAGATGCAGGGGAGATGTTTCAGCTATTGGTTTGAGGAACAATATGTGGTGTACCTTAGAGATAATGGTTATCTAGTACCAACTACCTCGACAGCTGAAGCAACTTCGACAACTGAAGCTCCAGAGCTGGTTGGCAAAATGGATAGCTTAGAGCAAAATCTGAACAAGGTGAAGGAAATGGTTCGCAAGAACATGGGAGGGATGGGAAGCTGCATCTGCCTTGTGCGTGGATGTGTGAATGTAACATTGTTCTTGGTATTGGCCATCTTCATGGTTGCAGCTTTTGTGTTCAAGTTGGCAATGGTAGTGAAGTATGGGCCTTTGTGTTCAAGGCTGTAGTGTTCAAGGCTGCAGTGTTTAAGGCTGTAGTGTTCAAGGCTGTAGTGTTCAAGGCTGTTGTATTGCTGCTTTATGTTGCAAATGAAGGGCACTTTTGCTTATGATGTATGAACAATCTGGTGCTCGGTCATGTATGTTGTTCATCTTGGCCAATTGGTTACTCTGTCATTTGTGAGTGATGAACCTCTGGCAGAATGTATGTCACTTCTAGAAAATACATTTTGTGATGGTTTATGCACATTCCATGATAGATTTTGGGCATTACATGACATTATCATGTGTCATGAAAACATAGAAATCTGGGGACTATATATTTGCATCATGTGAATGAATTATGGGCACTGTAACTTGCATCATGCATCAAGTATTCACTAAAAACTGAACCACAAATATAATAGCTCAATGTTCACAAATATAAGGTCTTACAAATATTAAAGTTCAATGTTCACAAATATAAGGTCTTACAATCACAAACACATGTAGTAGCACGATTCAAATACAACAAAATTAGTCATCATCACTATCTTCTCCTGAATTATTGCCATCTACTTTTGGATTATGGGGATTATGGTACTCAAGATAGGTATCATCTTCATCTTCATCTTCGTCATTTTCTTCATCAACTTGAGGTGTATGTCTCTGTTTTTGAAGGCTCTCTATGGGGTCTCTACTAATAGGGCTGCCTGGTTCATTTTCCATGTGCAACAAATCCAAATCTGGATCAATGTCTCCTACTGCACCTTCTCTCCATGAAATATGCTCCTCTTGGTATGCCTCCTGACATCTCATCTGTATCTGTTCTTGAATTGGTTTTTTTGTGTCAGACTCTTTGACATCAAATATATGTCGGTGGCTAAATTCTTGTAGCACTCACCAACTTGGACCTAACTTTGTATCTTCCAAGAAAAATACTTGTGAAGCATCTGTCGCCATAATGAAAGGATCATCCTTGTACCATCGACCATGGATGTTTATGCTCTTGAAGAAACCATTGTCTTTCATCCAGTATGTCCTTCCCTCTAGATGGTACCATTCACACTGTAATAAGACAACAGTTCTACGGCCATTGCTGTTCCTACTATAACTCAACTCAATAATGTCTTTGATTGTCCCATAGAAGTCTATTGTGTCATCATCGTGAGTACCTGCACTTTTGATGGTGGAGTTCTATGTCTTCCTGTGTTCATCATGAGCCAAAGTGTGGTACCGTACCCCATTGATTATACAAGCTGTGTATGAACGCACTCTTTGTATTGGCTGACGTGCTAGTGAGTAGAGGTCTTCATCAACATGTGTTGTGTCTTGGTATTTGTTTCTGGTAATCTGCAGGTTGAAAACATATAGAATAAGGGAGTTTTAAAATGTACTTTATCATAAATTACTAAGTCATGTTGTAGAAGTTGCACACACATGATCCTCGAACCATGCAACAAATTGTGTTGACATCACTTTTTCAACATCATTCACCCCTTGTTGTTCTAATTATGCCCTATACTTGCTGCAAAGGAAGAAGATAATTAGTTATTTTCTGATAGCAGTATTGAACAAAGATGGGTGAAATGAAATGACTGGAATTACTCACTCTTTGTATTCATCAACCTCTTCATAGTTATTTAGAACAAACCAAACCATGGAGTTGTAGTCTTTGTCTTGGTAGTGAAGTTTTGAAGCTCCCAATAGGTTAACACGATGACCAAAAATAGACAAACCATGGGTGGGATGTTGTCTTCAGCATCTATGGGCGGTCCTTATGGATCAAATTCTAACCGCCAACTTAGGCATAAAAAGAGAGACAACCATACTTTAACTCATATGCTTATGCTACTAACATAACTCCACTGGTACCCCTAGTACTTATATTTTTACAGGATTTATGGTGAAACAAGTGGAAGTGCACAACATCAAGGAGAAAACGTAAAAGCAGAATACGAACTTAGAAATGCGCAATCAAGATCAAGAGAGGAGCCCACCTTCGGTGCATACCTGGGCCTGATCGTAACAGCAGGAGAGGTCCAGGCCTAGGAAGGAACCGACCACGCAAAGGCGGTGGCCAGATGGCCCCACCAGGGGACCAGCCGCCCCCGGGACCGACCGCCCCCCTGGTGGCCCTTCCCGGGCCCATCCTTCTCAGGCGGTTCATAGGGTGGTTCCCTCAAGGTGGTTTGACCTGCTTCCATGTGGGGAGACACCCGAACCGTCCTACTTGGGCTATAAATAGCTAGGAGCTCCTCCACTCTATACACACACCAATGTTTGGAGCACTACACCTCTTATTTCCTACTTGTTCTCTTTAGCATAGTGTTAGTAGTTGAGCATGACAAAGCTATCAAGGAGAGCTTGTCTCCTTGGAGGAAGCAAGAACATCTTGGTATGAATATAATTTAGTTCTCCTCTATGAACAAGTTCTTATATTATTTACATAGCAATGCATATGAATTAGAGTATAGTCTTGTTCATATTATGATCATGACATATAAACTAGCCTATAGTCTATGTGTTATGTTCTTGATATGTTCATCAAAGTTCTTCATCGTTCATTGAATTAGTATGAATAGAAGAAGAACTAAGGATGGGATAATGGTTCATTGTGCCATCATGGTTGCTCTTAACTAAGCCTGTCAATCCGAAGGGTTGGGGTCCCGGGAGGTTAGGAGTTGTTTCCAATTACACGAGCGTGGTGCTCGGGTATGCGGAGATCAGTGAATATGTTGGTGCCCCATGGGTAGAAGGGTAGGTGGGCAGGTGGTGATAGCCATGTCCATCTCAAGCACTCCCCCATGTTTGTGTATTGAGTAGGAGTTTGTAGAGTCTCTATCGGCTGGCAGACCAGCTATAGGGATCTCCCTATCATCCTAGACTTAGTCCTGATTCTAGTCATATTAGTTAGATGTTATCTGCTATTCTTTGCATAGCTGTATTAGACCAATGCCTGCTCATGTAGATTATTCTTTCATTCTTTATTTACATTTTATCCTTGAGGTTAACTCCGATGTGTGTGTCCACTATCTTATGAACCTGATTTACCCCTATTTACTCTATGTCTACCTATGCATTCAATAAGTGATCATGTTTATACCAAAGCTAGAAGCATTCATCATGCCCACCTACGGGAAATTATAAATACGACACCCTTGAATACTCACGGGTTGAAATGCTACAATGATAGTTCTATGCGCTTACAGATTTATTTCTTATTTCTTTCTAAGCTATCATGATTGGCATGCCTAAGTACCATTACTTAAGGATTGTAATTCTTATGCACCCCATGGCGCCATGCTACAAGATTGCATCCTCGTAAGTGATGATGGTTAGGAATGCCAATCCAGGCACTTCTAACTATTATTACCAGAATTGCAATACCTTGGCAGGCATCGTTGAGGGCCGATAGTTACTCTTCTGACATAATGGTAGTTAGGGATGTCAACACACGTGTCTAGTGTTATTATTAAGGATGGGCTCTTAGTCTATCTTTAGTAGTGATGCTAAGAAATGCCAACAACATCTAAGTTTCTTTCATGTCTACTGAACCTAGTAATGATGTCATTGAAATAGGTTGAGCACTGGGTTATACACTCATAGGCAGTGTATGCCTCTGCAATACTTCCTTCAGGCCTTGCTTGATTGCGGACGAAATGCTTAAATCTTCCCAACCTTCTCTTAATGGGATACATCCACCCATACTATACCGGTCCCCTAAGCAGTGCCTCGTCAGGTAAGTGGACACCTAGGTGAACCATAACATCGAAGAATGTTAGAGGATAAATCTTCTCTAGCTTGCAAAGGATCAGCACAATATCTTCCTTCATCTTGTGTAGTGCATCAACCTTTAGAGTTTTGGAGCAAAGCTATCTAAAAAACCTACCCAATTCAGCAATTACTTCATATACATCTTTGCGCACCAAACCATAAAGGGCAGCTGGTAAGATATGCTGCAGCATTATATGATAGTCATGTGTTTTTAGCCCATGCATTGTTCCTGCTCCCTCCAGATTGACACATCTTGATATATTTGAGGCATAGCCATCTAGAAACTTAATATTGCTCACAAATTGCAAGAACTTCTTCCTGTTTTCTGAGTTTAGGACATAGCAAGCTCTTGGCTTTGATGATGAACTAGCACTGTCATCTAGCATATGAAGTTCTTTTCTCATACCTCTGTCCTCCAAATCTAATCAGCATTGATGGTGTCCTTTGTCTTGTTTGGAATATTGAGTAAAGTTGACAAAATGTTTTCACATATGTTTTTCTCTATGTGCGTAACATCAGGGTTGTGTTGTAGCTTCAATTTTGGCCAGTATTCCAAATCATACAAGCTAACCTTCAGATGTCATACTAGTTCACCTCCATCATCACGGCATCATTTTCTTGGCTTTGGCTTATCTAGATTCTTGCCTGGAACATAGGAAAGTTCATTCAACCTTGCCACAACCTCATCTGCACTAAATTTCCTTAGCTTCTCTCTTTTTCAACCTTGCCATTGAAAGATTTGTATGTCCTCCATTTATGGCCCTCAGGGAGGAAACGTTTATGGTCTATGAAACCAATTTTGTTTCTAAGACTATAGGAGCATGGATTCTCATCACAGTGCACACATGCGAAGTAACCTCTAGTGGTTCTGCCTAACATGGTGCCTAATGCAGGGTAGTCATGGATTCCCCATAGAATTGCTGCATGCAAATCAAAGTCTTTGCCGTCAAATGCTTCATAAGTTTTTACACCCTTCCAAAGCTTTATCATGTCTGCTATCAAAGGCTGCATGAAAACATGGAAATCTTTGCCTGGTGATCTTTTGCCTGGAATTAGTAAAGCAAACATATAATTGTATTGGTCCATACACATCCATGGTGGAAAATTTTATGGTACCACTATCACAGGCCATATGCTATATGAATTTCTCATCTGACCAAATGGGTTAAATCCATCAGTAGCAATGCCTAACCTCAAACTACAGGGATCATCTTTGAAAGACTTGAAAGTCTCATCAAAATCTTTCCAAGCTTCCCCATCAGCAGGATGTCTCATTTCATTTGCAACTGGTACCCTCTTGTCCTTGTGCCATTTTGCATATTATGCCCGCTGCATTGGCATAAAAATTATTTGAAGTACCAAAGGACCTTGTGACGAACTTTCTTTTTGCCCTCCTTGTTCACTTTCCATCTTGTGAAGCCACAAACTGGGCAATGATCATATTTTCCATGGTCGTCCCAAAACAAGGCATAATCATATTTGCACACATCAATCTTAACATAACCAAAACCAAGTTTCTAAAGTAGAGCTTTCATCTCTCTATAAGACTTAGGATGTCCAGGCACATTCTTCAAAGATCTAGAAAGCAACTGAAGCATAGCATTGAACCCAGTTGTTGATATACGATTGTACACTTTGATATGCAGCAGTTTGATAATAAAAAATAGCCTTGAATCCTCGGTGCAACCTGGATAAAGTTCACACTTTGCCTCTTCAATGATTTGTTTGTATAAGTTACCACCAAAGTCATGGTTTGCTGCGCCATGCAAATCTTGAATCAACCCCTGAACTCCCCTTTCACCATCATCTAAGACATCTTCAGCTTGTCCTTCCTCATCAAGTGGTGCCTGGTCATTTCCATCCCATGACATATCCTCTGGTACACCAGCATGTTCTCCACCATCATCCTCTGGTTCCTCTTCCATGATTTGTCCAACAGCATTAGGTTCCTCTCCATGGAAAATCCACCTAGTATAGCACCTAGACATACCATTGATCTCAATATCCTCATGTACATCATCTTGGCTTTTCTCTATCTGGTTCAAGAATTTTTGGCATGGGCACTTGATCTTCTCATTTGCACTATATCTACTTCTGACATGTTCCATGAATTGCTCGACACCATTCAAAAAAGCCGGCGAAAATGGTTCACCATCGTAAATCCAACTTCTAGGCATTTTGACCTGGTACAAATTTAGGTGTGACAAAATTGAAATTCAGCATGTATTTAGCTAACACAATGGTTAAATGATACAAATTTAACAATTTAACTGGTACCTTCTACAATGGCCATAGAGGAAGTTCCTGCCAGTTGTGTTTGGCCGGTGAGGCTCCAGCATGCAGCTTGCAGCTTGCTTCGTGCTTGGTCGGAGATGCAACAGCTCTCTTGGCCCCACTAGGCTGGCCATCGAGGGGCACCTGCTCGATCTGGCCAAATGCAGGGGGGAGCACAGTGATGCCGGTGGAGGTGGGGGCGGAGAGGGAGGAGCCGGCGAGGGAGCAGGTCACCGGCAAGGGAGCAGGTCGCCGGCGTCGTTGCTCGAGCTAGGTGGGGTCCGCAAACGAACCGCTGGCGAGCCTAGTGCTGGAGGGGGTAGGGCGGAGAGGGAGCAGGTGGGGAGGGAGCAGGTGGCTAAGGGGCAGGTTACCGGCGAGGGAGCAAGTCGCCAGCGATGGGGGTTGTCGCACGCTGAAGCAGCTGGTGAGTGGTGACGGCGCAATGCTGCTTCTGTTTTTAGTTAAGTACACTTTGTTTCAATGACATGTGGGCCCAGCGTTTCAGTGCATGTGGTCCACTGTCCCAATGACATGTGGGCCCATCTTACTATTAGCCTCAGTTGCTCCGAGTTCATCTTGTACTCATCATTTTGCTTTTAAATCTCTGGATAAATATTGAAAGTAGTTTATCTCCCACATACTTTCTCCAAATTTTCTCATTTTTTATAAAAATTTCGAAAATCATGATCTATCAACATATTGCATTGATTTTTGTCATGTGTCAATGAGACAAATTTTGCACAAATGTAAGTTAAAGTGAATTAAATAAGGAAAATTAACACCTCATTTTGAACCTCATAAGAATTCAGGCAAAAATATCATGAATACAAAAGTGGCTCAACTCATTGAGATCTAAACTTCTTATTTAGGCCATTTTGTCATCTGAGAAAGTGATTACAACTTTGTTCTCAAATTCAACTCATCTCTCTTATAGTTTCAATTTGAGAACAAAATTATTATCACTTTCTCAGATGACAAAATGGCCTAAATAATAAATGTAGATATCACCGAGTTGAGAACAAACTGTATTCATGACATTTCCATTTGACATAACTTAGTCCCCAAAATTTGTATTCGAGTTTCAAATTTCACAAATTCAAAAATCAAACTCTTCAAACAAATACAAATGAAAAATATGACAAAACTATGGTTTGTAGAACTCAATCTGTTGAACATCTTTGTTTATTAACTTTCTTCCATTTGAATTCATTTAGTACACCATAATTATGATTTTAATTCATAATAGGCCTCACCCTCTCAATGACATGCAGGACCCACCACGCCAGATCAAAATTTGCCACCTCCACCTCCCGCTCTCCCGCGCACGCTATCTCTCACTGATAGGTGGGCCTAATTCACCTCCCACCTGAGCAAAGGGAAAAAATCCAAAATCCACCGCTCCTGCGCCCAATCCTTTGCCGAATCCATTTCCCTCCCTTCCGCTAACCCTAGCGACGACCCGCCGCCGCCACCGCCATTCACGCACACCAGCCGCCGCCGCCGCCTGTCGCTCCCACCCGCTGTCGCCGCCAGTCATGCCCACCCGCCGCCGCCACCACTCGCGTCCACCATGTCGTAGCCAATTTCACCCACCACGCCGAGGCCAGTCGTGTCCACCACGCCACCACACCTCGCGCTGAGCATGGTCTCCTTCCTCCCCACAACCTAGCGCTGAGCAAGCACCGACGACATCTCGGACTGCCTCCGCCTCCGCCCCGGCGACATCCACCAGAGCCGTAGCTCAGAGCACCGCCACTCCAACGCCAGAGGGAGGAGCTGTATCTCAAGCCGCCAGCTTCCTGGACTCCCTCTGCGGCTGCTGGCTTCCACGGCATCTCAGACTCCATCGCCGGCTACATGCTGATAGATGTTTGCCCTCAGCTCCCAGCCACTTCTCTCGGACCCCAACCCACGGCTGTGACGCATTCTGGTAACTTCTAATTCTATTTTTCCTTTCTGGCTGCATGTTTTCCCTGTCAATTGATGGATGTAGTTGTCAATTGACCTGATGTATGAATATCTACTAGCTTCTACTAGTTGTTGTAGGTCAACCTTGCTTTCTTTATCTAGTTTCTTTCCTGTGATTGGCATTTGAAAAAAATTATCACTGAAGAATCATAGATAAATTGCTGATTGTTAAT
The DNA here is from genome assembly GCA_023333625.1 of Bothriochloa decipiens. Taxonomy (NCBI): domain Eukaryota; kingdom Viridiplantae; phylum Streptophyta; class Magnoliopsida; order Poales; family Poaceae; genus Bothriochloa; species Bothriochloa decipiens. Next base: position 18,660,832 of record CM041633.1, read on the forward strand.
AATATTATTTGATACATTGTAACTGGACTGAGTTGTTAGTTCCTTGTAGCACTTGTTTGTTATTATTTGTTATTTAACATTCTTTCAACAATTTGAAAGAATACTGATTTTCTAATTTTTTCTTCAACTCCAATACAGAAACTAAATCTAGTTTCTGCCCTCTCTCTCCGCTTGGTCATACTAAGTAATTCAAGAAATGACAAAAACCAAGTATGAGCAGGCAAGGGATGAGAATGTAAAGAATATTCAAGAAGTTTTTAAGTCTATGGGTATTCAAGTCTTAGCTCATGAAGTTAGAGATGTGTTTTCAAATAAACAAAAGGGAAAAGGGAAGACAGTACTGACTCAAAATCTAGAATCTGACATTGATTATGATCCAGAATTTGATATTGATAACCATTCTAAAACTAACGATGAATGTGATGTTGAGGTGAGATGCATTACTTGGTCAATTTACAAGTTTTTTGTATGTCTATTTGAAATAAGTACTTCATTGAACTAATTTAATATACTATGTCACTTGTTTCCTAATTAATAAGATGCTTGTTCATCTTGGCAGGTACAAGAGATGTTTCTAGGAACTCGGCCTAAGCAAAAAAAAGCAAAAGTTGGCTGCTAGGCAGCAGCCACCGCACACGCCAGGAAGAATGACTAGGCAAATGGTAGCAATGCCTTCGCCTGGCGGCCGTCCACCACCTAGGCAGCGACACCCCTTACCTCCTAAGAACACTCCCAAAGCCAGTGCCAAACGTAAAGCAATTTCCATTGCTACCCAAATGCAAGCCCACCGCAATACAAGCAGCCAGACCACAGACACTACTATGACAGTGCCTAGTACTCCAAATAACCCAATGAAAAGTTTAGCCTTTTCTGCTCCTACAAACACACTGTCTAATACTTCGCCTGGTGCAAACCCATTCTATATGTCTCATAGATTCACCAGCACCAATGCAGCCATGATGTTTGAGCCTGAGGCAAACACTGAGCATTGTACTACCACTCCTACACCGACTCAACATCCTATTACCACAACTAATGCTAACCAAGCAGTTCCTACAGACACCTCGCCAGGCGCAAGGGGCTCTAGGCAAAGCAATGATCCCATTGATTCAGCGGACCACTTTGATGCTACAAATTCAGAGCTTAATGCACAAGGAGAACAAGATGGTGACTTAAGTCTAGGTAAACAATACAAGTTACCAAGCAATATTTTCACCATTGAATATCTCCATTTGTTACTACTATAATAACACATTTTGCTTATTATTTGGCAATGTAGTGCCACCAAGGGAAGTCCACAAGAAAACCATGGGTCATGGCTTAGAGAAGTTGATAAAAAAGGGAACAAGCTACCTATCCAAGTGGCTATAGGGAGGAAAAGACCTCCGGTGCCACTTCAGGCAGCAAAGCTGGCATCAGAAACTGGTGTTGCCCTTAGAGACCAGCTACCTATCTGGACATCCTAGAAGACTTATGAAAAGGAAGCGGGGAAGGCACAAGTACAAAAATTGCTTGATAAAGTGGCGGTCAGACACTATTTCACACTCCAAATAGTTACTTGCATTACTAGCTTTGTACACAACCATGTCAAAAATGTTCTCTAAGAAATATTTTATGTGGTTGCAGTCAAGGTTGGATGTGGATGTTGCAAATGAGGGACCAAGCAAAGCAGCATGCACTGATATTGTCAAGAGGGGAATAAAGCAGCAGAGGTATCATCTGAAGACCAAGTACTACGATGAGTCACTGACACTTGAACAGATGTTGGCCAAACCACCTCCACAGAAGATGAAGAAAGAAGATTGGGTCGACATGGTAAAGTACTAGTGTGACCCAAAGAATAAGGTCCGTGCCTTAATTATCTCCTTTTCTTACTATGAAATGCAACCTGTGCATGTAAATAAAAACTCTATTGCATTTGTCATGCAAGAAAAAAGTTTTAAGAATAAAGTGAACCATGCCCAAGTGCAGCTGCACCAAAGGACTGCATTGCCCATTGATACAGCCTGGTATGGATTCTATGCCTTTCGTATAATTACCTTGAAAGATGGGACATTTGTAGCATATATAGTAATTACCATGTGCTTTGAAACTGGCAAGTTAATACATTCTCCAATTATTTCTAAGATATTATTTTTAAGACCAATATGAGTTTGGCCAATGTTTTGTAAGATTAGCTAGCATGTTCAGTTGAGCCTGTTGGGGCTTGCTTCTTAAAATTTTAAGATGAGCACAATCTGGGATATTGTAACTATCTGATGTATGGACTTGTGGTGATACAATACATTCAAATTTTGGGATCTTGCTATTAATATGCACAAATAATCTGATTTTTGTCAACCCCTCTCTCTACATTCATGGATATCATTTTAAATCATTTTTTACACACTACAGAGGAGTAAGTACAATGGCGTGGAACCAGATGCTGTTGATTTCTTTGGTGAATGCATGACTAGTCCAAAACATGGTCGCACTCCTCTTGCAGATGAAATATATGTAAGTAAACTAAATTTTGCTTACATTATTGTACTCAAATTCAATCTAGGTAGCACACTATTGTATGGCCTTCTTATCAAGTGGATGCATTCTGTGTAGGCACATATGGTTGCAGAGAAGGGAAAAGAAGAAGAAGAAGAAGAAGGAGAAGCAGCAAAGTCTCTGGAGAAGATTGTTGCTGAAAGTCTCAGCCACATTAGTAATAGATCAACCTTCCTTTCAAACCTTGGTATAACTAGAGCGTCGAAGGCAGCAGGGTCCACAGCAGCTAAATCAGAAGCACGCATGCAAGCTCAATTTGAGGAAACCCTACAAGAAGAAAGAGAGGAAGCTGCTAGGAAGCAAGAAGAGTTGCAAGCACAGCTTTGAGCTCAGCAGGCCGCACTTGAAGAAAACAAAAGCTTGCTGCGTGAGACCGAGGAAGAAGTGAAGCCGATCAACGGCAGGTTTGAAGAGACAAATGCGCTACTGCGAGCAGTGCTGAAACTTTAGAAAGATTAGGGTAGGCCTGGATGCACTCTATGCTTCATAATGCTTGTGTGGCTGTGTTGGAAGGAACCCAAACTTATTTGTGATCAACTTTGTGCACTGTGTTGTCTGAACTATGTATTAATGTTTGTGGAACAGTTTGAACTTGTTTCTAAGTTTGTGTAAGATGGAACGTGGAACTTTGTGTGTATCGTTTGAACTTGGAACAGTTTGAATTTATCAGTTTGAATATTGGTGATGTGTATGATGGCTTGGCCTATTTGTGCATGAATCATGAGCTCTGAAGATAATGATATGGATGCTAGCTTTTGGTATTTGTAGATGGTGGGTTTATATATATATATGGATAATTTCTGTATAAACAGTGATGACACTCATAGAGTGCAAGAACAATTTATGACGGTGTGAAGTAGTCTCAAAATGCCTCGGACATCTGGTCAAACAAGACGACACACGGTAACATATGACGACACAGGTCGTCACAAAATAATGGAGCCATGACTCGATCAACGAACAATAACGACAGAACACAAACGTCACAAAACAATATATGACGGCAAAGGGCGTCACAAAAAATTAGAGCAACGACTTAGTCAAGGGCAAATTATGACGAACCGCAGCTGTCCTATAATAATATATGACGGCCACCTTTCGTCACAAAAAGTACAACAACAGTCCCCCCGTGTACCCATTTTGGCCGGGTAAAAACAATACGTGACGCGTTGACCGAACAATACGTGACAGATGCAGTTGTCATAAAAAAATACATAATATGACAATAGAGAAAAAACCATCACAAAAGGTCAGGACATTTTGTGACGATTTTTTCCCGACCGTCACAAAACTTTTTGTGACACTCATTATATGACGACACGTGTGACGGTTTGTTTTCATCACAAATTTTTTTATGATGGTTTTTCCACTTTACGTGACGAGATGTTGTTGTCATAAAAAGCAAGAATTCTTGTAGTGAGCCTTTGCCGAATACAATATGAGCTTTGCCGAGTGCAAAGGAGCCGATTACCGCCTAGTGGGTTGTACACGTGTTCTAGCGACTATTAATTCCCACATCATGCGAGATTTATTTCTATGTCCGATGAGCACACTGGGCGGATTCAAATCATCAATGACTAGGTGGATTCCCTACGTGTTGCTGCGATAACTAAGATTATTTAATAAACCTTATTAATGGTCTCAAGGATCGTGTTGACACGGAAATTGTTGATGATCTAGTATAAGATTATTTACAAATGGATAAACAATTATAAGTTAATATTAGTAGATGACATGACATAATGCTAGTGGATGATGTGTCTTCATGATATATAGATCATAATTTAAAATGCTAGTTGACCATAATTGCATCCTATGTTGGACTAATGAGATGGATAGTTTATGGTGACTCGGGGTCCTAGTGATGACGTGGTACAAGGATATGTTAGAGAAATAAGCTAGTGGATCTATAATTTTATAATAGTTTAAGATACAGTACAAGTTGTAAACTCAATTGTAGTGTACATTAAGGGCGTAATATCAAAGTCCAAGATCCTGTATGACGTACGAATCCCTTGACAAAGCACATGCATGTGACGGGCAGCGCTTTCCGGACAAGTACGCATCCTAGAATTTTTTATGAACCATAAGCTCCCCAATCATTTTTTTAATTCAACCTAGAAATTGGTCCTATGATAATTCAAATTTAGCTTGGGAGCTACCAAGAAGCTCCAATAACCACTTAGGCCTTGTTTGGATACATCTGTATCTACTTCAATTTACATGTGTTGAAGTATATTGGAATGAGACTCAATTACTACAAAACATGTAGATTGAGATGACAACGGTTATACACGTGTACCCGTGGTCTTGTATAGAGGTAGAAGCAACTTTATAATTTGAACCTCTATGTGGATCAACAAATTATGTCCATGAAGAACTCTCCGTATGGGATGGATGGAATCCATGTTTAGATTCTTTTTTCTTGCCTAGCAGACAAGGCGTGAAGGGCTATGTGATGACAGCCATGGCTTGAAGGCAGCAGTGTACGTGCGGCAGCGACGGCAGCCATGATTGGAAAGTAGCTGCGTAGTGCATACATATGGCGCGGCAGCAAAAGCAGCCATGGCTTCTAGGCAAGGTAAGGCAGCGACGGCCCCGGCTTGCAGGAACGGAGGCCATGACTTGAAAGCAAGCAAGTCAGCAACAACGGCCGGTTGCATGGCTTGAATGCAGGCAAGGCAGCAATGGTGTAGCCATGGCTTGAAGGCAACCCAAGGAAAGGTAGCGACCATGCATGGTGGTTTGGCGCCGGCGTGCTAGCAGACCATGCCAGCCTGGTCGTCAGCAAGATTTTTCTAAATGCTTAAAAATCATTTTAAAGTTGGTTTTTTTAGTTTTAGCCGCCTCTGAAGATTAATTTTTGGAGGTTATTGTCTTGATAAAACCGTCCTTAAAGATCGAACTTCAGAGGCAGTTGTCTTAAGGGAATCTCTGAAGATTTATCCGAGCGGTTAAAAACCCATAACTGGAGCTGATTCATTTTTACGGTCGCTGGGTTAATGACGGCCAGGCAAACCGCCCCTGAAAAGCCGATTTTACCGCGTCAGATGTTGTTTTCTGTACTAGTGATATTTGTTGCACCTATGTTTATATTCACTGGGTTAATGACGGCCAGGCAAACTGCCCCGAAAAAGCCGATTTCACCTCCTCTTTACTAGTGATATTTGCTGCACCCATGTCCCCTGATGATGTCATTGGTTAGGTTTGCATTTTGCAACGGCTGTAAGCAGGCACTCAACAGAAGCTAAGCCGGCAGTTAACTTAGAATTTGTTTAAGTCATTAGCAACTGCTGATGATGGACTTTGACTAACAACTACCTTTGTTAAGTCCTACATATATTTCTCTTGATCTCTACCTATACCTGATTGTATCTTGTGGCAGACACCCATTAATTTCGAAAATTTACTGAACTCAATATCTTTCTTGTAATTTGCAAATAAATTTCGTAATTATTATACTAGAAATAACTATTCAAGATGATGATCAAATTAAGTTCGAGAAAAAAAATCCACGGTAAACTGCGGCTGGCCAAACATTTGAAGCTGGTCTCGATCTGACAGCTGGAGCCAAAAGGCATGATTAGCATCGTAACAATTCGGCATGGCCTAGAAAGGATTGTGGTCTCATGAGTAGCCTTTTTTTTCGTTGAATACGTACGATGGTGCATATCATTGTATTAGAAGGATATTAAAGTTCGAATTATAAGAGTTTCGCTCTCGGTGTTAGTTTTTAATGAGAGAACCACGAATGCCAAAGTCAGTGTTGGAAGAAAGAGGAGTCGTCCATGGATACATCGAAGACTTTTGCTTGGTGCACACGGTTTTGAACTTGGAGTAGGTACGTGCGGGATGCGGCAAAAAGGATTCAGTTGTAAATTATACAGGTGTCACTTCAGAGTTAGGTACGTCCACACCTAAATGGGCCCGCCGAACATTCCTTTAGTATGGTTCCTTTTTTCAGAATTTGATTTGACAAGCATTCGCTCACTCACAGTGATGTAAGCAAAATATACTCGTGTGTTTCAAAATAGCTACGTCGCATAAAATTAAACGAAAATAATCATTACTTCAACAACATAATGTAGAACCCAGGTCAAGATGCTGGCTAGGCAAAAAAAAACAGTTGAATTCGCAGAATATATACTTGCTAAGGCAACTTCCATTCTCACACTATAACTTTTATATTCCAGGCCCATTCAAGACAGTTAAATTTTATTTGGAGTTGGGCGGCAGGAAGCTTTTCAAGAAAATAATAGAAATAGTTAAATGTCCATAAGTTGCACTGGCTCATGCACTTATATATTTGCAGAGAGTAAATGTTCTGGCCAGGATTTGACAGTAATGTTCCAAAAATTATATCCCAAATCATAATGTAATATAGAGTTTCTTCATTACGAAAAATGTTTATTATAAAACCCTTAGCTTTAACCAAACTTCCAAACCGATCTGAATGACGAGATATTCAATTTCACTTAGAAAGAAAAGTTGAAATGAACGATTAATTTTAATAATGCCATGACATACTGTTTCAAATACTGCTGTCATACAAGAACAATCAAGATATTCATGATTCACTTAAAGAAGAAATGAAGTATCCAATATAACAGATAAGTACACATGTTAGTGAACCAAATACTACTCTATTAGATTCTTGAACATAATAGGATACGGATAGAAACATTGAGCCAGCATAGACAAACAGCATGTTAGTTGGAGTGGGAATGAAGAGACAAACAGTATGATCCCTGATACTACGATGGTTCCCATGGTGAAGGCGGCATACATTTACCAGTTTAGTGAGATAGTTGTTTCTTCATCATTTTTTTGTTACTCTGGTCTCAAAACCTGAACAAATATGAGACGCATGATAAATTAAGAGGGCATTGACAGTGATAGTGAAACATTGGAAGAATCTATACAATAATAGAATTCAGTGCATAAGAATTTACTTCCTGAAAACGAACCATAATAAGCTAATTACTCAAATGCTTTGTTGGATTGAAGTGTAATTGATACTGAAGATAACTACTCAGGTCTCAACAAAATACAAATGCTTCCTTAGAGGTTTGCATTCTTGAAATTTGACATCATTTTTTACTGGAATATAAATTTTTTGCCATTTCTTTTAATAGAATGTAGAGTAGAACACATTAGCGCTCCATAAACAACTACACCATTCTCATCTTGGTCACCAAACTATAAAATTGTATATCTAGGTCCCTAAACTATTTAAGTACCCCAATTTTGGTCCAAAGCAGCCACATCACAACAAATTAGCTGATGTGGTGCTTTAGTGTGGAACTACATGTGGGGTCATAGCTCATAAGTACAAGGTTGATACCTAAACTATTAGGTGATGCACACCTGTCCCAAACTATAAATTTGCTGAGGTCCCAATCTATTTAAGTACTCTATCTCAGCTCAAATAGCCCCAACATACTCCATTCATTGTCGTCTAGCTTGCCAGAGAGGCTTGGAGCAAAAGCTCATTCTTGACCATCTTATCATCGACATACTTCTTGTCTTGGCAATCCTTGTCTTGGAACCACTTGCCATGCTAGCAGCACAATGTGACTGGGTTGATATAATGTTTTCATGCATACGTCCTTATAAAAGCTCACTTATACGACCACCCCAAGTGGCAACAATACATTCCAGGAAGCTGAATGGACACCATCTCAAAGAACATAATATAGCTGAGAACCCTGCATAGCTCATTCTAGTAGTGTGCAAGGACACAATTTGCTCTTGGTGAATGCTTGCTCTCTATGGCCAAACTATACTATTATTTTAATTTGTTAGCTCTGCTGGGTATCCTCTCTGGAAAACGCTACGTAAACACTGATGCTTGATTACGCTACGTAAACACTGATGCTTGATTGAGTGTATCATCCATCTAGCGGTGGAACAATAGATGCTTTGCACCGAGATTGTAGTACTTCAATGGATTATGGACCTAAATTTGCAATTTCATGGTCTATGGATCAAGGTGAGAATCAGTAAGTGTTTAGGAACCAACCATGCAATTATGAGATGTGCACCCACAAACTGCTCCCTTGCAGGAACATCACATGGGATATTTTCCTGTGATGTGACTGCTTCGGACCAGGATGGAGGCACTTATTTAGTATAGGGTAATTATATTTGTATATATAATTTCATAGTTTGGGGTCAGATAGAAAATTGTGACCGTGTGATTTCGAACTACTCGATCCAAATTAGCAAATGTTTTCCTATTCAGATGAACTACTTTTATGTAGGTAACAATTGAAATAATATGAATACTCTTCCTATTTTGAAAAAGATGAGCTATCTTTCCTGCTGGTTTAAATCTACATATCTTTTAATGACATTGGGACTTCATCATTGTTTTATTTCATTATTTGCAGAATATATGCATGGAAGCAGTAAAACATTAAGGGTTTTTCTATGCTCATGTTGCATTAAACCATACAATTGTTTTATTACTGTCTTTTTATTTATAGTATTCTTCCATGTTTCGCCACATGTGCACAAAAATTTACCAGGACAGAGTATTGTGTTACTACCATACTGCTAATATAGAACATACACAAATGTAGAGTAAAAGCAGTGTTGATTGTGATCTTACATATGTTCTGTGTACACAGAAAATTCAGGATACTAAGAAATCTTTCATTGAAATCTTCACAATTGATCTCGACTATCTGAAGGTGTTGTGATATTTTGGTCGATTTCACTTTTGCATCAGGGTATCCTTTCATTTCCACTTTATATTTGCCTCTATCCCGCAATACCTGAAATGAAGTCACCAAGTTCAATGAATGACAATTCACTAGAACTCAGACAGCAATGCAATCTTTGCTTCCCTATTTAGAAATATTTTACCTTGTCTAAAATAAGTGTCAGCTTCTCTAAAAGTGGTGCGTGTTGAAGCATACACGCTAGTGCACCGCAATCAGCAGGCTTACGCCTGTATTCCTCAATGAGTACCAGAGTCTTCAACTTGGAAAATGTGGGGCAACAGCTCAAATCCTTTCTCAAAAAATACTGAACAGATTGGAAACAGAAGGGAAAAAAAAAGATAGTAAAGGAAACTTGTTTTTATCTGGAGAACACGAACATGAAACTATATAATTACTTAGGAAGTTCAGATTGTGGGAATGCATGAGTGCGGGAATATATAATTGCTATGGCTTCGGACAATTTTCTGACTGGAACACATAAAGCTTAACAGTGAATAATTGATAGGAACGAATTGCATACAAGTTTGAGTGTACCGTTGAGTGATCAGCTTTCAGCACTAGACCTTTAGCTTGTGCTAAACCTTCAAGAAGCACGCACTTTGTGGTATTTTGTCCAGCTGAACCTTCTTCATCGTCGCTATCAGAATCAACATCAGAAGTGTCACGAAACCTCGTAACGTGAATACAATCCATAGGATCTTCACACCTGCACTGATCCAGTTTGCCAATGTGGACCTTTGCTGCCACCAACTCTGGCATTCTCTCTAGTAGGGGAGTCCTTACATCCTTGAGATCCAGCCATAAAATTACGAGACGTGGAACACAAATCTGAATGCAGAAATCGGCACCACAGGACTCGCAGGATGTCATGACTAGGTGTTGTGAAATGGAAGTGATGTTCCACACATCTTCCAAACAGCATGCATTAATCTCCAGATGCTCCAATGCAGGACAGCCATCCAGGTTGATGCAACGACAGGTGAACAATACTCATGTGAGCTCTAACCTGGTCAAGTGCAGCGAGACAAGGAGGGAAGTGATGTCATGACTAGGCGTTTAAGTGACAGGGAAGTGATGTTCCTCATATGTTTCAAGTAGCATTCATTAACCTCGAGATGTTCCAATCCAGGTTGAGGCAACTACAGAAGAAAAATACGCCTGTAAGCTCTAACCTCGTCAGGTGCCGCGAGACGAGGAGGGGCGTTGTCCTCATGTGCATGTAGACATCAAAATAGCCGGTTGCAGTAGATATGTCTACCCGGAGCATCTGGATTTGACATTTCAGAATCCGACAGATCCATTTGTTGATGCTGCTGCACGTGTCCACCCAGTCCTCGAGGTAGAACTCCTCGTCCTCCTCCACCTCCTCCCACGGATCGAACCTGATCTCGCTCGCGTCGAGGGACGCGAGCTCGAGCCCGTCGCGGCGGACGCGAAGCAGGTGATCCACGAATTCACAGATCTCCCCCACGGACGTGCCAGTGATGAGCAGGCGCCTGGTGAACCTCCAGACGTGGCGCCAAGTCCGCGCGAGGACGAATGTCCGCACGGCCTCCTGCGCCGGCAGGAACGAGAGGATCTGCGCCTGGATCTCCTCCGGGAGGTTGCTGATGCGGTCGGCGGGGTCGATCACCGGAGCTGGACCTGGAGGTGACGCGGCAAGGGCTGTCTTCTGGCGTCTCGTGGATGGCGCCATCGCTTGATACCCACCGATCATAGCACCGTGGTTCGCCGCCGCTGTGAGGGGGATAAACGATGAGCAGAAAGATGGCTGGCACGAACTAGATCGAGTGAAATCAAGATTCGCAATTCACCTTGCTAACTGTGCCTGGGCGGTGGAGAGATGCTTCAATCACTTCTCCCTGATCATCCAATCTCGATTCGAAGAGAGAGCGCGGCTGTCGCAGAGACATGGGGATGCAGCATTGTGCGCGCGGCGGCGAGATTCCGAGATGGAGTGGCGGCGGCGGCGGCGGCGGCCGGAGGGTTTGGCGATTTACCCCTCAAGTAAAAGTAAAAGCAGCAGCTCGTCAATCGGGCCGGGCCTTGGGCCTTGGGTTGCTCTTTCCTGCTTTGTGTACATACTCGTGTATTCTGACCCCTAAAAAACTTGTCCACCTGGTGATTCATAAATCGAACTCATAATCTAGCCAGAAGCTCGATTTATGAATCACTAGATAGGCACGTATGATTTTTATCTCCTCTGGATGGAGTTTGTATTAATTATTGTAACATAGCACTTTAGTAATTTTGGTACCTCGTCAAAAAAAAACTTGAGTATTAATTCTTTAAAAAAATGTGTATTATGACGAGGATCATTACTCCCCCTCCCTCGATCCTAAATTATGTTTCTCAAAAAGTTAACTTTTTAAATTTAAGTAATTATGTAGAAAAATATTATTAATATTATATTTATATATCTAAATAAGTTTATAATGTTAGAAAGTACATTCCATGATTTTTGACATAAAATTATGTTTATTACACATCATGAATAATACTCCCTTTGTTCCCAAAGTTAAAGCACAAACAAGTTCAAATCAACTTATAATTTAAAACGGAGGGAGCTGTATGTTTCACTACATCTTTCACTACACCTTTAGTTATTTTTTTAAACAAAAAGTTAAACAAAAAGACAGACTTCTTAGAAGATGCACTTATTTTGGAACGGGCAAAGTAGCCAGCGAAATGCAGTTAAGGCAAACCGGCAAAGTTATGTTGGCTAGTCTTCTTATGTGGAAATTCAATCAGCAAGAGACTGAGTGGTATGCCCTCCTTACATTACATACATGCACTTCAAATCCACTTTCAGATCTCCTATTTCCCAAGCGAACATAACATCTCTCTTCAACATGACAACATAGGTCATCGTCGAATGGATCTCTGACCAACAATGCCTTGGCCTTGAAGATTTAAAACATACAAACAAATTTTCTACTTGGCTACATGCGGGCAATTCGAGAATTGTTTGCTGAGAATTGAGTCCTACTCAATGCAAACTTGCGCACGAACTACCTTTATGAAGAGACTCTGATTGAGCAGTAGGCAGTAGGATTGTAGGAACAAGACTTTCATACAAGCAGAAATTCCTGTTTACACAAAAGAAATCGAGATTCTAAAACTGAAAAAGATCCTCATGCAACAAGATACCAGCTAATATAGAAAATATAGACAATCTTGTAAAAACTAAGGAGCAGAAGTGCCAAATACATGTCAGTACACAATCTCTGCTATCACCAAGGTGAAATCCTAAGCATGAAACGCCACATAAGATCCCAGAGTGTAGCAGAGCAAACATTTGATGCAAACTTTAGTCTTGCAAATCTGAACAGTCAAGGAACTGCTTATAGGCGTAGCAGATCAATGACTGGTTTAGATCATCATTTTTCTGGAAGCTGTAACCTACATGAACATGGAGAGGCATTGTAAGGTTAAGTCCTCAGTAAGGTCCCATAAACTTGAAACACATCAAGGCCAATATGCAATTTGATTAAATTGTTGTGAATCTGGATAAATGCTCTCCCCATCACCCAGGAAACATTGTTTCATACTCCCTCAGTTCCACATTTTAATTCAGTTTCGTTCCGGCTTTGTAGGTATATAGTCTTTGCTGGGCACCTAGGTATACATTATGTCTAGGTACATAGTAAGCCAAACTAGAACAAACTTATAATTTGGAACAGAGGGAGTAGTGCACTCTAGTCATATTAAATAGATAAAATTCCAAATAGACCTATATGGCTATACCCCTGCATCATCTATTTGTGCGAGTCTAATGAGAAATCTGTAAGAGTAAGTATCATTTTCGGTACACCACTACAACCATGAGACCTAAAATAATGACAAAGACAAACATAATTGTTTGAATGTTCTTCCTAACATAGGAATCAACATGACCACTACTTGTCAGCATAGTGTTCTACTGAAAAATCATCTATGAAACTCTTTCAAAAGATGTGGTTGAACATTGTCAGCATAGTGCTTTAAGCAGTAGAATAACAACATAATTAATGCAACATTTGGATCAATTGCTTGTGTAATACTGTGCAGAAAATATAAAAATATAACTACCTTTGAGCTCCAACAGATGCAGCGTAAGATTTTTTTTCAAATATATATATATATATGCGCAGTGTCCAAACATGCATGAAATTGGTTACTGTAAAGAATTTGTTGGTTATAGCATTCCTTAGTGTTACATCCCTGGATCTAAGAGCATAGACAGTATGAGTGGCAGGCCATTATTGATGTTGCTCCTTTGTTGCTTTTCTTTGCCTTGTTTTGAGGCCTCTCTGTACAGTCCCCCTCTTTTCTTTCTTTAATCAATAATAATTAAAAAAAAAAATCTCACAGTGCGGTTTCCCCTGCTGCACCTTTTGATAAATAAAAATCTATTATTTACCCATCTACCAACCGGTAGTGACTTGTACTAGAAAACAAGTAAGTGTAATTCCCCCTAAACAATAAAATATGTTGACATTCCAAGAAGCTTGGTCATGACACCAGGGAGTTGGTGTGCGCAAGGATGGGGTTGAGAACAAAGAAGTGGATGATAGAATAGGCTTCTTACTGCTTTATAAAAGCAATGAGATTGCGATCACCATTAATAGGGCCACTCCTAATAAATGTAGATAATTGAGAACAAAATGATTTAATCTATATTGGAGAAAACAGCCTAACCAAGGGATGAAGGAGCCTAGCTGTAAACTAGGATGAACTTGAGCACATCCTAGCTGTAACAGCCTAGCTCAGCACGGCCGTTAAAGCCTCACATAACCCTTGTTTCGTCAATGTATGGGACTAAAAGAAGATAGAAAGGTGAAAATTGCCAACTTACATTCAGAAAACCTCTCGGAACACTCAATAGTGACCTTCTCAAGATATGAATTGTAGACGCTCAGCATCTTTGAAATCTGGTGAACTCTCACATCGAACTTTTCACACTTAATTTCAATTACTCTAAGTTTCTTTGATGCAAATGGTTCTTTTGATGGAACATATTGTCCCCTTGGTTTCACCCAATTGTGAGGAGCCTGTATCAACAAAAAGGTATATTTATATTTACCCGAAATCAATCAACATGCATGATAAGTCCAATTGACAATGGCTATGAGATTTCTTTAACATATACCTGACGAAGTTGAAGAGTAAACTTCTCTAGAACAGGCGTATGTCGAAGAAAGCATATTAATGCACAGAAATCGAGAGACACACACCACTCATAGCAGGGTGCCACATCAAATCCCATTTCAAAGTAAACTGGACAAATTTCATGTAAGAATAGCTCAATGTAAGAACTTTAGTAAAAACAAAAGAAATCTGGCCACAATATCAGGAGAGATTTATTATTGTCATACTTTACAAGTTTATAATTATACATCCCGAAGAGCTTTTCTAAAATACATGCACAGTAAAGTTTTCAACTTTGACTAAGTTCACATTTATTATGAACCATAACTTGCCTGAGGTACCTGTTATGACGGGACTTCATTACGAGAGGAGGAGGCCTGCCCGTGGCTAGCAGGCGCATGCAGGAGATGGCTTCATGGCCCAATACGTCTGCTATTCGAATTATTATTAATATTAGAAAGTTACTTCTATTTTTAGTTAGAGGACAAGCTATATATAGTTGTAAAGACAATTGGCATTGGATTAAGCAGAACAATATATTTGTTCCGGCTTCCCTTGGGAGCCGGGAGTCTTTGCCCTAGCCACCTCTTCCTGCCTCCGCTCGCAAACGTACGACGGCGCCCCGCCGCCGATCGGTCTTCAAACCACGTCCACCGGTGACACACGATTACAACCTCCGCTCCCGCAGAGCTCGGCCTCAGGCACATATCAGTACCATATGCCCAATCCCAGTACAACTACACATCACTGACGCTTATCACGTCATAGCAGTTTGTTTCCATTTGATAAAAGGAGAAAAATCCAAACTTCCCTGCAGACATTGTGGTTTACTCCTATGATAGAAATGAACCTAGCAAAATCTATCTCAGCACCACCAAACCTAGATTGCATGACACCTCCACACCAAACCTACTCAGATTTTTTAGGATGAATCTTGGGTTTGGTATATGGATGTGGGTCTGGGTTATGCAGCGGTGGGTCTGGGGTATGGAAATTTGATCCATTTCCTACATTTGGTGTGCATCAGCTTTTGGATCGAGATATAACCTGTAATGGCCAAAATACCCAGGTTGCAAAATGAAGAAAAAATTGACTGAAGGAGACAGTAGCAGATCCCAAGCATACAGCTGGCATGTGAGTCCGAAGTGTTGGTCCTAGTAGACATGTGCAGCTGCAAGCTCGAAGGTCGCAATATCACCCAGAGTGGTCGGTGCCAGGATTGGAGCAGGAGCATCTAGGAGCGCAGTGAAGGTGCAGCAAGCTCAGCTGACACATTTCTCAACCATGGTTGAGGAGCCAAGAGATGCAGCAGTAGCACTCGTCTCTGTCGGGTGGTGGAACGGGGAGGTCCAGAAATGGCGCTCTTTGTCAGTGTTTCAGCAGATGGGTAAGCATATCCAGGCTCCATTTCCTGATCTAAACCCACAAAGCTGCTGGGATAGGAGACCTCCATTTGTCCAAAGGCTCATATCCCATTCCCACCCTATATTTCCCAGAATGCAGACACAACCTAAAGTTTTATAGTTGATCATGGCCAAAAAAAAAAAAAAACTGTGCCTACTTAATAAGATTTATACTTGCTATGATTTTTGAATTCCGCAATGCAAAACTGTGATACGTAACATATAAATAACACAAAAAAAAATTCTAAGTCAGACACAGGACAGACTTATTAATTTCCTCACAGGACAGACTTATTAATTTCCTCACTGAAACATGATATGCAAAAGATTCTATTGTGGTTAGCACATACTAGATTACAAACGCTACAGTGTAGACATTGCAACAGACGTGGTAGATCATAAACAACAGTATGAGTAAAGAACGAGGTAGGAACAAACATACCATCATAGGTTTAGCCATTAGTTCCAAGCTTTCAGCGTTTGACAAACCCTTGAAAATATTACCAGCACAATTCAAACACCTATTGTTATAATAACATGAGTTTCCAGATTCTTTTATACCAAAACAATCAAAAGGTAAACAGAGTCTGATGAATGCGTGCACTAATGATGGCATGTCTTCAAGAAAAGGAGTCTTGTAATAACCATCAGATATTTCCAGCCAGACAACACTTGGAGCAGATATCCGAGCCCTATTGTCGGTGCTGCTTAGAAACATACATTCAATAAGTGTCAGGTGTCTAACAGATTGGCATGACAATTTGTCTGATAACACATCGCAGCGCATCATCCGCAGGTTCTTCAGTACCAGGCAGCTTGAGAAATCACCTGTCACTTGTACAGACTTAAGCTCCATCCTTGTTAGGTGCTGGGAGATGAAATGCAGATCACCCAGATTCATAGGGAGGCCGGCATTCATATCATTGTAGTGTACCCTTTCTTTTAGAAAAGGATTGTAGTGTACCCTGAGGATCCGAGCCTGACACAGTAGTGTTTGTGCGATCCACGAGCTAATCTCTGGTTACTCCTCATAGAAGTGCCCCAACAGAGTGATAAGGAACTCACAGAAATCCAGTGGAGCCTTAGGGTCGCGGAGGTGCAGCAGATGGTTCACGAATTTGTTAAGAGCACTGAACTCCTGCTCGGCAGCAAAATCTGCAGAGGTGACGCGCAGGGAAGGTACGGACCTCCAGAGGTGGCGCCAGCGCCGGGCGAGCACGCACGTCCGCACGGCCTCCCGCGCCGGCAGGAAGCCAAGAACGTGCTGCAGGGCCTCGTCCGGAAGGCTGTCGATTCCCGCCACAGGCGAGGACTCCACTTCTCCTTGCGGCGGCATTCCGTCGAACAACTGGCGTGCGCAGCGCTAGGCACTGCGGAGAGGTGAAACAAGAAGAACAAAATCAAACAAATGTGGGGGCGCCATCACTCCTTGGGGACCATCGCTCTTCTTCCACCTTGGAAGAATGGAATCGGGAGGAGAGGGGGAGCAACGGAGCAGCCAAGCCTAACTAGTCGCTGAGGCCCAGTTCATGAGGTTGCCATTTCCTGCGCCATGCGCCGCGCGACTCCAGCCATTGCTCGATTGGGAATAGGCTCTATGGGGCGGTGGCTTCGATGGGAAGCTCCTTGGGTTCTAGAAACTTCTGGAAGCTGGACGGCGAACAGAAGATTGAGGAAGCCAGGAAGGGAACGGGCGGACGGAAGAGCGGAGCGGATGTGGAATGCAAACGGAACGGATTTCCTCTCACCTTTTCAGCGTGCTCCCTCGAAGGGTCGAAAAAGCGAGATGTATTTGCGTATAAAGTATTTTTAGAGTTTTATAGAAGAACAATATGAATTTATGAAATAATTTGATTTTCGAGTGTCATGAAGTGTTTAGGGACAACAAACTTTATGGTTTTTAACCCTATGATATCGCTGAAATTTTAGTATTTTTGGAGTTTTATTAAAAACTCAGCTCTAGACCTTTTTTCTATATAAACCATGGTTTTGTATATTAATATTTTTAAAACTATAATTTTTATAACAAACCATGCATAGGCTGCAGGCAAGGCCCGCGGGCAGCGGTGGAGGGTGGTGGCGCCGTAGGCAGTGCGCGCGCGTTGTGGGCGCCGGCATGGGAGCGGAAAGAGAGGTAGAGATAGGGAACTATCCCTTCTATTACTTAGATTCAATCTGCCTGGGGATTACTTAGCCCCCGAGCCTGACAGCGGCGGCGGCGTGCGCTGGTGGGCTACGCGCCCCCGGCCCCTTGCGCACACGTGCGGCCTCCTTTGCCCACGTGACTGTTGCTGCGGCGCTTCTCCTCTTGTGGGCCTAAGTTGGCCAAATTCCTTCCCTAATTTGCGGACCGGCGTTGTACGTGTTATAGTTTCTTAATACTACAACATCCAAGGAAGGCCTTAAATTAAACCATATAAATTGACTACTATATTCACTATGTATAATATGTGTTTGTATCCATAGAGTTGTTTTCCACTCACACATAAAAAAATAACAGCTAAATTATTATTAGCTGATTCAAACAAACCTGTTAATTATTAGTTGGAGGGATGTTATCTATTGGTTTCGTTAGCAGATTTGAGGTTACTAAAATATGCTAGACAGAAACCAATGACAAACTAGAAATTATAGAAATGCCCCAATAGAGTGTCTATGAGGGCGCCCTAAGTGGAAATGATGACTTGCAAACAACTAGCTAGATGACGTTGGGGAATTCTAAAAAAAACATTGTAGTAGAGGTTTATGTAATCTATGAGAGTTGTTGAGATATCGTGCTAGATTAGCTATTTGATTAGAAGAGTCTAGAGGGATAAGCTGTAGGGGCTTAACCAAACTTGCTGGTTCAAATGAAATTCTACTCTACTATCGAAACTCCAATCCAAACGTTACAGCTATATAAACTCCAACTCCACAAGATTAGAAGACTTTTGAGGTCCTCGATAATGCTATAAAATAATTAGCATTTGGAATATCCTCACCGAGTTGCTAATAAGGCTTGAGTATTCCAGCAAATAAGATTTAGTGATGGCAAAGCTAACCAGCTGCTTTGGTCTCCAAGATCTCTTGCTAAAAAAAAGGAAAAAAGAGACAAGTCTTCTGCTTGTCTCCTTGTTGGCAGTTCAAGAATTGTCTGCTGAGAATTGAGTCCTTAGTTCCTGCAAGGCGATGATCACACTACACGGTGCAAACTTGTAGATGAACTAGCTTTTGCCAAACATGCCTCTGATTGGGAGCAGTTGGCAGTAGGAACAAGAATTACTTTAGTACAAGACTTTGATAGAAGGAAAAGAGATTCTCAACCTGAACAAGATTCTCATGCAACAAGATACCAGCCCAGCTAATACAGAAAAATCATGGACAGCAGCACATCCATCCTTCGAGCAACTTACAAGCATAAATCAATCTTGGAGCAAGTGCCAAATAAATGTTATGCACTAGGCTGCTATCTGCCTATCTCTAAGGTCAATTGCTAAACAAGAAACAGGTTTACATAAGATCCCAGTGGATAGGAGGGCAAACATTGATGCACTCATCAGTCTAGCGAATCTCAACAGTCAAGAAACTGCATAGGCGTAGCAGATCAATCACCAGAGTAGATCCTCATTTTTCTGGAAGCTGTAACCGACATGAACATGGAGAGGAATAGGAAGGTAAATTCCTCACTAAGGCAATAAACTTAGAAGCATCACGACCAATATGCAATTTGATGAAATTGTTGTAAAAATGGATAAGTTCTATTTTTTTCCTTTCAAACATCGATTCAAATAGAACTCTGGCTCTCCTTTTTTTTTCCTGATATATGAAACTCTAAGCAATAGAATGAAATTAAAAAAAATGACATATCCACATCCTAGCGAGGGTCTGTGAGAGATCTTCAAGATTCCACATCAATTTTTAGCACAAACATGTAAATTAATGACAACTTCCTAACACAATAATCAACATGACCACTACTTCGGCAAAGCCAGAAAGGAAGTGGGTGAGAGAACCATCTATGTTTGTAACTACAAATAACCATAAAGGGGCGACTTATAATTTGGAATGGAGGGAGTACTTGAGTAATACTGTTCAAACGCATATAAAAATATAACTACCCTCTGGGCTCTGCAATATGAAAGTTTGTAAGTGTAACAAATTTGTGTGTTAATGCATTGCTTAATGTATCTCTGGAACTGAGATCATAGACAGCAGCAGCTGTTCTCTGCCCAGCCGCATTCCAAGTAAGTTGATCATGACACCAGGGACTTGTTATGTGCATAGATATGGTTGAGAAAGAGAAATCGATGAAAGAATAGACTTATTTTTGCTTTATAAAACCAATTTCCATTACCATTAATTGGCCGCTCCTAATAAATTAGCTAATGGAGAACAAACTACTCTTTTAGCTGACAAAACAATTAAATCAAGATTAAATAAAACAGCCTAACCAAGGGATGAAGGAGCCTAGCTGTAAGCTATGATGGCCTCCAGCACGTCCTAGGCTCCTAGCTGTGACACACTAGCACAGCCTAGCAGTTGCCTCACATAACATTTGTTTTTGTGAATGCGTGGAAATAAAATAAAAGAAAAGACCAAAAAGGTGGAAATTGCCAACTTACATTCAGAACACCTCTCGGAACACTCAATAGTGACCTTCTCAAGATATGTGCTGTAGATGCTCAGAATCCTTGAAATCTGGTGAACTCTCCCGTCAAACTTTTCACACTTAACTTCAATTACTCTAAGCTTCTTAGATCCAAATGGCTCTTTGGATGGAACATATTTCCCCCTTGGTTTCACCCAATTGTCAGGAGCCTGTATCAAATACAATATTCACCCAAAATCAATCAATGTGCATGATAAGTCCAATATGACAATGAGATTTATTTAACATACCTGACGAAGTTGAAGAGTGAGCTTCTCTAGAATAGGTGTATGTCGAAGAAAGCATATTAATGCACAGAAATCTAGAGATACACACCACTCATTGAGTAGCAAGGTTTTCAAGTTGCTAAATGTAGGGTGCCACATCAAATCCCTTTTGAAAACAAACTGGACAAATTGCAAGTAGGCATAGTTCAATGTATAGTAGGAACTTAAGTGAAAAACAAAACTATGGCTACAGTATCAGGAGAGGTTTATTATTGTCATACTTTACATCTACCCCTAAGTGATTTTCTACAATACATGCACAACTTTGATTAAGTTCACATTTATTGTGAAACAACAATTGACTGAGGTACCCTATACCCATACCAATACAATACAACTACACAACACCGATGTGTATGAAAGTATTAGAAGTTTAATTCCTATGATAGAAACAGGCTGAGCAAAATCTATCTCAGCACCAAACAAACCTAGATTGCATGACACATCCAGACCACACCCGAAGGTACTGAGAGGATTTTATTTTTAGTGCAGCATGTTCTGGCTTTTTTTTTAACTACTGAAGATCAAATTTAGAACCAATTATGATTTTAGAAGTTAGCTAATGCTGAAAAGGGCAAAATGCAGTTTATGAGAAATTTTTTTCTCGCCTTCTATAAATTTACCTGTGCCTTGGTGAGATCTATAAATTTTGTATTGACCTTTTTTCGTCTGAGGACATTTAAGAGCCAAACATACAATACAAGATTTGAAGGAGTTAATATAAAAAGTATAGCACTACACTAAATGTTATTTGTGACTCACAACATGTCGCCAATGTACCTACATATTGTGCTTCTCTAGACTTAATTCTAGCTGTTTTAGAGTTGTTTTATAATTTTTGAAAAGCAATTTCTTGAAATAATTGCATAACTGCGCCTATAAATATCCAATTTCTAGAGACGCTTGAGCCACAAGAAAACCTTTTTTTAACCAATCTTGAAAATATTCCCTGCAATATTGATACTTGTATCTTAATTGGTGAGAGTAATGCAAGTTTCATGATTCATTGGCATTTTACCCCATTCAGGCCCATAGGGTGGTGGACAACTATATTCAGGATCTATGATGCTAAAAAAACTATTCATGGTCTCCAAATTGACAACAAATCCTACTTAACAATAGCTATTAATATAAATAGAAAATAATAAAATGCAACTTATCCAAACAATCATGCAATCGCTTTTTTCAGCAAAATTGCTAGTTTATTATATAGTTGGACCAACTCGCCAACATAAGGCCTGGCAGCCATGTCCACCGGTCTGCTGGCCTCCGCCCCTGAGGCGCTGCCCCAAGACAACACTACACTTTAGGAATCTTTAGATCTGTCGATTCAGTCCTTTAAAGGTACTCATAGGGGTAGAGTTTTCGTACGTGAGTGTCCGTGCGTGTTGTGGGCGTCTGTATTGTACTGTGTAAATTTTTTTTTAAAAGTGAATCTCTATTGTTATTTTTTATTTAATTTGTTACCTGCTCCACTGTTTACTCCTGTTCCTATATTGCGATTGCAGTTTCATTTGGATGCTGAAAAGGTGGCATATATCATGATCAACTGTTTGAGTAATTATATTTCAAATTTTCCTTGAACATTTTTCGCCAATGCTTTCTGGTGGGCTTTCTGAGTCATCGATCATCACCATGAGCCTATTCCTATTTGTTGACCCTAGACAGCTAGGTTGAGGTTTCCATGGTACGCTTCTTGTTTTCGGCATATACAACCCATTCCTATTCTTCAGTGTCTTTCAGCTGTACAGGCTACACTGCCTACTGCCCAGCATGAGATTCTCAAGGTAGCAAGAAAGTGCAGGAAAGCTTTGGAAGGCAATCGATACCATCACTCCATCAGTATCAGCTTGGGGCTCCAGTCATCAATAGTACAATTACTAATGAAGATGGGCACAATATGATGAAATGATTCAGATCATTCTAAACATAAAACAATATTTCATATCATACGCAGCACCCAGCAAAACCAGTAAAAATACAAGAAAAAGGTAGCATCAGCACTCAGCAAGTCAGCATGCAGTGTCTGATCCATAGGACCATCCAAGAACCAACAGTACTAGCGCAACAGGACAAGCAGGTACGTAGTTATTCCATATCATTATCCCAGATTTCCAGTACACATCGAAGAAGTCGATTGCAAGCTCATGGCTGGAAGCTCTTGAGAGATGCATATCACATAAAAGGTAAATCTTCATTTGTATGGAAGCTGTAACCTATATGACCATGAAAAGGAGCGGTTAGTTAATAGAAATATCCATTCTCAGGAACAAAATGTTAAGTTCCATAGTAACAAGACCACAGGTACAAAATGTCACGAGAACAGCAGTTTCGACAAACATGCGATTCCTATAATCACCGCAAAGCTGGATGAGTCTGTTGTTCACTTTAATTCTAAAGATTCAGTTGGTTTTCTCTCTTTCTATTATCATATAATTGATGTGTCCAAATATTCATTAGTTATTCCTTGTCTGATATTTCCTTATTTAGAATTCTCTCATATGAATTGTCCACTTGTTCAGAGAACAAGTTGCCTTACTGATTTGAGAGGGGTGGGGATGAAAATACATTAATCTTTGTGAACACACTGAAAGCCTCAGGGTAACATGAAAACAGAAAACAGAGTTCTGAAACATCACATTGGTTCAAAGGTGTTCATTTCTGGCAGGCCAGCAAGTGGAAAAATAGGTCAAAGCAGGAAAATGTCATCATGAGACAAGCAAACAGATACTTCTGTTATTTTTTTTTTGTGTGTTTTCAACATGAGCTACCTTTGCAAATTGAAACACGCTATAAAGTAGTGTTAATTAACACGAGATGATTGAGATAGATAAATCATGGGCGCATGGCCACCCCTTAACAAGCACCATGAACCATGTGAAAACAAGATATTTAAGTCATGATGAACTGCATAGGGTACCCAATCCCTGTTGGAGACAATGTCCATGATTACATTCATATGCCTATAGGACCATTTACATAAAGAGTGACATTAGAAGAAAAAAAATGGGTTTTCTACTTTAGTGTTGAAACTAGTATGGAAATTTGTCAACATTGTAGTCTCTAAATAACATGGATGTTTCTACACTGCATGCTTTGTTTTTGCATGCAACTCATATAGTATCAAATAGAAAACTTACATTAGTTTCTCTCAGTCTGCTGGACATTGATTCGCTCAATGAATCCACAGTGGCTGCTCAAGATGCAAAAGATTTTCTGCACCCTCTCATCAAAGCGTTCACACTTAATTTCAACTAATTTAAGCTTCTTAGATGCTAATAGCTGCTTTGATGGATTATATCTTGCTTTCTTTCCCACCCAATTCACTGGTGCCTGAACCAATCATAGTTGCTATATAAAATCAATCAATTAGGCATGATAACTTTAACAACAAAATATATAGTTAGAAATGTAAACACATGTACCTTACAGAGTTGAAGAATGAGCTTCTCAAGAACAGGTGTATGCTGGAGGAAGCATAATATCGCTTGGAAACCATTCTCAACACACCACTCATTGAGCAAGAGCGTCTTTAAGTTACCAAATATAGGGCACCACATGAGATCCCTTTTGAAAATAAACTGAGCCAATTGCAAAAGGAGTACGCCATCAGGAAGGCTCAAAGATTTGAATTTTGCATTCCAAAGTGGAACAGGAGACCACAAGTATTGACACCAGAACTAATTAGGGTATAGTCATTGAAGAGGTTTGGAAACCACATCATATTTCATAATCCTACCTACATAAATAAGTGTATTCTGTTTCAGGGTAGATGGACTACAGCTTTCTAGCTATGATCACAGGCATAAATAGTTGCTTTTTAAATGGGCACTTTACAATTTATAACAAAGTTTTTTTATGAAATTATAGTACTAAATTTTTTTATAAATCATCACACTGCAAAAATATAATATATAATTGCTGAGTAGCATTTGAAACAATAAGCTAATAACCAAAAACAAACCCATTTAAAATCCTTAACTGGTGGACATAAACGGAATGTGCAATGCTATCTTACAATGTTAAGTGATGCTATAGATATATAGGAACAAGCATAGCAGATCACAAACAACAGTAAAGAAAGTAGTAGGAAGAACATACAGTCCCAGTTCAGCTACCAGCTCCAAACTTTCAGCCTCTGACAGACCCTCGAGAAGGAGCTTCCATCACTTTTGTCATCATACTTATCACGGCTTCCATGAAGTCTAACAAATCCCTTTGCTAAAGCTGGCATGTTTTCTAAGAACGGGGTCTTTATACGATTATCGGTTAGTTCTAGCTGAACAAGATTTGGTGCAACAATCCGAATAGGGGGCTCTGTGTTATCGCCAGAGAAACACTTCAGTATGGTTAGCTGTTGAAGGGACTCGGATGATATCGTCTCAGCGTCAATGGTGCATAGTTTCATTAATAGCTTCTTCAGTGCCGGGCAACTCGAAAAATCGAGAAGTTCACTCGTTACCCATACACAATAAAGCTCTAGCGTCATCAAGTGCTGGGAGGTGAGTTGCTGTTCAATCAGGAAGTGGGTGTCATCGAAGTATGAAAACCTGAGGGTCTGAGCCTTGAACAGCAGAGCATGTTGGATCCAAATGCCGACCTGCGGACTGAACCTGTCAGCATCAGCCCCCAACTCATTGATGTGAAATTCACACAGTTCCAGTGTCGCGTCGCGCTCACGGCAGAGGAGGAAGTTGGTCACGAAGCTGTTCAGAGTGCTGAACTCCTGCTCTGTGAGGCCCCTGGAAAGGCAAAGGACACGTTCGGAGATAGGCAGCCGCAGAGCGGGTACGGACCTCCAGAGGTGGCGTCAGCGGCGGGCGAGGACGCACGTCTGGACCGCCTCCTGTGAGGGCAGGAGCGACAGTATGTGCTGCAAGGCCTCATCAGGAAGGACGTCAATCCCAGCCTCGGGTGCCTTCTGGCTCTTGCGCGGTGAGCAGTGCTTGTCTTCTCCAGGACTACTTCCTCGCTCCATCGCTCGCCGATCCTGGAAAGAATTGCGTCGAACAGGTGGCGAGCGCGCAGGTCCTTGGCTGGGAAGAATTCAGAAAAAGGAACAAATCAAGAAAGTAGATTACTTCGTCGCTCCATCAGTCGCCAATCGTAACTGCAAGCTCAAGAGATGGTTTAATTAAGCGTGAAGGTTGAAATCGGATCGGAGGTGGGGTTGGATATTGGAATGATCAGCAGAGTAGCCTAGCTTGCAACCGTGGCACGGTTCTTTGCACTAACCTCCTCGTGCTGACGCCAGATGCGCCGATCGGAGATGGAGGAGATCACCAAGACGAGGATCGGAGTAGCGTGAGCTCGAAGCAGCTTGCCGTTTTTGGCAACCAGCAAATCACGTCCTACTTTCCTCTTTATTCTCTTCCTTGGCTGGGTGATTAATAAATAATAAATAAATAAACTAAAATTTAGTTCATATAATAGAAAAACCTTTGAAACATAAAGAATTTCCATGTTTCTCTTGAACATTTTGAATTTGAATTAGTGTCGAGTCCCAACTCCAACCAAAAAAATATAAGTTCATTTTAAGATGGTAAAAGGCAGCACTATGATTTTTTAATACTACTTTGTCTCAAATCATAAGATGTCTCGACATATTAGATAGCTTTTACTGTATATCTAACACAATGTATATTTAGACGCGTAGCGACATTATAAATATAAAAAAGCTAAACACCTTATAATTTAAAATGAAAGGAGTATTAACATTTATATCTCTATGAAATATATTTCATAATTAATTTAATAATACTTATTTTGTATTAGAAATATTAATATTTTTTAAAGGTCAAACTTTAAATCATTTAATTCCTAAAAAAGTTATGGTTGGAGTATAAAAAGGTTCAACTTTAAGGCGGAACATTTGGATGCAGAGTTCCTAGGTTGTGAAAAATTGTAGGTGGGTTTAGTGGTTATCATAAGACTCTGCAGATAGGGAGAAAAATTCATATAGACCTTTTTGGTTTTCTGGATGAACCGGCCTGGTCAGTTTGTAGAACTGGTCTAGTCGATTTTTCTAGACTGCAGCCCGAGCCAAAAGGCAAAAATCTAAATCCTGATCAAAAGAAGTCTAATTGAAACCAAACTCGCACGGATCATCGCCAAGATAAGATGAAGCTAATTGCGAAGAATCAACTCATGTTGACTAAAGGATCTATGCAGATCTAAGATGTGGCTCTCCAAAATGGGCTTTTCTCCATTTTCCTCCAAAATCGATTTTTGGTTGCTTGTAGAAAAATTGCTCAAACCAATCGCCGGTGAAGAAATTTATGAAAAAAATTTGTTGGTCAAAAAGGGAGTGTCATATTTGTTGATGTATGAGCAATGACGGACCCAGGAAAAAAATTTAGTTGGGGCGAAATCCAACAAAGAAATGAACCAAGAAGACATCTTATTCACAACGCACCACACTCACATACTATTATCACACAAATTATGGCAAAACTCTATATTACTTGGGCGTTGCTACTTTCATGAGTGCTTGGGCGGCTGCTAGTTAAACTTAAACAAGTCAAAGTTGTAAATTAATTTGTCAGGGCTGCATAAAATTACTTATCAAATTAGCATACTCTATTACTATCTTTGCTAATAATTTGAGAATTGAGATGCTAATCAATCGATGAAGCTAATGAAGTAATGATTCATGAATTGAAAACTATACCAATTTTGTTGCCAATGCCACTCCTAAAACGCCCCTTGAACCTCGGCCTCGGCCACGACCAAATCCAGATGACGGTGAACCACGGCCTTGAGCAACGCGACCATGGCCGGCCCCAGACCCCAAGTACCAGGCGCCAGCTGCTGCTCCTCTTCCCCTCTTCCCTCCATCGCCGTCAGCCGTCGCCGAGCAAAGCCAGCAGCGGAGAAGCCGCCCTGCTCCTGCTCGGCGCCTCAACGGGCAGCAGACGCACAGGCGGGCCGCTACCGGAGGGCGAATGGGGGCAATGTTGAATAGAGGCCGCTGCGCCGGAGGCCGAACTACCGAAGTGCGGCGTGCGGCAGGCGGGCGGCGGGCCGACGGGGGTGGGCACAGCCGCGCAGTGTGTGGCGAGGGCGCACTTGGCAGCGGCGTCCGGACGGTTGGATGGGATGCGGCGATGCGACCAACAGAAGAGAGGGATTCCCGGATTGAGGAATTGCCAAATTGGTTACTGAACTTGGGCCCTTACCCCTTAGTGGGCTAAACTACCTAGAACAAGCCCAGAAAAAGGCCAGCAAGGAGCCGAATCGTTGCTCCACCTTGCGTCGTACGTCGCGGCAACAGACGCGGACTCGCGGCATCGCCGCTTCTCTCTTGCGTGGTCGCGCCGCCGGACATCGATCGGAGATGGAGAAGAAGCTGAAGGGCTGAAGATTTACTCCGGGGGTGTGATGCTACGGCGCCGGTAGCTGGGGCGGCCGCCCCACCCCGCCCCTAGGGAAGGTCCGTCGTTGTGTACGATGAACTCGAGCAACTCGTCATAGAAATGGTTTTGATCTGTGATGAAAGAATGACTGTGTTATAACTGTTTTGACATGCTTGGGCAGGCGACAAAAACGCAGACATGTGCTTTTATTGGAGATGCTTTCACGTGAAGATGCTATAGCTGATTACATTGGGGCCTTGTTTAGATTGTGAGAAAAAATGAACGAGATAAATAGTACCACTTTCGTCTTATTTGACAAATATTGTCCGATTGTGGACCAACTAGGCTCAAAAGATTCATCTCGTGATTTTAAACTAAACTGTGTAATTAGTTATTTTTTTACCTACATTTAATGCTCTATACAAACAGCTAAATATTGATGTGATGAAGAGAGAGTGAAAAAATTATAACTTTTGGATGAATCTAAACATGGCCTGGATATGCTTCAGTCATGTGTCACCTTTTTATTGGACAACATGACCCTCTCTTGTCCTTGCACGTTTTAGGTTATGGACCATGCGTCATGTCCATGCTATTCCACTTGTCATTTTTTTATTTGCACATGTTGTGTTGCCATTGGCCTAGGTGTCACTTCTTCGTTGGATCATGTGTTGTATCTTAATTGGTCCACGTGA
Source organism: Bothriochloa decipiens (assembly GCA_023333625.1). NCBI lineage: Eukaryota > Viridiplantae > Streptophyta > Magnoliopsida > Poales > Poaceae > Bothriochloa > Bothriochloa decipiens. The sequence continues at coordinate 18,689,595 of CM041633.1, forward strand.
TGCAACCAGATATCCCATGTGTTTTTTTTCTTATTTGATCACACATTGCGGTGTTGTATGCCCATGTCTCAGTGTTTTAGTGTTTTAGTGAACCATATGTCACACAATAAGAGGGTGTTTGGCACTACTCCGCTCTCATTTTTTCAGTTTTGCTTTACGAACTCCAATATGAAGCATCTTCATCGTGGAGTTGTGGAGCAGGTGGTACTGTTTTGCACACAACTTTACTCCAACTCTAAGAATGCGTTGTTTTCACGCAACTGGTTCATTATACCCCTGATTAGAATTGCACTTGATAGAACAATAATAGAGGTCATAAGTCAAATACAAATATACATAATATTTTCCTATGAATTCATGACAATATTAGTTTCCAATTGTAAGCATCTCAAGTGAATGTTGGAAAAAAATATATCCATATCGATATTGCCGTTGGAAGGACGTGGAAAAAATATATTCATATCAATATTAGCTGTGTTTTTCGTAACAATGATGATAGTGTTTTCATTCGGCGGGAACTTGAGTTTGTAACAAGACCTCAAAATTCAACTATGACTTTCATTCGGCTGATTGCTGGGACTTCTTGGTTACGTAAACTACTGCTACGTCACGGCTCGGCTTCACGGTAGAAGCCAACAGAAAAAGATTAATGAATGGCAACATGGGTAATTATCTCGTAACTCCATGTGGAAGTATAAAACTTTAAAAACTAGAGTACCCCTTGAGGTATTACATAAAAAATATGGAGTTGGTTTCTAATTTCACCTTTTTTTGTAGATCGGAGTTTGTGGAGCTGAGTGTGTTTGGTAACACGGAGCTAGAAAAATTAGAGCGGAGTAGTCTCGAGCACCCCCTAAACTATCCATGCATCTTGGATTTGTATTGGCCCATGTGTCACGTCCTGGCTCTTACACGTGTCATTCGTTAGTTTGTCCACATTTCAAGTTTTTATTTAACGACGTGGCCAATGCTGGTTCTACCACGTGCGTAGCAATCATTATATAAAAGAATGATTACAGATCAACATTGCTGCACAAAATGATGATTAATAATAATTCTTAATATTTCTAATTTGTTCCCTACACTGTTTACTCATTAATGGACCAAGGATTATTATTGCATCCCATCCCATTTTGATATAAGATAGAAGGTAGATATGCATTGTGGCAGTAGTGCAATGAAGTGTATGTACAGATAAATCCGTTCTGAAGTTCAAGATACTCCTGATCCTATTGTGATTGTAGTTTCATTTGTATCGTGAAAAGGTAGCATATATCATGCATGATAAAATATTTGCGTGATTATATTACAAAATTTTCTTGGACACCAAGTCTTTCTGCTGGGTTTTCTGAGTCATGGAGCATCACCTGCTTGTGCCCATTCCTATTGTTTTGGCATATACAGACCATTCCTATTCTTGAGTGTCTGAGCTTGGCTACTGTAGATGCAAAGCATAATGATATTTCAAATTATTTTCTTTTAATCATGAAGTCAGTTTTTGGATTGCAGTAAAAAATATAACAAAAGTTTCAGCCGAATCAAATGAACTTATGGACCTAATTTAATGTATGTAATTACAAAGAGATTGATTATTATATTTTAATGATATGTAAGTTTAAAACTTGAATTGAGGTGGTATGAAGTACTCCCTTCAGTCCAAATTATAAAACATTTTAGCTTGTCTACATGCATTTCTTTCACTATGTATTTAGACACAATATATCTAAGCACATAGCAAAATATAAGTATCTAGAAAAGACAAAATGCTTTATAATTTGAAATTAAGGAGTATTAATCGGAGCTTGCATGATCTAAGCACATAGCAAAATCTAAGTATCTATAAAAGACAAAATGCTTTATAATTTGGAATTAAAGGAGTATTAATCGGAGCTTGCATGATCTGAAGTCCTATAGACCTTTTCGGCTGAACAATCAAGTTCTCTGTTCTTGCACAAGCTGCAGACTAGGTCGCACAAGCTTTCAAGTTTCAGCTGTACCACCACAGTGCCCACAGCCCAGTGTGAGATTCTCCAGGTAGCAAGAAGTGCAGGAATGCTTTGGAACTTGAAATGCAATGGACATTGATCTGCATCATCTTGGGGCACCAGTCATCAATGGAGCAGCCTAACATAATACTTTCATCGGTAGCTTACTATGGTGTAACAATACCCATAAAGATGTGCAAAATATGCTGAAATGATGCAGATCATTCTAAACATGAAACAGTACTGTCATACGCAGCACAACCAGTAAAGATATAAGAAAAAGCTAGCATCAGCACTCAGTGTCTGCTCCATAAGACCATGCAAGAACCAACAGTATGAGCGCAACAGGACAAACGGATTAGCCCGGTTCAGTTACATGTAGATAGTTATAGTATAATTATCCAGCAGATTCCCAGTACACAGGAAGAAGTCGCAAGCTTATGGCTGCAAGCTTTTAGGAGATGCATGGAGCAGACCCATCATCACCAAGGTAAATCCGCCTGGAAGCTGTAACCTATATGAACAAGAAAAGGAGTTTAGTAACAAGACCACATGTATAAAGTGTCGTGAGAACAGAAGTTTCGACAAACATGTGATTCATATATAATCACACCAAGCCTGGATGATGTATTGTTTATTTTAATTCTGAAGATGTGGTTGGTTCTCTCTTCCTATAATCATAAAAACTGATGTTGTCAACGAACTGAAATGCCTTAGGATAACAGAGTTTTGAAAAATCCCATTGGTTTAAGGTGCTCATTTCTGGCAAGCCAGCAAGTGAAAAAAAAAAGACAAAGCAGGAAAATGTCATCATGAGACAAGCACATAGCCAATTCTGTATTTTTTTTTTGTTTTCGACATGAGATACTTTCACTGAAACCACTATAAAGGAATGCTACTTAAAATGAGATGATTGAGATAGATACATCAGCATGACCAGCTTAATAAGCACCATAAACCATGAAAATAAGATTGTTAGGTCATCGTGAACTACTGAGTAAAAAATTTGGAGTAGTCCTGTTTGAGACAGTGTGCATGATTACATTTGGTACGCCAATAGGACCATTTGAGTGCCATTAGAAAAAAACTTTTTGTACTTTAGTGTTCAAACTAATATGGAAATTTGTGAATTTTATAGTCTCAAAATAACAAGGATGTTTTGACAGTGTATGCTTTGTTGTTGCATGCAACTTATATAGTATCAAATAGAAAACTTACATTGAGAGTCTCTCCCAGTTCGCTGGACGTTAATTTGCTCAATGCATACATAGTGGCTGCTCAAGATGCAGAAGATTTTCTGCACCCTCTCATCAAAGCTTTCACACTTAATTTCAACAAATTTAAGTTTCTTAGATGCTAGTAGCTGCTTTGATGGATTATATCTCCTTTTCTTTCCCACCCAATCCATAGGTGCCTGTACCAATGATAGTTGTTATATAAAATCAATTAATTAGACATGCTTACTTCAACAACAAAATATGTAGTTCGATATGTAGACATACCTCACAGAATTGAAGAATAAGCTTCTCGAGAACAGGAGTATGCTGGAGGAAGCATAATATTGCATCAAAATCGTTCTCAACACACCACTCATTGAGCAAGAGCGTCTTTAAGTTAGCAAATATAGGGCACCATGAGATCCCTTTCGAAAATAAACTGTGCAAAGTGAAAAAGGAGTACAACATTAGGAAGGATTGAAGATTTGAATTTTGCATTTTAAAGTGGAACAGGAGATTGCAAGTATTGACAACAACAACAACAACCACCAAGCCTGTCAGTCCCAAGCAAGTTGG
>CM041633.1:18693772-18731697 GCA_023333625.1 Bothriochloa decipiens
TTCACCACACACGGGCGCCGATGTGGCGCGCCACTAAGGATGCGACGCGACACCAAAACTAATTAGGCCACAGTCATTGAAGACGTTTGGAAACCATATAATATCCCATAAGCCTACCTACATAAATAAATGTATGATGTTTCAGGATAGATGCACTACAACTTTTAGCTACGACCACAGGCATAAATAATTGTATCTTACATAGGCACGTTAATTATTTTTATACATTTATCATAAATGAGAAAATAACAACCGTATTTGGTTTTAGCTCTTACCAATATTTTACTACAATGTTATGAATCATGTTGGCCATGGAAAAGCGAAAGCTATAGCTACTGAGTAATGTTTTTATGCAATTATATATACTACGAATATTTTTTTAGAAGTCAGCATATTGCAACAATAAAATGTATAAGTTATGAATCATCTGAAACAAAAAGCTAATGAACAAAAATAAACTCATTAAAATCCTACAATGGTGGACTGGCACAGATCCGGAATGTGTATGGTAGCTTACAATGCTAAGTGATGCTATAGATATAGGAATAAGCAAAGCAGATGACAAACAAGAGTAAAGGAAGTAGTAGGAAGAAACATACGGTCCCAGATTCAGCTACCAGCTCCAAACTTTCAGCCTCTGACAGACCCTTGAGAAGGACGGAATATGTGTTTCCATCGCTTTTGTCATCATACTTATATAGCATATCACATCTGTCACCAGAACATGAGTGCCCATACATTTCAGAGCAACAATCATAGCTTTCACGAAGCCTAATAAGTGCCTTTGCTAGTATGGCATCATTTCTAGCAAAGGAGTCTTCATATGATCATCGGTTAGTTCTAGCTGAACAAGATTTGGTGCAACAATCCGAGTACGGATGTCTTTGTCACTGCCAGAGAAACAGTTCACTATGATTAGCTGTTCAAGGGATTGGGATGATATCGTCTCAGCTCCAATGGTGCAAAGATCCATCAATAGCTTCTTCAGTGCTGGGCAACTCGAGAAATCAAGAAATTTGCTAGTTACCCATACACATGAAAGTTCTACACCATCAAGTGCTGGGAGGTGAGTTGTTCTGCTATCCTAAAATGCCTGTCATCGAAGTATGAAAACCTGAGAGTCTGAGCCTTGCACAGCAGAGCATGTTGAATCCAAATCCCGACATGTGGGCTGCGCCTGTTAGCGTCCTGCAACTCATCGATGCGAAACTCACACAAATCCAGCGTGGCATCGCGCTCGCGGCGGCGCAGGAAATTGTTCACGAAGCTGTTCAGAGCGTTGAACTCCTGCTCCGTGAGCCCCCGGCAATGGTCACTTTCAGACAGGCGCAGAGCACGTACGGACCTCCAGAGGTGGCGCCAGCGCCGGGCGAGGACGCACGTCTGCACCGCCTCCTGTGACGGCAGGAACGACAGTATGTGCTGCAGGGCCTCGTCAGGAAGGACGTCAATCCCAGCCTCGGGCGCCTTCTGGCTCTTGCGCGGCGAGCAGACCTTGTCTTCCCCAGAAGGACTACTTCCTCGCTCCATCAGAACTCGCCTATCGTGAGAAGAATTGTGTCGAGCAGGTGGCGAGCGCAGGTCCTGGTAAAAATTCAGTAAAAAGCAACAAACCAAGAAAGTTTGATTGCTTCCTCTATCCATCAATCTCCAATCGGAAGTACAAAACCTTTGAAGATCAAGGAGATGTTTTACTTACGGGTTCAGGTTGAAATCGGATCGGAGTTGGGGTTGGATCAACAGAGTAGATTAGCCTGCAACCATGGCACCGGTTCTTGGCACCAATCCTCCTCCTCACGCTGCAGCGCGACGCGCCGATCGGAGGAGATGAAGAAGGAACGAGGACCGGAGAACGGGGAAAGAAGAGAAGGTGGAGCGATGAGTGCGTGTCGCTCGAAGAGTCGGATGGACGCCGTTTGTGTGGCATTCCCCCTCCATCCTAGTACAGCAGTGGCGTGAGCTCGAAGCAGCTTGTCGTTTATGGAAACCAGCCAACTACGTCCTACTTTCCTCTTTATTCTCTTGCTTCGGCTAGGTGATTAATAATAAATAAATAAATAAATTGAAGTTTAGTTCATATGATAAAAAACAAAAACCTTTGAAACATAAAGAATTTTAAAGTTTCTCTTCAACGGCTCTGTTTAGTTGGCGTATTTTGGCTTGTTTTGGCTTATTTTGGCTTGTTTTCTCTCATAAAATACTATTAAATCAGCCGAAATCTGTCGGCTTATCCACCAGCTGAACAGAGCCAATATTTTCAATTTGAAATGATGTTGAGTCCAACAAAAAAAATACACTTGGAGCCAATGTGGCTCCTGATGGCGGTACAATAGGTTGTGTTTGAGTTGAGGCTACGCCTGCACTTTCATTAGCATATTCAGGGCACAACCAGAGGCTTGGCGAAATTACACCCTCCCTTGCTTGCCATGCCACCATTTTATAAGGGTACGAGGGCACTATGGACATTGCTCGTCATTGGCGGGCCCAGTGGGTAGTCGGTAGGCCCGGGACTACCCCAGAATCTGGCCCGATAACACTTTAGTACTCATTAGCCCAAAAGAAATTAGGCCCAGCAGACCACTAGGTAGCCAGCAGCCAACTGCACGTCGTCCCTCTCAATGTCCGCCGGTCGAGCTCCGAGCCTCCGACCCTTGAATCCCGAGCAGCTCCACCGCCGGCCATTGCCCCGCCCCCAGCGTGTGCTGCCTCGCTGAGCGGCAACCCCTCGGCTCCACAGCACGCCAGCTAAACATCCTCAAATTTTCCACGAAGGGAAAACTCATAGAACGGATAATAATATGAAAAATAGAAGCTATCATATTATTATACAACAGTTGATAATCAAATCCATACCTCGAAACTAGATAAAGGAGTACAATAATAAGGCTTAAATTATTTAATACATCGCCACATGGTGAATTATCAGAGTACAATCATCTAGAACAGCTGCAGAAGTAGAGAGCATTTGCGGAAGGATCTTCATCATCCATCTTGAGCGCAGGCACGAGACCTTCTAATCTTTACGTTTCCAATGTCACTGTAAAGCAGGTAAATCTGCACACCATCAGAAGTATGCAGGCCATGGTCAGCACCGATGAGCTTTAGTAGAAAAGAAACAAGGGATCTGGCGATCCTATATTTTGGCTATGGTTTTCCTATGCATGCAAGTAGTAAAAAATTTATAACAAAAGTCAAGTTTTAACTCATTCCATCCCACACACACCCCTTCATCCACCATCCCATCCATCCCAGATCCATCACCACATCACCACCACCATCACCTTCAAGACTCACTCTCAGGTCGACCAGGCCAACTTCCGCTCGCCCTGTCTCAGCGGCCTGTAGCCCTCAACCTGGCTCACGGCCGAAAGTATCTCTCGGGAGAGGTAGAACACTCCGCTAGTCCGGTGCAAGTAGAACACAGGAAAGGTCCATAGCCGACAAGTCGGCATATGTATCGATCGATCAACCATAACACTCTGCAGAGGTTTCACTGGTCCACCAGATAGACCTCATAGGTGCTCTAGATCACCTAGGCAGATTTCGGGTGCCTACTGCCATAGAACGATGCCATCCTACCTCTCAGCCCTGGAACACCCTTAAAGTGGCTGATACTGTGAGGGCTCATGATCCCATTCCTGCAGAGCATCATGACCATCTCGAAAGGGTGTGAGACACATGCTCCTACCTCCCTACCACACGCTCGCCTAATAGTAATGGCATCGATCTATCCAGCGGTTCGGCCATCTCCCCCCATGGGAAGCGAGTGGGTAGAAAGAGATTCCTATGATCCGGTTACCAGCGCAGCAGTTCCTAGGTGTGACCAAGCCAGGATGTCTTCCTTAGGGTTGTTCTTTAACGTGCTACCATGGCACCTTCGTCCTGGGTTCCACCCCTCAGAGGCTCACACCCGAAGACCACCATCGCATACAAGTTAGTCCGCCACAGACTCCTCTTCATGGGAATGTCCAGATCCATTCCCCGGTAAGACTTGCTCTAAGAGCTCATCATAAATCCCAGCTCGATCAACTCAACCCCCACCCTACACCCTGTCGTAAGTTCCACCCAAACCCAGATACATCTTCTTCAGCTCACATGCCCATCTGATCCATCCATCCATCAAGCCTGGCATCCCCGCTAGAACCTCCCAGGGAGTCATCACGTCACATCAAAAGTAAGCGAGTGAAGTATATATATATGTATATAAACATAGCATGTAGGCATGTGGCTAACATAAAAGCGGATAAGCAGGTGAAAGGTTACGACAAGGTAGGGCTATCAAGTAACATTCTACCATGCAACCCTAGCACAGGTGTAAGCATTGCATAAAAGTAAAGCACTAGCAATTCTAATTATTAGCCATGTCTAATAGGATTTCTAAGAGAAGGTGCTGCCATGACACCTGTGCTGCCGAGGTAGTAATGGTACGAGTCTTCTTTCATTAGCGTAATCGTTCAGCGGAACCTCCTCCTTGGTGCTCGTAGCCTCCTCCCTCGGATCGCTCCTCGTTCGACTCTGAAATCGAGACGTAATAGTCGCATTAGCGACTCCTATAGAATAGCACAAAGAATGAGTGCTAGAAATAAGATCCACATACACTCAAACATTAGCTCATGTCGTGGAGCTCGATTTATAGAAAATTTGGATACTTGGATCATAATTTTCTGAGTTCGTATGAATTAGTTATGAATTTCCAAAGATTTACATATTTTTTGAAAAAGATAAAAGGCTGGAATAATCCAGATGCTGACACGTGTTAGCACGCGATGGGTCCATGTGGCACACTGTTATTGGCCTGAAATGACACAGTGACTGACGTATGGGGCCTGCGATGACGTCATGCCGATGTGGCAGTGGACCCGGGTGACGTCATCACCGACAGGTGGGACCGTGCTGACGTCACATGCTGACGTCAGCGTTGACTCTGTCAATGGTAAAAGTCAACTGGGCCGATAATGGGCCGTTATCGGGCTGAATGGGCTAGATATGGGTCGGGCTTGGCCCGCCATGTGGCGTACTCTGATAGCGCCACGTCATCAACTGGATCCGAATTGGGCTCAATCGGGTCGGGTCCACGGTCGCTGGTCCATGGTGCACCTGCGCTCGTGGGGCACACCTTTGGTTTCTCTGGTCCACATGGACCGCGTCCATGATGAAGTCCTCTGGTCGGGGTGGTTCACGAGCTCGGTCTATGGTGGTCCGGAGCAGGTGGGTCCCGTCGGCAGTCGCTCGGCTCCCGTGAACCAAATCCATTTCCAAACTCAGCACCTCCTTCTCTTCCCCATCCGTCTCTACTTCACGGCGATGACGCTCACCGGCGGCAAGGTCCCTGATTTCGATGACATGAAGGGTCTCTAGCTTCATTAACTTGCTCGGTAGCATCGTGGTGACTCAGTGATCACAGACATGGCCTCAAGGGCGGTTGCTGGTCTCTGGACGGCACTCGGCCACAACGACGGCAACGGCGTGCGACGGCGAGGTCGTGCAATCCCGCACCGTGGCGGTTTCCCAGCTTCGTAGCGTCACGGCGTACTCATTCCAAGTGATGGCGTCTCCGGCGGGCTTCCCTCGATGGCGGCCCATGGTAGCAGGCGGTAGGCGGATGGCGGCGCATGGCAGCAGCTCAGTAGCAAACATTCCAAGGCCAAAGCGGGGTAAAAGGGTGCAATTGGTGTCTTCAAGCACCTTTCCAACTTGCCAGCGGCGATCATCTCCCACAGCAGGGTCCCTGCGGGCAGCAACTCCCACGGTGGAGCTCCGGCATGGCCATGGTGCGTGGCATGGAACCAAGGGAGCTTCCACGACCCCCTTCTTTTCCACGTCCTGATGCAGCATGTCACGGCAGAGGTTGTCGTCCAGCTGTAGGTCCTTGAAGCGGTCGGAGGTGTCGGGGAATGGTGCGGCACGGCGGCGCTCCAAAGCGGCACGGTGGTGGCATGGTCGTGGTTAGACGGGCTTTCGTAGCAGCACCCAAGTGGCCAGCGTGCGCACGAGGTGCGCAGCGCCAAGACGAGCACAGATCCATCATCGAAGCGGCACAGGGCTCTTCCTTGGAGTAGCATGAAGGCTTCGCCGTGGAGGCGCATGGCCGCAGCGACAGGCATGACGGCTGGTCGTTTTGGCGTCCTCCTGACACCATGGAAAGCATGGGGCTGGGCTAGTCTGCGCGTATGGGTGCGTGTGTGTCCAAGCAGCCGGCGATGGCCTCGGCCTATGCGCACCGGTGCGGGCGCCATGGCCGAAAGCACGAGGCGGAGGTTGAAAAAAGGGCTCGGTGAGTGCTCACCTAGCCCTGTGTAGGCATGGCCAGCTTGGCGTGGCAATGAGGCTTGATGAGGAGGCAGTGCAGGCGTGGGGTAGAGGAAGTAGTTGAAGCCAAGCTCGCGGTAGCAGAATTCTAGCGAGGTGACCTCTAACTCCGGCAGTGGCTTTTGCTTTGGTGGCTCTGGCGCTTTGTGTCCCCCTCTGCTCCTTTTCTCCCCTCCTTCTTGTCGGTGTGGTGTCACAGGAAAGAACAAACGGCGATGATGGTGTAGAGGTATGGCCCGGCCTTTTCCCCCTTCGGCACCGACGGGGTCTTCTCCTCCAACTCCGGCAGCGGCGGCTCCGCCTTCTTCTTCTCTCCCTGCCCCCTTCTTCTCCTCCCCTTCCGAACCCTCCAAATTGCAGTGGTTGGTAAGGGGAATAGCAAGCCACTAGTACGGCGGCGGCGGTGATGGAAACCTAGAGCACCCGAGGTCTTGCTTATATAGGGTAGTGGCTAGGGCTCAGCACTAACGGACGATGATCGGGGCGTCAGGGTGATTAGGTGGCTCTAGGGTGCTTGGCGGGTTGCTATCGTGGCCTTGCAGGCTCCACTGGTCAGCGAGGCATAGCCAATTGCCGTTGCAGCCAAGGAAGAGGGGAGACAAGGGGGAGACAGGCTCACACACGGTAAAGCATGTGCGCCGGGGAGGAGAAATTGCTCGCGCCGCGGGCATCTTGTGGCAGGGGTTATCGGTCCAAGTGGCTCTGCTCGTAGGCGTTGATGCAGCTGAGGCGCGGATCGAGCGAACGGCGTGCGTGCGTCGCGCCCATGTGGTCGTCCAACTCACGGGAAAAACAGAGGAGCGGCGGGGGGACCGGAGGGGAAAAGATGACAGGCGGGGTCCGCGTGTGGGATCCACCGATCAGCGGCTCGGCCGCTCTCTCTGCGTGACGCGAGGCGCAGATCGCTTGTTGGGCCTCGTGGGCTGACTTACTGGGCTGGCTGGGCGCGGAGAGAAAGAGGGAGGAGGAAGGCAGGCTGGGCTGGCGTCTGCTCATGGGCCAGATAACTTTTCCTTTTTCTTCCTTTAACTCTTTTTCTTTTTCCTATTTTCTATTTTTCCAAAATAACTTGTATAAGTATACATATATATGTAAAGTGCCATTTTGTATTTTGCCAAGTATTGGACTTACATAGTCTTAGGATATGTTGGGTAATATACCACATAACATTTATTTATTATATAAATAGATATTGTTGATCTATTTTATTTAGCATTACCTAAATCCAATAAAATCCCAAATCACATGTTAGGCTTAAAATGCAACATGGATGCTTGTCTATTGCAACATACATTTACTTCTAGTGAAACATTGAGATATATAAACAATGAAACATAGAGGGGGCATGATGTGCATTGGACACATGATTCCAATGTAAAGGGCATGAACATGATGTTGGTATTTAGTGGAGCAAGGTAGGTGATGGAGAGAGAGAGAGAAACTCTAGAGCCTCATCTCATGTATCATAAGTATAGGAGTACAACACGGGTGACACATGTGCAACATTGATACAAGACTTATGAAACAGGGAGGTAAACAAGAGGTACATTGGATACAAGAGTCCAATGTGAGAGCTTGAGCAAGATGAGGGTGATTTAGATAAGAAGGAGTTTTAGAGTCTAACCTTGTGTAACATGAGTACAACGGTGATTGACTCATGAAACATTAGATGCTAGGCAAGAGGTGTTTATCACATGTGGCTTATAAATGTATATTAAGTCACATGTGATGGTGCTACATGAAGAGTGTAGCACTAAACATAGGTACCAAGTGCAAGGGAGTAGGGTTTCCTACATGACAAACAACAAACATGGGCTTATTTTGAAAAAATTTTGTTGGTTGCATTTTTCAGTGTTTGTAATTTTTAGGGTTGTTACACCAGCAGCGCGCCACCGCACCATATGGCCGCACGGCGGCGGTGTGTACACATCCCGCCGCCGGCGTTGGGCGTCCCAAGCAGCTTGGCAGCTGGCTGGTCGCCCAATCCCGAGCGCCGGCCTGATGATTGCTTCTTAGTTTTGAGCCTTCTCCCAAATCTAAAATCCAATTCTCTTAATGCTTAGGGTTTGGACATTGGACTTCTTTAGGAATTTTGTATAGGGAGAATTAAGTATATGGCCCTAAAAACAAAACCTCTTAGGTATATGGCCTCTTTTATTTCGAATTTAGCTATATGGCCTCAAAATAAAATTTCTTTGGCTATATGGCCTCCCGTCTGTTTTTGCCATGTGATGGTGTTAAGTCAATGATAAAATGACTATTTTACCCCTTATCCTATATGTCAGTGACAAATATGGGCATTTCTTCTTCCTTGGCTCTCGTGTGCAGGACAGTAAAAGTGCCTTGGTCAGCGAGGGCCGGGTGGGCGGGGTGGCGCGGGGCCGACGGCTCCCGTGACCTGTGGTGTGAGGACGGGCGCGACCGATGAGTGCAGGGCTAGAGTGGCCCTGGCTATGTGGCTGGAGCTCGTGCGGGGAGCTCCCGTCGGCCGCCGGCTTGTGGCGAGCGCGGGTCAGGCACGGCGGCACGGGGCTAGCACGAGTTTGGTGCGGCGGCGTGGCGGCATAAGGTGAGATCGGGACAGGTGACATGACACGCAGGGCGGGCGCGGCACGACGGTGGCGAGTGAGGCTGGCTCGGCGGCACGGGAGCTCGCCGAGAACGTCGGCGCCACGGATGCGCCGCACGGCCACCATGTCTGCCAAGGAGTTCCGGGAGACCGGGAGTCGGCGTAAGGATTGCTGCCGCCACCGTGAATATTGGTGGTGCCGTACTAGTCAAAGGCGGAGTCAGAGGAAGAGCCGCCACTGGCCGGGTTCCCGCGAACTCCACCGCACGAGCAGCATCGCCTCCTCGACGGTGAGTGGCGACGCCCTGGCCGGGTCGCGGGCGAGCATGTCCGCCAAGGTGGGATTGGGGGTGGAATGAAGTGCTGGAGGCGCGTCCGGGGCAGGAGCTCCACTCGGCGCCTCCTGGCCGGCGGCGGCGATGGCACTCTGGCCGGGTGAAACAGTGGCAGCGGTGGCTTCCCCATGGCGAAGTCTAGTGCAGTGATTTTTTTTTGATACGACGGGCGAACTGAGTGTGGCGCTCGGTTATTTCGCCCGGTGGAGTAGCAGGATGACAAGGGTATTTTTATCTTTTCACATGCAAACAGTGGACAAACTAACTGACAAACCTAACGGAATGGACGGAACGCCATAAACCAAAGAAGTTTTATTTCGAGGCCATATAGTTAAATTCGAAATAAAAGAGGCCATATACCTAAGAGGTTTTGTTTTTTGGGCCATATACCTAATTCTCCCTTTTGTATATGTGAAATTGTGAAACCGACTGCTTCTTACTAACATTCTCCCAAATCCTATTCAACTTTTGATGTGACTGAATAAAATCCCATTGGAAGACGCTATATTTTAGAAGATACTTAGTTTGGTTGGTGAGGAATAGTTTCAGTAGAAGAACTTGCTTGGTTTTTGTTAGTAAACTCTCTGTTGTTACCGGTGTCTGTAATGGGGTTTATGTTTATTGTCCTTGTCAATGCAGTGGGGGTGCCCTTGAACTAAAAAAAAAGGTCATACGACTATTTTTATGCCTATGATTATATAGGCTAGAAAAATTTATGTTAAGATGGTCACGTTAGTTTTATCTAGTTTTATAAGTACCTTAGATTTTATCGTATTGCATATGAAAATTTTATGTAGGACTATTCTAGATTCAAATCCTAGGTCCACCACTGTTGCCCATGCTCCCCTAACCACTCTCCAAACACTGTTGGGAATTTCGTTTCTGGAGACCACTACCTCCCGTCCTTGACCTCACAGTAACAGAGTTAACTCCATGACGAGGTCGTTGGTCCTAATCTTCACGACGTGGGATCTTAATCTTGATAACTAGCTAAAGAATAAGAGGATAGCTGGTGTAACCTGACAAATAAAACTCGAAGCCAACCACTGTCTTTATCAGCAACCTGAATCGAGGATTCGCCCAACCACACTCTCAAAGAACCAATCAACACAGCCTATAATCAATTAAAAAAAACCTCGAAGGGAGTAGAAACACCAATTGGGAGCAGATGAAGCCGCCGCCGCTATAATCCCGCAGAGGAAGTCACAAGAGCAAAAGGTAGAGATCCCTCTCTCAATATTTGTTAGCACACAACTGAATAAAAGTGTTTGGTTTTTCCATTATCAAAAGTCTGAGTTTGCAATGATTCTAAGGATATTTATACTCGCAACAGCGCTACTAGATATGTCTGAACTTGAGTTTATTAACCAAATTACACTAAATCCTATTTAGCCATAGGGTCACCAAATTACACTAAATCCTATTTAACCACAGGTAGTAATATAAATAGAAAATGAAATAAAATGCGACGTATACAAACAATCCTGCAATTGCCTTTTTCTTTGAGCAGAACAATCCTGCAATTGCTAGTTTATTAAATGGACCAGCTCGCCAACATAAGGCCCAGTGGCCATGTACGCAACGTTCTTTTCTTTTTGACTTATATCGGTCTGCTGGGCTCCTTCGCTTGCACAGTCATCGATCATCACCTTGAGCCCATTCCAGCCCTGAAGCAACAGGGAGTCTCCTTTTTTATTTTTTTGTCAAATTTTTATTTTTAACATGTTCTGCTGGGCTTTCTGAGTCATCGATCATTACCTTGAGCCCATTCCTACTGTGTCCATGGTACGCTACTTATTTTGGCTTATACAGCCCATTCCTGTGCTTGAGTGCAAGCCTCTGAGCTTGCCTCTTGCTTATTGTAGATGCAAAGCACAACGACATTGGGAATTATTTTCTTTTAAACATGAATTCAGTTTTTTTTTTTTGCACAGCTAGCTTATTGGCGGTCTTACCATTGTTCAACCAGTAGCAAAAATATAAAAAAAAGTTTTAGCCGAATCAAAATGAACTTATAATTGCCCTAATTTAATGTATGTAAGTACAAAGAACATGTAAAAAAAATAAATAGATTGATTATATATTCTAATGGTATATAGGTTCAAATTTTGAATACGGTTGTACCACAAATTACAAAACATACTTGTACGAAGTCCCTGGCTTATAGATCATCTATACTCCCTCCGTCCCAAAATAGATGTCATTCTCGTTTTCCGAGAAGTCAATGTTTTTAAACTGCCGGTAATTATATATTAAAATATATAAATATTTATGCTAAGTAATTAGTATCATTGGAAAGATCTTTAAGTTTTATTTTTTAATAAATTTATTTGAAGATATAAATGTAGTATGTATTTTGTATAAACCCAGTCAAAATTAAAAAAGTTTGACTGACACGTTTCCTGTAACGTCATCCTTTTTAAGACGGAGGGAGTAGACCTTTTCGGCTGAACGTACAATCATGTTCTTTGTTCTTGCACAGGCTGCAGACTTAAGTCGCACAAGCTTTGAGCTGTACACGCCGCAGTACCCAATGCAGGTAGCAAGAAAGTGCAGGAAAGCATTGGAAATTGGAAAGCAATCGACATCACTATCAGCTTGGGGCTCCGGTCATCAAAGGAGCAGCCTGACACATAATACTTTCATCAGTCGGTTACTATGGTGTAACAGTATCAATAAAGATGGGCACAGTATATCATTATCCCAGATTTCCAGTACACATGGAAGAAGTCACAAGCTTATGGCTGCAAGCTCTTAAGAGATGCATAGAGCAGACCCTCATCACCAAGGTAAATCTTCATTTGTATGGAAGCTGTAACCTATATGACATGAAAACGAGCAGTTAGTTAATAGAAATATCCATTCTCAGGAACAAAATGTTAAGTTCCTTAGTACAAGACCACAGGTATGAAGTGTCACGAGAACTTAACAGCAGTTTCGACAAACATGCGATTCATATAATCACAGCAATGGATGAGTCTACTGTTTACTTCAATTCTAAAGATTTGATTGGTTTTCTCTCTTTCTATTATCATATAATTGACATGTCCAAATATTCATTACTTACTCTGTGTCTGATATATCCTTATTTTGGATGCTCTCATATGAATTTTCCACTTGTTCAGAGAACATGAGATAACAAGCTGCCTTACTGGTATCAGAGGGGTGGGGACAATAATACATCAATCTTTGGGAACAAACTGAAAGCCTCACGATAACATCAAAACAGAGTTCTAAAACCTCACATTGGTTCCAGGTGTTCATTTCTGGCAGAGACAGCAAGTGGAAAAAATAAGACAAAGCAGGAAAATATCATCATGAGACAACAAATAGCTATTTCTAGTTTTTGTGTGCGTGTGTGTGTGTGTTTGCAACATGAGTTACTTTTGTAAATTGAAACCACTATAAAGGAGTGTTAATCAAAACGAGATGATTGAGATAGATGAATCACGAGTTCATGACCACACCTTAACAAGCACCATGAACCATGTTTTTTTTAAAAGCGTGCATTGCACGTGCTTCGTTAAGTGGAAGCACCTTGAAACATGTGCAAACAAGATATCTAAGTCATGTTGAAGTGCACAGGTATCAAACTTGGAGTAAGAAACTGCTCAAGCCCTGGAGACAGTGTTCATGATTACATTTCATATGCCTATTGGACCATTTACATAAAGGCTGCCATTAGAAAAAAATGGACTTTTCTACTTCAGTATTGAAACTAGTATTGAAATTTCTCAACTTTATAGTCTATATATACAAATAATAACATGGATGTTTATACACTGCATGCTTTGTTGTTGCATGCAACTTATATAGTATCAAATAGAGAACTTACACTCAGAGCCTCTATCAGTTCGCTGGACGTTGATTCTCTCAATGCATACATAGTGGCTGCTCAAGATGCAGAAGATTTTCTGCACCCTCTCATCAAAGCTTTCACACTTAATTTCAACTGATTTAAGTTTCTTAGATGCTAATAGCTGCTTTGATGGATTATATCTCCATTTCTTTCCCACCCAATTAATTGGCGCCTGTACCAATCATAGTTGTTCATAAAAAAAGCAATTAGGCGTGGTAGCTTCAACAAGAAAACATGTAGTTCAACTTGTAAACACATGTACCTCACAGAGTTGAAGAATGAGCTTCTCGAGAACAGGTGTATGCTGGAGGAAGCATAATAATGCTTGGAAACCATTCTCAACACACCACTCATTGAGCAATAGCGTCTTTAAGTTACCAAATATAGGGCACCACATGAGATCCCTTTTGAAAATAAACTGAGCCAATTGCAAAAGGAGTACGCCATCAGGAAGGCTCAAAGATTTGAATTTTGCATTCCAAAGTGGAACAGGAGACCGGAAGTATTGACACCAGAACTAATTAGGGTATAGTCATTGAAGAGGTTTGGAAACCACATCATATTTCATAATCCTACCTACATAAATAAGTATATTTGTTTCAGGGTAGATGGACTACAACTTTCTAGCTATGATCACAGGCATAAGTAGTTGTATCTTAAATGGGCACGTTACATTTTATAACAAAGTTTTTTATGAAATTATAGTACTAAATTTTTTTATAAATCATCACACTGCAAAAATATAATGTATAATTGCTGAGTAGCACTTGAAACAATAAGCTAATAACCAAAAAACAAACCCCCTTTAAAATCCTAAACTGGTGGACATAAGCGCAATGTGCAATGCTATCTTACAATTCTAAGCGATGCTATAGATATATAGGAACAAGCATAGCAGATCACAAACAACAGTAGTAGGAAGAACATACAGTCCCAGGTTCAGCTACGAGCTGCAAACTTTCAGCCGCTGACAGACCCTCGAGAAGGACGGAATATGTGCTCCCATCACTTTTGTCATCATACTTATCACGGCTTCCATGAAGTCTAACAAACCCCTTTGCTAAAGCTGGCATATTTTCTAAGAATGGGGTCTTCATTCGATTATCGGTTAGTTCTAGCTGAACAAGATTTGGTGCAACAATCCGAGTAGGGGGCTCTCTGTTATCGCCAGAGCAACACTTCACTATGGTTGTCTGTTGAAGGGATTCGGATGATATTGTCCCAGCGTCAATGGTGCACAGTTTCATTAATAGTTTCTTCAGTGCCGGGCAACTCGAAAAATCGAGAAGTTCACTCGTTACCCATACACAATAAAGCTCTAGCGTCATCAAGTGCTGGGAGGTGAGTTGTTGCTCAATCAGGAAGTGCATATCATTGAAGTATGAAAATCTGAGAGTCTGAGCCTTGCACAGCAGAGCATGTTGGATCCAAATGCCGACCTGTGGACTGAACCTGTCAGCATCAGCCTCCAACTCATTGACGTGAAACTCGCACAGATCCAGCGTCGCGTCGCGCTCGCGGCAGAGGAGGAAATTGGTCACGAAGCTATTCAGAGCGCTGAACTCCTGCTCCGTGAGCCCCTGGGAAAGGTCACTTTCACAGAGGCGCAGAGCACGTGCGGACCTCCAGAGGTGGCGCCAGCGCCGGGCGAGGACGCACGTCTGGACCGCCTCCTGTGACGGCAGGAACGACAGTATGTGCTGCAGGGCCTCGTCAGGAAGGACGTCAATCCCAGTTGCAGGCGCCTTCTGGATCTTGCGCGGTGAGCAGTGCTCGCCTTCTCCAAAAGAACTACTTCCATGCTCCATCACTTGCCGATCCTGGGAAGAATTGCATCGAGCTGGTGGTGAGCACAGGTCCTGGTAAGAATTCAGGAAAAGCAATAAATCAAGAAAAGTGGATTACTTCGTCGCTCCATCACTCGCCAATCGTAACCGCAAGCTCAAGACATGATTTAATTACGCGTGAAGGTTGAAATCGGATCGGAGGTGGGGTTGGATTGGAATGATCAACAGAGTAGCCTAGCTTGCAATCGTGAAGCCTAGCTGCAACGGTTCTTTGCACTAACCTCCTCGTGCTGACGCGAGATGCGCCGATCGGAGATGGAGGAGAGCACCAAGACGAGGATCGGAGAACCGCGAAAAGAACGCGATGAAGCGACCGGAGATGGAGAAGGACACAAGAACGGGGAAAAGCAGAGTGGGCGGAGTCGCCGAGTGATGCGGGGATGGAGGCGGTTTCTATTATTCTATGGCACCGGTTCTTGGCAGTAATCCTCCTCCTCGCGCTGCAGCGCGACGCGCCGATCGGAGGGGAGACGAAGAAGGGACAAGGACCGGAGAACGGGGAAAGAAGAGAAGGTGGAGTGAGTGCGTGTCGCTCAAAGAGTGGGATGGACGCGGTTTGTGTGGCATCTCCGGCCTCCTATAGCAGTAGCGTGAGCTCGAAGCAGCTTACCGTTTTTGGCAACCAGCCAACCACGTCCTACTTTCCTCTTTATTCTCTTGCTTTAGCCAGGTGATTATAATAAATAATAAATTAATAAATAAACTAAAATTATTTCATATGATAAAAAACAAAACCTTTGAAACATAAAGAATTTCTAAGTATTTCTTAAACATTTTGAATTTGAATTGAGGTAGTACGAAGTACTCCCTTCAGTCTAAATTATAACGTTTTAGCTTATACATGCATTTCTTTCACTACATATCTAGACACAATATATCTAAGCACATAGAAAAGTTCAAATATCTTGAAATGCCAAAATGCTTTATAATTTTGAATAAAGGGAGTATTAATCAGAGCTTGCATGATCTGAAGTCCTATTGACCTTTTCGGCTGAACAATCAGGTTCTCTGTTCTTATACAAGCTGCAGACTTAGGTTCCACAAGCTTTCAAGTTTCAGCTGTACCACCACAGTGCCCACAGCCCGGTGTGAGATTCTCCAGGTAGTAAGAAGTGCAGGAAAGCTTTGGAACTCGAAAGGCAACTGACATTGATCGGTATCATCTCGGGGCACCAGTCATCAATGGAGCAGCCTAACATAATACTTTCATCGGTAGCTTACTATGGTGTAACCATACCTTTTTTTTTCCTAGACGACACCTTTCCACACATTTCTCATTAAGCAAAATAGAGTTTTAAAACGAGTACTGACCCTGGATTACTGAAAAGGGTCTACATGTTGTTTAATTCTGCGACTCCGTCTGAACACGGTAGGCCACCATGTCTAAGCCAACTCGTCCAGCCCTGCCACATCCAAGTCCATGGCCAAAAAGTCAATGTCCCCATTGAGAAGTATCTGCAAGACCTGTTTCTTCCTCTCAGTAAGATTGCCACGGAATGCCTTCTTAAATTTCCTTTCGATCTCCGCATCCACAACATTCTCTGCCGCCAGCACTCCCAACTTCTTGTGGAGTATGATCTATGCCTGCCTCGTGGCGTTGGCGGCGCGCGGCTGCGCTACAATCATGCTGCTCCGCCTCTACGACTAAACGGTGACTGGGGTGCGTGCACGGCTCAGGCGCGGCTTCATCTGAAGCATAGGCGTGCACATCGGGAGGCACACGGTGTCCTCAACCTCCTCCTAAATTGAACGACTTCCCATGGTAGCCAGAGATCGCGTGGAAAAAATGTCCACATCCCTAGGCACCTGAGCTGAGACATCCTGCGGCACATCATCCGGCACCTCCAATCCCAGCACATCCGAAGAAACAGAGGCCGGTGGAATGATGACCCAACATTGAGGTTGCCGGCAGCCGGTGCCACCGCGTCCACATCGTCCACTTCTGGCATTGGAGTGTCCATCGCCGTGGCGTCCATGCCAACCTCCTCCGATGCCTCATCAACCGTGAAGCAAAGTTGGATCTTACGTGGCGGTGAAGAGGGTTCCGACAGCGCTGGAGGTGGGTGCGCGACAAGAGAGGTAGTGAGCTCATCGAGCAATGGCTCAACTCAAATAGGAGGCCCTGCATCCTCACAGAACTCTAGCGCCAGTGGGTAGGTGGGTGTAGCGACGTTGTCGGAGCAGGCAGCGGTCACGGTGATGTTGACCTCCCTTGGCCGCTTGCATCGACGGCGCCGACTTTGACGACGGACTCCATTGGCGCCCCCCATAGGTGTTTGCGTTGCTCCATCCTATTCCTTTTCTTCAGCCATGGCGATGTCCATCCGGACAACGAAGGTCTCTATCCTAGGACGACTGTCAATGTTAGCCAGAGGTGGGGAGACCAGCGGCTACTGCGGCGACAAAGATGACGCGGTCGACAGCTACTCATGACGAGACGAGGACCTCATCGGCATCTGGACAGAGGCATCCCAGCTAGATGATCTCGAATCAAAAAGTCATGAATACCAAGATTGGTCCACTCATCAAGATCTACATCCAATACATAGGCCTTTTTTGCATTTGACAAAGAGTTTGTAAAGTGTAGTTCTAAATCCATAAGTCTCACATATAGTTTCATAAAGTCTATGTGAGATTTAAGATTTTGTGACTAGTGTTTACTTACACTATCTTAAATGTAAAAATTACCTATGTATCAAATGTAGATCTTGATGAGTTCTACAAACATGGTATTTAAAATTTTTTCGTTTGAGCTCATTTAGTGCCTCATTTGACCAGGTTTGACCAAGTTAAATCTTGAATTTTTAAAACTATGACTAGTGTTTACTAACACTTTCTCAAATGCAGAAATTAATTATGTATCAAATGTAGATCTTGATGAGTTCTACAAATATATTATTCAAAATTTTTTCATTTGAGGTCATTTGGAAGCTCAATTGACCAAGTTTAATCAAGTCAAATCTTAGATTTAGAAAAAATAACACATTGACCGTAGTTTTTAAAGCCCTAAATGACACATTGACCGCAGTTTCAAAATATTAGAATTTCAAAATCTGGTTTTTTGTTGTCATTATTTGAAATTGAAATTACAAGTTTTGACTGCAAATTAAAAAGAGAAAACCTTGTGTTCATGTTCTTGATTTTTCTGTATTTAATTTTATGTGCGCGGCCCAACTTTGTAGGAATTCACCAATTGTGGAGTGGTTCAGTGGTATGACTTTACTTTCCTCTTGATCAAGTCAGAGGTTCGATACCTGCCTTCGACTAGTTTTTGTTGTTTTCTTGTTTTGCTAAAAAAATATAGAATAAATAATAAATAGAACAAATACTCGAAAATTAACACAAAAGTATGGCTATCCTGTTGGTTTGCTCACTCTGTTTCCTTCCAAAGGTGCTAGCTTCGATCCTTATGCCTGACACTTATTTTTCTGTTTTATTTTTTATTAAAAAAATCGTTAAAGGAAATAAATAATTAATAATCCTAAAAAATACGAAAAACACCATAGTCCTGGATGTCTGCATGCTCGGTTTAGTTCACACGCTCAGGTTCGATTTCTATATGCACATATTTTTGAAATATCATTTTACAAGTTTTCTCGCAGCTCAATTAAAGAAAAAAATGGAACACCCAAAAAACACAAAAGGATCTTTGTCTTGGTGGTTTGGGCACTTTGCTTTTTATTCCAAGGGTCTTGGGTTCAATCCCTATGTACGCACAATATTTTTTTCCATTTTAAAATTTTTTAACCTTTGAAGGCCCGACGTGTACTTAGGAGAGAGGTCAAGGTTCCAGCTCTTGTTGAGGTATATTGACGTTGGGGTCGGGGAGATGGGGATGAGGATGATGTTGTGTCCACCGATGGGGATTGGGGAATCATTTTGGTCAAGGCTTGGGCCCACTTCTAGGGGTACAATAACGTTCACGTAGACCAATTTTGAACTAACTAAAACATGACGCCGTGAAATAGTCACAAAAAGGCACGTTCTAGCGTCACAAAAAAGAAATCATCAGTCGTTTCCTGGTGCCACACAATTTGTGACGAAATTGGTTCCCCTTATGTGACCAAAAAACCAAGTCATCATAAAACAATCTAGCTCTGATCAATTTGTGACGATACAAAATTCATCGTCATACTATGGTATATTATATGATGAAACCAGGCCCCGTCATGAGGAATTTTGTCATAAAAACCAGATTTCTTGTAGTGCCACTAGCTCTGGAGGGACTGCCCGGCCCCCGTCGGGGGCGATGACTCACGGCATTCTGGAACCCATCAATGTTGACGATGGGCCTATGATGAGGTTGCCAGGGCCCACCGATCGCCAACTCCTAGCGCTGCGGGCCACCGGTGCACAGGGCACCTCGTTGCGTGCTGCATACCGAGGCGACGCTGCATGGGCACCCACGCGGGTTGCAGAGGTGGAACCTCATGACCAGCAGGCGTGGTGTGCCTTGCGAGCAACGTAGAGGTACGCCAGACTTGTGGCACGGGTAGTAGGCTTGTCGCTGCAGTCCGCATCCACCCAGCGTCTCGCCTTTGAGCATCCCACCAAACTATCTCTAGGATGGAAGGGGCAACATGGCTGGAGAGTGATTTGGATGGCTGCACCAAAGATGGTGACCGTGGCGGCGTCCGTACTATGTGCACATCGTGGAGGAGGTCAGTGAAGGGTGTAGGGGTATCCACATCATCCTCGTTGTCTCCATCTACGTCTTCATCGTCCA
Source organism: Bothriochloa decipiens (assembly GCA_023333625.1). Classification (NCBI taxonomy): domain Eukaryota; kingdom Viridiplantae; phylum Streptophyta; class Magnoliopsida; order Poales; family Poaceae; genus Bothriochloa; species Bothriochloa decipiens. Next base: position 18,713,418 of record CM041633.1, read on the forward strand.
AGACATCATCGACGAGGACCTCATCGTTTGTCCTGAGCGTCCGGGGTGCGCCAGAGGGAAGGCCCAACAACGACGGCGGCAAAGAGGAGGCTGCAGTGCTGAAGCCCGATGAGGCATATGCATTCGCGTCCAGAGGCGGCAGATGGGCACCCTCCCCAAGAGGCACATCCGCGCTTGCATCAGGCATGTCAGCAATGGAGGAGACAACCCCACAGCCGACCATCGTCGCTAGCATTGCAGGCAGCACCGGTGCTGGCAGCATTGATGCTCACGATGGGAGGAGGCGACCTAAACCCGCAGTGGCTTTGTCTTCATCTTGGGTGCCACAATCATGCCAAAGATACAGGTAGGCTGGGATTGGAGCTGGAGGAGGGGGCAGCGCTGGCCGGTGGCGTCGGACTGGCCTCCGGAGTGCAGGTTCCCCTAAGGCAAAATCCAGTGAAGAGGCACGCCGTAGAACACTAGAGCTCCTTGATCAACCCCATGGATGGATAGATCAGGTGGAGGCAAGCTCGGATCTCTGATTGGATGGGGGTGGGCAGGCTGCGGGTAGGGGGCCCGGGGGGGGGGGGCTGGTGGTGCTGCCATCGCCAACGGGAGGGAGGGAAGGGTGATGGGGTGAGGGGGGTGAGACGGGTCCATTCCTGAGCCACCATGGTGTAACAATGCCAATAAAGATGGGCACAATATGCTGAAATGATACAAATCATTCTAAACATGAAACGGTACTGTCATATGTAGCACAACCAGTAAAATTATAAGAAAAAGGCGGCATCAGCACTGACCACTGAGTGCCTAATCCATAAGACCATGCAAGAACCAACGGTATGAGTGCAACAGGACAAACAGTTAAACCTGGTTCAGTTATAGGGAGATAGTTATACTAAAATTATTATCCCAAATTCCCAGCCAAGTAAACATCGAAGAAGTCACAAGCTTATGGCTGCAAGCTTTTAAGAGATGCAAAGAGGAGGCCCGTCAGCACTGTAAAGGGCCTCAAACCCTCGGGTAGCTGGTCCATGGCTACGGAGTTCGTAGCCCTGGTTCATCTTCTCCGGCGAGGTTTGCCCCTCCGCCGCAGGCTTCGTTGAGAGAGAGAGAAAGGATTTAGACGATAATGATCTTGCTTAATTCTCTCAAGTGCTAATTACAGGAATATATGTCCCAAGGCATGAACCAACAGGAGCAACAAACTCCACTAATTTAGGAACTGAAAGTAGAAACTAATCCTATCTTTCATGATCTAGCCACTGGCGTCGGTTGTGCCCTGCTCGCCATCGGCTGCTATCAGCGCATGTGCTGTGGCACGCTCTGTTGCACGGCGCACGTCCCTCGCCCAGTGGCACCTGCTGTAGGTCTGTCCCCACATGACATCTCTCCCCCTCGAGAGCCAACTCGTCCTCGAGCTGGAACACCGGGTAGCGCTCCCGGAAGGTATCGAGATCCTCCCATGTTGCTGAGGCCACAGACTCTCCCATCTAGTGCACGAGCACCTGCTGGGCGAGCATGAGATGCATTCTGGCTGAGGCTCGATGGCGCCATGGCGGACGAACGGTAGTGTTGGTGGAGCAGGTGGCATGGGCCCAACGAACTTCTTGAGGAGGCCCATGTGGAACACATCATGGAGTTTGGCGCGTGGTGGAACCTCGAGGTAGACGGCAATAGGGTTGATGAGCTCAACGATGCGATACGGCCTGAAGAAACGAGGCTTCAGCTTGCCCATGGTCACCTGGGGCAAGGATGCCGGGGCGCGATGACGGAGACGAAGGAGTACTAGGTCGCCCACGACATAGGAAGCTGGGCGGTGAGCCTTGTTGTAGTATTTCTTCTGGATGGCCTGCGCTTGTTCCAGGTGGTAGTGCACATCCACCAGGAACTCCTCGCGAGCTGCCATGGTGCGAGTGACGGTAGCCACACATGTCTCCCCCGGCTCGTAGGACCCGATGGTAGGGGGTCGTGGCCGTAGACCACCCTGAAGGGCGTGTCTCGTAGTGACGTCTGGTAGGTGGTGTTGTAGACGTACTTCACCCACGGAAGCCAGCAAACCCACTGACGGGGGCGATCACCGTTGAAGCAGCGAAGATACATGATGATGACGTGATTGGCTGCCTCAGTCTGCCCATCCATCTAAGGGTGGAAGGCAGTCGTCATGTGTAGCTTGGTGCCCGTGAACTGCATAAGCTCCTTCCAGAATGCGGAGGTGAACACGGGGTCCCGGTCCGACACCATGGACTGAGAAACACCGTGCAGCCGAACGATGTCCGTGAAGAACGCCTGAGCCACAGATTCTGTAGTATAATGGTGAGCCAATGGAATAAAATGGCAATATTTGGTGAAGCGGTCCACCACCATGAGGATCACCGACTTCCCGGCCACACGAGGGAGGGCCTCCACAAAGTCTAGGCCGATGTCTGCCCAAACCTTCATCGGGACCGGTAGAGGAAGGACCAGCCCGCCCGGGTGAAGGTGCTCGGACTTGTAGCGCTGGCACGTATCACAAGTGCGAATGAAGTCCTGAATCACACGGCACATGTCAGGGAAGTGGAAGTCGCGGTGCAGCTGGTGCAGAGTGCGCTGCACCCCCTCATGGCCATCGGTGTGTATGGCCGCCAAGACCTCCTGGAGCAACGACGATGATGGTGGGATGTAGAGCCTGGAGTCGAACATCACCATGCCATCGCAGAGGCCCCAAGGCACCCCCCGTGAGTCGGCCCTGATTGCGTCCTGGATGGCGACGAGGGTCGGGTCCGTTGCCTGGGCGTCTCAGAGCCGGTCGATGTAGTTGAAGCGAGGTGCTGTTGGCAGTCCTTATGGATCAATTTTAACAACCAACTTAGGCTTAAAAAAGAGAGAGACAATCATACTTTAATACATATTCCCATGATATTAATAGAGTTCCACTTGTACCCCTAGTATTCATATTTTACAGGTTTTATGGTGAACCAAGTGGAAATGCACAGCACCAATATTTGGAGCAATACAAATCACATTTCCTACTTATATTCTTTAGTAAAGTGTTAGTATTTGAGCAAGGCAAAACTATCAAGGAGATCTTGTCTCCTTGGAGAAAGAAAGAACATCTTGGTATGAATAAAATTTAGTTCTCCTCTATGAGCAAGTTCTTATCTTATATATATAGCAATGCATATGAATTAGAGTATAGTCTTGTTCATGTTATGATCATAACATATGAACTAGCATATAGTCTATGTGTTATGTTCTTGATATGTTCATCAAAGTTCTTCATCGTTCATTGAATTAATATGAATAGTGAAAAAACTAAGGATGGAATAATGGTTCATTGTGCCGTCATGGTTGCTCTGAGCTGAGCCTGTCAATCCGAGGGGTTGGGGTCCCGGGAGGTTAGGAGTTGTTTCCAATTACACGAGCATGGTGCTCGGGTATGCGGAGATCAGCGGATATGTCGGTGCCCCATGGGTAGAGGGGTAGGTGGGCAGGTGGTGACAGCCCTGTCCATCCCAAGCACTCCCCCATGCTAAGAAATGCCAACAAGCATTTTGGCGTCGTTGCTGGGGATGGATTTTTAGTCCAACTTTTGTAAGGACGTTAAGAAATGTCAACAAGCATTTTTGGCGTCATTGCCGGGAAGGGCAAAAAAAGCAAGCATCTAAAGCATAAACATTGATTACAAAATAAGCATTGGTAGCCATAGTTTAAACAGGCTTACTTCGCTGTTTTGTTCCTCTTTTTATTGGAATGAAAACAGGATAGTGTATGAGTGGTTTTGACCTGCCGGCCAACTTTACCGACAATCCGGAGGCACTCCTAAGGAAGAGAAGTCCTGTACCGTTTCTTCTTCTGCTACTCCGCCGGCAGATGAACCAGTCACTTCCGTACCATTCGCTACCACCACTATGGCCAAGTCACTCCATGACTACTCCACCCCCACTATTACGAACGTGCCCATTTGGCCTGCTGTCAATGTTGGGAATGGAAACTTTGAGCTCCGCACTGGCCTACTCACGATGGTGCAGACGCACCAGTTCTGTGGTTTGCAAGTGAGGACGCAAACACTCACTTGCAACACTTCCTTGAGCTATGCAAAATAATTATCATCAAAGATGTCGCACAAGATAGCATCTGGCTCCTCTTGTTTCACTTCTCCCTCAAGGGGAATGCGAAGCAATGGTTCTACCAAAGCAAGGAAGCTGTCAACACATGGGACAAGTGTTCCATGGTGTTCCTCGCAAAATTCTTCCCCATGAGCAAAACAAATGCTCTAAGAGGGAAGATATCAAACTTCTAGCAAACTTCACTCGAGTCCATCCCTGAAGCTTGGGAGAGGCTCCAGGAGTACATCCGGGCCTGCCCCCATCATGGGATGGAAGATTAGCTCATGCTTCATAACTTCTACGAAGGCCTCACAGCCATGTCTAAGGGGCACGTAGATGCCACTACTGGAGGCGCATTCCTCTCCCTCACCATCGAGAATGCTACGACACTGATTGAAAAGATGGTGCCCAATCAGAGTTGGGGAGAGGGAAGGAAAACACAAAAAGGCATGCACACCATGAAGGAGATGGATCTGCTTGTCGTAAAAATAAACCTCCTAATGAAGAGACTAGAGGGTCATGTCACTGATCCGACCACCGGCACCATCCAGGCCATAGACTCACACATGACGTGTGAAGTCTGTGGAGATGTTGGCCATTTGGGGAACAGCTGTCCCAAAACCCAGGAAGAAGCATCCTACATCAACAACGGATTTCGCCAACATCAACAACCAGGTAATAATGGGTGGAACAACCAGAACCACCCCCAAGGTAATTCTTCAAATTGTAATTCGAATTTCAATTCCAATCAACCTTCGTTGAAAGATCTTGTTTTAGGACAAGCTAAGATAAATGAAAATCTTATGAAAAAGCTTTCTTTCTATGATAAAATATTTGAAAATATAAATTCTAAGCTTGATAATCTATCTGTATCTGTCAAGGATCAAATAAGTTTTAATAAAAAGATAGAATCTCAGATCGCTCAGCTTGCTTCTGCTGCTAAATCTGCATAGCATCTGGATAACTCTGTTAATAATGTTAATTCGGTGACCACGAGAGGGGGTAAGACCACTCGTGATCCACCACATCCTAACCATAGGATAGGAAAAGTGTCAAGGCAGTAGGACGAAGTGTTGGTTGAGTCGGCACAACCGCAAGAAGAATTTGCTAAAGATGAGCCGACACCGGAAAACTATGTGGACACCACGATGCTGTCTTTCCCTACAAGAAAAGAGGAAAGAAATCTCCAAGTCTCCATAGAAGAAGACGGTGTGAAAACCAAAGGAGAAAGCCAAAGATACTGCCACACTGCCCAAGATCAACCAAAAAGTATGGAGGCCCAAGCAGGTGCAGCCGTCTACTTCTCCCAAGACGGATGTACCATCTTCAAGCAAGCAATGAAGGGAGAAAAGTCCTGGTCAACGGACTCGAAAAGGTGAGCCCTTGCCGAAGGTAAATCGGTAGTTATCCTTAATTAGTATTTACTTTTAGTAAAATAAATATAGCAGTTTCTTTACCTTCAATAAAAATGTCTAAGTAATTTCTTTGTCCCCTAATAAATTTAGCTTTCGTCCATCATATGATTCTTGCTGCTTACATTACTTAGCTTAGTCTATGTGTTTGCATAAAGTTTTGAGAGATGATGAGCATTCCATCATTTTCTCATAAATTTTTAATGCAAGCATGGTGCTTGGGTTATTAGCTTAGCTAGGTTAAACAAGCCTTTAAAACAAAGTGCTAGCATAGACTAGGACTATTTCTATGGACTAACCTTTGCAGAATAAATCCACCACTACCAAAGGAAGTCCTAAAAAGATGATGATGGAAATAAGGTAAGCTTCTATACCCCTTGAAAAAATAAAAATAATAATAATAATAAATATATAAAATAAATAAATAAATTCGAAGGGGACCACACCATAGTCTAGCTTGGGGGAGGTGCCCCCGCTCAGGTATTTTGTATCTTATCTTTTTTAACTTTCAAATTTCAATAAATAAAATAAAGTTTATTCCATTCCCATGTGTGTTAAGTTATGTTGGTTCCTCTTCTGTTGAAATGATAAATAGTTGCTCTGTCTATAATTCATTTGTGCCTAAGTTATAACTTAGTATTCCTCAAGGTTTAAGTTTGTTGGCTAAAAATATCTCATTCTGAAAACTTAAAATTTTGTGTTGCAATTTTATGATCCTTTTCTAAGTTGTTGCGAGATATGAGATGGTACAAATAGAATTTGCTATGACTTTGTTCTGAGAAATACTTGACATCCAAAGTTTTCTTTTCAAAATTCCAAAATCAAAAGTTCATCAATGATTACGAATACCCACCAAGGCCATATGATATGCTCTATATTTATAAACCTTTACTCATATGCTGCTTACGGAACTTTGAGTTGGGTCAAATTGTTGTGACCTTGGTGAGATTATGGTCATATGCCCATGATTGAGATTCATATGCACCCACCAAATAAAGCCGACTCTCACCCTGAGAGCTGCACAGACATGCACCCATCCATCCACCAAAACACACTAACTCTTATCCTGAGAGTTGTGCCCTTGTTTCCACCAAATAAAAATGCTGACTCCTACCCTAAGAGCCGCGCATTCATTATGCAAAACTATCACTCCCTGCATTCGCCATCATGACATCTCTCACTCTAGAAGTCTTCATATGTCAAAGATATGGGCTATGCTAAAGAAAGAAAAAGAAAGAGAGAATGCCAAAGGGCATAAAAAAAGAATGCCAAAGGGCATGAAAAAATGAATGATGATGGTTTTATAGCCCATATCTCTCCAAAAGTTCTATTCCATCCAAATAAAGGAGAGTCATGATGCATGGAGTGCCAAAAAATTTTTAGAGTTAGGATTCCACCATCCTCATGCTCCACACACTTACACATCTCAATCAAGGTGTATGACTTGTATCTCCTTGTGGTCCGATCTTTGACTCGGCAATACAGGTGATGTAAGTATGCTCACCTTTATACCTGCTCAAAACTTTACTCTCAGCTTTAGTGGTACGTTATAAAAGGAAACACTACAAAGCCTTTGGTAAGGTAATCATACACATTGAGCGATTGAGAGAATCATTTGAGGAACTTGTTTTATTTTGAAAAACTCATAAAACCTCCGGATAGACGGTCTATCAAAGAATGAATGACTAGTGATTCTGTTATAACCATTCTATCTTGCAACCGCCCAAGAACTTGGAGAAGCTACAAACCCCATGAGCAATCAAGGTAAAGAATGGATAGTAATGCCAACTTATTTAAATTATGAAAGAAAGAATACTTTGCTATAGGCATGGCACTTATGATTTATATCAGCATTGTAGCAACTCCTGATCAACAACCATACTTAGCTTTTTGCTTGGGACGAGCAAATGTTAAGCTTGGGGGTCTTGTTGGCGGTCATTATGGATCAATTTTAACCGCCAACTTAGGCTTAAAAAAGAGAGAGACAATCATACTTTAATACATATGACCATGCTATTAACAGAGTTCCACTTGTACGCTTAGTATTCATGTTTTTACAGGTTTTTTGGTGAACCAAGTGGAAATGCACAACACCAACATTTGGAGCAATACACCTGACATTCCCACTTATATTCTTTAGCATAGTGTTAGTATTTGAGCAAGGCAAAGCTATCAAGGAGAGCTTGTCTCCATGGAGGAAGAAAGAACATCTTGGTATGAATACAATTCAGTTCTCCTCTATGAGCAAGTTTTTATCTTATGTATATAGCAATCCATATGAATTAGAGTATAGTCTTGTTCACATTATGATCATAACATATGAACTAGCATATAGTCTATGTGTTATGTTCTTGATATGTTCATCAAAGTTCTTCATCGTTCATCGAATTAATATGAATAGAGGAAGAACTAAGGATGGGATAATGGTTCGTTGTGCCTTCATGGTTGCTCTTAGCCGAGTCTGTCAATCCGAAGGGTTGGGGTCCTTGGAGGTTAGGAGTTGTTTCCAATTACATGAGCATGGTGCTCGGGTATGTGGAGATCAGCAGATATGTCGGTGCCCCATGGGTAGAGGGGTAGGTGGGCAGGTGGTGACAACCCTATCCATCCCAAGCACTCCCCAATGTTCACGTATTGAGTAGTTCATAAAGTCTCTATCGGCTGGTAGACCAGCTGCGGGGATCTCCCTATAATCCCAAACTTAGTCCTGATACTAGTCATGTTAGTTAGATGCACTACACCACAACACTTTTTCAAGGCCAGATATCTGACGCTATATCTTTTTTTAACCGATGGGCGATCTGACGCTATAGATAACTCACAGACCATCTGACGCTAAATCCCCATTTATTGATACGCTGTCAGACGCTATAGATATCCAGCTTTAGCGTTGCACTGCCTGACGGTAAAAGTATGTACAGCGTCACCCTGTCTGACGCTAAACTAAGTGGGACCTACAATGATTGAGCGCGCCAAACACACTGAGAACCCACGCCCAGCTTATTCCTGGACAGCGTAAATTTTGGCCTGGCCCACCTTAGAGTTGAAACCCCAGAAGTTCCCCGATTCCCCCTGGCCGCCCCTTCCTTCCATTTCTTCCTGCCGCCGCCACATCTGCCCAATCGCGCCCGCCCTCCGTCGTCCGCTCAACCCTACCGCCAGCGCCCCCAGCTCCTTCCTACCCGCGCCGCGCCGCCCACTCCTGCCGCCCCCAGCTCCCTCCCACCCAGCGCCGCCCACGCCTGCCACTCAGGTCCCTCCCACCCCGTGCCGCCCACCCATGACGCTGGAGAAGGGGCACCTGACGCACCCCACCCCGCTGCCTGCCTGGAGCACTTGGACGCGGCGGCCACACGCGACGTTGGAAGCTCGTCGGTCATCCCCTGGTCCCGCCCCACTCTGGCCATCTCAGGATTTGGACTGAAGAAGCCACGCCTGCCCCTGCTCCCTTCCTGTGCCAGCTGTAGATCTTGCGCTCGAGGAAGTCCCACCGAGAACGCGAGACAAATCCGCAGCAGCCCCATGTCCCTGCGTCGCCCCACCCACCGAAGGTCGAGACGAAGCCACAGAGGTGAGATAATTTTTCCCCTCCGCTCCCTTCTTTCCTTTCCTTTGGTGTTGGCAGCCTGTGTGCATTTTGTTCACAGTGGTATAATATGGTTGATGCTATAAAAATAAGAATGGTGATGGTTTCCATCTCAATCTTTTATTCAGAGATCCAATTTCATTTATGTTAATCTGTTGTAGAGTATGTGTGTCATGATGTGGTGCTTCTGTTTTTGTGCTACTGGGACAAGCAGAGCCATTGTTGTCGATGGACACCACATTGCTCCATTCTTTTGTGGGTTTGTCTTAAAAACTGTGTTGTTGTACTGACAGGAAAATAAGAAAAAGTAGCTAAAACTGCTCCATCCTGTTCTAGGTTTGTTTGTTGCCGCAGAGAATCATTTTTGTTAACTGAATGTTGTTTTTGCTTCTCTGATTTATCAATCCAGGGTCTAGGTCCATACTTCATATCACCATGTTTCACACTATTATTTGTAGCTCACTGTACTGTTTGATATATGCATGCTTAAGCTGTGTACTTGGTGCTTCAAACTCAGCAGGGCTTGCGAACGTGTGACTGCTGCACTGACCCCAACAAGGATTGTGCTGCACCGAACCACCTTGAGGCCGACATAAGACCTTCAACAACACAAGACAAGTCTGCCTGTGGTGCTCCTCCACAGAACCCAACAAGTTGGACACCTGCTCCACCGACGTCGTCCTCACATTGTCTACTGCCTACAGATTGAAGTTTTTAGGTACACACTTAACACTTGGGGTTTCTATGTCGAGAAATAATTCATGTGTCACTGTCTTCCTGCTCTATCACACTTGGCTTCCACAATTATCTTAGTCTATTTGTAGTTGCTTCTTTTGCCTTGTGTTGCTTGCTGTTGGTAATGCAAATACTTGATGTGAGTTGTTTATCTGATTCCTAATTGCTCTCCGTTATGAAATGTTGTAGTCTGAACAAATGTAATCTTTGAGCTGCTCCTCACAAAGACTCATGGATAAATCATGGAACCATAGTGATGCTAGGCACACAAAGGAATACATACAAGGGGTCAACAGTTTCCTAGCTTTTGCATTTAGAAATTCAGCGGTAGGGGACAAGATTTTATGCCCTTGTAGAAAGTGTGTTAACTTATTTTGGAGAGACTCAAGTGATATGCGTGAGCACTTGATATGTGATGGGTTTCTACAAGGTTACACAACTTGGAACTTACATGGGGAAGCCAGTTCCTCTTATGTGAATACCAACAATGGTGATGGTGTTGATCCCGTGGAAGAATCTAGTGAAGAGGATGACATATCTGCATTGCTTAGAGACCTAACCTGTGGTTTAGATGATAGAGGGGAATTAGAAGACAACAGTTCCGCTGAGCTTCCTGAAGAACTAGTTGACCCCCAAAAGTTGGTAGAAGCCAATAGTCAAGAATTATTTCCTAATTGCAAGAAGTACACAAAACTCCGTTTCCTGATTAGGCTTCCTCACATCAAACTCCTTGGAGGATGGACTGATAGAAGTTTTGACCATGCGCTAGAACTATTTAATGATGTCTTACCTGAGGATTCAACACTACCCAAAAACTACTATGAAACCAAGAAATTGATTAAGTCCATAGGACTTGGGTACACTAGTATTGATGCCTGTGATAATGATTGCATTCTATATTGGAAGGAACATGAAAAATCTGAATCATGTCCAAAGTGTGAGGCTTCACGTTGGAAATCAGTTAGGAAGAGTCCAGATGGGAAACATGTGTACAAGGTTCTGATAAAGAAAAGGCTCCAAAGATTGTTTTTATGTTCCAAAACAGCAGCTCTAACAAGATGGCATGATGAGGAGAGAACAAGAGATGATGTTCTTAGGCATCCTGCTGATTCTCCTCTATGGGAAGACTTTGATCTTAAAAATCCTAAGTTTGCTAAGGATAGAAGAAATATACGTCTTGCATTTGCCACCGATGGTTTTAATCCTTATAGAACCCAAAGTATTAGCTATAGCATTTGGCCTGGTATATGTATTCCCTACAATTTTCCACCATCAATGTGCATGAAGCAATCAAATTTGTGAATGATATGGATGTTTTTCTCGAGCTCCTGGTAGTAATATGGATGTTTTTCTCGAGCCATTTGTGAATGATATGGTAGATATGTTTGTCACAGGGGTTAGAACTTATGATGCATCAAAGAGAGAGTGGTTCCAATTAAAGGCAGCAGTGTTGTGGACTATTACAGACTTCCCCGGTCTAGGCTATGTATCAGGTTGTGTCACCGCTGGTGAAGGGGCATGTCCTGATTGCCACTCACATACTTGTTCACATTCGCTCAAAAAGGGGAGCAAGACTTGCTATATGGGCCATCATCTGTTTTTAGATGAAAACCACCCATTTAGGTTCGATGTTGATAAGTTTGGTTCAACTGAATTTAGGAAGGCACCTACTCCACTCTCTGGGGAGGAAGTGTTGGAGTCTACTAAAGATATTGTTACCGTTTTTGGCAAGGATCCATCTGGTAAGAAACCATCAAGGAAGAAATGCAAGGAAGGGGAGCCGGTAGTCATTTTTAAAAGGAGGTCTATTTGGTTTAAACTTCCCTATTGGAAAGATTTGATGCTGCGACATAATTTTGATGTCATGCACATAGGGAAAAATGTGTATGAGAACTTTGTTAATACATTCTTGGGTGCTGAAGGAAAATCTAAGGATAATCTAAATTCTCGCTTAGACCTTCAAGCTTTAGGTATTAGAAGTGACCTCCACCCTGTTGATGTTGAAGACAAATTTTATTTACCACCAGCACCATATACATTTAGTCTTGATGATAAGAAATTATTTTGTGAAATACTGAAAGGGGTAAAGTTTCCTGCTGGCTATGCATCTGATATATGTCACAATGTTCATGTCAATGAGAGAAAGGTGTTTGGCCTGAAGAGTCATGAATGCCACATCGTTCTACAAGAGTTACTACCGCTTGCTGTGAGGAAAGTATTGCCGGAAGTAGTTAGTGCTGCAGTGATACGTGTTAGTCATTTCTTGAAGAAAATTTGTGCTCCTGTTTTCCGCAAAAGTGATATGGATAGTCTAGAGGCTGAAATAGTTGAAACCTTAAGCCTTCTGGAGACGATATTCCTTCCCTCTTTTTTTGACATGATGGTACATCTGATGGTCCATCTTCCTGCCCAAGCAAGAGTGGCTGGTCCAGTACATTTCCGTAGCATGTGGCCTGTTGAGAGGTAATTTCTATGAGCGTATTGCAGCATATGTATAAAAAAGTAACATACTACTTTTTCAACATAATGGGCTTATTATATATGTGTATAGGTTTTTGATGAGATTGAAACGTGATGTTCGTACAAGGAGCCATCCAGAGGGATCGATTATGGAGGGTTCTATGTTTTATGAGAGCCTTACACTATGTGGACACTATTTACAAAGCTAAGTCCCTAGAAATTTGAGAGGGCTGCAATCTGAAAATTCCACAAACCCTTTCTTTGAGCACATTGGACGGGGTTTAGCTGGGAAGTGCACAGTGGGTTTAGACCACAAGACTTGGCTGCAAGCACACAGATATGTTTTGTTCAACTATCCAAATATAGGGTCTTACTTGGAGTAAATTGTTAGTTTCACTTCACACCACATTATGTTTACCTTCTCTTGCATGGTAAGATGATAGATTCACCTTTGCAGAAAGCATGCTCACTATCTATCCTCAATTGGAGTTCGAAACCAACGAGCTATCAACCGAATGCAGCATGAATGCTTCCATGAGTGGTTTAGGTTGCATGTAAGTAGGAAGTTGAACTTATGACATGCTATCTAAGTTAAACTTCTCATTACCTTAATAATAATATTTCTTACTAAACATAGGTGGAAGAGACGTGTGAGGAAGTACTAGATGAGATACAAATCTTAGCCAAGGCGCCAATCATGAGTGCACATAAATATAGTAGCTACAGAATAAATGGATTTGATTTCACACTGAGTCATATGATGTGGGTAGGCCTGCCCAAAACAGTGGGGTTGCTCTGGTCTCAGAATCCACATGCTTTGAGAGGGGCGATAATGATAATGCCATAATAGGAAGCGAGACTTATTATGGCATTATAAAGGAGATAGTTGAATTGAACTATAACCACAAAGGAAATGTTGTTCTTTTCAAGTGTGATTGGGTTGACAACCGTGTGCGGGGCAAATGGGTTAAAACCGATCAGTTCGGGGTCACCACTGTCAACTTTAAACATTTATTCAATACTGGTGAAAAAGTATCAGATGAGTCTTTCATACTAGCATCACAGGCAGTGCAAGTCTTCTATGTTCCTGAACATGCTGGTTCTGAGTGGGTTTCAGTTCATCAGTCCAAACCAAGAAACTTCTATGATATGGATAATTTGGAGAGTGAGCACCTAGATACTGGTAACGGACTAGTTCGGCTATTGCCTGACCTAAATGCCAAGGTGACTGTGGATGGTATTAATGGGGTTGTCCCCGCTACTAGGACAGACATAGATGGTATAATAGTTGCGCCTAAAAAGTAAGTGTTATTTATGCAGTATATGATTTCCACATTGATTACTTGAAAAAATTTTGTTCCCTTCAGCTTGTATTATTTGTTATACAAGGAAAAGATTGCTAATTCCTTTGTACCTTTCTAGGAGACAAAATGCCAAGCGCAAGAGGAAACAGAGATGATGACATGACTGATATGAAAAGCTTAAATGGGAACGAGTTGCAAGAAACAATGAGGTGATAGAATCCCTTCGTCTTCATCAGCTGAGCACCGAACTCCAGCGTTCCCAGCCAAATAAAAGAACAAAGGTTAGCCTTGTACAATAGTGCTGCAACATTTCTAATCTAGTACAAACTAGTACGAATTCTAACTAACATTGTCATGCGCGTTTTCTTGTAGAGGACTCATAACTCAGGTGATGCAGCCATTGGTCATCATAATTTGCGACGAAGACCACAAAGATATAATGATGAGATTGCGAATGAGCAGACTGCTGATCATGATTCTGATTACGAAGTTGTTGGAGAGTTCTTATGTGACAATGAAGGTACTGTATTTCTGAAAAATTATAAGAACATTTGCTGCTATTTCTTGCTATAATAATTTCTGATATTTTGCTCTTATCTGAGCAGATTTGCACACTGAAAAGAGGAATGGAAGGAAAATCACCACAATGAATGACATATTTTCAAGGAAATCTGACATGCCCAAAATCAAAATAATAACCAATGATCTTGGACAGCCTGTAGGAGAAAACTATAGGCAGTTTGCTAGTGTCATTGGTTGTGAAGTGAGAAAGACATTACCAGTACGATTTACTGATTGGAGGGATGTTCCCTATAATATGAAGGACAAAGTTTGGACTAGCTTGCAGGTATAGCATTGTCTGTCCTTGTGCAAGTTATCCAATTCATAGCAGCTAGTATAATCTGTGCATCTGTAGCTACTTAGTGCAATCTGTACATTATCTGTCCATCAATAATCAGTTTTTTATGGCAATCTAATACATTAGCAATCTGTACATTATCTGTAGCTACTGTACATTTAGCAGCTTAGCTCAATCTGTAGCTACTTAATTAGTGCAATCTGTACATGATCTCATCACTCCTTTTCAATGGCAAATTAGGCGTACTTTGATTATGATGAGGCTATCAAGAAATGGTTTACCGATACATTTGCAAAGAAGTGGAAGGACTACAAGACATACTTGGAAAGAAAGTATTTTGATGAAACATCAACAGATGAGCAAATGAAGGAAAGACTTAAAAATATATTAAATGTTGATGACATCAATGGTCTTATTGATTTTTGGAGGTCTCCTGAATGTGAAGTAAGGAACAATTCATATGAATCTCTCTTTTCCATTACTTACCTATGAATGTGCTAATCTCAATGATGTCTACCATAGGCTCGAAGTGAAAGAGGAAACGCAAATCGTGCGAAGTTGAGGGTTCATCATACATCTGGAACCATCAGCTATGCTTGCTGTAGTTATAATATGGTACAGAATCCTGTCATGTTACTCATCCTGTAAATTTTTTTGGTGCATTTTCATTGCCACATAATATTGAACTTGTAGGCTAAATCACTTGGTCGCCCCGCTAGAAGAGATGAAGTGTACGTCGATACACATACAAGTAAAAATGGAGTACCCCTGAGGGAGGCAGCTGAAACGATTGTAAGCCCCCCCTCCCCAAAAAAAAGAAACATGGATCAGTATACACTTTCTTATTCATATTTTGCTGGATAAACTTAAAGCCATTGTTGAAGCTCATCCAGAGTTGAAGGATAAAACAATTCAAGAAGGCGATGCGTATGCTGCTGTTTGTGGAGCAAAGGAGCCAAGAGGACGTGTTCGTGTTTTGGGTCTGGGACCAACTCCCCAAGAGATTGGTACCCCAGGGCTCAAAGGACTCATGTCAACAAGGTTGCAAGCAGAAATTTGCGGTCGAAAGAAAGCTGAAAGTAAGAATATAGCTCTTGAGCAACACATTCGGGAATTGAAAGAGGAAAGGATAGCACAAGAAAGGGCAAATGTTGATGTTCTATCACATCATGGCTCGAATTCACGACAGTATGCTGTAATGAAATCAATCAATCTGAGAACTTTTCAATTGTACTGTCTTTGACACCACCTTGTTACTGTTAGGCCAATGTTGTTCATTGTTTCCTTTGAATAATAAGCTGCTGAGCCCTCTCAACCCTCCTAGCTATTTTGTTTCATTTGCCTATGTTGCTCACTGTTTGATTTGTGTAGAGTCCAACACCTGAAGGACCTACCGATGAGGCACATAATGCTTCTCAGCTTGAAGAACAAGATAATTATTATGTAGAGAATGAATACTATGATCGGTATGAAGAGGAGGATGAGAACTTGTTGCCCCATAGGCATGCTCTAGCCCGATCAGCTTTGAACATTACAACAGCAACAAATGTTCGCCCTCGCTTTCCAAATGATACACATGCAATCTTGCTATGCCCTTGCAAAGTATTTGTTTGTAATTTAGACAATGTTCCCTCCTTTACAATTCTCATGAGTGCACATTGTTTATTTCAGGTTGAAATGCAAGAGAGCTTGCCCCCCTCTAGGCCTGTTGCAGCCCAATCAACTAGGAACATGACTACTGCACCAGCTAGTGATATCCCTCGCCTTCATGATGACTTTGCAAATGATACACATGTAATCTTTCCATGCTGCTGCAATGTTCTCTTTGTGATTTCAGATATGTTCCATAGTTCTTATGAGTGCATCATTTATTTCAGGTTGCAACAGAAGAGAGCTTGCTGCCCCCTAGGCCTGCTGCAGCCCGATCAACTAGGAAGATGACCACTGCGCCATGTGATACCCCTCGCCTTCATGATGACTTTGCAAATCATACACATGTAATATTGCCATGCTGCTGCAATGTATCTCTGTGATTTCAAATATGTTCCATGCTTTAAGTTGTAATGAGTGCATCCTTTATTTCAGGTTGGAACAGAAGAGAGCTTGTTGCCCCCTAGGCCTGTTGCAGCCCGATCAGCTAAGAACTTGACTACTGCACCAACAAATGATATCCCCCCTCGCTTTGCAAATAATACACATGTAATCTTGCATTGGTGCAGAAATGTTTCTCTGTGATTTTAAAGATGATCCATGTTTTTCAGCTCTCATGAGTGTATCTTTACTTCAGGATGGAACTGAAAGAGCTTGCTCCCCCATACACATGATGCAGCCCATCCACTTATAGACAAGACAACTACAGCAACAAATGATGTCCCTCGCCTTCACGATGACCTTGTAATCTTTCTGTCTTCCTGCATTCTTTTGTGGTTACATGCCTTGCTCTAACACTCTTATGGGTGCATCATTTATTCCAGGTTGGAAAGGATGTGATATTATATGCTATATTGAGATCTGAGTTACCTGTGGCTAGGGGGGACAGTCATTTCAACTAATCCAAACACCATTGTAGGAGGGCAGCCTCTTGGTAATGAATACTGTGAAGTAGTAGTTAATGTTGTGATGAAAAGGGAGGCTATGCTGCCTCAGTCTTATGGCGAGATGCTGACTATGGCTAGTGCTCTCAACATGAACATTGCATGGCCATTCAATAAAGTAATAAACTAGACTTACATAATTTTCATTTTGGTTTTACCTGTGATGCATGACCAATTTTCCTAATTAAACCATCTGTGATAGGTAAAGGAATGCAAGAAGAGGGAAGGCAAGAAGGCATCTAGTAAACCTCTCAAGGGCACTGCAGGTATGTTCCTAAATTTACATTCATCCGACTATGTACAAACCTAGTGACCATCGGTAAAAACCTAGTGACTAAATTCAGCACATAGGAATGTATTTGGAAGGCAATCACTACATTTTATCAGAGATCATGAACTGTAGGCTCATAGTAGTAGAAAATCCAAAGCTCATGCTTAAGAGGCTCATAGCTACATACCTGGAATAGCTATATTGACTTGAATTGCTCTTGTATCTATGGTAGAAATTTGGAATAGTACATAAATTTATTATCACCATGCTGTTGGTGCAAGGAAAGAACTGCATGATTTGAATTGGCATATACTTTGACTGAGAAGTGACACCTAGCCCACAAATATATATATTTCATCTTTTTTTGGCAACATGATTTAGTTTCACTTGGTAAGCTGAAATATCAGACTGTATGCATAGTTTGAAAATATCTAGGAACAGAATATGTAATGGCTTTGTTAAAAACCCAAGTATTTTGAGTTAATAACTGATTAATCTGTCTCAAGTCTGAATTATCTTTTCTCTCAGCATGTCTACATTTTGTTGATTACAAACTAGTATTGTACAGCTTTACATATTTTCTACAATTTCCTAATTATGGTTATATTTTTCAGGAAGTGCTGGCCACAAGTCTTTGCCTTGAGTTCCTGGAAAATGGTTCTCCACACCTAAAACATCCTCAATTTTCCACGAAGGGAAAATACACAGAATGGCGGATAATATAATAGTTTGAAACATCAAACCATCTCATTATCCCGCGGTAGTCGATACAGGATCCATACATCGTATAAAAGATTACAATTAGGGGGAATTACATAAATAATTCATCGCCACACTGGCGGAATCATCAGAGTAGCAGCAGCTTCTGGGGCAGCTGCGGAAGGCGGAAGTACAACAAAATCTCCAAAAAGAAGCCTGAGCGTAGGAACGAGACATCTACTCCTCATCGTCGTAGTCGTAGTCGGGCTCACCTGCCAAATAATTTT
>CM041633.1:18731707-18774752 GCA_023333625.1 Bothriochloa decipiens
GGGGGGGTTCGGTAGCAGGCATATATGTATACATACATAAAAAGGTTATTCGATTTTTATTAACATCACATAAAATCGAATAAGAGGCGAATCAAACTCTGGTTATTTAAATGCAATGCTTGGGCTAACGTTGGGTGCTATTTGTGCAACTATTGGCGGGTTTCCTACATGACATCCACCATTCACTGTTAAACTTTAGAAAAATTTTTGAAAGCCCGTATTTTCAGTAACCGGATTTCTAGGGTTGTTACAACACCTAACTTGATGGATGTGCTCTCTTGTTGGCAACCATGGCTTTTGGTTTTTTAGTTTGTAGAAGTGACTGCACAAACCTAGCTATCTCAAACATAAACTACTAGTCTTTTGGGATTAGCATTCATGTAATCTTTTAGTGCCAAACTTTGTTGGATGGTTCAAACTGTGTGCAAGACATTGTATTGTTATATATGGATTGACCTCCATGTGATGTATGTGTGTGTCTCTTTATGTGATGGAACTTCAGTTTGAGTTTAGGTATCATATGTGCTGGTTTGCAATTGTATTTATTTTTTTCATATTTATATTTTCTGTTGGACTGTCTGACGCTGAAATTGCATGGACTGTTAGATCATTTGTCGCTGTAGGTATGGTAACAGGCTATCTATCGCTGAAGAATAGCGATGGACGGTCTGATGTAAAATATATTCAGGGTGACAGACTGTCTGACGCTAAAAGACCTGTCTGACGCTGTATGTTTTTAGCGTCAACACTTACGCCGTCTGCAGAAGTCTGACGCTATAAGTTTTTAGCGTCAGATCGTCTGACGCTGTAGCCGCTTTTAGCGTCAGATCATCCAGCGCAAATTCTGGTGTTGTGGTGTAGTGATGTTATTTGCTATTTTGTGCATAGCTATATAAGATCAATGCCTGCTCACGTAGTTTATTCCTTTATTCTTTATCTACCTTTTATCCTTGAGGTTGGCTCCGATGTGTGTGTCCACTATCTTATGAACCTGTTTTACCCGTGTTTACACTATGTCTACCTTTGCACTCAATAAGTGATCATGTTTGTACCAAAGCTAGATGCATTCATCCTACCCTCCTATAGGAAACTATAAATACGACACGCCTAAATACTCACGGGTTGAAATGCTATAACGATAGTTCTGTGCGTTTGTAGATTTATTCTTATTTCTTACTGAGCATACCTAAGAACCGTTACTTAAGGACTGTAATTCTTGTACACCCCATGGCGCCATGCTACAGGATTGCATCCTCGTAAGTAATGATGGTTAGGAAGGCCAATATGGCACTTCTAACTATTATTACCAAAATTAGAATACCTTGGTCGGCGCCGTTAAGGGCCGAGAGTTACTCTTCTAACGTAATGGTGGTTAGAGATGCCAACACGTGTTTCTAGTATTATTACTAGGGATGGGCTTTTAGTCTATCTTTAGTGGTGATGCTAAGAAACGCCAACAACCATTTCTGGCGCCGTTGCCGGAGATGGACTTTTAGTCTATCTTTTGTAACGACGTTAAGAAATATCAACAGTGCTGAAAGAGCTAGAACACCCCCTCCTCTTTGTGGCGGTGGGACAGGGCCTCCGCCACGGTGTTGGAGGCGCCCGGCTTGTACTCCAACATGAAGTCAAAGCCAAGGAGCTTGCCCACCCAGTGGTGCTAAGGGATGGTTGCCAGGCACTGGTCGAGGAGGTACTTGAGGTTGTAGTGGTCAGTACGCACCATGAACCGGCGTCCCCAGTGGTATGGGCACCAATGGCGAATGGCGAGGATGAGGCCGATCAGCCCCGCTCATACGTAGTGAGGGCTCGGTGACGAGGCGCGAAAGGCCGGCTGAGGAAGGCCAGCGGGTGCTTGTCCTGGAGGAGCACCGCGCCGAACCCATGCATGGAGGCATCGCACTCGACGATGAACGGCCTATCAAAATCTAGCAGGGCAAGCATCGGGGCGGATGTGACAGCGTGCTTGAGCGTCTAGAATGCTGCAGCAGCCTCCTCGGACCAGCAGAAACCATCCTTCTTGGTGAGCTCCATGAGAGGGGTGGCGATGGTCCCGTAGTCATGGACGAACTTGCGGTAGTATCCCGCCAACCTAAGGAAGCCCCAGACCGCACGAGCCGAGCACGGCTGTGGCTAGTCCAAGACCGCCTGCACCTTGGCGGGGTCCATGGCGATGCCAACGGTGCTGATGATGTGCTCGAGGTAGAAGATGGAGTCGATGCCAAAAGCGCACTTAGAGCGCCTGACGAAGAGTCGGTGCTGATGAAGGACGAGGAGGACCGCCCAGATATGGCGCAGATGGTCCTCCCAGGTGGCACTGTAGATGAGGATGTCATCAAAAAACACAAAGACAAACCGACGGAGGTAGGTGCACAGGATGTCGTTCATCAGGGCCTGGAAAGTCGCGGGGGCATTGCACAACCTGAACGGCTTGACCAGGAACTCGTAGAGGCCTTCATACATGCGGAATGCCATCTTGGCGATGTCGTCGGGGTGCATGCGGACCTAGTGATAGCTTGAACGAAGGTCCAGCTTGGTGAAGAACTTGGCACCGTTACGCTCGTCCAAGAGCTCGTCAACCACCGAGATCGGGTACACGTCCTTGACAGTGATGGCGCTGAGGGCCCTATAGTCGACGCAGAAACGCCAAGACACATCAGCCTTCTTGACCAGTAGGACTGGAGACGAGAATGCCGATGTGCTCTGATGGATCAGACCCTGCTCCATCATGGTGGCGCACTGCCGCTCGAGCTCGTCCTTCTGCGCGACCGGGTAGCGGTAGGGGCGCACGACCACAGGTTGGGCGCCTGACAATTGGTGAATGGTGTGGTCGCGGCCACGCTATGGCAGCAGTCCCTGAGGCTCCTCGAAGACGTCCATGAAGGCGCCTGGAACAGAGTAGAGTGTGCCCCTCCTCTCGTGCACTGGCATTTGGCGCACCAAAGCTAGTCATGGCAACGGCCGGTGCATCTGGTCCCATGACGCCCTTCTATCGGACCGTCGAGCCTCAGTGCTGGAAGTACGGGGTGCCTGCGGTGAAGTCCTAGGTGAGGGGGCCCAGCTGAGCCATCCACTGGGTCCCCAACACCACACTATAGCCCACCAAGAGGCATGACGAAGAGGTCCGCCATGAACTAGTCACCCACGATGTAGAGCATGGTGCGACGGAGGACGCCTGAGCACGTGACATGCTGGCCGTTGGCCACCGTGGCGGTGAGATGCGGGCGGCTTTGGATAGGCAGTCTGGTCCACTACGCGGCACCCTCGGCGATGAAGCTGTGGGTCGAGCCGATGTCGAAGAGGGCGATGAGAGGGGTGCCCGTGACCAGCACGCGGAACTGGAGGGCATCGTGGACACAGACCCCGGCCACCGCGTGGAGGGAGAACACCAGTGTCTCCATGTCCATGGCATCCTCGCCGCCAATGTCATCCTCGTCGTCGTCCATAGCGCTGTCCAACAGGAACAACATTTTGCATACCTTGTTGTGGCCGCATCTGTACTTTTCGTTGCAGTTGAAGTATAATCTGAGACGACGACGCTCGTCCTGCTCCGCCTGATTGAGCCATTTCACCGGGCGGCCCACTACAGCTGCTGTGGGCATCACGGCTTTGGCCGCTGGTTGGTGGAGGAGGGCAGCCCCTTTCGGCGCGAGCAGGACGCCCCTGGACTGCTCCATCAACTCGAACTATCGCGCGAGGCTCATGGTGGTGGTGAGTGACTGAGGATTCTGTGTTTGGACGGCGAGTCTTAATGGTGGCAGGAGGCCGCTCGTGAAGAGCTAGACACACTGCTCGTCGTCGAGGCGATCGGCGCGGGGCAGAAGAGTGTGGAAACGATCTTGGTACTCCTCCACCAAGCCCGTGTGGCGACACGACGCGAGCTCAAAAAGGGGGCTGAATGGAGCAGTGGCCCAGAGTGGAGGCTCAGGAGCTCTTTGAATCATGGCCACGACGAGTAGCTTTGTCTGCCTGGACTTGCATGTATCACATTTGCTCCCCATCCTCTAGATTGTACGACGCCATCCATACCTTCGCCTCCTGCATGATTCATTGCTGGAGGAAAAATGATTTGCAGAGGTTGATGAAGATCAGTGGGTCGCTCTTGCCGTCATAGTATGGAAAATCCGGTCGCCAATGCTTGGGCGGGCGGTCCTGGTGGTGTTCCCCATGGCCCGGCTTAACGCCTGATGCTGACACACTGGCGGGTGCGAGGGTGGCGATGGCCTTGGCGTTCGCCTTGACCGAGGCCTGCAGCGACTTCATGGCATCGGTGAGAGTCTTGACGGTGGTCTTGAGATCGGCGTCATCACCCATGGTGGTGGCTATCGACGCGATAGTGGTTGGCGCGACGGGAGGAAGTGGTGGTGGAGATGCAGATGCGGCGGCGGCTAGTGGTGGGTTTACGACGGCTGGTGGTGAGGATGGTCGGGAAGACGAGGATCGCTAGGATTGTGATACCAGGTTGTCAAGGAAATTGACGTGGCCAAATATTCATTACTTTGTGAACAAACTGAAATGCCTTAGGATGACAAAGTTCTGAAACATGACATTGGCTCAATGTGCTCATTTGTGGCAAGCCAGCAAGTGGAGAAAAAAGACACAAACCAGGAAAATGTCTTCATGAGATAAGCACATAGTTAATTCTCTATTTTTTTTGTTTTCAACATGATCTACTTTCATAATTGAAACCACTATAAAGGAGTGTTAATTAAGATGAGATGATTGAGATAGATAACCATAAAGCAAGATTCATGGTGAAGTGCAGAGTAAGAAACTACCCAAGCCCTGTACAGTGTGCATGACACATTGATATGCCAATAGGACTATTTACATAGAGAGTGCCATGTGGAAAAAAGAATTTTTCTACTTCAGTGTTCAAACTAATATGGAATTTTGTGAACTTTTCTAGCAATGCTGTGTCGCTTGCTAGAGCACCTCCTCGGGTGTTGTTGGAGACAAGCCAAGTTGAGGTAGCGATGAAGGTGTCGATGTTGCCAGCATCGTAGTTGTTGGAGCATCGAATGTCGGTGCCGTCGTGGTGGTTGCTGTTGTTGATGTCGACGTGGTCGAACATGAAGGAGATTTAGTTGTTCGAGGTCATGTTGTTGTCACGGACATCAATGGCACCATAGAGGATGGGTTAGGTGTGCCTGGTGTTCATGGGGCTGGTGACGATGTTGCTGTCGATGTCAGGTGGTGTCCACTTGATCTCCTCGGCCATGAGGTGCTTTTCATCAAACACCTGGCGTGTTGTTGTCGACGATGTAGTAGTTTGCACGTCTTGGTGCTAACATGATGTCAGTAGCTTTGTGAAGAAGGTGAGGGCACTGAGCAGTAGGGTATGCACCATAGTACTGTACCTAGCCAAGTTGCAGTTGTCATTGTTGCTAGTGGCCTTTTAGGGTTCGATCTGGGTTGGATTGCAAGGGTAGTGGCGTCATGGGCTTGCCCGGTGTTCGAAGCATTGCTATTGTTGTTGGCGTTGTCATCAAGGACACTGATGATGGAGGTGAAGGTGCCTGGTCGGTGTCGAGGTTGCTAGGTGATGGTCCTCTTGGATGGGCACTTCATCGAGCAGCTAGTAGGCGTCATTGGTGACATGCTCTATGTCAATGATGACGTTCAGATCCAAGCAAGTTTGGATCAAGACAATGGCAATGTCGAAGGGACACATCTCTTCGTTGCTGGCGATATTGAGGGTGGGTTTGTCGGTGATGCGTGCTAGTTCATCCTTCTTGGTGTTGAGGCCATGATCTAGATCACCGATTGCATCATCAATGGCGATATCATTGGCGTCGTCGATCTGAACGTTGTCCCGTTGCTGCAGCATAGATAGGAATTGGATCTTGAAACCTACAAGTGCAGCTTTGATGTCCATGCAGATTTCTTCAGTGTTGTCGGTGATGGCAGTGTTCATGTGGTGGTGGCGGCCATGGATCATTGTGGTCGTCCGATACCAGCTATAAAAGGTCTGGCGCACCGGTGACATGTGGAGGGCGATCAGTGAGCGGAGGAGGCGAAGGTAGGCGGTGGTGGCAGCGCTTGGTAGCGCTCGCCCTAGGGCGGCGCGCACTAGGGGGGTGCGGAGGTGCTGGTAGGCGGGTGCAGGGGGCGACGGCTAGGGTTGGAGAGGTGGAAGCCGGGAGCTGAGAGCTAGGGTTGGGATTAACCCAATTCCCTTCTTCATTCAATTGAGTACATGGGGGTTTATATTTATTGTCTTTACAAGACTTTAGTCCCTAATCAACTAGCAATATGGCGCTATTCATTGCTTCCTATTCTATTTGTCTCTATTTTCCTAATCCACCTAGATGATGTGTCCTTTTCCGGGTCCGGCGGCGGCGCAGGCTCACCCGCGGCCTCCTCCTGCACGCGTGTGGCCTCCTAGGGCCGCAGTGTGCGGCTTGTTGCGCAATGTCTCCTCTTCTGGGCCTTGGTTCACTCGTCAAAGAAGCCTCTTTGCCGAGTATTTTTTTCTGGCACTCGGCAAAGAAGGTCTTTGCCGAGTGTAAAAAAACACTCGGCAAAGAAAAATGTAAAATCAAATTTTGAAGCCCTAAATGAATTCAAATGAAAAGTTTTTAACTATAAAGTTGTTTAACTCGTCAAGGTCTGCAAAGTTTATTTTGTCATGTTCTTCATTTCATAAAGTGAAAATAAATTTGTTCACAAATATTACATGTCTCTCTCATAGTTTATGAAACTACAAAAAAGAGATATAATATTTGTGAACTATGTTAGAACTACCACGTCGAGTGATCAAATGACCAATCACCCAAAATAGAGTTTATAGATCTTAAAAAGTTATGAAATATTATAGTTGAAAACTTTTTCATTTAAGTTTAGTTGTCATGGTAAACTATGTTTGAATTTTTAAAAAATTTAAAATACGAATTTTTTAAATGATCTGGGATGGAATTTTTAAAAATTTAAAATATGAAGTTTTTTATTTGAGTTCATCTTGCCATACTAAACCTATGTTTGAAATTCAAATTTTATAAACAACCTTGGATGAAAAAACTTCCTAAATAAAAAGTGTAGATCTCGAAAAGTTATGAAACTTTATAGTTGATAAATTTTTAATCTCAATTCATTTAGTGCATAAAAAAGCAATTTACACTCGGTTTGATATAATATGTGGGGACCGGGGAACTAAAACTACTCATAGACACATATGATGGTGTAGTGTAGTGGTTAACACAGAAATTGCGTGAGAGAGAGGTCATGAGTTCAAATCCCTATCACCGCAAAGTGTGCAAAAATCTTAGAAAAACGACCATGGCTAGGGGCTGGTTGGTGCTGGCCAATGGGTTCCTTCCCCAATTTATTTTTTTCTTATTATTTTTGGTTTTTTTCTTTGTCGAGTGCCAAAACTTTACCGAGTGCTGTGGCCCTATAAAAGACACTTGGGAATGATCTCTTTGCCAACCAGTTTTTTCTCGAGTGCTCTTTGCCAAGTGCCGCACTCGACAAAGGCTTTGCCGAGTGCCTTAGGCACTCGGCAAGTCACCTGATTCCAGTAGTGCCACATGGGCAAGGAGTGGGGTAAGCCAGACCACTTGATGAAACCCTGCAAGGTAACAATGGCATCTGAACAAGAAATGCGATGCTGGAGGATTTGTTCAGGTACCCAAAAACCATCCAATGATTTAGGAAGATCAAAAACATCTGGAGATACTGGCACATGTGTTTATAACTAAGAAACGGGGAAGACGGGGTGAATCTGAGAATGAGGCGGCAAGAGCAACTTACACGGCACTAAACCTATATGAGAGATCACTTTTGCCTGGATAAAAAAAATTTGAAAGCCATCAAAGTTGTTTGCCCAAACACTGTATATTTAAGGTAAACCCTTTTGCCTGGATCGGTGCAATGCATCTTGTCTTTCTGAACGTTTCTTCTTAGCCTACACTTTCATTCATATGCCTTCAGGCTCGCACAAGGTGCTGCTGAATCAGAGATTGCATTATTTGTTTCTCTTGAAGCCAATCAGCTAACACCAGAGATGGGCAGCATCCACAGCATCAGTGCCGAAGTTTTTAGGAGCGTAACCACAGAGCATCTTATCCACAACATATATATTCCATGAATTGCTTTTACCGCTCAACACTTGCAAGGATTTGAAGTTGAGGGAGTTCTGTAGATAACAGACACATGCAATGGATGAGCTGGGATGGACGGACCCACCCCAAAATGTTAAGGAGGTATGGGATTCCGGGATGCAAGGGTGGAGGCTCATGATGCAACAATAATTCAATACAAATAAAGATGAGCACACTATGATGAAATAATACAGATCACTCTAAACATGAAACAGTACTTCATATCATACACAGCACAACCATTAACAATAATACAAGAAAAAGGTAGCATCAGCACTCAGCAAGTCAGCAGGCAGTGTCTGATCCATAGGACCATCCAAGAACCAACAGTACTAGCCCAACGTACAGGACAAACGGTTAAACCCAGTTCAGTTCCATGTAGATAGTTATATTAGATCGTTATCCCAGATTTCCAGTACACATCGAAGAAGTCGCAAGCTTATGGCTGCAAGCTCTTAAGAGATCCACCACCGAAAAGGTACATCTTCATTTGTATGGAAACTGTAACCTATATGACCATGGAAAGGAGCAGTAGTTGATAGAAATATCCATTATCATAAACAAAATGTTAAGTTCCTTAGTAACAATCACAGGACAACAGGTATGAAGTGTCATGAGAACTTAACAGCAGTTTCGACAAACATGCAATTTATATAATAACAGCAAAGCTGGATGAGTCTATTATTCACTTCAATTCTAAAATAAGACAAAGCAAGGAAATATCATCATGAGACAACAAATATCTACTTCTGTTTTTTTTTTTGTGTGTGTGTGCGCGCGCAACATGAGCTACTTTTGTAAATAACCACTATAAAGGAGTGTTAATCAAAACGAGATGATTGAGATAGAAATGAATCCT
This sequence comes from Bothriochloa decipiens, assembly GCA_023333625.1. Lineage (NCBI taxonomy): Eukaryota > Viridiplantae > Streptophyta > Magnoliopsida > Poales > Poaceae > Bothriochloa > Bothriochloa decipiens. The sequence continues at coordinate 18,740,669 of CM041633.1, forward strand.
GACCACACACATTAACACAGCACCATGAACCATGTTGTTTTCGAAAGCATGCATTGCACATGGTTCATTAAGTGGAAGCACCATCAACCATGTGAAAACAAGATATCTAAGTCATGGTGAACTGCACAGGGTAACAAACTTGGAGTTAGAAACTGCCCATGCCCTGTTGGAGACAGTGTCCATGACTACATTTCATATGTGTCGGGGGCAAATATTTTTTGTCCCACCAAAGAGTGGCCCATCGAACTCCTGGCCCGCTAACATAGGCATCCGGGCCTTGAAGCCAGAGGGCCGAGGGAGGTGAGGCACGGATCCGCGAATGACTGTATGGGGAAGGAATGAATCCTTGTCCTGTGGCCATAGTGGACAGACCCAAGCGTGGGCGCTCGATATGACTGCCGCCTCCGATAGCCACCAATTTCCGCTTTATTCGATCGTCTAGAAAGGGGTCGGGTGCACGGGCCCAGTCTCTGTTCCCACATGCAAGGGAAACACGACGATTTCTCATTCCTTGGGCCATATAACGCGGCTGACCACATGACAACGGCGGAGGCCGCACAAAACATAGCGGTTAGGAAAGCCCGCCGCATCCTACACATCCCAGGCACAATAGCCGGCGGCGCCTATCCTCTGACACGACGGTGAGCCAACCGTGACCTCCATGGTTCTCTAGAGAAATGTTACCGACAAGAAAGCAGTAACCGATGGCTTCCCAATGATCAAAACTTGTACGCCATGGCTCCTCCGTGCTCTATAAAAGGAGGGCTGTGGCCTCCTATGAAGGGGGACCCTTCCCTTTCTATTGGTCATCTCCTCTTCCAACCTTGAGGAATAGATCATACAACCCTAGATGATAAGATCTTAAACAATCCCAAGAATTTGTGAGAGCATATTTAACTGATCGAGTTCTCTTTTCTTCTAGCCTTACACACAACTCTCTGCGTCTCTAGAGACTTGAGCTTTCCTTAGAAGCTCTCTCTCGACCATAGTTTGTAACCCCCTTTGCAAACCTGAAACTGGACATAGGGGCGTACTCCCCGAACTAATATAATCCCTTGTGTCCGCCTAGCTCTATCATCTGTTATCCTAAACATGCTTCTCGAAGTAATTATTGCTAATCGTTTATCGAAACACCGGCAATATGCCTATAGGACCATTTACATAAAGGTTGCCACTAGAAAAAAGTGGATTTTTCTACTTATTGTTGAAACTAGTATGGAAATTTGTCAACTTCATAGTCTATATATAAATAACATGGATGTTTATAAACTGCATGGTTTGTTGTTGCATGCAACTTACATAATGTCAAATAGAAAACTTACATTCAGAGTCTCTATAGTTCGCTGGACGTTGATTCTCTCAATGCATACATAGTGGCTGCTCAAGATGCAGAAGATTTTCTGCACCCTCTCATCAAAGCTTTCACACTTAATTTCAACTAATTTAAGTTTCTTTGATGCCAATAGATGCTTTGATGATTATATCTCCCTTTCTTTTCAACCCAGTTCATTGGTGCCTGTACCAATCATATAGTCATTACCAAAAAAAGAGCAATTAGGCGTGCTAGCATTAACAACAAAAAATGTAGTTCAACTTAACACATGTACCTTGCAGAGTTGAAGAATGAGCGTCTCGAGAACAGGTGTATGCTGGAGGAAGCATAATATTGCTTGGAAACCATTCTCTACACACCACTCATTGAGCAAGAGTGTCTTTAAGTTACCAAATATAGGGCACCACATGAGATCCCTTTCGAAAATAAAGTGGGCAAAGTGCAAAAGGAGTACAGCATCAGGAAGGATCGAAGATTTGAATTTTGCATTTCAATGTGGAGCAGGGGATTGCATGTATTGGCTGCAAAACTATTTAGGGGATAGTCATTGAAGAGGTTTGGAAGCCACATCATATTTCATAAGCCTACCAACATAAATATGTGTATTCTGTTTCACGGTAGAGGTGGTAGAAGGACTACAACATTCTAGCTATGATCACATGCATAAATAATTGTATCTTACATGGGCAAGTTACATTTATCACAAATTGAAAAATAACAACTGTGTTTTTTAGGTCTTGCCAATATGTTATGAAAAACTTATTTTTAGAAATCATCACACTGCAAAAACATAATGTATAATTGATGAGTAGCATTTGAAACATTAAGCTAATAACCAAAAACAAACCCCTTTAAAATCCTACAATGGTGGAAAGACAACTAAACTGAATGTGTAATGCTACCTTACACTGCTAAGTGATGCTATAGAAGTATACATATATAGGAACAAGCATAGCAGATCACAAACAACAGTAAAAAAAGTAGTAGGAAGAAACATACGGTCCCAGGTTCAGCTACCAGCTCCAAACTTTCAGCCTCTGACAGACCATTGAGAAGGACGGAATATGTGGTTCCATCACTTTTGTCAACATACTTATTATCATGGCATCCATGAAGTCTAGCAAATCCCTTTGCTAATGCTGGCATATTTTCTAGGAATGGAGTCTTCATAAAATTATCTGTTAGTTCTAGCTGCACAAGATTTGGTGCAACAATTCGAGTACGGGTGTCTTTGTAACGGCCAGAGAAACAATTCATTATGGTTAGCTGTTCAAGGGATTGGGATGATATCATCGCCGCGTCAATGGTGCAGAAATCCATCAATAGTTTCTTCAGTGCTGGGCAACTCGTAAAATTGAGAAATTCGCTTGTTACACATACACATTTAAGCTCTAGCATCACCAACTGCTGGGAGGTGACCAAATATGTGCTATTGACGTACTTTAACTTAACCCTGAGAGTTTGAGCCTTGCACAGCAGAGCCTGTTGGATCCAAATGCCGACCTGTGGACTAAGCCAGCTGTTAGCGTCCTGCAACTCTTGGATGTGAAACTCACACAAATCCAACGTGGCATCGCGCTCGCGGCGGAGGAGGAAATTGGTCACGAAGCTGTTCAGAGCGCTGAACTCCTGCTCCGTCAGCACCCGGTAAATATCACTTTCAGAGAGGCGCAGAGCAGGTACGGCCCTCCAGAGGTGGCGCCAGCGCCGGGCGAGCACGCACGTCTGGACCGCCTCCTGTGACGGCAGGTACGATAGTATGTGCTGCAAGGCCTCGTCTGGAAAGGTCGTGAATCCCAGTCGGGGGCGCCTTCTGGGTCTTGCGCGGCGAGCAGACCTGGGCTTCTCCAGAAGGACTACTTTGCTCCATCGCTCGCCAATCTTGGAAAAGCAACAAATCAAGAAAAGCGGATCACACCTCGTTCCATCACTCGCCAGCGCCAATCGGCAGTAGATAACCTTTGAAGCTCGAGGACATGTTTTACTTATGCGTGAAGGTTGAAATCGGATCGGAGGTGGGGTTGGATATTGGATGGATCAACAGAGTAAGTAGCCTTGCTTGCAGCCGTGGCACGGTTCTTTGCACTAACCTCCTCGCGCTGTGGGGTTGGATTGGAGAGGAGATGAAGAAGAAGGGACTAGGGAGGAGATGAAGACGAGGATCGGAGAACGGGTAAACAAGAGAGACGGCGGAATGAGTGCGTCGTGGATCGGGGCAAGGGTGGGACGGATGCGGTTTCTATGGAGTTCCCCTCCGTCCTGGATATGCATACATATATGCCTTCTATGTGCCCCACGTGTTCACCAACGGCAATCCAACGCATGTGTTCTTCAACCTCGAGGTGGATCTTGAAACTGCCAAAGCGCGTGGAGCTGAGCGCATGCATGCGGTTGGATCGGTCAAACTAGACACGTGGCAACTATCTACGACATGTATGTATAGAGCCATGGTACATCAGTACGCCTGCTTTTGGGTCGGGGCGGGTTGGGCATAGGGAGAAGACGGATTGAGGCGAGGCAGGAACTCCTCGTGTAACGTCCCGTCCTCGGCTGCTCGGGTGGACAAGGGCCTCCAAAATTTAAGGGTTGCCAAATTTACTAAATCCTACTAGTGTAGAGCGCGCGCCCCTGCGTGCGTGAGTGCAGGCCATGTATGTAGAAAACATTTATGTTTCATCAATGGAGAAGATGAGAATGCATACTACTTTTACCTGGAGCATGAAGTAATACTAAACAGACCATGTTGTTTTTTCATATTATTTTACAAATATGTATGCTTTCAACAATTGTGTCAAAGAATGTGCAGCGCACTCAAAATGGAAGAAAATGAGTAAATATTAACTAAATGAGAATCACATGTCGGTTCCAGATAATCCTGTGTGGAAGCTGGCCTGCTCTTGTTTCTTCATATCTTTGAACGCCGACGCAGCTAAATCCTTTAGAGGAACAAGCTTTTCTTTTGGCAGAAGCTTGGTTATTAAAATTAGAACTTGCTAAGGTGAAGCCACATCATCTGCTCTGTATTGAAATGATTTTGTGAATACTGAATAAGTGGTAAGGCATGAACCTGCACATATAACATTCCATAAAGATAAACTGTCTTTCACATGGTGCAGATGATGGGTTTAATTGAGGAAAATTAATGCATGTTACCTCCAAATCATGCCTTTTGAAGGAAAACAACAACATGAACATTTCAAGAAAATATCTATACAATAGGCCTAATCTGAATATGGCACCCTGTAAGCTGCTGATGAGAAGGAATTTTTAAGGAAAGCTGAAAGGTACTGGCTGCATTTTTTTACATGTTATATCCATTGTTATAGTAGGTGACCATATGACACAGAGTGGGTCTGTTTAGTATCAAAGATATACATAAAAAATTATTGCTTCAATATTCATGATAAGGAATAAATAGCACAATTATTTAAAATACCTGAAAGGCCAGTAAAACATCTAAATAACATCTTGTGCAGTTGTTGTCTTACCAATACTCGGAGGTCCACTGAACAACACAGGGATTTTAGAATCATTCGATATTAAGAGTTCTAGGCTGTCTCATTTTTCAAATTCAGCCGGAGAGCTCTTTCCGTGTTCTAAAACTTCTCCATTTTTATTTTTAGTTCCCTTCTATTGTTATTATTATTATTTATTTTTGTTTGTATCTTTGATGTTGCAGGAGGTTTTGCAGGCTTTAAAAACTATCTTTAGACAAGGATGACACACTGCAGAAGACCACAAGATAAATCCCCAAACAGAGCCGGCGAGCCAGATCCACATACGCACCCGTGTAACACCCAAAATTTGTATTTTTAAAAATAGTATAAAAATGATTTACTTATGTATTTTTGTGCTCATGAGAACGTAGAGAAAGTAATATTTTTTATTAAATTAAAATTTATCATAGGTTTTAGCAACTTGATTGTGCATCCATGCTGCTGTATTTTATTTTGTATTGTTTGGATTTGATCCAAATGCTAAATGAATTTAAAAATGGATTTAGAAAATTGTTTTTTAAAGAAAAGGGAAAAGTATGTCTCCATTCCTGTCTGCTTCTAGCCGAAAGGCATATATTGGCCAACTTGCTTCTTTGCTCCAGCACGACGTCAAAGGCCTTGGCCCGTTCTGTAAGCAGCCTATTCCCGTGCAGGCCGAGCACCTTTCACTCCATCTCCAAGCCCAACGCAGGTGACTATCAGGCCAGCCCCACCTGGCAGCTGCACCCTTCTTGTATCTCCCGTGCAGCCATCGGACTCTATTCCATTGGCAACCCCTGCCATCGTTGCTCGATCATGCGAGATACAACTTTGTTCCGGAACCTGACGTCCTATAAATCCGAAGGTCTCATACCGTGCTTTGTTTTTCATCTATATACATGCGCCGCCGTTTTTTGCCCTAGCTCCGCCCGGCTGCTGCGCTAGGTCTCGCCGAGAGCTGAAAACGCCGCGGCCGCCTTTTGATCATAGCTCACCATCGCGATGTCTCCAAGACTCAGACCCGCAGCCGCCACGACCGTGTCTGCAAACTGCTGACGAGCCTCATGTCAAGGAAAGCTGCCGTCTCGTCGAGTTGTACGTCATCGGTCTTCTACACCCATCGCTGGAGCTTTTGCCCATGAAGACACGCCACCGCCACTGTGACGTGTTCGTTGTCTGCCGTATCTTCTCCGATAACCGCGATCCGTTGCCCAGCCCCATGCCAAGGTAACGAAGCTGCAGAAGCCGGTTGCTTGTTCCATCTCGCCCTCTGCCGTTTGTTCATTGCAACCGAACCTTGCAGGAAGCGGCTAGCTGTCAGCCCCGCCACGTCTGTCGTTGTGGCCGGTGATCCCCGCTCTTCTCCGTTCCTTCCAGTTACACGGTAAGCCTCCCTTATTTCATCTGAATTCTCAATAGAGCAGAACGGAGCTAGCAGCCGATCGTGCTCAATGCTTGTTAGCTTTAGTTTCTTAGCTTGCTGACACAATGATCACATCAGCATGACAGCACCCTTATTTTCTGGCCGTTTTCCTTCAGAAAAATAAATCTATATAATTCTGTTGATGCCATCTCTTTACGTCCTTGTTTTCCATATATCAAATTAGCAAACTAGTGCCACCTCTTTACGTCCATTCATACTTACACCACCAGTGCTTTATATTTGCTTTTAATTTATAAGTGTTCTTAGTATAAATATGCATATCAAATCAAATTTGTGTATATATGCTCTCGCATGTTTTTCAAAGTAAAGTTTACTTTTCAAAGGTAATATTTCGGTAATCGTTTCCTTTTCATCGGAGCTTTTTGTTTAACGTGCTTTACGTGTTTGGGTGTTCATAGCAATGCGTAGATTTACTTTCAAAACCTTTTCATTAATTGGTGTATTGTTCTAATAGAATATGTTTGCTATGCATGCGTGTTCGGATACTTGTGTGGTGTTCTATGATCATGTCCAGTCGGTGAGGTTTGCGTTGATAATCAAGAATGAGTTGGAGATCAACAAGTGATTCTACAAAGATTCGAGACTTGAAGAAGGATCTAAGTTTAAGGCAAGTATAGTCTGGGTTTTGTTTCTGTGGCCATGATCTTATGACTTAATTAATGTTTAATTAATAAACGATAAAAATAACTTTTTAGCAACTTAAGGATTTGTCTGTAAGAAAATCTCCAGGATTTACAGTACAGCTGTGAAGGCTATATGGCTCTGCCTTTAGTCAAGTATGAGGACCTTTTCTAACTTGTTAGAGGTTACCCGAAGGGCGCAAGAGGGCTCTTACTTGTATGATCTCGGCCTGCCAAGAGGGTGAACTTTAGTTTATTTTTCTGTTTGTTAGTCACCTCTTGGAGAAGGGCTCATACTTATTCATGGAGAAACCTTAGCGGTCCTAACTTGTTAGACGAACCATTGAAAGACTTTATAGTGAACCCTGCCAACCTTCTTTGGTAGTGGGCTAAGAGGTTGGCCGCCTCGGGCGAAAAGGTAAATCATGACTCATAGCGAAAGTGTACACCTCTGCGCAGAGTTTATTAAACTGGTATATTAGCCTTACTCAAGGACACGAGCAGCCTTGGAAGTCTTATTTAAGATGATGACTTTTGATTGTTAACATGCTCATTGTTTATCGTTTTATGCTTAATATTATTTATGTTACATTGTTCATGAGTTTATGGATCCTATAATACCTTATTGCTATACTTGCGGAGTTCGACATGGACTCACTCTTGCTATTCTCTCACACACCAGAAAAAGTTTAGGCTTGTTGTTAACCAGTCAGTTTGGATCCAGTGGAGTGGAGTCTACACCTGAAGATCGGAGTATCATTCCATTGATAGCTACCTAAGGGTGTATTTGTCTTTTACTATGTACGTTATATTTTAAGCATTGTTTACTGATACTACCCTTAATTATAGCTATTTGTGGGATTTGTCTTCAGAGACTCACATATAGTGTGTATCTGGTTTTATTCTTGAAATCGGGTATTACAACCCGTCCCCGGCAATATCAAGGAGATCCGGCACATGGGAAAAAATGTCTTTCCTAGCACACACACATGCGTGGATAGGTCACTTATGCCACAACTAAGACGAAGGAAAGGGACTTGCAAGCATTTTGCAAGCAATACCTCTAAGCGCTAACCATAAAGCAAATTACCTATCTGGTGAGGAAGGGTAAATGTAGACTTCATCAAGTACAAGGCAAGCACTTCCACCTGATGCCCCACTAATTGTCAGTGACTTGCCCAAATACATGTACCTGTGGAGAGAGACTTATTATCAAACAGTTGTGGCAGAAAAAGGTAGGTTAAACATACCGATAATTAGTCTAGAAGTTTAGGAAAATATTAGCAGACATGTAAAGGTGGCCCCACAAAAATTTAAGTGCGAATGTTGTCCTCATTCCTCAAATCAAGCCCTGGAACTCAATCAATAACAAGTTGGGACAGCAAGAAGATTAAAAGCAGGACTACATATGCAGGTGTTAGTAGCAAGTAGCAGCAACAACCATAAATATAGGACTGAAACATTTCAATGAGCCATCAAGGCCAGCTTTCAACATACAAACGAAAATACTAAGGATGTGGGTAAAGGAACATACTATCACCGACCCATGTATCTAAGGTGTAAAAGCAACGAAAAAGATTTACTGTCCATCACCACAAAACGAATAAATGCAAACTTTAAATGGAAGACATAAGATGAAGTACTGCTAGTTTTAGACATGATCTGCACTAAGCATGTATTTTCCTGTCACCTCCAATGCACTGTAGCTAGAGTAAAAGCATTTTTTCCCTCTGAAAACAACTATTGGAGGGTTAGACACAATGGAGTTTTCATAAAATTATCGGTTAGCTCTAGCTGGACAAGATTTGGTGCAACACTCCGAATACGGATGTCTGTGTCACTGCCAGAGAAACAGTTCATTATGGTTAGGTTTTTTATTTTAACTCTAGGATCACCCCATTTCCATTATATGATAACGGAAATACAACATAGCAAGGGTTTAGAGTTTAGACAGAAAAAGAGAAACGACTGCCTAATCAGACTTGGCGCCACGACCCACCAAACTTAGACATCTAGACTGAACGCCAAACATCCAGAAAGAAGCAGACCGCTATTACATCACAGATTTTCATTGGAACAAGGATAGAAGTCCGGAGTAGAACAGTGAAGTATTTCTTGCTTCATCTTCGGTGGTCTTCTGGGTCGTTCCCGCCATGCTGCTCACACTGTCCAGCTTGCCTGTTGAACTCTTCTGTGAGTTGAAGCGCAATCTTCAGCATGGTAGTTGCCCCCTCTTCCCACACCTTCTTGTCGTCCCCTAAGAATAAGCCTGCCCAGTAACTCATCAGTGAGCATTCATGACAGATTATTGCAATAATTCTTAAGTACATATCCTTCAACACACACCCTATTCCTGCATTTCCATATAACCCAACATATGGCCGCAATGCCGGTTGTGTGAAATCTTTTCCCCCAGTGAGCCATTTATCACACCAATTCCAGCAATGGCCCAAGTTTCTTGGGATATAAGTACCACTTATGCAGTGAGCTACAATAGCCCAAACTGCTTTGGCAGTACTACATTGAAATAACAGGTGATTCACAGATTCAGGCATATTGCAGAAGCAACAAGAAGGATTTCCTTTCCATTGCCTTCTAACCATATTGTCCTTGGTTAGAATTGCATTATTCATTACAAGCTATAAGAATATTTTGATTTTGGAGGGAATTTTCCCTTTCCAAATGTTCTTATGATATTGCCCAGCATCATTACTGGTCAAGCAATTATATACAGATTTTACAGAGAACAAGCCATTCCCAGAAAATTTCCAAGTCACTTTATCATTTTCAGCCGCAAGCTATAGTTCAGTGATCTTAGATAGAATTAGATTCCACTGATTTGCCAGGCTATCAACTAGCCATCTTGTGAATGTGACAGCCATAGGGTTCATCTTAACCTGGGCAATGCTAACTTCAGGTTGTTCACATAGCTTGAAAAGAGCAGGGAATAGGATGCTTAAAGGCTTATCAAACATTCATGGATCATGCCATACTCTGGTGTTTTCTCCATGATTGACAATCATCTTCCTACCTTGAGTATAAATACCTTTAACTTTTAGCAGATCAGCCCACATGGGGAGTCATTTTGATTCGCAGAACAAATGGACTGAGCCCTCAAATATTTGAAGTCAATGATCTTTTGCCAGAGGCCATCTTCTCTTTCCAGCTTCCACCACCATTTGCATAGGAGGCTAAGATTCATTTTCCTCACATCTTTAATCCCTAGCCCACCTTTCTTCTTGTGTTTGCAGACCTTAGTCCATTTCACTAGATGGTATTTTCTTTTGCTACTACCCCCTTGCCAAAAAAAAGATCTCCTAATCTTATCCAGGGAGTGAATCATGGTTTTTGGCAGTAAGTAGATAGACATGTGGTAAATTGGGGTACTATTCAAACTTGAGTTGATAAGCATAGTCCTACTAGCAATGAACATAGATCCACCCTTCCAAGCCACTAACTTTTTAGCACTTTTATCAGACAGGGGGGTCCAATCTGCAGCATGTAGTCGACTAGGACTAACAGGTATAGTTTTCCAGATGGGCCGGGCATGATGGGCCAACACGGGCATGGCCTAAGAAAGCACGGCACTAACCCGGCCCGGCCTGGCCCAGCTGTCACCGTGCCCGTGCCTGGCATGGCCGACCACGTGCCCATGCCTGGGCCGCAAGTTCAGCCCATGGGCTAGCACAAACACGACACGGAAAATGGGCCTGCACGATAGTGGCCCAATTAGTCTAGAGCGTTGGATTGATTTGTAGTATTTCTGGCCATTCGATTGAATTGCAACATCCCAGACCCAGGTATAAAAGCAACTCCCTCATCGTTATCTTTCAATCTTCCCGACTCCCGTACTCCTGGCGGCCGGTGTTTCCAGGCCACTCCCTCCCCTGCTCTTCTTCTCCTACATGCATGGCTATGACGGCGTGGTTCGCATAGCTACAGCGGCGCGGCAGCGTTCCCGACTAGCACAGCTACGGCGGCGCGACATCATTCCCGGCTAGCACAGCAGCGGTGGTGCGGCGGCTTTCGCCGAGGCACGGCAGCAACAACACCGCGAGGCCGAGGAGTAGCTCAATGACTGTCGTGCCTTTAAGCTCGGCACGGCATGGCTAAAGAGCCTTAGGGTCGTGCCTCGGCCAAGAGTAGGGCACGACAGCACGAGATGGCACGGCACGGTGGGCCGCCGTGCCGTATAGTGCCGTGCTTCGTCGTGCTCGTGCCCGTGCCGTGCTGGACAACCCATCTAGAAAACTATACTAACAGGAACTCCTAGATATTTAATAAGAAAACTACCAATTTGACAATGAAAGATTTCAGCATACTCAGCTGCCCAGCTCTCTTCATCATTTAGAGTGATGACCTCACTCTTATGAAAATTAATCTTGAGCCCAGCCATGAGTTCATATAGATACAACAACATTTTCATATTCCTAGCACCCTCCACACTATGCTTCAAACATACTATGGTGTCATCAGCGTATTGGAGCACAACAACTCCATGATCAATAATGTGATCTATTAAAGCTGAGAACAAACTGTTGCATTGTGCTTTATGGATCATTCTGGTGAGTCCATCAGCAACAAAATTGAAAAGAATAGGGGACAATGGGTCACCCTGTCTAACTCCTTTGAAGCTTTTGATATATGGGCCAATAGAATCATTTAGTTTGACACTAACGGTGCCACCAGCCACTACTTTTTCCATCCACATACACCATTTATCACAAAAACCTCTGGCTTTTATGGATTCAAACAGGAAACTCCATTTAACCTTGTTATAAGCTTTTTCAATGTTCAACTTAAGGACTACTCTATTTTTTTACTTTTGGATTCATGGAGGATTTCATGTAGGATCATCACACCACTCATAATATTTTTTCCTTTCATAAAAGCAGTCTGGTTAGAGTGTATAAGTTTATGAGCTACTTTCTCAATCCTAAGGGTCAAAGTTTTGGTAATCAGCTTGTACAGACAATTGAGCAGGCAAATAGGTCTGTATTGCTGAATTTTGGCAGCATCAGTGAACTTAGGGAGGAGGGTGATGATCTCATAGTTGATTCTACTTATGTCAACTGCATCATTATGAAAATCATAGAACAATTGAACAATATCACTCTTTAAAATTTCCCAACATGATTGATCAAAATCAATAGGGATCTTGTCAAGTCCAGCTGCCTTATTTTTCTCCATGGAAAAGAGAGCAGCTTTAATTTCAGGTTTAGAAAAGGGTTAGGTTAGATCTAGGTTCTCCTCATGAGTAACGTTTTCAACTTCCTCCCAAATAGTAGGGTCAATATGAATATTATGCTCCACCTTAGGTCCAAATAATTCAAAGTAATATTTTGTGGCGTGTTTGAGTAGATTATCATCCCCTTCGATTACTTCGCCATCATGTTCAAAAGATATTAAAGTATTTTTCCTTTTTCTACCACATGCAATCTTATGAAAATATTTAGTGTCATTATCCCCTTTTTCAAGCCATGTTTCATGGCATCTATTCAATGAGTAAGTTTCTTCTTGATCTAATAGCTGTAACGATTCCTTAATCAACCAAGATTTTCGAAGAATTTGTTCATCATTAAGCATATTATCCTCCTCAAGAGCCTCCAAAGAAGCTAGTTCCTCACATACAAGCATTCTTTGTTTTCTAAGTCCACCTTGTAGGTTGAACCCCCAACCCTAGAGGTACTGTTTCAGCAATTTCAGCTTTTGTTGGATTTTATCAAGAACAGATCTTGCCTTACAAAGTTTAGATCAGATTTTGTCCACAACTTTCAAGAAATCAGGATTCACCAACCAGTTCAGTTCAAATCTGAATTGGATGAATTTGATGGGTTTACAAGATCTAGAAGAGATAATTAGAGGATTGTGATCAGATACTTCTCTAGGCAGCCTCTTCAATAAAATTCTTTGGTATAGATCTTCCCATTCCTTGGTCACTAAGATCTTGTCTAGCTTTTCTAGAGTTGGAATGATTTGATTGTTTGACCAGGTATAGACTCCACCAGTGCGAGAAATCTCTCTAAGTTCGTGAAAGTTGATGAGGGAATTAAACATCCTAGAGAATCTAAACTTTCCATTTGGTTTATTTGCCTCACAAGAAAATCTAAGGATATTGAAATCCCCACCAATCAACATAGGCTCCCTACTTTTGGAGCAAAAGGAAGAGAGTTCAGTCAGAAATTCCAACTTATTCTCATCATGAGCAGCCCCATATACCACAATCAGGTTCCATTTAACTTTATTTATTTTTGTCCCACAGGTTTAACTGTATCATGTATTCACCTTGAGAAAAGGCTCCCACATCATAAAACTCTAATCTCACTCCAACTAAGATACCTCTATATTTTCCCTTAGCAGGGTTATACATCCATAGATAGTCCTGTTGGGGATCAAATTTTCTCAATATTTTTTCATCATAGTCTTTAATCATGGTCTCCTAAAGACCCACAAAATGGAAATTGTGTTGATATAGAAGATTTTTCAGAAATGCAGACCCCTTTCTTCTTGAGGCCTCTACAATTCCATAAAAGTCCTTGTATCATTTTATTACATTCTTTGAGTATTTGGAGGAAGGTTTCCTTCCTCTCTGTTCAAGGGATTGGGATGATATCGTGGCAGAGTCAATGGTGCAGAAATCGACCAATAGCTTCTTCAGTGCTGGGCAACTCGAAAAATCGAGAAACTGGCTTGTTACCCATACACATTTAAGCTCTAGCATCATCACGTGCTGGGAGGTGAGGTGTTGTGGTATAACCAAATATGTGCAATCAAAGTACTTAATTAACTCAACCCTGACCCTGAGAGTCTGAGCCTTGCACAGCAGAGCTTGTTGGATCCAAATGCTGACCTGGGGACTAAGCCTCTTAGCGTCCTGCAACTCATTGATGCGAAACTCACTCAAACCCAGCGTGGCATCGCGCTCGCGGTGGAGGAAGAAATTGGCCATGAAGCTGTTCAGAGTGCTGAACTCCAGCTCCGTTAGCCCCCGGGAACTGCCACGTTCAGAGAGGCGCAGAGCACGTACGGACCTCCAGAGGTGGTGCCAGCGCCAGGCGAGGACGCACGTCTGGACCACCTCCTATGACGGCAGGAACGACAGTATGTGCTGCAGGGCCTCGTCAGGAAGAACGTCAATCCCAACCGCAGGCGCCTTCTAGATCTTGCGCGGCGAGCAGTGCTCGTCTTCTCCAAAAGAATTCAGGAAAAGCAACAAATCACTCGCCAATCCAGGGAAGAATTGCGTCGAGCAGGTGGCGAACACAGGTCCTGGTAAGAATTCAGGAAAAGCAACATCATTCACCAATCGGCAGTACATAACCTTTGAAGCTTAAGGAGATGTTTTTACTCACGCGTGCATGTTGAAATCGGATTGGAGGTGGGGCGCTGGATTGGATGGATCAACGTAGTAACCTGGCTTGCAACCGTGGCACAGTTCTTGGGACTAACCTCCTCGCTCTGCTGTGGGATACGCCGATCGGAGTGGAGATGAAGAAGGGCACCAAGACGAGGATCGGAGAACGGGAAAAAAACAGACGGCGGAGTGAGTGCGTATGGATCGGAGTAAGAGTGGGATGGACGCGGTTTATGTGGTGAGCTCGAAGCAGCTTGCCGTTTTTGGCAACCAGCCAATCACGTCCTACTTTCTTCTTTATTCTCTTGCTTTGGCTAGGTAATTAATAATAGTAGATAAACAAAAAACTAAAGTTTAGTTCATACGATAAAAACAAAACCTTTGAAACATAAAGAATTTCCAAGTTTCTCTTGAACATTCTGAAATGGTGTCGAGTCCCAATGAGAAAAAAAAAGTTCATTTTAAGATGGTAATAAACAAAAAGAACTATTCCCTTCATCAATAAAAGGATGCACTATGAATTTATGAATAGCACTTCCTTCAACCTAAATTATAAGACATTTTTGCTTAAATTTATAGATTTTACTATGTATCTAGACATGACATACACTTAGATGGATAGAAAAAGTTATAGACCTAGCACTACCGGAAATCGCGACTTTGCCGAGTGTATATTCTTTGCCGAGTGCTAAATCTCGGACACTTGGCAAAGAAAGTATTTGCCGAGTGTCTTCCTGTTGGCACTCGGCAAAGAGCAGACTTTGCCGAGTGTTTTCCTGTTGGCACTCGGCAAAGATATTTTTAATATTACATTTCGAGGCACTAAATGAACTCAAATGAAAAAATTTTCTACTACAAAGTTGTATAACTTTTTAGGATCTATAAAGTTTATATTGGTCATTTTTTCATTTGATAAATCGATAGTAATGTTGTTTTTAAAACCTACATCTCACTAATAGTTTCATAAGAATTGTGAACTATGTTAGAACCACCACATCGGATGAACAAATGATCAAACAAGCAAAATAATATTTATAGATCTTAATAAGTTATGAAATGTTATAGTTTAATTTTTTTTCATTTGAGTTCATCTTGCCATGCTAAACCTACACGTGAATTTCAAAATTCAAAATTCAAATTTCGTAAACGACCTCGGATGAAAAAATACCCAAAACAAAGTTTGTAGATCTCGAAAAGTTATGAAACTTTGTAGTTGATAACTTTTTCATTTGAGTTCATCTTACCATGCTAAAGCCATATGTGAATATCTTAAATTTGAAATTCAAATTTCGTAAAAGACCTCGGATGAAAAAACTTCCTAAACGAAAAATGTAGATCTCGAAAAGTTATGAAATATTATAGTTGATCACTTTTGGATTTGAATTCATTTAGGCCCTTAAACAAGCTAATTACTCTCGGTTTAGTATAGAATATGAGAAAATGAAACTAGTTATAGACACATGTAACAGAGTAGTGTAGTGGTTAAGGCAGGAGATACGCGAGAGAGGTCACGAGTTCGAATCCCACCGGACGCGAAGCGCGCGATTTTTTCTATTAGATTTAAATTTTTTCTATTATTTTCGAGTTTTTTTTTGGATTTTTTATTTCGTCGAGTGCCGGCCTTTGCCGAGTGCTTGCCAGGTGGCACTCGGCAAAGTCTCCTTTGCCGATAAATTCTTTGCCGAGTGGGCTTTGCCGAGAGCCGCACTCGGCAAAGCCTTTGCTGAGTGTTATTCGGCCTTTGCCGAGTGTCCGAGACACTCGGCAAAGAACCCGAATCCGGTAGTGTAGAAAAGTTATATGAAACACTAGGAGTATTAATATTTAAATCTCCCATAAAATTTGCTGTGAAAATATGTTTCATAATTATTATGTATTATAAATATTAGTATGTTTATAACTTTGGTTAAACTTTAAATCGTTTGATTCCTCTAAAAGTGAGGTCGTATATTTCTATGGATGGAGTACAAAAAAAAGTTCCAAATTAAGTTAAAATCTTTGGATTAGGTCCTAAGCTGTCAAAAATTTCTTGTGTTCCTTTAGACTCGTCAAGGTTGCTTGAGCACTGAGATGAACTTGCCGGAGTTAATATGATCTGATGTTTTGTGGATCCTGAGCATCATCATAACCTACACACAATATTCCAAAATGCGGGGTGGAGATTAACTATGTGAACCTTCATCAAGAGTTTTCACTTGGCAAAGTTAGTCTCATTAAACATGGGTAACTTGCTCGCGGCCATGAGACAGGGTGTTAGGAGCAATGTTAGAAACAAACACTATAATCAAAGGAGAGCTCCCATATTGCTTGGTTGTGTTCCTCCTTCCACGAAGCCCACTTCTAGGTATTATTCCACCATAGTAGGTGTCATCATCATCCCCATTCTTCCACCATAATTGCTCACCCGCACAATAGGAAAATTCAGGAACAGAACGAATTCTTGGATGCCTCACTACCACAAAAACGGTTTTGCCTCTCTGACGATTAAACATAGGTGGGATTATCTTTGGATACCTTCCTAAATGGTTAGACGGCGCGATCACCAGACAAATACCCACCGCTGAAAATCACTCTTGTTGCATCCTTTGTGACTTCATGAAGCTATATATGTTTAAATTTTCAACTTTTGATCTTATTAGTTGTTGCAATTTCGGTCCACATGCAAAGCTGAAGTACTAGTAGTGCTTATTGTGTCTTTCTTTATTTTCTTATTTCATTGAAACGAATTCTAAGTCCTAGATATATATATACATAGTATAATCGCACAACTAGTCATTTCACCGTGTACTGTTGGCACTCAGCAAGATGTTTGATTTTTATCAAGAAACTACTTATACTACAAAGTAATTCTTTTTTTACAAATACATAAAGTACTTAAAATTAATAAAATTGTTTACTGTACCTTTGTATTAAAATTTTCTACTTATTTTCCGTAATAGGTCATATCACTTTGTAAAGCTGTACTTTCAGAAGTGCAATGGAAGAAATGAAACATCCGCCGGATGGAGGGTACGCCAAACCCATGGAAACAAGTCCGTGGGTAGTTCTTATTAGTATTATCATACAATACGAGATACAGCTCACACAGATGCTCACTCATACAATACGTAATAACATGTCAAATACACTCTCAAGGTGATGGCGGCGCGTGCAGGATCAGTAGGTAGGACCCGGCCAGGTAGTAAAAGGGCGCCATCTTATTTCAGCCACACATATATAAGTAGATAGCTATATACACGGAAGCACGCAGTATTCTTCCATGCAAGTGGCACGCCTTGCATGGAACGCCATATCTCACTCGGTGTGACCAACGTAAACGCCAATGGCATCAACAAAATATCCACTTCGTCCAAAGAAGCCAAGGATCTTGCCTTCTCCTTCCTCAAGCGGGATGTCGAATTCGGATGAGCCTATACCGCTGTCTCCGTACTTAAATTCCCGTTTCTTATTAGTGACGAATTTCAGAGAAGTTATAACGCTCGGCACATCGGCCCACTGCCCAACAGTTCCAGAGACGTGCACGATATGTTCAGATTGGCGAAGTTCAATCTGCAGATAGAAAAATTAAGATGAAGTCAAGACTTATATCCATGTCAATTCAAGATTACAACAAGCTGCATATACATACCGTTGGTTTTTGGTCACCGGCAGTGCCACCCCATGGACCCATGGTGTGCTCCTGGTTTGTGGAGTCCACAAACGTGAATTGGATGGAGTGGACTACCTCCTTGCTGCTGACAGTCACACGAACGAGTCGGATAGGATGGGAAGGGCTATCCAGGTCACGAGGCTCCCCACCAGATCCACCCCATGATCCAATCTTGATTGGGCGGCTCTGCGCCTTGATGCAAAAAAAAAAAGAAAGAAAAAGTGAAGATGAGCAATGCGTTCAGAGTAGAGAACATGACTAATCAGTACTAGAGTTGCCGCGGCTCCTTGCAGGGGGCGTGCGTGGCGTACCATTATGCTCGTCTAGTTTCGAGGGTGTGTAGAACTAAGCAGCTTGCTTTGCTTGGTCGATGGCATGGATGTATAACGGATCACGCTTATATATAGTCGCAGCACGCAGACATTAGACAGTGTGAATGCATGCGGAGCCTCTCCACGTATCTACGTTCATACGGTTTACTACTGGAATCTCAGGCTTTGCTGAGTGCAAGGAGATTTGCCGAGAGCTAGACCTCGGGCACTCGCAAATCCCCTCTTTGCCAAGTGCCGCTCTCGGCAAATCCTTGCACTTGGAAAAGGAGGATTTGCCGAGTGCCAGTAAAGAAGGGCACTCGGCAAATACCCTCTTTGCCGAGTGCCAGACACTCGGCAAATCCATCCACTCGTCAAAAGAGGCCATTGCGTGACGACGGCCTCTTGCCATCACTCTTTGCTGAATGCCTGCTGTCGGCACTCAGTAAATATTTTTTTTAAAAAAATTTCTTTGTCGAGTGCCACTGACCCGGCACTCGGCAAAGACCCGATTTGCCGACACTACGTCAAAATAGAACTTCCGCAGCGTTGGGATTTGGCCCCCCGTGATGGACGTCTATGTTGCCCACTGTGGTAAATCCCACAATTTACCGCAGCAGGCACTTTCTAATTACCGTAGCGGCCACCTTTGCCTGCTGCGGTAAATCGATTTACCTCAGCGGGCATACAATGAGGCCTGTTGCAGGAAATCAGGCTCGGCCCAACAAACCACTACGGCCCAATAAACACATGGGCATATAAAACCAGGACTTAGGGTTTCAACACCAACCCTCTTCTCATTTCTACACCGCCTGACCCCTGGCCCCTTCTCCCTCCACTCTCAGGCTCTCAGCGGCGCGACCCCCCTTCTCCCTCCACTCTCCTCTCTTCTTCCTCCACTCTACCCAGCGGCCTGACCCCTTTTCCCTCGCGCGATGGAGGCCGGATGGGAGCTAGGCGCGAGCGCGCGGGGCCGCGATGGTGGCGCGCGAGGCTGCGGCGGTGCGTGCGAGGCCACGGCGGCACGCGGGACGATGGTGCGTGCGTGGCCACGGCCTACGGTTCTGGTAAGTATATCTCTAGCTCGCTCACTCCCCCATCTTCCTCTCTCTTGTTTCCTCACTCCTCCCTCTTTCTCTCCAGATCCGGATCGAGGCTTGAGGCCCAGGCCAGAGCTCATATCAAGGCGCGAGGCTTCCTCCATCGCGGATCCGGCCTCCTCCCCTGTAGCACTGGTGGATCCGGCCTCCACCACCTTGACGCCAGCGGATGTGGCCTCCTTCGCCTCGACGCCGGTGGATGCGGCCTCCTCCGCCTCGACGTCGGTGGATTTGGACTCCCCCACCTCGATGCCGGTGGATCCGGCCACCTCCACCTCGATACCGATCATGGCAGTGCCCCTCCATCTTCCTCTGGCGACACGCATGGATCTAGCGCTCGGCCATGACAGCGGGCTCGATTGGGCCCGACATCGGGCTCGATTGGGCTCTCCTGGCTTTTTTTTAATTTCTAAATTTTTTTCCACAGCGGGCAACATAAAAGCCCGTTGCAGTTTATACTGCTTTATCGCAGCGGGCGCTGGTGTCCGCTGCGGTGCCGAGTGCCTGCTGTCGGTACTCGGCAAAGACTTTTTTTTAAAAAAAATTCTTTGCCGAGTGCCACTGATTCGGCACTCAGTAAAGACCCGATTTGCTGAGTGCCACCTATTAAACAGTAGGAACACCACGTAGATGTAATTGATGGTTACATTACTCCCTGTTTTATTTGGGAAAGATCACAAGGAAACAAAGTACTGTCTGAAGTGTAAATCCTCCAGGTACTTGGTGGTAGACTCAGGTGATGGCCACATGAGGCAGCTTAGCATCCTTGCGAGTGTCCTATGAAACCTTCTGTTCTTGCCGAGGCTTCAACAACTATTAATGATTAGCAAATGGTACAGTCCTGGAGAGATGGTACATCCATCCGATATTGAAGCTTGGAAGTACTTGTCACACTGAGGCTCGTAATGTACATGTCACGCTGGCAACAGATGGGTTCAATCCTTATGGAATGATGGTTGCCCCATACACATATTAGCCTGGTTTGTTATCCCCCTCAATCTCTCGCCCGACGTCTCCTTTGAATGGCATGAAGTATTCTTGTCATTGATAATTCCTATACACCCGGGGAGTAACAAGGATGTGTTCATGGAGCCTATGATAGATGAATTGTTCCATGCTTGGGACAAAGGGGTATGGACATATGACCGAGCTACAAACACATGCTTCAAAATGCACGTATGGTACCACTACTCCCCACATGACTGCCTAGCATACGGGTCACTCAGCGCCTAGTATGTTCACGGGAAGTTCCCATGCCCAATATGCAAGGAAGTTGTGAGATTCATATGGTTCAAGAAGGGTGGCAAGTATTCGTCGTTTGACAAACATCGTCAATTCCTCCCTCTTGGCCATCCATTTAGAGAAGACATCAAGAGCTTCATGAAAGGTGTCAAAGTGATGGACCTTGAACCGCGCACCAAGATTGGTGTCGAGGTTCATGCTCAGATAGATGCTCTCGTGCTTAACGAAGAAGGTGGTTTTGTGGGACATGGTGAGCAACATATGTGGACTCTTATATTCGGCTTGACGAGGCTCCCCTATTATGATGACCTCCTATTGCCCCATAACATTGATGTAATGCACACTAAAAGGAATGTCGCTAAGGCACTATGGGGAACACTCATGGACACTAACAAGTCTAAGGACAACCTAAGGCTAGAGTCGACCTGGTAGAGTTGGGAAATAGACCAAAACAAGGGATACAGCCTCCTCAACTAGGAAAATGGTGGAAAAGGCCTAAGGTCGATTTTGACTTGACAACCAATCAAAGGAGGCAAGTACTTGAATAGATCAAGAAGTTAATGTACCACGATGGGTATGCAACGAATATTAGCAAGGGAGTGAACTTAGTCACTTCGCGGGTCAATGGGATGAACAGCCATGCTACCACATATTGGTTAAGTGACTTCTTTTATCGATGGTTCGAGGCTTTGTACCTGAGCACACCTAGGTAGTGCGGGTAGAGTTCAGGTATTTCTTCTGCCAGCTTTGTGCCAAGGAGCTATCTCTAACCATCATTAAAAAATTAGAAAAAATGGCTCCTTTGTTGGTATGTAAGTTGGAGATGATCTTTCCACTCGGATTCTTCTTACCGATGCAGCATCTGATTGTGCACCACCCAACCGAGGCACATTTGGGGGGCATGCATGCCTGTTGGTACTATCCAATCAAGAGATGTCTAAAGACTCTTTGGAAAAAATGTACAAATAAAGCTAGAATTGAGGCTTCCATTGTAGAGGCAAGCACTCGGGAGGTGGTTGCAAACTTCACAACAACCTACTACAAGCCGAACAACACCTTGCAAGCATAATCCACCCCCTTGTTGTCTTGGGACCAGCTTTGATTGTTTGCTATCTTTTCCATAAGTGCTTTAGCTTTCCCAAGAGTGAGTGATAAGAATGATCCTTCAGCAATTGCATCCAGGTGCTCACGGGTCTTCGGGGTTAATCCATAAAAAAAGCCTTGCATGAGTAATGATTCTTCCATTCCATGATGAGGACAATCCGATATGTATCCTTGTAAGCACTCCCATGCTTCTAAAATGGTTTCTATCTTCTTTTATTGGAAAATGGTAATCTTTCCTCTTAAGGCATTGATTTTGCCTACAGGGAAGAACTTTGCTAGAAAGGCCTTCGAACATTGCATCCATGTGTTTTTTGATCGAAAAGACTATGGGGGAGGTCCCCACAGTATTCAAAATTTTCATTAAAATAAATAGAGTACATAGATCTTACATGAAGTTTAACTAAAAGCATCTAGTCACACACAAAAAGAGGACTTCAAGTCCTCCTTAAATCTACATGATTGGATTAAGCATTGACTCATAAAATTACTAAACCACAAAGCTAAGATTGGATCCCTTCACTGGAAAACCTTGTCATTTCGTAGCTTCCATAATTCCTAGGCAGTGATGATGGATGCTTCTACAAAGCATGGTATGTTGTGTGTGATTCTAGCTTGCTGAAATCTATCCATGATGTCCTTGGACAAGTCCCAAGTGATGCCTATCTTGTGCCAACAGTCCTATGCAAACTAACATTCATAGAACAAGTGTTCAATAGTCTCAACTTCTCCTGAGTTGCACGTTATACATACTGATGTTCCTTGTATGTTCAAGTGTCTCCTCTGTAGCATATCTTTAATGTTTAATCTATCCACCAGAATGAACCAAACAAAGAATTTTAACCTTGGAGTGTATTTGCATTTCCATATAACCCTATAAATAGGGTGTGCTTCAATACCTCTGAATGCATATGAATAGAATTTGCTTGAGCTAAACTGGTTACCCCAAATGGGAATCCATCTGTCAGTGGATTGCTGATCATATTCCATCTCTTAGAGTTGTGCCTGTGGTTGGTCAAGTTCCTCAAAGGCTTCTTCTGATAATGGTAGCATAAAGATAGAATGTAAATCCTCATTTTGAATGTTTGCCTGACTGATTCTCCATCATTCCTCACAAAAGATACAAGTCTTGGGTAGGCATGTGATAGCATTTCATCTATCCACAGGTCATCCCAAAAACATACAGTGCTTCCATCTCCTATTTCACATCTAGCAATACCTCTGAACAGCAAATTCAATCTTAGGATATCTGTCCACCAGAAAGATCCCATGTTCCTGGAAGCATGAGGTACTTTGGTAGTATAGTACTTATCCCATATCATTCTTACCCAAGGGATATCTACTTTGTTATAAAACTTATTTAGTTGCTTCATCAATAATGCATCATTTTGCAGACTTAGATTGATAATCCCTAGTCCTTTTTTATTTGGGAGCTGAACAGTTGGCCAGGCTACAAGATTTCCTCCCTTTTCTTTGCAGAGTTCCCCCTCCATAGGCACTACTTTCTTGCTCTATCTATGTTTTCAATCACACCCTTTGGTAGCTTTAAGGTGCAAATAGCATATGTTGTGATAGGTGTAATGGCTAAATTAATCATCTCCAGCCTGCCACTATAAGAGAGCCAGGTGGAACAGGTTGACAATCTCCTTTCTACTCTGTCCATCAAGGGTGTGAAGTCTTCTATATTGGGCTTAGTTGTACCAATGGGCAACCCCAGATAGGTAAATGGCATTGACCCAATATCACATCAAAAGGTCCCTGCTAATATACTCATCTTATCTGCTGAAACATTGATGGAGTACATATGAGACTTCCTATAATTGATTTTAAGTCCAGTGGACTCTGAAAAGCTATTCAGGATTTCTTTGAGGAACATTAGCTGCCTTGCATCTTCCTGCATAAACATTAATGTGTCGTCTGCATACTACACGATAGGATAGTCCTCTCCATCTTGGGGCAGACGTTTGCATAGCAAATCCATGTTCATGGCTCCGCTTACTATGATCTACAACAGTTCTGCTGCTAATACAAACAGTAAAGGAGAAAGAGGGTCTCCTTGTCTTACCCCACGCTTGCATTTTAAAAAATTCCCAGCAGTCCCATTCAGCAGTACTGATGTTGTTGCTGAGGACAGTATCATGATAATCCACTAAATCCACCTGTCAGGAAGCCCAAGGTGACTCATAACTTGAATAATGGTGGAATGCTCAACCATGTTGAAAGCCTTCTCAAAGTCAAGTTTAAGGATAATAACTTCTCTTTTTGACTGATGATATTGATGTATGTATTCATAGCTCCATGCTAGACAATCCTGGTTTATTCTGGTTTTAATGAATCCATATTGATTTTGATGTACATGCCTCAGGATCACCATTTGTAGCCTGTCTACCAGCAATTTGGTGAGGAGTTTTAGAGATATGTTCATCAGTGCTATTGGCCTAAAATCATTTAGAATTTTCTTTCTTGGGTACAAGTGTGATGTATGAGCTGTTGATACATTCCAGATTGACTAGACCCTCATAGAAGTTGGAGCAAAGACTGTAGAAGTCATACTTTAAAATTTGCCAACATTCTTTGAGAAACATGCCATTGAAACCATAAGGTCCTGGTGCCTTATCTAAAGGCATCTTTCTGACAATTGAATCAATTTCTTCATGCCGAAAGGGGGCTACCAGGCTGTCAAGTTCATTGACTTGTTGTATTAGCTGTGAAAAATCAAAAACCATGTTTGGAGATGAGGAGCTGCCCAATCTATGCCTGAAAGCTGCCCATAGCATTCTTGCTTTTGTTGCATGATCCTGTATCATAGCACCTTGTGGCCATTCCATGGAAAAACTTTGTGCATTCATCTCCATGCTTCACTGTGTTTACTGTATATCTGTTCTTCCAATAATGGTTTTATACCTAAGCCAGGTCTTGAGCTGCCTTTTGATGATAATCCTAAAGTTTGCTTCTGGGTTATACAGTCCTCTCAGGTCTTCAATGTGATCCAGTACGCTAATGACTTCATTGTAGTTTGTTAACAGTAATCTACCAGTAATCTCAGATTGGATATATTCCTGCTCCATGCTTTTAATTTTGCTCTCAAAGATTTCAGCTTGGCAGATATGTTTTGAGCCTTGTCAATTTTCTCTCTGTAGGATGTCCAGTAGCTGTGAACAACTTCTAGGAAATCTGGCCTCTCAGCCCAATAATTTTCAAAACAAAAAATATTTGCCTTGGAAGATGGTCAGAAGTTATCTTTGCCAGAGGAAGAACCTCAGTGTTGGGATACTCTATGGTCCAATTCACAGAAGTGAAAAACTAAAATGAATTGGCAAATTCACAGTATCTGCATATTTGCATTCGTACGGTTCACTACTGGAATTTCAGGCTTTGCCGAGTGCCAAACCTCGGGCACCCAGCAAAATCCCATCTTTGTCGAGTGTCGCACTAGGCAAATCCTTGCAATTGGCAAAGGTGAATTTGTCGAGTGCCACGCACTCGGTAAAGAGGGGCACTTGGCAAAGACCCTCTTTGCAGAGTCCAGGCTCTCGGCAAATCCATGCACTCGGCAAAAGAGGCCATTGCATGACGGCGGCCTCTTGCCATCAGCTTTTGCCGAGTGTCTGCAGTCGGCACTCGGCAAAGACTTTTTTTAAAAAAATTTGCCGAGTGCCACTGACCCGGCACTCGTTAAAGACCTGATTTGACAAGTGCCAAGGCCGGCACTCGGCAATTTTTTGTTTTCTTGACCCCCATTTTTCGGTGAGGCCCACCTAGAGTATTTCAAATTACATTACAAAGTTTGGTGAATTTTTTATTTTTTTTGCTATATATGGTTAATTCATTTCATTTCATTGAATTTTTTTTGATAATTCAAATTTGAACTCAGATACATGAAATAATGGAATTCAGTGGTTGAAAAAATGTTAATCAGATTATTTAGTGTATGCGTTGAGGCTGTATCCAGGAACCCATATGAAATTTCGACAATCTTGTTCACGAAACATTACAAGGAACCTATGAGAAAAGTGTTTTTAAATTATATAAAATCCAAACGAGTGAAATAGAATGAAATGGAGCCACTTTTGGCTTCCCTATAAAATGAGGCATGGAACGGAGCCACTACGAAGAAATTCCAGGAGTTACGAAAGAAGCTTCGGACTTATATTGTTCATGGGTTGAGAGCGGGAGTTGAACTCTAGGAGGTCGAATCTCCCCTTGTTTCTCAGTAGCTTAGTGGTAGAGCGGTCGGCTGTTAACTGACTGGTCATAGGTTTGAATCCTACTTGGGGAGATTTGATTCATTCTTTAATGTAAGAAGAAAGAATTGAATTAAAAGGCTTGCTTTGACCCTTAGGAGTAGGTAACCCATTCGCTATCCTTGTTTCTATTGCATTCTATCTCATTGTGCCATAGAGGTAGGGTATATGTTTTTAGAGAATCCTCTACTTAAAATGATTTGGATTTGGAAAGCTGTATGCCAGGAAGCTGATGTGGTGAATATGGAGGTTACGAAAGAGCTTGGCGATGGATGGGACCCAGATTCTGTTCTGGGAGGATTGCTGGCTTTGGAGTAAGAGAATGATTAACCAGAGCGGCAGGTGAAGAAGGGTTAAGGATCCGGCACAATGAGGTACTATATCCAATGTAGCTAGATCTTAGCCCCATAGATATGAATACAGGTACAAGGGAGAAGAAGTATCGAAAGTCTAAAAATCATAAAACTTGTTGAGGTGTCGTGTTATCGCATGTGTAGGTTGTTGTAAAAAATTAGAAGATTTCAAGCAAGTTGTGATGTACGATGCCTAAAACCCAGACATCTCCACATGTGATAAGAGAGGTGGAAGAAGGGAGGGAAGAGAGGAGAAGGGAGGAGGAAGAAGAAAAAGGGTGATGGAGAGGAGAAAGGAGGAAAAAAGGAAGGAGAAGGGAGGAGGAGCCTCGGCCCCTGTCCATGCCTCATTAGCGGTTGTGTTGTGCACTCGATGCCCCGCTCCCAACTCCGCCCCGGCACCTTCACACCATCGATGAGCACACTAGGTTCTCCCTTCCCTCTCTATTCAATTCGTGCAATGGATGTCGGCCATCGAGCCCCTATTAGTAGTAATAGTTGTTGTATGTGGTTTTCGGCCATCGAGCTATTGTTTTTGGATGTTGGCCTTCGTGTCATTCTATTTTGTAGGTTTCTAAAACCTCCCCGTGTAGGGAGGTTCTGCCAAAATTTTCAATTGACACTAATGTATTGCCTTTTATGCTGGAGGAGGACTCATTAGAGGGACCTCGACAACCCTGATCATCTTCATCGGTATTGCGGGTCTGCCTGCACCATGTAGCATTGCCACTGCACCAACTCACCACTGCCCCATTAGCCTGACCTCACCGGCACCCTAGGCATGGTCTTAGGTCACATAACCTAGTTAGTTGTCTCCCGTCTGAAAGAGATACTATTGGAGGTATGCAAATCTTTGCATATCTATGACTGTATCTGTTTTAGATTGTCCACATTTTTTGGACAGTCCACGGATGCATAGATGAGTTAGTTTCCATGGTCCACTCTTGTCCGAGATGGAGTTTCAGCATCACCCCCATGTTGTTCTCTAGATACACACACTCCCTTCCAGGACGTGTATCTGGAGAACATCAAGGAGGTGCTGCCGAAATTCTATCTTGGATAGGAGCAAAGCATGGAAACTGACCTCATCTGTGCATCCGCGGGTGGGATTAGGACCTATCCTCACCTATTAGACAGTAGGAACACCATGTAGATGCAATTGATGGTCACATTATTCCTTGTTATATATATGTTAAAGGATGGAGGATCATCAGTGGATGTACACGGGCTAGATGAACGGGAACGATTTTGACTTTTCCTGGGTCGTCAAACTTGAAGGTTTCTTGAAACATGCATTTAGCAAGAGGGCTCAAGTACATTCTCTAGTTCCTTGTCCCTGTAGTAAATGTGAAAACATATCAAGGGAAATAGGGACACCATGGGTAGACATATTGTGAACCATGGATTTATGCCAGGCTATCACAACTGGATCCACCATGGTGAAGCCCATCATATGAGAGAGGAGGTGGCGAGACCACGACTTGAGGATTTTGATGATGATGCTGGGGTAGCAAACATGCTAGACAACACTCACCAAGATACGTTTGCTGAAGGATGTGATAAGGAGGTGATGGAGGCTGCCACAAAGGCCTTCTACGCAATGTTAGACTCGGCACTGAAACCCCTTCATGAGCGTACCGAGGTTTCTCAGCTAGCTACCATTGGTCATGTAATGGGGTTGAAGGCTGAGTTAAACCTGAGTAGAGAAGGCTTCAAAAAGATGTTGGCCATGTGGGACATTATGCCGAAGAACTTATACAAGTTAGAGAAGCTCCTTCGCGAACTTAAGATGTTGTATGACAAGATACATGCCTGTTCGAAGGGGGCGTTTTATTTAGGAAAGATCATAAGGATGCAAATTACTGTCTGAAGTGTAAATCCTACAGGTACCTAGAGGTATACTTAGGTGATGGCCAGATGAGGTAGCTTAGCATCCTTGCGAGTGTCCTACAACACATTCCATTCTTGCCAGGCTCCAACAGCTATTAATGATCAAGGAATCTGCGAAACAGATGATATGGCACAAAAATAGCAAACGGTACAGTCCTAGAGAGATGGTACATCCATCCGATGTTGAAGCTTGGAAGTACTTCAATGACCAGCATCCTAAAAAAGTAGCTGAGCCTCGTAATGTACATGTCACGCTGGCAACAGATGGGTTTAATCCTTATGGAATGATGGCTGCCCCATACACATGTTAGCCCATGTTTTCCCCTCAATCTCCCGCCCAACATCTCCTTTGAATGGCATAATGTATTCTTGTCATTGATAAATCCTGGACACCCAGGGAGTAACATGGATCTGTTCATGGAACCTATGATAGATGAATTGTTCCATGTTTGGGACGAAGGGGTATGGACATACGACTGAGCTATGAAGACATGCTTCAAAATGCATGTATGGTACCACTACTCCCCACAAGACTTCCTAGCATACGGGTTACTCAGTGCCTAGTGTGTTTATGGGAAGTTCCCATGCCCAATATGCAAGGAAGCTATGAGGTTCACATGGTTGAAGAAGGGTGGCAAGTATTGGTCGTTCGACAAACATCGTCAACTCCTCCCTCTTGACCATCCATTCAAAGACACATCAAGAGCTTTATGAAAGGTGTCAAAGTGATGACCCTTAACTGCACACCAAGACTGGTGTCGAGGTTCATGCTCAGATAGATGCTCTCATGCTTAACGAAGGAGGTGGTTTTGTGGGATATGGTGAGCAACATATGTGGACTCCTATGTCTGGCTTGACGAGGCTCCCCTATTTTGATGACCTCCTACTACCCCATAATATTGATGTAATGCACACTAAAAAGAATGTCACTAAGGCACTATGGGAAACACTCAAAGACACTGACAAGTCTAAGGACAACCCTAAGACTAGAGTGGACCTAGCAGAGTTGTGCAATACACCAAAACCAGAAATACGGCCTCCTCAACCAAGAAAATATTGGAAAAGGCCTAAGTTTGATTTTGTCTTGACAACAATTCAAAGGAGGCAAGTACTTGAATAGATCAAGAAGTTAATGTACCATGATGGGTATGCAACAAATATTAGCAAGGGAGAGAACTTAGTCACTTTGAGAGTCAACGGGGTGAAGAGTTATGACTACCACATATGGATTGAGCGGCTTCTGCCATCGATGGTTCTACTTGAGCATACCTAGGTAGTGCAGGTAGAGTTGAGTTATTTCTTTCGTTAGCTTTGTGCCAAGGAGCTCTCTCTGTCTGTCATTAAAAAATTAGAAAAAATGGCACCTTTGTTGGTCTGTAAGTTGGAGATGATCTTTCCACCTGGCTTCTTCGTACCGATGCAAGATCTGATGGTGCACCACCCAACCGAGGCCCATTTGGGGGGCATGCAGGCCCATTGGTGCTATCTAATCGAGAGATGTCTAAAGACTCTTCAGAAAAATTGTACAAATAAAGCTAGAATTAAAGCTTCCACTGCAGAGGCAAGGACTCGGGAGGTGGTTGCAAACTTCACAAAAACCTACTACAAGCAAAACCTTCCTTGCAAGCATAATCCACCCCCTTGTTACAATGTTGGCAAAAATGAATCGACCCTCAGCCTTTTCAATGGCCAACTTGACAGCGCAAGTGGATCGACAAGTAAGAATTTGGATAATGAAGAGTGGCGCAGTATCATGCTATATGTGTTGACCAACCTTGTAGTGGTGCAACTATTTACTAAGTAAGTTCTCAATGAACTTGTGTCAATACAATGTCACCATGAGTTCTCTTTTGCATAGGGAATTTGTTCGTCAATCTTGGCATCAATCAAGGGATCCTACCCCACATGAACATGATACCTTTGTTTCATGGGGCGTGGGAGCAGGGAGGCATGATTTCATATCTTGGTTCAAACAAAAGGCACTTTTCAATTTAGCTCATACTTAGTTCAATATTCCAAAGAGATCGTATGTTGCAATAATATACCCTATTATCATGTAGGCCCAAATCGATAAGTCCATGAGTGATGAGTTGAAACAGGTTGCAAATGGCTTTGATGTTGGGGTGAAGTCATTCACTGGTTATGACATGAATGGATATTGCTTTCACACTGCAAGACATGAGCAGAGTCGGCGCAGTCGAAAACCCACCAATAACGAAGTTTTTACACCCGGCACTGATGGAAGGGCCTATTGCAGAAGAATTATGGAGATCTATGAGAAAATGCCACTACATGTTGTTCCAAACCTCTTAATCCTATCATATTCAAATGCCACTAGTTTGATCCTGAGAAAATAAGATGGACCCCTCGTCTTGGCCTAGTCAAGGTTCGACATGATTTCGTCTATAAAGGAAAAGATGTATATGTTGTGCCTCAACAGGCCGTGCAGGTGTATCATACGCCATACACGTGCTAGGACAAAGACCATCTTAAGGGTTGGTCTATGGTGCACCTAGTATCTCAGCATGGTCAACTACCTGTCCCAAATGATTAAGATTACAACTTGCTCAGAAACACATATGATGGAGCGTTCTATAAAGAAGATGGGCTAGAAGGGACTTTTGAGATAGTCCTACCCCACATGCGATCGAAATGGAAGTAGACAATGAAATGGTTGATGATGAGGACGCTAGAGATATGGTGCTAAATCCCAAGGACATACAAATGCTTGAGTGATTATATTTAGGAAATGGCAATGAAGACAACATAGAACCTTATGATAGTGTTGCCCATTTGGACAATTTTGACAGTGACGATGAGACCTATGATCCTAATGATAAAGATTTTTTCCTAATGCATGTAATACTATGTTTTTTACTTATGTTTCTATTTATTCATTTTGAGCTATTTGTAATATATGTACTGACACATCTTGTTTATTCTTTGTAAATTGCAGGTGACTTAACAAAGATGGCGGCCAACCGTGAATACAGGCTCGTGAGTTCATTGTACGCGAGACCATGCCCTCGGCTGCAGCCGGTGATAGGAGGAGGAGAAGGGGTCGCAGGAGGAGACAACTATCTCCTACCCAGACTCGTGAGGAGGTGCCGGAGGACCACGTGGTGGAGACGGGCACAGGCACGAACTCATCAGGAGATGACTTGGTTCAGCACACGGACAAGGGGGATCGGCACACAGACAAGGGGGATCAGCACATGGAGGAGGGGCCTTGGCAGACGACTGGCAGTTCTGCTACCTCGCGTCTCTACCTGTGAGGTTCCGCGAAGCTCCCTCCAGTTGCACATCCTCTCCAATGCCTAGTGTTTCGGCCTTCTGAGAAAAAGTAAGTCACCATAGATGTTGTCACAAGTTCTTCATTTGATACGTTAAAAATCAAAAGTGAGACTAATTATTTTTCTTAATCACTTAATGCAGGACCTGGATAATTTTGTCAGTTACTCTTAACCCCCATGCGAGCCCGCTAGCATCCTGGGTGTTCCATGTAGGAAATTCTACACCGTCCTTGTCACCCATTTGGACGGGACATGACAGCCGGCCTACTCGTGGGACAAGTACTAGCTCGCCCTAGATGACCAGGAGCGCAACAAGCAAGAGCGGGTATTAGCGGAGTTTTGGGTAAGTCTCTCTCACACAACAAGGCTCAATACATCGTATTCATTGGGTAAGCCTTTTCTTGAAATAATGCATGGATACATCGTGTTTCTATGCAGAGGTTTTTGAAGCCCGAAGATGGTGCAGAAAACACGACGGATCAGGCGGCGCATGCAGCATGTCACAAATATGTCGGTGACATGAACCATGAGGCACGAGTCTAGGCCCACATAGACTACTATGCGTTGCTACTACATGAAAAGATCTCCAAGAATCAGGCAAGACAGGTGACGCTGACCAAGGAGCAGTACCTTTAGGTAGACGAATAACATTAATTCGTTTTGAGATTAAGTCGGTTCAATTTGATTTTCTTATGTCAAATACTCGATGATGTGTTGGTGATTCCCTAGTGGTGCTGATCATATCAAGATTGCTGGGAGAAGATCATGGACAAGTGGCTCGAGCCAGCGCAGATCGAAAAGCACGAAACTCAGTGGAAGAATCGGAACATGAGGACCGGCCCAACACACCATCAAGGCTACTGCAACCTCCTCTCATTCAAACTAGCACTCGTACGTGTTTTTATTTTTCTATTCTGACGCTCAATTCTGTCTGATTTTTAATTATCTTGCTATCTTTCTCGCAGGAGGCAAAAAACCCGGGCAAGGAGATCACGGATCTTGCGGCATGGGCTATGTCCAAAATGGGCAAGGTGTCGTCCGACGTCTCCTTCAACCCGGATGCCCCTCCCAAGGCATTCTTCGACCCGAGCTTCCACGCTAAATTCAGAGACTAACAGCGGCAGTAAGGGAGCACTTAGCCCCATGACCCATCCTCGTGAGGCTAGGAGAAGACAGTAAGCACGGACGGTTGTGGATTGCAGACGCCGCCGTTGACTCGACCACTGTTCCCTCTCTTGCCTCTGTTCGAGCACGAAGCACGAGCTCCAGCCAGCGCATACGCCAGCAGCCTACTGCACCACAGGCGTGGTTCAACGCACTCTAGGTAATACCTGTTCCACTCATTGTACATTGATCTTTACACTATTGGATCAGATTTGCATTACTAAAGCATTGGAGTGAAATATTGCTGGCTGAGCTAGAAGGAACGATAAGACAAAGTCAAGAGTAGGTCACACACCTGAACCAGCGGATAGAGGCCCAGAATGAGCTACTTGCAGCCCAGAGGGCCGCGTTCGAGGTCTAGCAGAAGCAGTTTGCGGAAATGATGCAGATCATGCAAAACCTTGGGAAATCACAAGGTGTAGAAGTGCAGTTGTCAGCTCCTCCACCTCCGGTTCTTTACTTCACTCCTGTCAGTATGAAAGTTTAATGCCATCGTGACGTTGTGAATGTCAGCCGTCATGCTATTGTAATTGATGGCCTTCGTGCCGTTTTGATTGTCGGCCTTCATTGTTTCTTGCAAGTTTTGGAAACCACACCATGCAGGCGAGGTTCTACTAAAAATTTTTAATTGAATCTAAACTCTTTGTATTCCTAGAATACTAGATGCAATCTCTAAATTCTTACATATACAATCTCTTCTCCTTTGTGCATCCTCCATCGGCGGGTTCGAACCATCCCGCTAATACATCATTGACTGATCCCGCTGCTCCTTCACCACAGTCCGGGTGGCCAGGCTGCCAGTCACCACAGTAGTGATGGACTTGTAATCACAAACTTGTGATGTTGAACTCGTGATGGACTTGTATGGACATATGATGGACTTGTGATGATGGACATGTGATGGACTTATGAATTATGTTTGTGGTTGTTCTATATTGTGAGCAAAAGGATTGCTCGTGATATATAATTGATGTTTTTGAAATATCTGTGATGCTTGATATATATTTTTTGTGTCAAAAGAATGCAGAAAATAAAAAAAATAGCAGTTTGAGCCAATTTGCCAAGTGCCATGGCAATGGCACTAGGGAATGAATTTTGAAAATAAAAAATAAAAAATTTATTTGCTGTATGCCATGACCATGGCACTCGGCAAAGTCTTTTTTTCTAAAAAAAGGAAAAAAATTCTTTGCCAAGTGCCCTGCACTATGGCACTCGGCAAATTTTTTTGTTTAAAAAAATAAAATTTATTTGCCGTGTGCCCTTCCTGACAGCACTTGGCAAAGATTTTTGAAAAAAAGAAAGAAAAATATCTTTGCCTAGTGCCGGCTGGGCCAACACTCTGCAGACCCACCGTGAATAGGTCGCCTTCATGAAGACCCACTTTTCTTTGCCGAGTGCCCGAGAAAAAGCGCTCAGCAAAAACCCCTTTGCCGTGAGAGTCGTCGCCGGAGGGCCTTTGCCGTGTGCCACACTCGGCAAAGGCTTTGCCGAGTGCCACACTCGGCAAAGG
>CM041633.1:18775226-18785342 GCA_023333625.1 Bothriochloa decipiens
AATAATAATAATAATAATAATAATAATAATAATAATAATAATAATAATAAAGGTGTACCAACAACTTTAACATTTTACCGAGTGAGGTTGTTATCCTTCAATATTTGGCACAATAAAAAATTTTAATCTTCAACAATTCGCTAAATGAACTTATCAATTTTATCAACTTCTTATTTCTCCTCTCCGTGCGCATAAGGATATGCACGCGTACTCCACTTGTCGTCGGTCTTTCCGGCGGCGCCACCTCTTCTCCTGCGCGGACGCATTTGATCTAATCCTGCTGCGTGCTTAATCATCATCATCGGTCCGAAAGCTACATGAGGGCACCGTTGTCTACCTCTCACCAATCACATGCTACTACTAGTACTAGATTGATCGGCCGTTGCAGAAACGCCTGGAATCCATGCCACGCGATGCTGCTGTTGGGAGGTCAGCCTCGCAGTCGCAGTCGCAGTCGCAGATGCATGCCTTGCTGGCTCCATGCCCCGTCGCAGTCGCAGATGGCATGACAACGAGACCCCGCGGCAAGGCTGTCCACGGCAAGCCCGTCACCGCCGCGTGAGGTCACGAAGGTCGCTTAGCGGGGTTTTTCATCTCTTATGGTGGCTTTTCGTCTTTAGCGGGACACTTTATTTGCTTAACGGTCTTTTTTTTTATTAGCGGGTATTTTTTATTTTACCAAGTCTAAATAGTAAATTCTTAAAGAGACTATTTTTTCACTTACAATATATTTTAGCAAGTGAATTTTGACAAACTATTAAAGATACTCTAGATCATGTTTGTCAACTGCATAGATGGATAATTTAAATATACCTTATGCTGTTAATCAAGTACCATCTAAAAAATCCACCCGGTTTCGTCAACTCGGGGCTCTTATGCGCGCTCCTACGATCGAACAAGTCCACCCGGTTTGGCTCTCCTACGATCTCTGGTTGACCAATGGAACCATCTATATCATCATGGATCGGTTTCCACATTTTGCAAGAAAATAGAAAACGCCTCCCATGCCTAACGACCTTTTTTGGTGTGCATCCATGATCGAGAACACAACTGCTAATTGTGTGTATGTATAATCTCTCGTGGATGCCAATTTCCAACCTCTCATGAATGCCGATTTGACGAGAGATTAAACATTTTTTTCTCGCTTGCCATCGGTGACCCCGCAGGTGATTCCCTCACGTACATGCTGCGTGTTTTCTTCTCGTTCTAGATCCCTATCTTGATTGATTGTCTGCTCGTTCTTGCTTCGATCACTACCTGAAAAATCCATAAAAAGAACGCCCCCCTTTTACTGTAGGGGTAGCTGATTTTGGAGCCGCCCTTACAGTAGTTCGGGCTACTGTAAGGGTGGCTCCAAAGCCAGCCGTCCCTACAGTGGTCCACTGTAAGGACGGCTGGATATCCAGCCATCTTTACTGTGGTTTTAGACAAAATTTGTCAAATAAGATATTAAATAATCTCAAATAAAAAACTTTTGAATATTAAGATTATATAACTCATCAAGATCTACATTTGTTACATAGTTTATTTTTGTATTTAAGAAAATGTTAGTAAACACTAATCGCATGTTTTTAAAAACCAGGATTTGACTTGGTCAAACTTAGTAAAATGAGACACTAAATTACCTCAAATGAAAAAATTTTAAGTACCAAGATTGTAAAACACATTAAGATATACATTTGTTACATATTTCATTTATCAATTTGAGAAAGTTTTGGTAAACACTAGTCATATTATTTTTTTAAAATCCAAAATTCAACTTGTCAAACTTGGTCAACTGAGCCACTAAATGACCTCAGACGAACAAATTTTGAATACCAAGATTGTATAACTCATCAAGATCTATATTTGATACATATGACATTTCTGTATTTGAGAAAGTGTTAGTAAACACTAGTCACGTGTTTAAAAATCTAAGATTTGACTTGGTCAAACTTGGTCAAATGAGCCGCTAAATGGCTTCAAATGAAAAACTTTTAAATACAAAGTTTGTATAACTCATCAAGATCTATATTTGGTACATAGGTCCTTTTTGCATTTGAGAAAATGTTAGTAAACACTAGTCACAAAATCTTGAATCTCACAGACTTTATGAAACTATATGTGAGACTTGTGGATTTAGAACTATACTTTACGAACGCTTTGTCAAATATAAAAATATCCTATGTATCAAATATAGATCTTGATGAGTGGACCAATCTTGGTATTCATAACTTTTTGAGTTGAGACCATCTGAGGTTTCGAAAACTAGTTTTGAGTTGTAAAAATTTCAAAATTTAAAATTTGAACTATCCAAACTTTGTCAAATGCAAAATTCACCAATAGATCGTATGTAGATCTTGATGAGTTTAAGAAAGCTATTATTCATGACTTTTCTATTTGAGAACATTTAGGGTTTCAAAAACTGCTCTTAAAGTGTTATTTTTTAAAATTCAAGATTTGACTTGGTCAAACTTGATCAACTGAGCCACCAAATGTCCTCAAATGATCAAATTTTGAATACCAAGATTGTATAAATCTTCAATATCTACATTTAATACATAAGTTAATTCTGCATTTGAAAAATTGTTAGTGAACACTAGTCACATGTTTAAAAATTCAAGATTTGACTTGGTCAAACTTAGTCAAATGGGGCACTAAATGGCCTCAAATGATTAACTTTTGAATACCATGTTTGTATAACACATCAAGATCTAAATTTGGTACACAGGTCTTTTTTGCATTTGAGAAAGTGTTAGTAAACAGTAGTCACAATCTTCTCACATAGATTTTATGAAATTATGTGTGAGACTTGTGAATTTAGAACTGCACTTTACGAACACTTTGTCAAATGCAAAAAAGTCATATGTATCAAATTTAGATCTTGATTAGTGGACCAATTTTGGTATTCATGACTTTTTGAGTTGAGACCATCTTGGATTCCGAAAACTGGTTTTGAGCTGTGAAAATTTTAAAATTTGAAATTCGAACCGTCCAAATTTTGTCAAAATGCAAAGTTGACCAAAACACCGTATGTAGATCTTGATGAGTTTAAGAAACTTGTTATTCATGACTTCTCTATTTGAGACCATTTAGGGTTTCAAAAATTGTAGTCAAAGTGTCATTTTCTAAAATCTAAGATTTAACTTGGTCAAACTTGGTCAATTGAGCCACTAAATGATCTCAAATAAAAAACTTTTAATACCATATTTGAATAACTTATCAAGATCTATATTTGATACATATGTCATTTTTGTACTTGAGAAAGTGTTAGTTACCGGTAGTCATAAAATCTTTTAAAAATTCAAAATTTGGTTCCACCCGATATGCCTTTTTTGGTTTGAAATGTAAAACACAGCCTATTCCTAGCATTAACAACATCTCATACAAATTTCAACTGAAAAGGAGCAACTAATCATGAGGTATGAATTTCCTCCTTTTTAATCATGAATTAAATACATAAATTATAACTTATTATTTTACTAATCATGTTTCATATTTTTAATAAAAACTAGGCATCACTCAAAACCTAGCAAAACTTGGTTCACTAAATTTGGACGAGTAAAACTCGAGATATGATTTTCCAAAAAATTGATCTAACCCTAAACCAAATTAAGCCATTGACAGGTGGGACCCGTGGGTCAATGGGCCCCACTAGACAGCACAACCAGCCACCGGCCGGCGCGCTGGTGCCACCGGCCAACAACCCACCAGCCCACCAGCCCACCGGCCGAAACCCTAACGTTCCAGGCCATATATATACTTCTCTAAACCTAATTCACCCAGCCATCCTGCCGCCCCCGCCCCTCCCCAACCCGACCGCATCCACAGGCGCCACGACTCCCTCCCTCTCACCTCCCCCTTTCTCACTCCGCCCTCTTCTCCTCTCCGCCCTCTCTCTCACTCCCTCTCCTTCTCTCAGCGGTAGCCGGCGAGTGGAGCAGCACCGGCGGCTAGCGGATCCATGCGAGGAGGATGCGGATCCACGAGAGGCACAACAGACAGCGCCCCGCGTGTGGAGAAGCACCGGCGCCAGGCGCACGGGGCCACGACGGTGCACTGCTCCTCCTTCCCCTTCTCCACCGAGCATGGCGGTGGATCCACGGGACGCGGCCACGGATCCAGGAAGAAGCACGGCGGCTGGCGGCCGCGGAGAGAGGTGGAGCCGCGGTGGCCTAGCGGCGCGGTGGCAGAACCGACGCTGCAGCGAGCGCGGCGGCGTGGAGCAAGGACGCAGAGCCGCTGTTGCGTCAGCATTGGG
Organism: Bothriochloa decipiens; assembly: GCA_023333625.1. Lineage (NCBI taxonomy): Eukaryota > Viridiplantae > Streptophyta > Magnoliopsida > Poales > Poaceae > Bothriochloa > Bothriochloa decipiens. The sequence goes on from CM041633.1 coordinate 18,779,467, forward strand.
CCGTGGCACGCAAGATGCCCGGACGTGGAACGGAGCCATGGCGGCGAGGTATGACCCTCGTCTTCTCTCGTCTCTCAGATCCACGGCGGATCCGTCCCTCACCTTCCACATTTGCAAATCAGCTCGATAGCGCGGCAGAGTACGCGGATCCATGATGGATCTGTCTCCTCTTCTCTAGGCTATGGTGGTGGAGGATCCGACGACGGTGGCCCACGTGAAGGCCGGATCCGGTCCCTGCGCGGGCGGATCTGCCGATGGCGGAGCTTTTGGGCGCCGGTCCGGCGAGGAGGAACTCCACCATGGCAGCGACGACGGCGATGGCGATGAACCCACGCATTGCGTCGGTGGCGGCGACGTGGATGGGCTCGTCGGGCTCGCAGCAAGTGGATGGGCTCGCTAGGCTCAGTGGGCTCGCTATGGATTTTTTTATTTTTTCAGATCTACTGTAGGGGCGGCTGGAAACACCAGCCGCCTTTACAGTTGGGGCACTGTAAGGGCGGCTAGTGTTTTCAGCCTCCCTAACAGTGCACCCACTGTAAGGGCGGCTGAATCTAGAACCACCCTTACAGTGGTTTCTACTGTAAGGCCGTTCTAGAAAGAACGCTTCGTCCAGTGCAAAATAAGCTGCCCTTGTTGTGCCTTTTTGTAGTAGTGAATCACGGGGGGCCAAAAGAATAAGATGGACGCACAAACTGTGTTGGGACGGTATGTTGGAGAGTTTTTATTGCTTCGCATGTCCTTTGGGTTTTTCTGCCTCGCATTCGCATACCATTATGTCCATCTGACTATGAGATGTTCCCTTTGCGATTTAAACGACAACAATTTTCCATTCAGTTCAGCTTGGCAATGACGATTAACAAGTCACATAGACAGACTACCCCTAATGTTCGGGTGTATTTGCCGGAACCAGCTTTATTGCACAACCAATTATATACAGTGCTTTCAAGAGCCACGACAAGGTCGAACATTAGAATCCCAACTATTGAGAAGGACATTAACAAGGGAAGAAAGACGAAGAAAGAACTGGCAAAAAGTATATTCTCAAAAAAGTATCGTTTATAAAAGGTTCAATAACTCCATAAAAGAGGTAATTCCTCTTGGTAATACATATCTTTATGTATAATAATCAATATTACTCTAGTTTTATATGTTAACAAATAATTTATATGCAGGATACTAACAACACAACTCGAAGAAATGCAAAGACAACTTGATTGCAGGTTCTTGCCCAATCAATAACCATAGGATGATGTCAAAAACATGTATAACCTAGGTGTCAAGGAGGATGCAATTAGAAAATAATTGCTCCTCTTAGTTCTAGCCATGCAGAAAATAATATTTCAAATACTGATGTTCTGAATATCATGTTTGAAAAATATTTTTTAAACACGTTTATACTAACAGTATCATGACAATGTTTTTTTCCATGCAACGCATGGGTATTTATTTAGTTATTTGAAAAACAAGATGTAGTGGCTACAAAATCGATAGCAAACTATTTATTATTTTTGTTATAATTTATATCATTTTTTCTAAAATGGGGTTCGTGAGGTTAAGAAGGAGGGTCAAGATCAATAGTTCATCTACTCCTCAGGATACTGATCAATAGATCAATAACACGACTACACTACCTCATGAAAAAATGTAATTGTGAGCGTATTCTCGATGAAAGCATATAAAGTCTCAGTGTATAAAGTCTGACCAAATATATAGATAAAAATATTGATGTTTGTGACATTAAATAAATATAGTATAAAATATGTTTCACAACGAATCTAATAATACAAATAAAGTAGATAAATATTATAAGTATTATAAATTTAATCAAACCATAAATACAAAAATATATGATATTTGTTCTAAAATTTTTTTAGAGGGGTGAAGGAGCGAGTACTATATATTGTTAGATATGGCATCGGATCGATCATATCATTATTGCATACAGTGTACAGTGTACAGCATTATTGCATACAGTGTACAGCATTATCGCAGCAAGCAACTGTAGGAGCCTACTTACCTATGGATACAGATGGAAGGGCTTTTCGATGGTGGATGACACCTAGAAAAAAAAAACACTAACCAGGACAAGAAGAGGTCTTTGTCATTGTCCTAGAGGAATCTTCTCTGTCCTTCCTCTAGCTCCGTTGCGGTCTCTGGCATCACAGAGTCCCGTGGGAAACGCAAACCAAATGCTTCAGCCATCCCCCTAAACCCCTCTACTGTACAATGTCAACAAGTTCATTCACATTCGCATGGCACAAAGTGTCGGTGTTTCGACCTCGAGGGTCAACACCAACGAGTAAATTCGTAATTACGTGCTCCCTTAATCCGATGGGTGATGCAAAAAGGACATAGCGATTTATCCTGGTTCGGACAAAGAAGGCCCTACATCCAGGGGGAGGATAGTTCGTGTTATCTTGCACCGAAGCGCTAGTAGAGGGGTGAATACAAGCGGGTGTGAGAAGTGTGGGCTTGAGCTCGAGCGTTTCGGGCGCTTAGCTCTCTACACTGTCTCACGGTGTTGTTCTGTGATCTAAGCCTTAGTGTATGAGGATCTCGGATCTCTTTGATCTCTGATCCCCTGTCCCAAGCCCTGACGCCTCCTTTTATAGGCGAAGGAGAGGTACAGGAGTACATATTTTTAGTGTTAATGTGGTCGGTGACGTATGACGTTGATGTCGATCATGTCGGTGCCGCTGTAGAGGCGTACGTCGGTATGGAAAGCCCTGCGGCCGTCACGTCGGTAGTTGTTGAAGTGTTGACCGAAGTCTCGCTCGAGGCTCGGCGTGACGGTGTCGAGGGGCGACGGTCGAGGCCTTGGGTCGAGACGAGGGGCTCGAGTCGAGGGGGTCGAGGCTCATCAGATAAGGTCGAATCTCGGGATATGCAGGGAATATGCGTCTCGAGGGGGTGCTGGACGGGGCATAGTGCTCGGTATGTCGCGGCAGTGAGGTACGATCCGCGGGATTCCAGGGTATGGGCGGTAAAAGCAGGATTTGACTGCCATACCCGCAGCTGTTTCGGTAACTATGGCCATACGGTTAGGCAGCAACAGGTAAAATGCATTGAGTGCGCCTAGATCCGTACTGGGAGTAGGTAGCCGAGGGTTTTACCACGCTCGAGGGCTGCCCATTCGCAGGGGCGAAGTTCCGTCCTCGAGGCCGGCCCGTTCGCCCGGGCGGAGTTCCGTCCTCGAGGGGTTGCCCGAGTCGCACCCTCGAGAGTACGGTCTCGGTCCGTGCGGTGGTCCGTCGAGTAGGTTGTGGCTTTGGGCTGTCGACGCCTATTCGTGGGCCGGTCTAGCATGCTTTAGTTTGTAGATTTCCAAGTGATAATGAGGGATGTCGTTGAAAGGCTTGCGTTGCTGACTTCAGGGATCCGCTCAGTTAAACGACGGCTTAGGGTACCCCTTTCCCAGATAACCGACACAGAGCAAGCATGAATTTGTTCTGTTCCTGAATTTTCTACTTTGGTGGGTGAGCAATATCTCCCTTGCTCATCAACATTATTTTGTACTGACAACTGGTACAGCTACTTCTACGTCGTGATAAATCTGTGCCTTTTCCCGGTATCTATACCTATATATATCTATAAAAAACTAAAATTTCTATCTGCCACTAAATTCTTCTGCCTCTATCTTGTCCGATAAAAATAGGCTCGCCTCCTACACAGATTGCCCACCGGTGGTTTGGGAGAACAAGACAAGGAAAGAAATAGAAAAGAACTAAGGGTTCCAGATGTAAAAGCGCTAGAGAAAAAGAAAAGGCTGAAGGATCTAAATTGAATTTGAGAAACTCGGAGATTCCTGGTATAAAAGTTCAGCCCCCGTTGGACCTACTGCTAGGCCTGAATTTTCTGCAACAGTGGATTGGGGCGAGTTGTAGCTGATTTTTTGTTTTTTCTTTTGTGTATAAACAACAAACTTTTAAATTACATGAAAAATTATAGAAATAGAAAAAATGAAATAGCAAAATTATTTTTTTGAACTACTCTTGACTAGGTCTATATTCTAGAAAGGCAAAATTTCCACTTTTTTGGTCACCTATGCGCAACTGTGATCCTCACGGCTTTACCAGTCTATATCCTTCTCAGGTTCATTCAATTTGTCCAGTCTACAAACAACTCCTCTACGGAACAAAAATAATTCGGCACTAAATACATGGTCATAGAGACCATTGAGGCAAAATGCAATTTTTCAATCGGAACATAGCAATCTTCGGTAGCTACTAAAAGTAAAACTATCTAAATATATACATATCGATATTGCTTGAACTACTCTTGACTAGCTCTATATAAACTCTAGAAAGGTAAAATTTTCCACTTATTTTTTTGGTTGGTCACCTATGCGCAATTATGATTCAGTCGGCTTTATGAGTCTGTATCCTTCTCAGGTTTATTCGATTTGTCCACTCTTTAAACAACTCCTCCATTGGACAAAAAATAATTCAGCACTAAATACATGGCCGTAGAGACTATTGAGGCAAAATGCAGGCCGTAGAGACCATTGAGGCAAAATGCAATTTTTCAATCTGAACGTAGCAATCTTCGATAGCTACTAAAAATAAAACTATCTAAATATCTATATATCGATATTATGAACACTCAACAATTCATTAAAAGTTCAGCCTCAAGGAGTCAGAGTCGGAGTGTGGTTGGTAGCCGGCGCAATGGCCTATATGCTGCATGGCTGGCAAATGTTTTGTATTTATTACTTTTATACAATACATACACACAACAATGTACATATTCAATTTAAGACAATCCCATACTCGGTTCTAAATTATAAGTAAGTGTATAGCAAAAATCATCAATGTAGAAAAAACAAAACGTCTTATAATTTGAAAAGAAGAAGTTTCATTTTTCTCATATAAGATTCTTAATGTAATAGCATTAACTATGGGATTTCAAATTTATTTGATTTAAATTTGGATAAAACTCTGATTAAACATAACAAAATAGGCAAGTCGTTATTGTTGTCGACATGAGCACCGCAAGATGCAGATTCTCCCGTTGCAACGCACGGGTACTTTTGCTAGTTATATATTAGTATTTGTGGAAAATAGTTGCGAGTTTCGGGTCTCCAATCAGCGCTATATATGGAGCAAAGATCAAATTTACTATCATCAGCTTGAGATTATTTTCGGCATTAATTGCAGACATACTGTATATCATGTATGTAACTGTTTTAGATCGAAAGCATTCATCCGGCTTTATTGAAAGCTTAAGGAAGGTCATACGATCAGGTTACTGGGGTTACTGGTTTACAAGCAAGCACTGTGCAAAAGCCAACCGATACTACTGTGACGATAAAGGCGACCAAAAGCTCGAGGACATAGCTTTGAAGCTCATGTATGTAACTGTCATTCATGCTGTGAGCTGTCCAGACATCTCGTTGCAGTGCTGTCGTCGTCAAGCTAGTTTTAACAAATTAAGCTAATTCATTAGATATGTGGTCAGTCTTTGGGATTCACACTTGCTGGACTGTTTTCTTATTTAACTATATATGTTGGAAGAGAACTGTCACTTTCCTTGCCTCGCAGGAATTTGGTCATTGTTTACTCATTTTTCTGCTGTGGTGTGGCACTGACCACGAGTTATTTTACATGAACCTTCACTACCACAGAACAAAACATCACTGTCGGGACGAAAATGGGCAACGTGGTTTCCCCGTCGTTTCCATAGGGGCATAAATTTTAAATGAGCACTAATATTGCATTTATTATTGCAGTGTGCAGTGTGATGACTAATCAGACAACATTACCATTTCTTAAACTATTTAGCTCAGCGTGAATTAAACCCTAAATAAATTGCTCGAGAAGTGTGCTATTTTTTTTTTCTGATGCGGCTACTCTAGTGCAACAAAGATTAATCCAAAA
>CM041633.1:18785352-18816989 GCA_023333625.1 Bothriochloa decipiens
TAACTAAGCTACCCAAGAGAGCTACAACAAAACAAGCAACAAGACAAAATCACATGGTATAAACAGAGTGCAAAACATATACAGCCCATTGCGATCTGGTTAGCAAAATGTTTAATGTGAGAGTTAAAGAGACAAGTATCTTGTCTTATTGGATAAACTCCTTGATCTTGATCTGCTTGTCATTTGTTCTCTTAGTTGTTTCCTAGTAGATTTTGAGCTATGATAAGCTCTTTTCCTCCATATCTCTAGCTTAGCAAGATATATTTGTCATTTGATTCCTATTGCTCGAAGATCCATATATATGACATTTCCTGATTGCCTAGGGAACCTTGAATTACATCCCCGCGGGAAAGTGACAAATCTTTTCATACACCAATTGATGTGAGTTTTTTATGCTGTTTGGTAGGCCCATATTACATCGGTTAATTTATCATTCCATATTTTTGCCATCTCATTAATTCGTCATCTTTTACAAATGTTTTTGATTTGTTTATTTGAAATTTTTATTTGACTGCTTGTTTGTGGATCATATAGAGTGAGGACTCTGATGACCAAAATGTCAGCAAGATATTTGCAGAACGGGCTTTGCTGTGGTACCCTTAAATGGTTATGGACCGTTCACTTAACGAGATCGGATGGTTAGAATCATCTATTGCTTCTTAGGAGGTACTCCATCCGTTACTCAAAAAATGACGTTTAGGACAGCATTTAGTATACCAAGGAGTGATTAATTAGGGTAGAGTTTTTCATGTACGCCCCTATTAAATAGGGTAGCGGCTGCGTTATAAGCAACAAAGTCAGACATGCTTACTGGCTAGCGCAGCGGTGTTAAATGCTTGTACTTTAAGTGGTGCGGGTTCGATTCCCCAACCATGCATTTTTTTAGTTTTATCTCAGGGGCATTTCTGTCCGATACATGAGCCGGAGGTGAAGTCATTTTTTCGTGATATGGGGGGCATTTCTGTCCGATACATGAGCTAGAGGTGCAGAACGAAGTTCTTTTCAATCTCCTGGCCAGGACGTCATTTTTCCGTGATATGGAAGGAGTAATAGTTAAAATATATATTTATTTCATTTTTAATTCGATAAGATAGGATAAATAACGACAGCTTTAGATATAAAAATCTTTCTTCTAGATCTAATTGTTGTGTGATATGATAAATCTTTTTGTTTTGTAACTTTGAACACGACATGATAGCTAACGTACGTGATATAATTTGACTAGTATGTTGCTTTTCATTCATTTGTACGTGACAACTATAAGTTGTAGCGTGTTTGATTCCCAACATTCATTAACATAAGTGTAATAACATGTTTTAATTTAGAAGGTGCTGCACTAGGAAGACGACTAGCTTGCGTATAAGAAAACGGGTGGTTTTGTTGTCACGTACCTGTAACATGTCTTTTAACGTTCACTATTATAATTATAATTTACGTGATACACAAACTGAACGTGACATGCACACCAAAAAGAGGCCAGGGCACTCATTCGCTTCTATGTAACCACGGAAAGTTCTCCCACTTCTTTTATTGTTCCGGTGATTAGGGGATTTTAGAAGATTTTTCTTTTTTCATTAGATTATTTATTTCATTATTAGTTCATAAAGCCAATAAATGAATGGTTAAGATTGTTTTGATCTAGAAGGTAATAGTTGTACCGTAGCATGACCCTTGCAGAACACCCTGTCAATGGAGTGAGATCATACTGAGCGACATGGTATCTACGAGTCGATACCTTATTTTTACTTCTAGAGGTGTCGACCTGAAGCCCAATCTTGTTGAAGTTGAAGCTGAGGGCACCAAAATCTGTCAAAGGGCTTGAATTGAAGAAGAGGCATCCATGATGCATCCTTCGTCATGGCGTGCAGCCAATACAATGCTCCTGCACCATCAGAAAGTCATTTGGGTGGCGCCAGCGCCACCAGGAATGGAAATGGCGCGGTAATAATGCCTCTTCCTGACTGAGAGGTGGTCAAGATCAATAGTTCATCTACTCCTCACGAGACTGATCAATAACATGACTATACTACCTCTATCATGAAAAAATGTAATTCTGAGTGTATTCTCGATGAAAGCATATAAAGTCTAAGCGTATAAAGTCTGACCGAATATATAGATAAAAATATTGATGTTTGTGACATTAAATAAATATACTATAAAATATGTTTCACAATGAATCTAATAATACAAATAAAGTAGATAAATATTAGAAGTACTATAAATTTAATCAAACCAGAAATACAAAAATATGTGACATTAGTTCTAAAATTTTTTTTAGAGGGGGTGAAGGAGGGAGTACTATTGTTAGATATGGCTTCAGATCGATCATATCACTTGCCACTTCATCTACTAGGTGCATACAGTGTACAGCATTATTGCAGAAAGCAATTGTAGGAGCCTACTTACCTATGGATACAAATGGAGGGACTTCTCGATGGTGGATGACACCTAGAAAAAAAAACACACTAACAAGGACAAGAAGAGGTCTTTGTCATTGTCCTAGAGGAAGACTCTCTGTCCTTTAGCTCGGTTGTGGTCTATCTTCATTTGGTGTTGTCGCATCAGAGAGTCCCTTGGGAAATGCAAATCAAATGCTTCAGCCATCCCCCTAAACCCTCTACTGTATAATGTCATCAAGTTCATTCACATTCACATGGCACAAAGCAGGAATTTGTTCGGTTCCTGAATTTTCTACTTTGGGGGGTGAGCAATATCTCCCTTGCTCATCAACATTCTTTTGTACTGACAACTGGTACAGCTACTTCTACGTTGTGATAAATCTTTCCCTTTTCCCGGTGTTATATATAAACTTTGTGGAAAATACTTGCGAGTTTCGGGCCTCCAATCAGCGCTATATATAGAGCAAATATCAAATTTGCTATCATCTGTGTGAGATTTTTTTCGGCATTAATTGTAGACATACTGTATATCATGTATGTAACCGTCGTTCATGCTGTGACCTGTCTAGCCATCTCGTTGCTAAAAAAACCATGTATTACACATCAGCTATGCAGTGCTGTCGTCGTCAAGCTAGTTTTAACAAATTAAGCTAATTCATTAGATATGTGGTCAGTCTTTGGCACTCACACTTGCTGGACTGTTTTCTTATTTGACTATATATGTTGGAAGAGAACTGTCACTTTCCTTGCCTCGCAGGAATTTGGTCATCGGTTACTCATTTTTCTACTGTAGTGTGGCACAGACCACGAGTTACTATTAATGAACCTTCACTACCACAGAACAAAACATCGCTGTCGGGACGGAAATGGGCGAAGTGGTTTCCCATCGTTTCCATAGGATCCAGTGGCATAAATTTTAAATGAGCACTAATACTGCATTTATTATTGCAGTGTGCAGTGTAATGACTAATCAGACATGATTACCCTTTCTTATATTATTTAGCTCAGTGTGAATTCAACCCTAAATAAATTTCTCGAGAAGTGCACCAGTCGTTTTTTTTACGTGGCTACTCTAATGTAACAAAGATTTATCTGAAAATTCTCATCTAGATGATAGCAAAGTTGACCTTTGCTCAATACTATTGACTCACAGTTATTTTTGAGAACAGTTCATATCTAATAACTAGAAAAGGCAAACAATTACGACAACAAAGCAATAGATATAGCAGTAGCAGTAGCAGTACCAATGGTCAGTGGAAAAGGAAGATGATGGGCAAGGGGAGATATTGCATACCCACCACGGTAGAAAAATTCAAAAACGGAGCAAATTCATGCATGATTGTACCATGCGTGAATGAAGACACGGACATTGTACTTGTACTGTAGACGAGTTAAAGGAGAAGGATGCAGTATTTGCTTTGCATTTTCCCACGGGACTCTGTGATGCGACAACACGAAATGGTGCTGGAGGGAGGACAGAGAAGAAACGTACTCCCTCAGTTCTAAATTGACTGTTGTTTTTTGTTTTCATGCCATAAGTTTAACTCAATACGTATAAAATATGTGTAACATTTAAATCTTCAAATAAATTTATTAAAAAACTTGATTTAAAGATCTTTCTAATGATAATAATTATATATTATAAATATTAATATTTTTTAATATATAATTGTCGGCAGTCGTATCTCGGAAAGCGCAAGCAATAGCCGACAAACATTTTGTAACCGAGGGAGTATGCTCTATTGTGCTGTGCTTATCGGTGTGTTTTTTGTTGAGTGGTTAACCACCATCCAGTGACCCCATGATCCTCTTGGCATTTTGCATCCAAAGTCCAGACTACCTACAGGTGATTGCTGCAATAATGTTGATGGGTTATGAGGGTGCTACGCTAGGCAGAAAATAAAACTTTTCGACCTCATAAACCAGGATCTACTACTAGTTATAGGTTATGGGATTACCACTAGACGCGCAGGTGCAGCGGAAGACGACTCGATATAGTCGTACGCGTCGCAGCAGACAGTGCAGTTGCGTGGTCGTCCGTCACCTCAATCCCCTCGCGCGGTTCGTCCCAGTGCTCCAGATGCAGCACCTCCGAGGAATCCCACACGTGCAGGGAAGAAGTGATGCGTCTCCGGACTGCTAGGTCCGCGAGGAGCAGAAGGCGCGAGCATGGGGAGGACGATGACGGCTGAGATGCAGCTCTATCTTTCCCCTTTTGTGCCGAAAATAATTACGACACACAGCACAAGGGCACTTTATGGTACCATCTTATACTACACTCTGATTAGAGAATGCCGAATCCAAGAATTTCCCTGTATGGTCAACCCAATCCTGAGTTGGCCTACCACACTTCCAACCACTATACATCCAATCACGTTGATCCATATTTTAGTCTTGCTGTTAGATTCACAAAGTGCACTAATTAGTGATCGAATACAACTATTTCCCAACCCATACATTACAAAACACAATTTAGGTATGGCAAAGTAGTATGCAATAATATTGTGCTATGTATTTATAAATATATGACGTCAAGTTCACACACATATGGCTAGTTAGCTAACTGTGCCAACTTAATCATGAAGAAAAATGCAAGGGGATGAATTAATCACCTCGAAGGGTTTGAGCAAACTCCTTCCTTTGCCTTTCTTGTTTTTCCCCTTCCACCTCTTGTGGCAGGATCTCCACCTCTCCTCTTGTGGCAGCAAACCTCCTACTCCTCTTCAAATCAACACCAGATCTGTTCTTGTGGCCTCTAGGTTACTGATTGCCTCTTCAAATCAGATCCATTCTTCAAATCAGCAGCATTTACTCTTCAAACAGTAAAAAAGAATCAAAGTGAAATCCATATTCCATTATTCCTGGCAGTGGCAGCTAGTAGCCTTCCTCTCGACCTCTCCCTTTGGGTCATGAGGACATGGCCCAGCCGGGACATCCATGGCATGAGTGACAAGGTGAGCAGAGCTTTGAGGACCAGATGACCAGATCTACGGAGAGGAGATGGTGGAGAGGGCGGCCACGCGGAGAGGGTGGGCGGCGTACTGTTGCAAGCAGCCGAGCGTTGAGCCATTGCAGGCGAGGGGACGGCGGCCTCCCGTTGCAGGCTGGGCGGAGGGGAAGGCAGCGGCGTCCGTTGCAGGCGGCGGCGTCCCGTTGCAGGCCGAGGGGAAGGCGCGTCTGGTAGATGGGAAGGCAGCGTCGGGTGGAGGGGAACGCGGCGTCGGGCGGGACGCGTCGAGGGAAGGCCGCGCGTGCGGCGTCTGACTCGCGTCGTATGTGCCAGCAGGATAGGCTTACGGGTGGCCCGAACTACGGGCGGCGGTGGGGAATTTGGTTAGGGTTTAAGAGTTTAGTATATATACTAGGTAAATATTACAAGCAGGCCCACTAAAAGCAAAGCGGGAACTTTGGCGCCAAAACATCACCGAGGCAGGAGAAATTGGGTGCGACAGTGCGAGGACTCGAAATGAGATTCCCGTCAGTGCATAACCGATAGGAAAGAAGCTCTCCCATCGGTTTCTATCACCGTCAGGACTGTGTGCACATTCCTGTCGGTTTTATTTATTCCTGACGGCTATGTGGCAGCCGTCAGGAATATATTTCTTGATTTCCGTTGGCTTTCCTGCCTCGATAGGAGTTGTCTATTGTTCCTGTCGATTTCGAGAAACCCACAAGAAAAACTCAAGCCATCAGGAAAAAACCTGAGTCTGGTAGTGCATGGTGTATCAGATATTCGGATCGGGCGGCTAGATGAAGAACAACAACGACGGATCATCCAATGTGACTCAAGAGACTAGCCATGTGCATGTAACATCCTAGATGTTAACAAGCATTTAAAATATTAATCAAGTGCATTATCAAGTATAATAATTGAGCATTATGGCATAAATGCATTCATATTTTTAATCATGTCTTTTATGCGATGCTTTGTTTTATACATGAAATGATGATGCTTAGGGTTTACTTAAGTTTCTTGTCATTTTATGTGCCTTCGCAAGTAATTAATATAATCTACTTAAAATAAATTTTATTTGAGTAAATATTGATTAATTTGATGTTTGCTGTTAGTGGAGTGATTTATTTGAGTTATGTTAACTTTAATTTAAATGCTTAATTGTTATATGTGTGCCCTTGTTTAATTTTAAAATCCTTCAAATTCAAAATATCCCTTTTATCCCCTTTTATATATTTCAAAATCTATAAAGAATTTGGGGTTGGTTCAAAAATCACTTTTGTAGAGCTTGTTGAAACCTACAAAAGTGGTGTACAAAGTTTTTTAAGTTTCAATAAAGAATTTTAAATGAATTTGACAATACAGATTTCCAGCACTTGTCCTCTTTTAATTTTAAATTCATATTTTAAAAATTATGCATAATTTGACAAAACTTTGTATAATAAAAATATTTGGTTTAAAAATTTGAGCATTCCTTACATTGGAATATTTTCAAGTTATTTAGCAAAATTAAAGGATATTTAAAATGTTTGTTTATAGGGTTTTGTCCCTTTTTGTCCCCTTTTCAAATTTGCATTCAAAACTCAATTTTACTTGCTGAATCTGAAAAACTTCATTTTGAAAAGTGTAGAGCATGAAATTCTGATTATTCCATAGATTATGAGTTTTTCAAGTTCTATTCAAGTTCTGTAATTGTTATGAACAATACCTCACGAGCTGCTGCTACTGCCGCGTCGACGCCGTGCATCGTTTGGCCATGCCGTCGTACCTCACGAGCTGCTGCTACTGCCGCGTCGACGTCGTGCATCGTTTGGCCATGCCGTCGCGGTGCTTCTCGCGCGGACGTCTGCGTGGCCAGGCCCAGAAGCTTCGTCCGTGTCTTCTTAAGTCGCGTGCCCTGTCCTTAAAGCCGGAGTCATCGCTATTTTTTTCTTTTCTTCCTCCTCACTGCCGCCATGGCCACCGGCCTGCAGAGCTCCACCGCTTCCTCCTCTGTTTCCCCTCGTCCTCGGCCGACCGCAGCATCATCTCCTCCTTCCTCCGCCGCTCCTTACGCTTCCCCTCCGGTCCTTGCCGCCAGCGCTGCTCGCCGTCACCGGTCCACGCGGCTGGAAGCCGCTGGCTCCTGCGGCCGTGCCACCACGAGCTGTCTCGGGCCAGGCCAAGGCCATCATCGAGTGCGGCCTGCTGCTGCCATGCACCCGCGCGTCCTCCTCGCCCCCGGGAAGTGTCCTCATTGCCGGAAATCGCCGTCTCAAGGACCTCGTGTGACAATTCGAGAAAAGAGAAGGTCCTTTCTGCGAACTCTGTGACTCATATGAATAGTGTCCCAGAGACCTATTTGCAGATGTTTGTTTGAATTTTTAAAAATTCATATCTGGAGTTTGGTAACTCTATTTTTGGTGAACCAAATTTTGTTTTTCTTCTTGTGATGTCTAGTTTTTATTAAAAATATGAAACATACCATGTTTTGAAGAAAAATAATTAGTTATATTTTATGCCTTTATTTTATAATAGAAAAGAAGGAAATTCATATATCATGTTGTGTAGCTCCGTTTCACTTGAAATTTTTATGACATGTTTTTTATGCCATGTGTGTGCTGTAGTAAAAATATTGTAGTCATTGGATGTAGTATGCTTTATCTTTTGATTTATTTTGTTTGTTGCTTAGTAAATAGTTTACAATTATAATAAAAATGTATAAATAGAAAATATAGTTCCTTTATCTTTGTATGACGTTGATATGTACTGTTAACACCTAATATGGCTATGTGATTTTAGAATATATGAAGTTTAATATTTATCTTGTGTAATGCTTTTAAAATGGTTTATAATTTGCTAATTAATTAATCTTGTTATGCTTTCACCAATGCATTGTCGTGCATCATATCATGAGTTCATCATGCTAAAGCATGCATCATTTCATTACATGTAGTTGTTTTGAGAGTGAATTGGATCACGTTGATCAACGTTTGGAAAGATGTCATCCAACAAGAATGTTCGAGAAGGTGACATCCATCAATGATGTTGAAGTCCTTATCCATGGTGTTGGTGCCAAATCTATCATCTGTAATCTCTTCTAGAACTAACCATAACGTCTACTCAGGCAAGCCCCGGATATATTTAAACTCTATCCTTGTTTTTATAAAGTTTTTATCACTTCAGTTATGAAATGCTGCATTAGGGAATAGGAGTTCAGTGAAAACCTACCAGTTGCATTACCTGTCTTACTTCCATATTCCTTCTTACCTGTTTATTCGAAAAATGCATAGTAATGCTTAGCTCTTCTTAATTAGCTAGGTTTTTAAAAAGTAAAAGAATGAAAAAGATGAGATTGGCTTCACCTGATGGAATCATGACTATAGTTAATAAATTGAGTCCGGACGGCTAACTTGTATTGGGAAAGGAGTCCCTCTGTAGTGTTTTCGTCTGTTGATGACCTAGGCCCCGTCTGTTGTAGGCTTGCTAGATCAAGACTAGATAGCCACATGCATGGTGTGGTATACTGTGGGTTTAAGTCCCACGTATATCAATACACCGTGGGTTAGAGGTCCCATGTGTATCATGTGGTTGATATATGGCTGCGGTTGTTATCCCGGTATATCGTGTGATCTGATATGCTTAGGAGTTAGAGTCTCCTGTATATCGGTGATCTAGGTCCCAGCTAGGTAAAATCGATTTGAATCGCTGTTGCTTCTCGGAGAAGGAGACTTGATCACTGCCCTGTATTGTAGTAAAAACCGGAATGATGATAAGGTATCAAAATAAAGTTGGTTGCTAATCTTGAGCTAGAGCAAGACAACTTTACTTTCTGTTATAATCAATGATAAGTTAAAACTTGATCCACAAGAGCTTTTCTACAAAAGTCTTTGCTTCTTGCAAGCCTTACCTTATCCCTCTGGACTACATTCCTGAGTCTTCACCCCTCTTTTTCGTCGGGTCAGTCTTATTGAGTACTTTTGTACTCAGGGTTTGTTGAACCCCTGTTGTAGGTGCTGACTGGTGTCGCAAATCAGTTCATGTCGGTGGGCTCGATGTGAACTGGTTGACCTCTCCCAATTTAGGTGCTCTACCTAAGTTGTCTTCTGTAGTTCTACTTTGCTTCCGCAATTGAAGTTAAGTTATAAAAGTTAAGTTATTCATGTTTTGTAAATTTAATGTTATCATTCTTTCGTATTCTGATTTTGTAAAAAATATTGTAATGTTGCAGCTATCCTTTGTTGATCCTGGTATGAGTTGTTAAATGTGGTTTAATCGGGGTTCTTTGAGGACACCCGACAGAGCTTTCTAAGTTATCTGGAATACATGTATGGCTGTCAGAGGTCTTTGGGACAATGACAAGTGCGTGTGGACCATATAATTTAGGAGGTTCTGCCACAGTGCATTAGACACACCATCCGCCAGGAGCTTCGTGGTGGGGAATGGTGTCAAGCCTATTACTACTACTACTTAGACTACTCTTACCTGGGTGTGTAAGCCGGCATGTGACAGCATGGTTGTATCGGGCCAAGGCCCAAAGACTAATTACATATACTGGCTTTGAGGGTGGATCGGAGGTCGGCCAATAGAACAAACCCCTATGTCTATTAGATATTTGTTCTCTTCTCAAAGCGACGATCGTCGTGCTCCTCCGCCACGCGTGCACGTCGGCATCTCTATCCCAGTGATTAGGAGCTTACATCCTCTCTCTCTCTCTCTCGTTTGGATCCACAAAATCCTGGTGAGGAATCCTCAAAAATCGCCGCATCGACGCATTCGGCTCGATCCGCTTGATTCTGGTGAACTCTGTTGATATGGCGAGAATTTGTCCATCCATCACCATTTTCCGTCCATTGCCACTCAACATCATCCATCCACTGCTAGTTTCCTTCCACAGTCAGATCGTATTCATGCTACACGAATTTCGATTCCACCGCCATCTCCACGCGTCATCCCCACCAACCTCTAGCGCGCAGTCCGAACCTCACTGGCTGCATGGCGATCGCAAAAGAGAAGCTCGATGGGCTCGCTTCACAAATGAAATCCATGTTGCTATTGACGGAGTCTTTCAATCGCTGGCGCTCAGAGGTGGACCACTTCACCACCAATCTCAGTAAGGAAGTCAAGCATCTCACGTCGTGCATTGAGGCTCTAGAGGCACAACCGCCTCCGGACTCATCGAATGTTCAAAAGAGCGAGGAAGAGGGACTGGCTAAGGGCCTCGGCGTCGAGACTCTTCCACAGGGGTCTGGCATGGGGACCATGGTCCTCCAGCCACAGGTGAGTACTCTGGTTCCATTCCCCAGCTACTGGATATGACTATGGCACGTCCTACTTATCACAATGCTCACCCACATGCATCATATGGAGTTTAGGTTGCCTAAGGTTGTGTTTCCAAAGTTCATTGGGTCTAATCCTAGAGTTTGGAAGGAAAAGTGTAAGAAGTACTTTGATATGTTTCATGTACCTATTCACATTTGGGCAGAGTTTGCTACCATACACTTTCAAACTCATGAAGCCCAGCATTCAATTGGTAGTTGGGCAGGAGTTGTGTGTTGCTGTAGAGATAAAATTTGGTAGGGACCTTCATCTCGCTATGAATGATCTGTTACAGACACCAAACATGTGATGTTCAGGAGTATCATGATAGGTTTGAGTATGCTATGCATAAGGTCTTAGTCGATGTCTCCTTTGTCAGTAAACTCATACAAGGTCTTAATGCTAACATTCATGTTGCAATCATACTACATAAACCAAGAACATTTGATGTTGCTCTGTCATTAGCATTAATGCAGGCCCAAATTCTAGAGAGTCAACCCAATCAATTTTACAAGCACAGTAGAAACTTTCAAGGCAAGCAGGGTAAACCTCCTCTAAATCCAGAACCTGGTATCTTGGGACCTCATAATCAGGAAGACATTAGGCCAAAATGGGATGAGAAGTTCCAGGCATTGAGGAATCAGAGGAAAGCTCAAGGGTTGTGTATGAGATGTGGTGAAAAATGTGGCAGAAATCATGTGTTCTAAGAAGGTGAATCTTCATGTGTTGGAAGAGGTGTATCAAGCTATTCAACCTGAGCAGTCACCTTCTATCTCTGAATCTGCTAGTGGTGAAGAGGATGATGATGATGAGGAAGTCTATTCTCTCTCCCAGCACGCTGTGGAAGGAGTTTAGGGAAGAAAGACAATTAAACCTATTGGCAAGGTAAGCAATTAGGAAATCTTATTTTCCAAACATGGTTACAACACATAGTATAGACTCAAAGTTGTGACCTCAAATTCGAGTAAGAGTGAGCGCAATATTTTGGTCTATATGGTTGACCAGAAATGATGTAATTTCTAACAAAAAAACATTTTATTCCTATTTACAGCTTACTGGACGCGATTCTGGTCCACACTGCAAAAAGATTTCGGCCAACCAAATTTGAAAATGGCATGCCGGGTGATGAAGACTGTAGCAATGGAGGTTTTCACCAAGAATGGATGGTTGCTTTCTAATAGGCTTAGAGCTTAATTTTATTTATTTAGTCTCCCACACTTTTGATGCTTTTTGTGAGCTTTTCTTCATCAGCTAGTGGCTGAAACGTTGTAATAATAAATGGTTGAGTGCAAAACTCTTGCAGAGACCAGAATATATATAATTCCTTTATCTAAAAAACAATTAGGAAATCTTGATCCTCACAGACCGGCATCTTGCACATTCTTGGGTGAGAAGACTGTGGAAGCTCTGTAATGGTGTATAAATTCAGTGAAGTACCACCACGCTGTTAGCGCATTTGCAGTTGAAGCTTCACCATTCAATTTCTTTTCAAACATTTTTCATAAATTATTCCAAAACCTTTTCATAAATTATTCAGAATTTGTGACTCCACACTTGTCTAATCGATCCTGTGAATTTAAAACGAATAATAACTCTCAGTCCTATGATAAAATCTCACTAAATCATCTTGCCTGAAACAAAAGTACCAGCGTTTTAAGTTTGCAAGATTTCTGCGCTTTAGAAGCATAGCATGTGAGGTCTCTTCATTTAGAACTAATCATTTGTGTTGTGCTCCATTCTCTGTTTCACTATAATCGGATCTCTTACACAAGGGTACAAGTCAACACAATTTTTTAATGCAGATAGCAAGCAAGAACTCAGCAATCCAACAAGAAGACTGAAGATATCTCAAACATCCACAATACTTCCTTTAAAGCTAAATATATGAATCAACAAGGTTGCCACTAATAGCAAGAGATATTTGAAAATCAAATAAAACTGGACATAGATGATGAAGCCTGTAGGCCTAATATGAATTGGACAATCTTCCTTTTTCAGCTTATAGTACGACATCTTAATACAAACATACACAGCTCTCCTGTGTGTTTGAGAAAGAATGGTGCCTGACTTCCAGGTAGATTATCTAAGCAAGTGACTACAAATTCTATCATCCCTTGCGAAGCACATTATAAGACAGTATCCTTGTAACTCCAATTTCTACTCCTCCAAAATCTCCACTTCATCTAAACTGAATCCTGTTCGATATAAAAATAAGAATAAGATCCAAGGGGCTCATTTGAGAAATAAGAAACATTTCAGCCAGGCGCATGGATGAGGATACCACAGACCCATAGGCTTCATTTCAGTTTCATTCAAATCAATAAAAAAAAAGTATTAGCTTCAGTGAATTAGCTTTTTATTTCACCAAACAACACAAGAATGCAGTTATGCAAAGGTTGGAAAAACACTAGTATCAACTATCAAGAAAAACAGTCCATCCAACTCATTTTGAGAATCAAATGTAATTCTAGCAGAATATGTAGACATAGAAGCCAAAACTGCATGACAGTATTGGCAATTTACATTGAATAACAGGAGCATAACACATAGAGATGAAGAAATAAACATTTGACTAAACATGAGTGTTTCAATCTGGTAAACAAAAAAAATCACAGATAGTTGCCACAGCAAGGAAAACTAAAATAAGAATAAAACTCATGTCACACATAATAATAGTTACAAACAGATAAATGAAATTCCTCACAAATCTTTTATTCTTCCTCCAAGAGACACAGAGAAGATTGAAGAACAAATGGAGAAAGGACACTACAGTTCTTATATGTAACTACATACATAAATGGCCATCTAATTGCTCACAGTGTTCTTATATGTAACCGAATACATAGATGGCCATCTAATTGCTCACATCTAGTCAGTAATGGCCCCAGGGATTTTTTTTTAGAAGGGGCATAATTAGACAAGGAGAATCGAGTGACATGTGTCTCCATTTCTTCCTGTTTCTTTCCTGGGTGTAGTGTGGTTTTTGGCCCATATTTGCCTACTACCCATTGTCCAGTAAATCCCATTACAGGAACACATGTCCACACAAACCCAGCTGCCACTAATCTTCTCCAATCGACCCCTTCCACTGCTAACTCCTGGTTCTCAATCGATGTGCCAATGTACACAGCAGCAGCATTCAAGGAGATGATGAGGGGGAAAACTAAGGGATGCTGTGAGGCTCGCTGGCTAGTAGCTGGGGCGGCTGCCCCAGATCGCCTACAGGGTAGGTCCACCCCTGCATCTAGTGAACTCACCGTCTCTCCGACTACACACAAACTATCATACATTACTCATTGTTTTCCTAATGAATTGTACACTGTTTTTAACTTACAAGTATAGAAAAACTATGACCTCAAGTTTTTCAAATATGTAATTAGGCATACACAAATATCTCTTTTCTAATAATCTTAAAATTTTCTTCAATACTTTAGTCTTGTTCCACTTCCACATATAAGAAACTGATAAAAAGGATTAGCAATGTTGCTAGTTAACTTACTTATGGAAAAAGAGCTCATGAACTTCAGGACTTTGATAACTTTATCATCAATGACCTCACACTTGACATCAACTATCTTTATGTGGCCCGATATCGCAGCTGCAAACTCTGGTGGATTCCAACTTCCTATAATCCTCAACTTAGGTTTAGATCCCTGCAGTTTACCAACTTAGGTTTAGATTCCTGCAGTTTATATAAGCACTTGCTAAGATCAATAATAATGAAAATTACAGGGCAGCAGGTTTCCATTCAGAAAATGCACATACCTTGAAAAAAAGGTGAAGAGTGAGGTTTTCTCAAACCAGTGAGTGCTTCAAAATGCAATTGAGTTCATGGAAGTCAGGTGCCACAACCAGTAATTACTGAGGAACAATGTCCTTAACTTGCTAAATGTAGGGCACTGCTTCAAATCCCTTTTGAAAATAAACTACATAAATAATGTAGACAGAAAACGGTCAACAAATACTCACTGTGAATATAACTGGTAAGATACAAACTAGTTGCTGTTGACACATGCAAAAGGTCCATACAGGCGGCTTTATGGATGTGCCAAAGAGAGTATAGATACAGAAAGAGAAACTATGGGACAGATTATAGGAGGTAGAGACGGAATTGTATGCATACCGTCTAGGATTCTGCTATCAGTGACAAATTCTCGGCTTCTGACAAGCTTCCAGAAGCACACAGCTGCTCTCATTTTCAGCATCAATACCATAGCAAGAATTACAATTATCATGACCACAGTTCCCAGAGTTAGCATGAGTACAACAGTCTGCAGTCTCATGAACGAGTCTGACAAATGCCTACTTTAATGATGGCATGCTGTCAAGAACAGGAGTCCTGTACAAATAGCCAAATGATGGGAACGCCTCGTCATCTAGTTTCAGTGAAACAAGACTCGGAGCATAAATAAGAGTACGGAAGCTTTTTGAAACAACAACTTGTGAAGCTTAGATGTTCCAGAGACTTGGAAGAAATCTTCCTGATATCTGGCAAGTGGCAGTTGGCAGTGTGTAGATTTTCCAGTGATGGACAGCTCAAGAAATCACAGGTTCTGTTCCTCAACAGTACACTAAAAAGATCTAGGATCCTCAAGTGCTGGGAGACTAGAGGCAGGTTGTCAAGCCCAAAGCAAATATTGATAGGGATATGCAGAACATGAAAGCCAAAGTTGAGCACCCGAGCTTTAGACAACAAAGCATGCCGGACCCAGAGGTTCACGCGCGGCTCGTCACTAATTTGAAATAGACCAAACTTGAGCTCAAATGTGTCAAGCGGTGAGCCTGCACGGAGGAGCAGAAGATGTTCTATGAAGTCGCTAACGTCGGACAACTGCAGTGTCCTGACGCGCAGTCTCAAAGCCGACCGCCAGAGGTGACGCCAGCGCTGTGCCAGCACACATGTCCGCACGCCCTCAGGCGCATCCAGGAAGCCGAGGATGTGGTGAATGACGCCCTCTGGTAGGGCGTTTATTCCTTCACCGCCGCCAGAAGCTGTAGACACCGGCCCCTTGCCCTTTTTCTGTGGTGGCATTTCGTCGAACAGACAGCGTGCGTCGTTGCTGCAGGACAAGCAACGGTTATCTGTCGCAAGTCTTAGGGCCTGAGAGTAGTAGATCCAGTGAATGGAAGAGTAAAAAGGAAGCCCTGCGGGGTTACCACTCTCACTGACTTGCACCGGAGTCACCCGCTGGCGCAGCAAGAATGGTAAGGACGAGCCATGGTAGGGCGAGCAAGCAAATCGACTGGATATGAGAACCCGCCGTGACGAGATTGAGAAGCAGGGGTGGGAGTGGGACTTGGAAGAAGCAGAGGGAGCTTCAGGCCGCGGAGCGCGGCGGCATTCCTCAGGGCTCAGGAATAGGCAGGGTGGCCGGACGGCGAAACTGGAGATGAACAAGCGGAGGTGGAAGAATAGGGAACACGTCGCCCCGTGGAAGAACGGGGAACACGTCGCCCCGAGAAATTTCGATATATCAGCCGTTATTTGCAGGCCCGCACGATATCACCCGTGATTCATCGACCTTCCAAAGTATCACCCAAGTCGCGTAAATATTTTAAAATTTAACCTATATTTCTGTAATTCTAGAAACCTTGTTATACTGTTTGGGAAATGAAAAAAAACTTCGTTGCCCCTCTCTCCATCTGACTCATGGTGAGTCCTACTTGTCATCTTCTTCCTTTCTTCCTCCTACCGTCATCGGCCATGGAGCCTGCCAAAGTAGCGGTGGAGCGGCTCCTGGCATCCTCCCTCCCTTGCTAAGCCCAAGGATCGCCGGCGGCCACATCGTCAAGGTGGAGGCGCACCCGACCCCGGAGCGACGCCGCAGGGTACGTCACGCGGTGCTGTGCGGTCTGAGGGCATCTACTTCGTCGGTAGCTGTGCGGTCCAGCATGCCCCTGCGTCCCAGCACAGCGAGGCGACGGCGGGAGTTCGCGCGGGGCCCTGCGCCCGCTGCACCATCGGGCTCGCCCCTGCCAGCCCTGTGAGGCTCGGCCCTTGGATGGCGCTCGCGGCGTCCAGGATCCCAGGCGGCATCTGAGGCGGCGGCCGAGCGCGAGACGAAGGCCAGTCTCGGTCCCGACTGATGAGCGACGGGCAGAAAGGAAACAAAAGAAGAATGAGGGAAGGGTAAAGTAGTCTTTTTTTTCCTGTCCTAAACAGTAAAAAATATTTCTAGAATTATCAAAATAAATAAAATATCGAAATGGTCAAATTTCGAAACAATTCGCACAACCTGGATTGTATTTCCAAAGGTCAACGAATAGTAGGTCATATTATGCGTGCGAATAACGGGTCATGTATCCAAATTTCTCCATGGCCACGTCCCGGTCTTTTTTTTAGCAAATGGAAATGATGCCGGTCATTTAGCCGGCAGTCCCACATGTTTAAATACATGTAAGACTGTCCAACAAATGAAAATGATGCTGGTTATCTAGCCGGCAGTCCCACGTGTTTAAATACATGTGAGACTGTCCAATAAAATCACAACATTTTTATACCTAATAACACGTGTAAACGAGACTTGATCAAACATTTGATTAGGTCGTGGATTCTAATACGGACCTGATGCATTGTCGGATCATGTTTTTTCAAATGGTCAGATCCGGTCTTTTATTACTTTTTGACACACTTCCAACCCAAAAATCATCTTCTAACTTAACTTGTCTGGCCAGGTAGATGTAGATTCCACCAAATTTGAAGACAACACTTTTTTTGCTAGGCAAATACACAAGACTTTCGTCTAAACAGGCCCATCCATATGCCAATCAAAAGGTGGAAGGTTGTGGAAAAGAATAAAGAGTTCTAAATGCAAATGTACAGGCCGGAAAGAGAATATATAAAAGTAGGATTCCTGGTATAAAATTATATTATATGTTTTAGGAGTGAATTATTGAAATTATTGGACATAGTATCTTAATTTATTCCTTCTAATATTTTTTCATGAGTTGAAAAACTTCATGGCTTTGGAAAAAATGATAATATTGGAAACTCTCAGAGATACTCTAGGCTATCAAAAACCATCGATACACCCTCTGTTTCAAGTTTAAGATGTTTAGACTTTTATATATACTACATAGTGTATACTAATCGTGTTGAGTTGGATTCAGATATTTTGGGTTAGACCCAAATGAGCTGATGTTTGGTTGAGGAGTCGTGTGGGTTTGGGTCAAACCCAAGAGGAAGTATACCCTCAAATATGGGTTGGAACGGTCCCCTTGATTTGAGGGGACAAGCTTGACCTAGATGAACGACGTAAATCTTTGTCTACTTCAACCTCTCTTTGTCGTGCCCTCCCCTGTCCCTGGTACTCGTGACAATGGCCGCGCCGACCTATTCCTGGCTCCGGCAAATCTGCTCCTCCGGCCTCTGGATCTAGGCGAGCAGTAACACATTAGGAGTTGGATGGCCAGGGTGGAAGATTGGCCAGTGCTACGGGAGGTTGGCGCTAGGCACGACTGAGCTCGGCCCTCTGGCCAGGGCAGTGCGCAACAAGCTCTAAGCCTAGTCATGGGCACGACATAGGGTGAGCCTGCTTTGCCTGGCCATGGTGGCGCGGGACGAGCTACTGGCCTTGGCGGATGGTGGCAAAGCTGTGATTGGACGGGGGTGAGTCGTGGCGGACGACAGCAAGAGGCAAGGTAGGTTCGCTTGCTCGACTGGACAGTACATGCCCATTTGAGAAAGCTCAAGGAAGGAGATATACCGTGGGAAAAATAAGAGGCTAACAGGTAGGGCTCACTAATAACTGTGTAAAAGTTTCATTCATTCCATCCTTCTCCGTCCTTTAAAAAAACTAGTTCAACACAACCACTTAACAAAACACGAGATGGGGTTTAACCTAACCAAAAAATTAGATTAGAGTCGACTTAAACCACATGGTTCCAAAACCAAACACATGGTAAATGCATATCATAAGTTATATACTCCCTCCGTCCCAAAATAGATGTCATTCTTGTTTCCTGAGAAAACTACTTCCGGTAATTTTATATTAAAATATATAAAAATTTATACTAAATAATTAGTATCATCGGAAAGATCTTAAAGTTTAGTTTTTTAATAAATTTATTTAGATTTACAAATATTACACGTATTTTATACAAATCAAGTTAAACTTGTGGCACGAAAACCCAAAACGACTTCCTTTCTGGGACGGAGGGAGTATATATTAAAAAAAAATGTCTTAAAGTTAAGAACGGGGAGAGTATTATTATTTTTAAAATCCTATATGTTAGAAAACTCCCTTGGTGCTGTGTACCTTGGTGCGTAGACAGGGAACCAGGAGTTAGCGACGGAAGGGGGTGACTGGAGAAGATAACTGGCTACTGGGTTTGTGTGGACATGTGGTGAAGCAATGGGCTTTACTGGACCAATGGGAATTAGGCAAATATGGGCCAAAAACCACAATACAGTCCAGCTGGCTAACAGGCAAGGAATGATTCAGGAAGCAATGGAGATGCATGTTACTCATCTCTCCATGCCTTCGCCTATTGCTGCGGAAGCGGGTGGTGCGGCGGCGGCCTTAGCTGCCGACCGCAGGTGGTGGAAGCCGGGGCGGGGGTGGAGGTGTGGACGACGCCGGGTTGGTCGCACGCTCCTCAAACGCACGACCTGTCGCGCTTCAAGTTCATCCTTTTTTAATTATTTTGGCTCAGCTTGTACTAAATTTCACGCACCAAAACAAAAACTCCTGGGTCCAGCATTGATTAGATGCGAGTAATTAGATGGCCATATATATATATATATATATATATATATTATGTATGTAGTTACATATAAGTACTGTAGTGTCCTTGCTCCATTTGTTCTTCAAGGGGCAAGAATAAATGATTCACGATATGGAATTTCATATCTGTTTGTAACTATTGTTCATATGTCTGCTATGAGTTCTACTCTTATTTTAGTTTTCCTTGCTGTGGAAACTATTTGTGAACTTTTTTGGTTACCATTAAAAAGCTTTAGTACTGCATGTTCAGTCATGTTTATTTTTTCATTTCTATGTGTGAGCTCCTGTTATTGATATAAATCACCAATACTGTCATGCAGTTTGTTGGCTTCTATGTCTGCAAATTCTGCTAGAATTCTGTATGAGAGTCCATTTGATTCTCATAATGAGTTGGACACAGTGTTATTCTAGACACTAGTGTTTGTAGCGGAAGCTAACTCAACTTCATTTTCATAAAAGATTTGTCCAACCTTGGCATAGCTACATTATGTTGCTGTTTGGTGAAATCAAAAGCTAATGCACTGAAGCGAATTCTTTTTTATTGTTTTAAATGAAACTGAAATGAAGCCTATGGGTCTATGGTATCCTCATCCACGCCCACAGCTGAATTTTTTCTTATTTCTCGAATGAAGCCCCTTGGATGTTATTCTAATTTTTATGTTGAACAGGTTTCAGGTTAGACGAAGTGGAGATTTTGGAGTAGAACTTGGAGTCATAAGGATACTGTCTTGTAATGTGCTTTGCAAAAGATGTACTTGGAATTTGTAGTCACTTGCTTAGACAGTCTACCTAGAAGTCTGGCGCCATTGGATGTTACCAATCTTGCTATTGTTCGTGTATGCTCTTTTGCAGGTTCCTAGTCCTATTATAAGCTGATAAGGAACATTGTCCAATTCATATTAGGCCTTCAGGCCTCATCATCCTTGTCTAGGTTTATTTGACTTTGAAAGGATCAAGATGCCCAAGAGAGGGGTGAATTGGGCTAATTCTAAACTTTCTTGTGGAATTTAAACTAACTAGCCTAATTCACCCTATGTGTCTAAGTGTGTTCCTATAGATACTACCAATAAAAGTTTAGCGCCTTAGTTCCAATCCTATTCTAGCATGACAACTCTAGGAATTGAAATACCAATAGAGATAAGCTAGAAAGTAAATGCGGAAAGTTAAAGAGGCAAGGAACACGGCGATCTTTTTTCTGAGGTATTGGAGAGTCGTCACTTTTCACTAGTCCTTGTGATGAGGACATCGCTTCTTCTTGTGCACCTGCTGATCCTCTCCAAGGCCCAATGACCCGAGCTCGAATGCGTCAACTACATTTACAGGTGAGCTCGTTTTTAAGCGATACTTTTCATACTTTTGAGAATAGATTACTACCTAATGATTTAATATTGCTTAGGAACAATGGAGAGGCTTCTGAAGAACTTGGACGGGGAGTTGGAGACGAGCTGGGCCAGCAAGGGCGTGCAACACAAGCTGATTTCGCGTCTGTCTCGGACTGCCAGACCAGCCTGGACTAGAACTGGTAATACGGACTCATACGGACTCCGTTTTCGACGTTCTACATATGGTTGGAAAGCTAACATCATAAGGAAGCCAATAGAAGTGGTCTCACGTCAAAACCTCTTCGGAGTCCACAGGAATTGTCAAAGCAAGTCAGCATTCTGAATCTATCTTGGTGCTGCGTCACCTTATTTTGGTCCAATGGGCCGTGTATCGTTTATGAGCCCGTTAGTGGGCGCGTCCAGGGTAGGCGACGACCCTAAGTCCTTTATAAACATATGCCGCCACCGTCGTTAGGTTTTGGGTTTTGCTTAGATTATTCTGTCCATCGACAGTCGCCGTTCATCGGTTTGTGGAACCCCAACTCGAGTGCTTAATCATTCATTCGCAGATTGTCCCATTAATTGAGCTGCGTTCTTTCGAGTTCTTGCTTGTGTTCTTTGTTTCGCAGGCAGGAATTAGCCTTCGTGGCGAGGTCAACCGGTTGGAGACACGGTTGATAACCAGAGGAGTCGTGGTGCTAAGATTGCAGGGTTCGGGTCTTTGGATCTGAAGCCGGATCGGTGTGTCGTGCTCCACCAAAACGATAGTTATCTCCATCTGACGGAAGATCAGGGAATCACGTTCCCATCAAGTGGTATCAGAGCTAAGGTATACCGTCAGATTTACGTTTATCCCTAGTTTTTGAGTGTTTTGTTTTTGTCCCATAGTCCAAAGCCATATTCAATTTCCTGTCCTAGAACCCTTCCGCGCTTTAGCCTTTGCATAATTCAGTCCAGAGTCCGTAGTGTTGAATTTGTGTCCTGGTCAGGGTCTTGTTGCTGGTAGGTTGTGTTAGAGTCTAGTCGTGTGTTTTTCCTTTCCCTTCCACCGTTCCAAACAACAAGTCGAATCACCACATTACTCGACTTGCCCCCGCCAGCCGCCTTGTGTCGACTCTCGCCGCCGCGCAAACCCTAGTTAGGTCGTCAGCCGCTCTTTGTTGCTTGCATCGCAGCCTTCCTTAAATCATCTGGCGAATACCTACTGTTGTGATCGGTGTTGGAGTTTAGGGACGCCTCGCCCTAACAGCCGACTGCCGTGTTGTGCCTTCCGAGAAAAACATAACTTGAGATACCTTCGGTAAAACAGGCATAACTTTTCGCTCGTTTATCAGAAAAATCTGAAATTTTTACAGTAGCTTCTTGACTCCATTTGGAGCCGACTCAAACTGGCCTTCGGCCTGTTTGGTTTCATCAAAATTGCCAAAAAAATTCAGGAAGATAAAGAAAAAAATTGTCAAGGTTCTTGCACGCTTTTCAGAGAACGTGCTGATTTTCTGTAGGCCACATCCCACCTCTGTTTTAGATGAAATTTTTTGTGGTTACATCTTTTGTCATCCTTGTTCACAGAAAAATATAAAAAAGAAGTAAAAAAAGTTTGATTTGTACTAGTGCCTTTTTGACGAGAAGAAAAAAAAAGAAAGAGAACAAGGAGACAGTTGTTTGTTCTGCGATTGCGAGTGTTTCATTGGGGGTTTCTTCCATACTTGTACTTCCTTTGTCCTTGTTCACACACTTTTGGTACTTGGAACACGTTAGGCCAGCAACAAGCATAAGTACTTTGGACTAGAGTTCAGCATTGCTCGCTGTTACTGAGTTGTGTGCCATATATATACATATATTTTCTGTTTGTGCGCCTTCCAAGCTCCACATTATCTTCAGATCAGTACAGAAAAAGACCTTGCAATCGTGGCCCACATCCTCAGGTATCACAACCGAGATCCACCGGTTGCCATCCTCTGCATGTGTTGGTAAGAACTTGGGTAAGAACTTGTTAAGACGTGTGTGAGGGTGTGATTCCACCAATTGAACCCAAGTAGCTCATAGGAGTTTTTGCTAATCACTAATCATGCCAGACGACACTCCTGTTTTGCAAAGTGACTTGCAGGTCATCAGGGATTTACTCACCAACTAGTCGAGGATCCTGGAGGCATTACAAAAGGATATTCGAACAGTCCACATTGATGTTGAACGTGTGGACAAGCGAGTATCCACGATTTCTGGAAGGGTGGAACAGCTTGAGAACAATCCACCCAAGCCGGACGATGATCAAGGACAAGAGGGAGGTGATGACGAGGCTGCTTTTCCTAAAATAGAAGAAGATGTTGTTTATAATTCCGATGGCCTTCCTGATCACATTAGGACAAACGAAAACCGCTTACGCAGAAGACGCAAGATGAAGAATACAATTGGTATGGGAGGTAATAGACATCAAGGTAACGATGATCCATATGCTAAAATTAAATTTTCCATACCATCTTTTGTTGGTAAATATGATGCTGAGGAATATTTAGATTGGGAGCTGACAGTAGGATAAAAAATTACTTTGCAACCCATGACGCCTGCTCAAATTGTACAAGCTGAGAAGGATAGACTAGCTGTTGATGCTAAAATTGAGAATAAGTCAGAAATTAAATTAAAAAATCCTGTGATGCTTGCCACCAAATCTGATCTTGCAGAGATTAATGATACATGCTATGCTTTAATATGCAAAGATGCTTTATTTTCTGTGGAAGATATATCTAGCACAGTGCCATCTTCTGTCGCTGACCTTTTGCAGGAGTACAGTGACATTTTTCCCTCTGAGATTCCCCCGGGGCTTCCACCCATTAGAGGGATTGAACATCAGATCGACTTAATTCCTGGAGCAAGTTTGCCAAATCGGGCTGCTTATAGGGCCAATCCGGAGGAGACTAAGGAGATTCAGCGCCAAGTCCAAGACCTTTTGGACCGTGGGTACGTCCGTGAGAGCCTTAGTCCTTGTGCCGTTTCAGTTATTTTAGTTCCAAAAAAAGATGGCAGTTGGTGCATGTGTGTAGATTGTAGAGCCATTAATAATATCACCATAAGGTACCGTCATCCTATTCCTAGGTTAGACGACATGCTTGATGAGTTAAGTGGTTCTGTAATTTTTTTGAAAGTAGATTTGAGAAGTGGCTACCACCAAATACGAATGAAATTAGGCGATGAATGGAAAACTGCTTTTAAAACCAAGTTCGGTCTGTATGAGTGGTTAGTAATGCCTTTTGGGTTAACAAATGCACCTAGTACTTTCATGCGATTAATGAACGAGGTGTTACGTCCTTTCATTGGTAAATTTGTGGTGGTTTATTTTGATGATATCTTGATTTACAGCAAGTCTTTACATGAACATGTTGATCACCTGCGTGCTGTTTTTTAAGCATTGCGAGCTGCAAGTTTGTTTGGTAACCTCGAGAAGTGCAACTTTTGCACCGAACGAGTATCGTTTCTTGGCTATGTTGTCACCTCGCAGGGGATTGAAGTTGATGAGGCGAAGGTGGAGGCTATAAGGAGCTGGCCAACTCCCACTACAGTGACACAAGTCCGGAGCTTTCATGGACTTGTAGGATTTTATCGGCGCTTCGTCAAGGATTTTAGCACTATTGCAGCCCCGCTTAATGAGTTGACGAAAAAGGGTGTGGTTTTCCATTGGGGAGAAGAACAAGAGGCGTCCTTTGCTCTTTTGAAGGACAAGCTTACTCATGCACCGTTGCTGCAACTTCCTGATTTTGGTAAGACTTTTGAACTTGAGTGTGACGCTAGTGGTATTGGCATTGGTGGCGTCTTGATGCAAGAAGGTAAACCCGTTGCTTACTTTAGTGAAAAATTAAGTGGGCCTGTTCTTAATTACTCCACGTATGATAAGGAATTATATGCTCTTGTTTGTACTTTACAAACATGGCAGCATTATCTATGGCCTAAAGAATTTGTTATTCATTCTGATCATGAATCATTGAAGCATATTAGAACACAAAATAAATTGAATCATAGACACGCTAAGTGGGCTGAATTTATTGAATCTTTTCCTTATATTATCAAACACAAGAAAGGAAAAGACAATGTTATTGCTGATGCTTTGTCTAGACGATATGCCATGTTGTCTCAACTTGATTGTCGGATTTTTAGGCTTGAAACAATTAAGGATCAATATGTTAATGATGTTGAATTTAGAGACGTCTTGGAGAATTGTAAAGAGGGGCGCACATGGAATAAATATGTGATGAACGATGGATTTTTGTTTAGAGCTAACCGCCTATGCATTCCAGTTGGTTTCGTTCATCTTTTGTTGTTGCAGGAGGCCCATGGCGGCGGATTGATGGGTCATTTTGGTGCCAAGAAGACGATCAAGGTGCTGTCCACACACTTCTTTTGGCCACAAATGAGGCGCGATGTTGAGCGGTTTGTGTCTCGGTGCGCCACGTGTCAAAAAGCTAAGTCACGATTGAACCCACATGGTTTGTACATGCCGCTGTCTGTTCCTTCGATTCCTTGGGCTGATATTTCTATGGATTTTGTTTTGGGATTGCCAAGGACTAAGAGGGGGAGGGATAGTATTTTTGTGGTTGTGGATCGTTTTTTGAAGATGGCACATTTTATTCCTTGCCATAAGAGTGATAATGCCATTCATATTGCTGACCTATTCTTTCAAGAAATCGTTCGCTTGCATGGTATGCCTTCTACTATTGTTTCAGATCGCGATGCGAAGTTTTTGAGTCACTTTTGGCGCACTTTGTGGAATAAATTGGGAACAAAGTTACTATTTTCTACAACTTGTCATCCACAAACTGACGGCCAAACTGAGGTGGTGAATCGCACATTGTCCACCATGTTGAGAGCAATTTTAAAGCGTAATTTGAAGATGTGGGAGGAGTGTTTGCCTCATGTGGAGTTTGCATACAATAGGGCTGTACATTCTACAACAAAGGTAAGTCCCTTCCAAGTAGTGTATGGCTTTAACCCCCGTGCTCCAATTGATCTTTTGCCTTTACCATCTGTTGAGAGAACGCATAGTGATGCTATGGAGCGTGCTGAATTTATTAGAAAACTGCATGAAACAACAAAAATAAATATTGAAAAGATGAATGAGAAGTATAGAATTGCCGGAAGTGAAGGTAGAAAGGAAGTAAAACTTGAACCGGGTGATTTGGTATGGTTATATTTAAGAAAAGAAAGATTTCCAGATTTGCGTAAGTCTAAATTAATGCCAAGAGGTGCTGGTCCTTATAAAATAATTGAGAAAATAAATGATAATGCATATAAACTTGAGTTGCCGCCCGAGTTCGCGGTTAGTCCCATATTTAACATTGCAGATTTAAAACCATACTTGGGAGAGGAAGATGAGCTTGAGTCGAGGACGACTCTAGTTCAAGAGGGGGAGGATGATGAGGACATCGCTTCTTCTTGTGCACCTGCTGATCCTCTCCAAGGCCCAATGACCCGAGCTCGAATGCGTCAACTACATTTACAGGTGAGCTCATTTTTAAGCGATACTTTTCATACTTTTGAGAATAGATTACTACCTAATGATTTAATATTGCTTAGGAACAATGGAGAGGCTTCTGAAGAACTTGGACGAGGAGTTGGAGACGAGCTGGGCCAGCAAGGGCGTGCAACACAAGCTGATTTCACGTCTGTCTCGGACTGCCAGACCAGCCTGGACTAGAACTGGTAATACGGACTCATACAGACTCCGTTTTTGACGTTCTACATATGGTTGGAAAGCTAACTTCATAAGGAAGCCAATAGAGGTGGTCTCACATCAAAACCTCTTCGGAGTCCACGGGAATTGTCAAAGCAAGTCAGCATTCCGAATCTGTCTTGGTGCTGCGTCACCTTATTTTGGTCCAATGGGCCGTGTATCGTTTATGAGCCCGTTAGTGGGTGCGTCCAGGGTAGGCGATGACCCTAAGTCCTTTATAAACATACGCCGCCGCCGTCGTTAGGTTTTGGGTTTTGCTTAGATTATTCTGTCCATCGACAGCCACCGTTCATCGGTTTGTGGAACCCCAATTCGAGTGCTTAATCATTCATTCGCAGATTGTCCCATTAATTGAGTTGCGTTCTTTCGAGTTCTTGCTTGTGTTCTTTGTTTCGCAGGCAGGAATTAGCCTTCGTGGCGAGGTCAACCGGTTGGAGACACGGTTGATAACCAGAAGAGTCGTGGTGCTAAGATTGCAGGGTTCGAGTCTTTGGATCTGAAGCCGGATCGGTGTGTCGTGCTCCACCAAAACGATAGTTATCTCCATCTGACGGAAGATCAGGGAATCACGTTCCCATCACCTTGTTGGAGCACCCGCGCAAGGGTGTAGCTCCCCTTGGTGCTCTCTAAGGGCTGATTCTTCATCGCTCCGACGCGGTGAATCGCCAAGAACCGCTCACAGGATGAGTTGGGTCATCCACAAGCTCCGCCAGATGATCACAAAACTCTCAATCATCACCAAGCTGTCTAGGTGATGGCGATCACCAAGAGTAACAAGAACAAACTCTCACTTGACCTCGCAAAGCCTAATGAGAAGGTGGATGCACACTTGCTACTCTCAAATCACTCATGAGGGCTAGACCATGGATTCTCAAATCACTAGCACCTCACTTAGAGCTCTTGCACTCCCTTACACTCAAAGATTGCCTCAGCTGAACCAAATAAGCAAGAGAAATGAAATGGAGAAGGTGGGATTGTATTTATAGGCCAAGGGCCGAAATCCAACCATTACCCACAACTTCAGCTTCATCGTGAGCGCCGGACGCGTCCGGGCACTCACCGCCGGACACGTCCGGCGCGTTGTATCGTTCAAACAGGAATCGACCATTGGAGCTACAGTGCTCTGGCCGGACGCGTCCTGCGCTGGCCCACCGGATGAGTTCGGCGGTCTGAGCTAAAAACTGCCTTCTCTGGGTAGCGTCCGGTGGCCAACAGGCGCGTCCAGCGTGTACACCCTTTCTGCTGCGCATGCCTATAAGCGAAAACCAGTGTCCGGCGCAGCTTACTCAGCTCGTTCACTTCCAATTCGACGAACTTTTGTGAAGGGCTTCGAACTCAACCAATCTTGGGACCTTCAAGTAACTTCCTAGCGCTAAGTTTCACAATTGTGCACCACACCTAAACCATTAGACTTAACTAGGTCAAGCTACCCATTTGCTCCCCCTTAATAGTACGACCAAAGAGAAAACAAAGTCCTATCAATTAATCCGTTGTCCTCCAACACCACCGACGAACGGACCTAATCATTCTAAACCTTGTCGTCCATCCTTTGAAAACCGAAACGAATTCCATCGTCAGGGGGCATGAAAAGCATATTGTCCGAGATTGTCATTACCATGACCTAGCTTACCAATGTTTCTGCAAAACACACATTAGCCATGTGAAACGACCTTATTTCCGCGAAGGGAAATCCACAGAATTGAAGTGTAATATGACAATTTAAATCACATTACCCGATAACAGTTGAATACCATAATCCATACATCGATCAAAAGAGTGCAATAGAGAGGTTTACAATAACTTATTGCATCACCACTTGGTGGAATCAGAGTTCATGCAGCATAACAATAAAAGCTTGAGGTGCGGAAGCTATCATCTTCGATCCATCTTGAGCGTAGGCACGAAACCCTCAATCGCTGTACTCCCCAGATGAGTACTCACTCCTTGAACCTAAAACTAAATTTTCAGTACGATTTGTACTGGCCACATTCCCATCCTATGCATTGCTTTGTGGAAGTTGGATGCAAAATGGATATATCAAAAGGAACCTATAAGGCTGGGGTTTCCTATGCATTATCCAGGTAAATAAGTAACAATATAGTAAACAAGCTTTAAACACAACCCATTCCCACCATTCATCACCATCCATATCTGTAGCACCATCCCAACTCCTCCAACACCATCTCAGACTCGAGTCGACAAGCCAACTCCCTCTTGGCTTGCCTCAGCGGCCTGCAGCCCTCAACCTGGCTCACGGCCAGAAATCATACTGTGAAGAGAGCATGTATCCGCTCCCGTAGAGGATGCCATGCCATGTACCCGCTCATGAAGGGGGTGCCATGATCATCTCGGTAGGGTGTTAGCTCCATCCCATGCATATACCTTCCTATCACTACTCGCCTAGCAGTAGTGGCATCGATCTATCCGACGGCTCGGCTGTCTCCCCCCATGGAGAGCGAGTGGAAAGCAAGAGATTCCTAAGGTCCAGATACCAGCGCAGCAGTTCCTAAGTGTGACCAAACCGGGATATCTTCATCAGGGTTTATCTTTAACGTGCTACCACGGCACCTTCGTCCCGGGCTCCACCTCTCAGAGGATCACACCCAAACACCACCATCACATCTCAGTTAGCCCGCCACAGGCTCCTCTCATGGGAATGTCTAGATCCATTTCCTGGCAAGACTTGCTCCAAAAGCTCATCGTAGATCCCAGCTCAATCAACTCAACCCTCACCCTACTCCCTGCCATAAGCTCCACCCCAAACCCAGATATAGCATCATCAGCTCACATGCCCATCTGATCCATCAACTCACACATCACCAGCCTGGCACCTTCCAGGCCTTCTCAGGGTTCATCATGTCACATCAAAATGTAAGCGAGTGAAGTATATATATAAGTATAAATATAGCATATAAGCAAGTGGCTAACATAACAGCGGGTAAGCAGGTGAAAGGTTACAACAAGGTAGGGCTCATCAAGTAATAATCTATCATGCAATCCTAGCACAAGCAATCATTATAGCAACAGGTATTTAAAGCACTAGCCATACTACATGTGCCATGTGTAATAGGATCTATGAGGTTGGATGAGGTGTGGCACCTTCACTGACGTAGCTGTCGAACTTCTCCTGGTAGTCAATGTCGTCAGACTTGTCCTCGCTCGAGCCTGTAACGAGAATTATCGGTCGCGAAAGAGACCCCTATAGATTAGCACAAAGAACAAATGCCAAATAGAAGATCCAAATGCACTCAAACATAGCTTAGATAGATAGGGCTCGATTTATAGAAAATTTGGATATGTGGATCGCATTTTTCGGAGCTCGTATGAATTAGTTATGAATTTTCAAAGATTTAACCATTTTTGAAAAAGAAAAAGGGCCGATTTATCTGGTGCTGACACGTGGTAGCTTCTGATTATGCCACGTGTCATGCGTGGGCCAAACAGGGTCAACACAGATGCTGACATGGCGGATGGCGTCATGCTGACGTCATCATTGATCGGGTCAATAGAGCCTGATAGGTGGGTCCGGGGTGATGTCTCTGCTGACGTCAGTAGTCAACGGTCAACGGTCAACGGTCCACTCACAGGTGGGGTCCACATGATGTCACTACTGACATCATCACTGACTGGTGGGTCCAGGCTCGGCTCACTGCTCGGCTCACGGCTCATGGCTCGGTTCACGGCTCGTGGCTCGGCTCGGTTCGGTCCTCGGTGAACCATCGCTTGTGGGGTCCACTGTCAGTGAATTGGGTCCACGTACGCCAGGTGCATCCGGTCCACGTCTGGGTTCACGCGGTCCACAACTTGGTCTATGGTGCACCGGCTTCTCTTGGCTCCACTGGCAGCAACTGGGTCTACATGAACCATGTCCACCTTTCTCCGGCTGAGTTCATCCCGTTCTTCTTTCTCCTTCGGCCCGACGGCGTAGCTCTCCAACGGCAAGGGAAGTCCCAATTCCCGATGCCACGGTGGATCTCCAGCCTCATCAACTCGACCAACAGCTTCAGGACGTCAAGGCGATCACGACGGTGGGCTTCAAGGCAGCGGCTTGGGCTCCGGTGACAGATTCCATGACGTACGGTGGCTCGGTGGCGGCGGCGCTCGGTGTACACTTCACACCAAGTCACTCTAGCTCCAATTGGCAGCGTAGATGCGCTATAGGAGTCATGCAGCACCTACCCGAAGCGCCGGCGGTGAACAAAAGCCATGGCGGAGTCCGCGCGGGCAGCAACTCCCATGACGAAGCTCCGGCGGGTCCTCGGTGCACGACATCGGCACTCAGGGAGGGTCCACGGCCTCCATCTCCTTGTCCAATCGATGCAGCACGTCACGACGGAGCTCCTCGACCTCTTCTTGATCCCCTCGGTGGTCGGAGTCAGCGGGAAACAATGGTGAATGGCGACGCTCCAGAGCGGTGGTGCACGGGCACGACGACTGGCAAGGCGGCTCAAGAACGATGCTTGGCGGGGCAACGCGGAGCTAGGGTGCGCACGGGATCTGTCTCAAAGGCGAGCGCGGATCCGAGGTCAATGGCGGGCAAGGCGCAACGGTGAGGCGGTAGGATGGCTTCGTTGCGGCGGCGCTCTGCGCGCGGCGGCGGGCAAGGCAGCGCTCTGGTCTGGCATTCGCCTGATGTCGTGGTCCAAGGGGGCTCGGCTGGCCTCGTGCGTGTGTGCGGGTGTGTCCAAGGAGACCGGTGGAGGTCTCGGCCTACGCGCTCCCAAAGCGGAGCGCCATGGCCGGCAGCATGGGCGGAGATTGGGAAGAGGGCATGGTGGCGGTGCTCACCGACGGATTACAGAGTGTGGCAGAACCTCCTAAATCATATGGCCCACACGCATGATTATTGCCTAAACAGACTCCAAATAATCATGACTGTGTTCCATACGACTTAAAAAGTCTGTCGGGTAAATCCCGAATCATCCACGATTCTCCGAGCAGGATCAATCGTTGTAGAGAGATATTGCAGCATTACAACAGTTTAATATAAATAAAATACCATGGAGTAAAACAGCGGAAGACTTATAATAACGTAAGTTTACAAACCTCTGAGTTTCAAACATTTACAACAATAAGTTTGGATGATACAAACCATAATAGTAGTGGAGTAGCAGTAGATTACAATATTAAACAAAAGCTCTGCCCATGAGCTAAACATCTTTATTCGTCGTCACTTTCCTCGACAACTGTCATGATGCAAAACACTCCTGCCCATGAGGT
>CM041633.1:18816999-18840818 GCA_023333625.1 Bothriochloa decipiens
ATTCGAAAATAGGGTTTTATTATTTCATGTGACCAAACATTACAGAACCTCAATCAACCTATGAAATGTAAACTTATTTTAGTTGATGCACATTAAGGTTGACTTAAACATGAATGCTTTGCAGTGCATATGATGACATGGTAGGTTTTAGTTAATATAACACCAGAGGTGTTACACAGAGGAAGGAGGTGCAGTACAAGTCCAAGCTCTGGGGTCCTTGTGGCTCCAGCTTGCGGTGCGGCTTCTCTTCCTTGCCCCTGGCACAGCAGCACGGCGGTGCTCCTCTTCTTCTCCAACTCCGGTGGCAGACGACTTTCTCTCCCCTGCCTCCTCCTCCTCCTACCTCCCCTCCTTCTCCAAATTGGAACTGGCAAGGTGGAATTGGGCACCACCAGGGTTGGTGGCAGCGGCTGGGAAGCCCTAGGGTGCCGGGGCTTGCTCTTATAGAGCAGAGGCAGAGGAGGTGGCCGGCGGACGGCCGATCATGACTCTGGCTTGATCAAGCGGCCAAGGAGGGGTCCAGCTCACCGATGGGGTGCTCGGTCGAGTCCACGAAGCAGCGAGAGGGAGCTAGCAGAGGCTGGGTGCTGAATCCTTTTACAGCGACGTAGTTCTCCGTGGCGGCAACGCATGTATGCGCGTGCAGGGAATCTTGCTCGCGGCCGCGGGCTTCTCGTGCAGAGCTGGTTGGCCAGGTGGCAGGCGGACGCGCGTTGATGCGGGGCGAGGCAGGATCGAGCGGCGGGAGCTGGTTGCTCACGGGCGACGCGGGGGACATTGCTGACACGAGCGCGCGCGGTCGGTCAGGTGACCTCACCCCTGAAAAAGATGACAGGTGGGTCCCACGTCGGGACCCACTCGTCAGCGGCTGCGGGGCGACGGCGTGGCGCGGGCGCGAGCGGCTGCTTGCTGGGCAGCCTCGCTGGGCCGGTGCGGCGCGCGGGCGAGCGAGCGGGCAAGCACGCGGGCGAGCGGCTGGGCCGCCTTGCTGGGCTGGCCACGCTTGGCGAGCGGGAGCGCGGACGCGCGAGCGGGCCGGGCTAGCTGGGCTGCTTGTTGGGCTGGCCCGAAGGCTTTTCTTTTTCCTTTTCTTTTTCATTTACTTTTATATATATGTGATGTGCCAAATTTTAGTAACAAGTAGTGAGCATACAAGGCCCAAATAATGTTAGGGTATTATTCCCTTAATATTTATTTGTCAAAATAAGTATTATATGGTCATTTTTATTATTCAACACATAAACCAAATAATATCCAAATCACCCTTTAATGCAACATGATGTATGAACTATTAAAACATTGAAACAAGGCTATTGCAACATTGACATGTAACATATGAAACATAGGTCATTGACATGAGATATTAATTTATTTATAAACACATGAATGCTTTGCATGACATGATAGGATTAATGCAAGGTTAAGGGGTAGATGATGACATGTTGCACCACATCACTCAGGGTTTTGTCAAAAAATTTTGTAGCTCGGATTTTTGGGTTGTTACAGTCCTCCCCCTCATTGGAATCTCGTCCTCCAGATTTACGAAGTGACATACCCTTCAAAGAGGTAAGGATACTATAGCATTAGTTGATTCTCATCTTCCCACGTTGCTCACGTTCAGTGTGATTGCTCCATTGAACCTTGCACATAGGGATAGTCTTGCTTCGGGTCTCTTTGGTGTCATAACCTAGAATCTTGATGGGGTACTCTTTATACTCTAGAGTATCTTGGATATCAAGCACATCAGTGGTAACTGCTTCTTCTTCTGGTACCCTTAAGCATTTGCGTAACTGTGAAACATGGAATACGGGATGTACTCCTGCCAACTGTGGGGGTAGTTCAAGCTTGTATCCAAGCTTTCCAACTCTCTGACATATGTGATACGGTCCAACATATCATGGGGCTAACTTTCCTTTCACGTGGAATCTGACGGTACCACATAGTGGAGACACTTTGAGATAGACATAGTCCCCAACCTTGAATTCAAGGTCTCGACGCCTTTTATCAGCGTAGCCCTTCTGTCGGCTTTGAGCGATCCTCAAGTTCTCTCTAACTTGAGCTACTCCTTCTTTGGCTTCTTTAATCTTGGCGGGGCCAAAGACTGCCCTCTCACCTGGGTGGTCCCACATCAACGGGGTTCTGCATGGTTTGCCATAAAGAGCTTGAAAGGGTGACATCTTGATACTTGCCTGGTAGCTGTTGTTGTAAGAGAACTCAGCGAAAGACAAACATTTGTCCCAATCTGTTCCATATTTGAGAACACTGGCATGAAGCATATCCTCGAGGATCTGATTCAACTTCTGTCTGACCATCAGTTTGAGGGTGGTAAGCAGTGCTGTAATCAAGGTTAGTCCCAATGGACTCGTGAAGAGCTTGCTAGAATCGGGACATGAATTGAGGTCCACGATCTGACACAATACTCTTTGGAGCTCCATGGAGCCTCAATATCTCCTTGATGTAGATATCTGCTAGCTTCTCTGCGCTAACGGTGGTTTTGACAGGCACAAAGTGGACGACTTTAGTCAGACGATCCACAATCACCCAAATGGAGTCATTACCAGCTGGTGATCGAGGTAAACCCACGATGAAATCCATGGATATACTCTCCCACTTCCATTCAAGAACATCGAGTGGTTTGAGTAATCGAGCGGGTCTTCTGTGTTCGGCCTTGACTCGGTTGCATATGTCACATTCGGCCACATGTCTGGCAATGTCTGTCTTCATGCCTTTCCACCAGAAGTGCTTCTTCATGTCTTGATACATTTTTGCACCACCAGGATGGATGCAATACTTAGAGTCTTGTGCTGCTGATAGAATCTCCTTACACAAAGTGGGATTACTGGGCACACAGATTCTATCCTTGAACTAGATGGTTTCCTACTCATCTTCTCTGAATTCTAGGCTGTAGCTTAGCTTCATCAACCCACGTATGTACTCCATTTCCTCGCAACTTTTCTGAGCTTCGTGAATTCACTCGGTGAGATTATATTCAACGTGAAGTTCGTGCAACAGACCATGGGGTACTATCTCGAGCTGGAGATCTTCAATCTCTTTCTTCAATTCATGTGGTAGGGTTGAGGTGAACAGAGCATGACAATAGGTCTTGTGACTAAGAGCATCTGCGACTACATTCGCTTTTCCTAGATGATAGTGAATCTCCATATTGTAGTCCTTGATTAGCTCTAGCCATCTGCGCTGTCTCATATTTAGATCTTCCTGAGTGAAAAAGTACTTCAAACTCTTGTGGTCGGTGTATATTTCACACTTATTGCCGATGAGATAATGTCTCCAGATCTTCAGAGCGTGCACAACGGCGGCTAACTCGAGATCATGAGTGGGGTATCATTGCTCATGTTCCTTCAATTATCGGGAAGCATAAGACTAACTTTCCCATTCTGCATCAACACACAACCTAGTCCTTGGCGAGAGGCATCACAATAGATGACAAAGTCATTAGTGATATCAGGTAAGGCTAGGACAGGTGTGGTAGTGAGCTTCTCCTTCAGAGTTTGAAAACTGTGCTCACACTTGGGTGTCCATTCAAACTCGTTGGTCTTCTTCAAGAGATTTGTCATAGGATGAGCTATCTTCGAGAAGTTCTTAATGAATCGGCGATAGTAACCCGCCAATCCTAAGAAACTTCTGATCTCGGACACATTGCAAGGTTGCTCCCATTCTTTCATGGCCTCTATCTTTGCAGGATCTATAGCAACTCCATCTGCTGAAAGTACATGACCAAGGAAAGCAACTTCTTCAAGCCAGAATTCACATTTTCTGAACTTGGCATAGAGCTGGTGTTGAGACAACTTCTCGAGCACTACTCTTAGGTGTGCTTCATGCTCTTCGGTTGTGGATGAATAAACCAGAATGTCATTAATGAAGACTACCACAAACTGGTCAAGATCATCCATAAACACCTTGTTCATCATGTTCATGAAGTAGGCAGGGGCATTCGTGAGATTGAAGGACACGACGGTGAACTCATACTGCCCATAGCGAGTGACAAAAGCTGTCTTGGGAATATCCTCTTCACGAATCTTCATTTGATGATAACCAGATCTGAGATCAATCTTCGAGAAGTACTTAGCACCATGAAGCTGATCAAGCAAGTCATCAATCCTTGGCAGAGGATACATGTTCTTGATGGTGATAGCGTTGAGATTGCGATAGTCAACACACATCCTCACTGAACCATCCTTCTTTTTCACAAATAGAACAGGTGATCCCTAGGGTGAAGCACTAGGCCTAATAAAGCCCTTATCGGAAAGCTCTTTCAACTGCTTCTTGAGCTCTTCTAGTTCATCAACTGACATGTGGTACAGTCGCTTAGAGATGGGACCAGTTCTCGGCACAAGGTCAATTATGAACTCAACGTCACGATCAGATGGCATGCCTGGCAACTCTTCTGGAAACACATTCTCATATTCCCTGACAACGGGGACATCAGTGAGAGTCTTCTCTTTTTCCTGAGATTCTACCTGAATCTTGAGTGCGTTCAGGGCACATAACATAGATACAGACTTATCCTTCTGAGGTGCACATCTGACTGCTTGGCCAGAAGGGTGAGTTATCTGAACATATTTGGGTGAACAAGAGATCAAACCCTTGTGCTTGGTAAGCCAATCCATGTCTAGGATGACATCCAGACCATTTGATGATAGAAGGGTAAGGTTAGCTCGGAAGGTTAGACCCTCGATAGAAAGCTTCACTCCCTTACAGATATGGGTGCTTCTCATCTCACCAAGAGGAGAACTAGTGACTATAGGCTCCAAACGCGGAGTGGTAGGTATCTTATTCTCTCATGCAAACTTGGATGAGATGTATGAACAAGTAGCTCTAGAATCAAACAGAACGGATGCTTTAATGCCATTAACAAGAAACATACCGTATACAACATCTGGGGTAACTTGAGCTTCTTCTGTGTTCATGTGCGTGAGGCGAACGCGGCTTGCAGATCCATGGTACTGAGACTTGGGTGCAACAGGTGCGGGTGTCTTCTCAGGACAGTCATACACCTTGTGTCCAGGTTTGCCATAACCAAAGCAAGTGAACGGCACACTGCCTGTGGGAGTTGGCGTAGCGGCCTTCTAGTTGCCTGAGGTTGGCGTAGCACGGGCAGGTGTAGAGTGATCGGTCCTGTGATGCGGCTGCAAAGAGTGCTCACGGGGGTAGCGATCCTTCCCAGAGCGGTCACGAGAGCGATGATCATGAGGGTGACGGCGCGGGAGCGATGGTCACGAGAAGAGCAGAAGTGGTCAGCAGAGTAGGCACCACCACTCTTACTCGAGCCATAAGTAGGGTAAGCCCTCAGACGGAACCTCTTGCGCTCATAGTCATGGTGAAAGCCCTCAGACTTTTCTTGTCCCTCCTGTGCATTTCTCCTGCCTCTTTCTGGTCCTTCTCAATTTGAATGCAACAATCGATCATGTCACGAAGGGTGTGACTCTTGGTGCCTCCCAGGGCTACCTTGATCTTGGGGTTCAGACCTTTCCTGTACTGAGTGATCTTCTCCTTTTCAGAAGCCGCAACATGCAGAGGTGCATAGCGCAGCAAACTGGTGAAAGTGTTGGTGTACTCGTAGATATCACATCCCTTCTGGGTGAGGTTGCATAATTCCTCCTCTTTCTGCTCCATGACTCCCTCAGGAACATGGTACTCGATGAACTCATCTGCGAACTCATCCCAGGTGATGTGGTCGGGGTCCTCATGCGCTTGGCGGTAGCTGTCCCACCAAGAGCGTGCAACTCCAGTGAGATGGTGAGCAGCGATTCCAACTCGTTCCTCAGGGGTACAAGTGGTAAGCTCCAGCTTCTTCTCAATCTCACGAAGCCAATCGTCTGCTTCCAGCGGTTCCTTGTAGGTTCCATCAAAAGTGGGTGGCCTGAGCTTCAGAAAACCCTCAAGTTTCCTCTGGAAGCCGTTCGGGTTGCCTCCATAGCGGTGGTTGACTCCATTGACCAAAGCGGCAAGCAGCTGTGTCTGTTGTGCCATCACTTCCACCAGGTTTGACTGCGGTGGTGGTGGTGGGATCGGCTGTGGCAGAGGGTTCGGCTGAGGTGGAGGCCCATTGCCATTGGCATCACCTCCTCCAGCGGCTCCTCCAGCTGGCGGGGTCTGCTCATAGTTGTTCTCACCCTGGTTGAGGACGATGGGTAGAACGCGACCACCCTTACATCCAAGCGTCTTCCACGCCCAAGCTCGGGCTCGGGTGGAGGCGGACGGTTGCCCAGACGTGTGGAGCGACGTGCAGACATCTGTGACATGGGTCGACAATGGTTTAGTACTTTATTAATTTAATATAATTAAATGA
Organism: Bothriochloa decipiens; assembly: GCA_023333625.1. Taxonomy (NCBI): domain Eukaryota; kingdom Viridiplantae; phylum Streptophyta; class Magnoliopsida; order Poales; family Poaceae; genus Bothriochloa; species Bothriochloa decipiens. The sequence goes on from CM041633.1 coordinate 18,823,310, forward strand.
TTTTAACGATTTAAGGAAAACATTTAGTCTATCCAACACTCATACAAAGAAGCAATAAGAGCCATAAAATGCGATAAGATCGATCATTCATTACATGGTTTGCATTACATGGCATCATCTCTAGTAGCTATGCTAGATGACGTGTGTGACTCATTCTACAAGATGATAACTCATGGAGGGTACATCAGGGTTGATACATCATGACTCATGGATGACAACTAGCTTAACTCTACTCATGACGTGGCCACGCAGGGCCCACACTACTCTGACTCGTACATCAGTGTGTTGTACACTGCTGGGTGAAAGCGGCTGCCAAGAACCATCAGCTCCTCCTGTGACATGTGAAGGCGCTTCACGTAAGCCTGAGCTTCTCCGAACTTCTTGGTAAGCAGCAGGTTGGTGGGAGCTGGACAATGGTCGTGTCGCAAGAGGGACTGGCCAATCTGGAAAGTTTCCTTGAAGGGGTCCTTGCGTCTGGCTGACAAAGGAAGTCAGTCCCGCAACTCAACGTACTCCTGGCAGCGTCTCTCATCGGTGTTCTTCCAAGCTGTCTTGAACCTCTTGTACCTGTCCAGCAAGGTCTCGTTCTAAATCATCAGGGCAATCAGATGGCCTTGGTTGCACTGTGCTTTTGTCTCTGCTTTCTTCAGGGCTTTGACGAGCATTGACTTCTCACACTGCACGGTGAAGTTGCTCTTGCCATCTTCCCGTCTTCTCTTCTGAAGTTCTCTGATCTCCTTATCCTTGTCAATCTTCTCTCCTTCCAACTGGAGAACTCTTGCGTCGAGGTAGTAGTTCCGTAGCCCAATGTTCTCAACCTTGTCTCGTAGGTCAGTGAGCTCGGCTTTGTGAGCCCTTGCCTGACGTGTGAGCTTGTCCTTTAGCTGGGTGACGGTAGCCTCGAGTCCTTCTTTCTCCTTAGCTTCCTTCTTGCAAAACTCCTGGTACTCCATCAGAGTGTTGCGGTCGAGACGTCTCTTCTTCTCCAAGTGCTCTATGTAGCGGTTCTGCTTGAAGAGGTGAGCGGCGGAGGCACGGCTGCAGAGACTGGTCTTAGCTAGGATGACTGGCCTGACCAGGTCGTCTTGCTGCTCTGGGGTGAGTAGAGAGTTCAGGGCCTGAGGAAGAAGACAAAACTCTGTGTTGCGAAGGTGCTCGTAAGAAGTCTTCATCACTTCACGCAGAGCCTTGAGAGACACAGACTGGATTCCTTCCTCGATTGAGTCCTCGACTGTCATTTCTAGGCGAGCTGGTACTGAAGACAGGGTCTGGCTTGCAGGTATTTCCAGGTGAGTGACCACGTAACCCTTGATTCCTCCTTCTAGGTCAGGTGCTCTAGTGCAGGTGTACTTGATCTCCTCAACAGGTACTCCGAGTACTCCCAGAACACGACGTAGGGTGTACGGAAAGCCTAGGAACTCCTGTCCCTGGTAGGTGAACTCAGCCTTGGGCATGCTGCTCAACGGTCCAAGTGGGGGTCCAAAGCTTGTCATCTGCATGTTTAAAAGGGGAAGGGTCAGCAAGTCAGTAACAATAGAGAAGCCTTGCATAAGAAGAAATGCAGGGTCGGTATATAACCAAAAGAAAAGCTGGTTTGTCCTGTACTAACGTCCATTTCTAGGGTTTTGTCCTAGGGTCAAGTATGGCTCCGATATCAACTAAAACGACCTTGATTTCTGTGAAGGGAAATCCACAGAATCGAAGTGTAATATGACCATTTAAATCACATTACCCGATAACAGTTGAATACCATAATCCATACATCGATCAAAAGAGTACAATAGAGAGGTTTACAATAACTTATTACATTGCCACTTGGTGGAATCAGAGTTCATGTAGCATAACAATAAAAGCTTGAGGTATGGAAGCTATCATCTTCGATCCATCTTGAGCGTAGGCACGAAACACTTAATCGCTGTACTCCCCAAATGAGTACTCACTCCTTGAACCGGAAACCAAATTTTCAGTACGATTTGTACTAGCCACACTCCCATCCTATGCATTGCTTTGTGGAAGTTGGATGCAAAATAGATATATCAAAAGGAACCTATAAGGCTGGGGTTTCCTATGCATTATCCAGGTAAATAAGTAACAATATAGTAAACAAGTTTTAAACACAACCCATTCCCACCATCCATCACCATCCATATCTATAGCACCATCCCAACTCCTCCAACACCATCTCAAACTCGAGTCAACAAGCCAACTCCCTCTCGGCTTGCCTCAGCGGCCCGCAGCCCTCAACCTGGCTCACGGCCGAAAATCATACTCAGGGGAAGGTAGAACACTCCACTCACTAGTCCAGTGCATCCTCCTAAGGAAAGGTCCATAGCCAATGAATTGGCTTATGTATCGATCAATCAACCATACACTCTGTAGAGGTTTCACTAATCCACTAGATAACCATCATCGGTGCTTGCAATCACCTAGGTAGATTTCGGGCGCCTACTGCCATAGAACAATGCCACTCTACCATCCAGCTCTGGATCGCTGGAACTGTGAAGAGAGCATGTATCCGCTCCCGTAGAGGATGCCATGCCATGTACCTGCTCCCAAAGGGGGTGCCATGATCGTCTTGGTAGGGTGTTAGCTCCATCCCATGCATATACCTTCCTATCACTACTCCCTAGCAGTAGTGGCATCGATCTATCCAGCGGTTTGGCCGTCTCCCCCCCATGGAGAGGGAGTGGAAAGCAAGAAATTCCTAAGGTCCAGACACCAGCACAGCAGTTCCTAAGTGTGACCAAACTAGGATATCTTCATCAGGGTTTATCTTTAACGTGCTACCACGGCACCTTCGTCCCGGGCTCCACCTCTCAAAGGATCACACCCAAAGACCATCATCACATCTCAGTTAGCCCGCCGCAGGCTCCTCTCATGGGAATGTCTAGATCCATTTCCTGGCAAGACTTGCTCCAAAAGCTCATCGTAGATCCCGGCTCGATCAACTCAACCCTCACCCTACTCCCTGCCATAAGCTCCACCCCAAACCCAGATATAGCATCATCAGCTCACATGCCCATCTGATCCATCAACTCACACATCACCAGCCTGGCACAATCTCGGCCTTCCCAGGGTTCATCACGTCGCATCAAAATGTAAGCGAGTGAAGTATGTATATATAAATATAAATACAGCAGATAAGCAAGTGGCTAACATAACAGCAGGTAAGCAGGTGAAAGGTTACAACAAGGTAGGGCTCATCAAGTAATAATTTATCATGCAATCCTAGCAAAGACAATCATTATATCAACAGGAATTTAAAGCACTAGCCATACTACATGTGCCATGTGTAATGGGATCTACGAGGTTGGATGAGGTGTGGCACCTTCACTGACGTAGCTGTCGGACTTCTCCTGGTAGTCACTGTCGTCAGACTTGTCCTCGCTCAAGCCTGTAACGAGAATTATCAGTCGTGAAAGCGACCCCTATAGATTAGCACAAAGAACGAATGCCAATTAGAAGATCCAAATGCACTCAAACATAGCTTAGATAGATAGGGTTCGATTTATAGAAAATTTGGATATGTGGATCGCATTTTTCGGAGCTCGTATGAATTAGTTATGAATTTTTAAAGATTTAGCCATTTTCTAAAAAAGAAAAAGGGCCAATTTATCTGGTGCTGACACGTGGCAGCTTCTGATTAGGCCACGTGTCACGCGCGTGTCAAACGGGGTCAACACATGATGAGGACATGACACCTTCGGATACGACCATTGATTATAAGGTGATGTCATTCCTACATTTGTATAGTGACTTTGGATATAATTCACTTGGTTCCACATGTCCGTATCATTATTTAATTGTAGGTACAAATGTGTCTCAAAATGCAAGTTCAACAAAGTTCAACTTTCGGTTCGTCGGCAGCCTGACGATGCTTCATTGGGAAGGCCATAACTCATCCATCTGGAGTGCAATCGAGGTCAATGAGTACTTGGTGGAAAGCTTATTTGATACGTTGGCAAGGTCTTGTAATCATCAAAATATTCTGTTGCTGTTTCTGTCAGAAGCTATGTCGTCGTCATGGGCTTGTTTTTCATCCTTGGGACCCTGGACCAAGTGGAAGCATGACCCAAGTAGATGGAGAACTCACCAAGGAAGCCCTTGGACGTCCTCCACCCTGGCCACCACTTTTGGAGGCCAGCAAGGGCGTCCAAGACAAGACGGAGGCCCAGCCCAATTTGAGTTCGAGTCTGCCTCGGCCTCCAGGACCAGCACAGATTAAAACAGAAGGCTAGGACGCATACGGACTCCGTTTTTGGCGTTCTACCCATGGTTGGAAAGATAATTTCATAAGAAAACCAATGGCATTGGTTTGAGGTCCAAATTCCTTCTGAGTCATCAGAAAACATTGAAACAAGCTAGCATCCAGAATCTATTCTAGTGCTGCACCACAGTTTTTGATCCGTTGGGCCGTGTATCGTGTTTGAGCCCATTAGGGGGCACATCCAGAGGGTGTGACGACCCTTAGGCATTATATTCAGTAGCCGCCACCCTCATTAGGGTTTGGGGGTTTTGCTTTAGATCAATCTGTTATTGAACAGTCACCGTTATCGATTTGTGAAACCCCACATTCGTGTGCTTAATCATATATCCGCAATTGTCACTTCAATCTTAGTTGCATTTTATCTTGTTCTTGCTTGTGTTCTTCGATTCGTAGCAGGGATTAGCCTTCTTGGTGAGGTCAACCGGATTGTGACACGGTTGATAACCAGAGGAGAAGTGGTGCTAAGGTTGCAGGGTTTGGGTCTTTGTGATCTGAAGCCGGATTGGTGTGTCTCTCTCCGACCAAATCGATAGTTATCTTGAACTGACGGAAGATCGGGAAACCCAGTCCCTATCAACACAGATGCTGATGTGGCGGATGACATCATGTTGATGTCATGCTGACATCATCATTGATCGGGTCAACAGAGGCCTGACAGGTGGGTCCGGGGTGACGTCACTGCTGACGTCAGCAGTCAACGGTCAACGATCAACTGACAGGTGGGGTCCACATGATGTCACTGCTGACATCATCACTGACCGGTGGGTCCAGGCTCGACTCACGGCTCGGCTCACGGCTCACGGCTCGGCTCACGGCTTGTGGCTCGGCTCGGTTCGGTCCTCGGTGAACCGTCGCTTGTGGGGTCCACTGTCAGCGACTTGGGTCCATGTACGCCGGGTGGATCCGGTCCACATCTGGGTTCACGCGGTCCACAACTTGGTCTATGGTGCACTGGCTTCTCTTGGCTCCACGGGCGGCGACTGGGTCTACATGAACCATGTCCACCTTTCTCCAGCCGAGTTCATCCCCTTCTTCTTTCTCCTTTGGCCCGACGGCGTCGCTCTCCGACGGCGAGGAAAGTCCCGATTCCCGGTGCCACGGTGGATCTCCAGCCTCATCAACTCGACCAATAGCTTCAGGACGTCAAGGCGATCACGACGGTGGGCTTCAAGGCCGCGGCTTGGGCTCTGGTGACAGATTCCACGACGGACGGTGGCTCGGCGATGGTGGCGCTCGATGTACACCGAGTCACTCCAGCTCCAATTGTCGGCATAGATGCGTGATTGGAGTCACGTAGCACCTGCCCGAAGCATCGGCGGTGACCAAAAGCCACGGCGCAGGCAGCAACTCCCACGGCGGAGCTCTGGCGGGTCCTCGGTGCACGGCATCGGCACTTAGGGAGGGTCCACGGCCTCCATCTCCTTGTCCAATCAATGCAGCATGTCACGGCGGAGCTCCTCGGCCTCTTCTTGATCCCCTCGGTGGTCAGAGTCAGTGGGAAATGACGGTGAACGGCGGCGCTCCAGAGCGGCGATGCACAGGCATGACGACTTGCAAGGCGGCTCGGGAACGACGCTCTGGCGGGGCAACGCGGTGCTAGGGTGCGCACGGGATCTGTCTCATCAAAGCGAGCAAGGTCAATGGTGGGCAAGGCGCAACGGTGAGGCGGTAGGGTGGCTTCGCCGTGGCGGCAGGCAAGGCAACGCTCTGGTCCGGCATCCGCCTGATGTCGTGGTCCAAGGGGGCTCGGCTGGCCTCATGCGTGTGTGCGGGTGTGTCCAAGGATACCGGTGGAGGTCTCAGCCTACGCGCTCCCAAGGCGGAGCACCAGGGCCGGCAGCACGGGCGGAGATTGGGAAGAGGGCATGGCAGCGGTGCTCACCGACGGATTGCAGAGGATGGAGGTGCAGTACAAGTCCAAGCTCCGGGGTCCTTGTGGCTCCGGCTTGCGGTACGGCTTCTCCTCCTTGCCCTAGGCACAGTAGCACGGCGGTGCTCCTCTTCTTCTCCAACTCCGGCGGTGGACGACTTTCTCTCCCCCGCCTCCTTCTCCTCCTACCTCCCCTCCTTCTCCAAATTGGAACTGACAAGGTGGAATTGGGCACCACCAGGGTTGGTGGCGGCGGCTGGGAAGCCCTAAGGTGCCGGGGCTTGCTCTTATAGAGCAGAGGCGGAGGTAGGTGGCCGATCATGGCTTTGGCTTGATCAAGCGGCCAAGGAGGGGTCCAGGTCACCGGTGGGCTGCTCGGTCGGGTCCACGAAGCAGCGAGAGGGAGCTAGCAGAGGCTGGGTGGTGAATCCTTTTACAGCGGCGTAGTTCTCCGCGGTGACAGTGCATGTGCGTGCGCGCGGGGAATCTTGCTCATGGCCGCGGGCTTCTCGTGCAGAGCTGGTCGGCCAGGTGGCAGGCGGACGCGCGTTGATGCGGGGCGAGCCGGGATCGAGCGGCTGGAGCTGGTTGCTTACGGGCGACACGGGGGACAGTGCTGACGCGAGCGCGCGCGGTCGGTCGGGTGACCTCACCCCCGAAAAAAGATGACAGGTGGGTCCCATGTCAGGACCCACTCGTCAGCGGCTACGGGGCGACGGCGTGGCGCGGGCGGCTCCTTGCTGGGCCGCCTTGCTAGGCCAGTGCGGCGTGCGGGCGAGCGAGCAGGCGAGCGGCTGGGCCGCCTTGCTGGGCTGGCCATGCGCGGAGAGCGGGACCGCGGGCGCGCAAGCGGGCCGGGCTAGCTGGGATGCTTCTTGGGCTGGCCCGAAGGCTTTTCTTTTTACTTTTATTTTTCATTTACTTTTATATATACATATATATATATTTGTGATGTGCCAAATTTTAGTAACAACGTAGTGAGCATACAAGGCGCAAATAATGTTAGGGTATTATTCCCTTAATATTTATTTATCAAAATAAGTATTATATGGTCATTTTTATTATTCAACACATAAACCAAATAAAATCCAAATCACCCTTTAATGCAACATGATGTATGAACTATTGAAACATTGAAACAAGGCTATTGCAACATTGACATGTAACATATGAAACATAGGTCATTGACATGAGATATTAATTTATTTATAAACACATGAATGCTTTGCATGACATGATAGGGTTAATGCAAGGTTAAGGGGGTAGATGATGACATGTTGCACCACATCACTTAGGGTTTTGTCAAAAAATTTTGTAGCTCGGATTTTTGGGTTATTACACCATGATAATCATAATGTCATCAATCATTGAAACCCACATCAAGGGGCCTAGATGCGTTCAGACTTGATACATGCAGAATTGCAGATATCTCTTGCTATTAGTAACAACCTTGTTGATTTCTTGCCTGGTTGCATATTTAGCCTTGAATAAAGTGTGCTGATGATGATTTGCTTGATCTGAGTAGCATTGTGGATGCTTGAAATATCTTCAATCTTGATACTGAATTGCTGGGTTGGGTCTTGCTATCTACATTAATCACAACTTGTTGTAGTCTCCATTGCTGGCCTATTTGGCATGGCTCTAAGTCCAGGTAGAGCAGCTCCGCTCTAGAAATCCACGTGGAGCTGGATCTGAGCAGAGTTGGAGTTGATTTTTGGGGGTGTTTGGCTAGAAGGCTAATCTCAGCTCCAGAATGATGTTGTATTGTGTTGATTGCCCACTTTGCCCTCTGAGTGGGACCCAGGTGTCATCCTCAAACGTAAGTGATGTTTCTATCTTCTTCCACCTCCTGTCGATCCCCACTGCATATCGCATTGCGCCGCCCCAGATCCTCCGCGTCGGCATGCCCCACCTTGTCCATGGAGCCCCGCCGGCGTGCTGCACCTCAACCGCGCCGCCTCGCCCCACGCAGGCCCCTAGGGACCCGGCTACCATGGTCCAGCGACCTTCCACGCAGCCCTGGTGACCATGGTCAGATGCGGCCTCTTCCTCAAGTTCGTCCGTGCATGATGCCTCCTCCCTGAGCTCGTCCGCACGCCTCGGCGGCCCTATGCTTTGCACCGTCCTCGGGCTTGAGCTCGCCAGCCATGGACAGCAAGCTCCCGTCGTTGCTGAGGGAGATGGGTGGAGTTGGGGGTAGCGGCGGTGGAGAGCCAGAGTGGAGGTGGGGGAGGCGCGGAGAGGGCGGCGCGGAGGATACAAAGGGAGGAGGCGAGGAGGGGGCGTGGAAGAGAGGACGGGGGAAGAGGGCGGCGCCGCCCGGCCTGCTCGTCGCCTGGAAGGGGCCAGCGGTGAGGGGAGTCGCGATCTCCCTATCCTCGCGCGCGGACATAGACTAGTCGGGGAGGGAGTCGTGGCCTGGGGGGAGGCGCGTGCGTGAAGGGTACGAGTAGGAGAATAGAAGAAAATAACGTTTCACTTGTGTAACCAGTGGCAATTGTGGTTAATTTTACCCCAACTCTACGTCTTAGTCTATTTTGGTCAGTTCTGGAATAGCAAAAGAGGTACTCTAAAAATTTATACTAGGGCTCTAATAACTCTATGGAGTTGGGCTGCTCCAACATTTTCTGGAGTTAGGGTGTTTAGCTAGCTGGGGTGAATTTTGGCTCTGGAGTCATGCCAAACACGCCCTAAGCTTCTGTGTTCTTTAATCCATTCAGCAACTGAGGTGAACACAGGTCAAAGCCCCTCCTCCTGCTGGTTCCTGTCATGCATGGAGTTATCTCAGTACTGAACAATGGCACAAATATATTCACACAAAAAAACAATAGCACAAATATCAGTATTTTGTTGTTCTAAGAAATTGCAGGTTGCACAAAGCCGAGAACAACCCACACGTCCTGATGTTTTTTACTCCCTCTACCCACTTGATCTGAAAGCAATTAAGCAAGTAATCAAATGTTACTGGGAACAGAAGTAGACGATGGTGAATTTGTTATTTGTTAGGTACAGTGTATGTACTTTTTTTAATATAATAATCATGTAACAGAGCGAACCCAACGCAAAGCAGAGGCAGCCAGTTTAAACTGAAGCAGGAAACAAAGAAAACAAAAAAAGAGGAGAAACTAAACGGGAGTGCACGGCCCGGCTTAGTTAGGCCGATGCTGGGCCATAGCCAAAGGAGCTTGATGTGGCCCGTGAACAGGTAGCAGAATTAACGGTAGGGATTGATTTACGTACATTATTTATATAGATAAGTGTAGGTGCCATATGAGCGTCTACGTTAGACTATCCATAAATATTAACCTCCATATCTTTTTTCTAAAAGAAATATTTTGTCTTGTTAGCGAGATTCTCTCCTCTATACCACTTTCTCCTGCACCCATTCATCCTTTACATCTGTACTTCATAGCAAATGGGACCTATGCATCAGTTTTTTATTCTTTTTCGCCACTCTCCCTTCCTCCTTCATCATTCTCTCCCCCTCATCCAGTGAACCGTGCTCGGAAGCGGACTCAGTACCAGCGGCCGCGGGTGTGCGCAGCGGCGGCGCGCGAGCATCGGCGGCACACGAGCAGCGGCGGCGCGGGCGCGGGGCATCGGCAACTTGAGCACGGGGATCCGGCAGCGGCGGCTCCTCCACCACGGCACGCTGCGGAGGAGCGGAGGACGGGTGCGCGGTCCAGCAAGGCGCGGCAGACCTCCATGCATGGTTGTTGAGCGGGAGTGGGAGAAGGTCACGGGCGTCCGGACGGCCACGAGCTCTCTTCTCCTTTCCCTCTCTACTCCCTCCCTCTTTCCCTTCTCCTTCCGCTCCGGCCACGAGCACCGGCACACCCACCAGCAGTCCTTCTCTCTCCGTAGCTCGGCCCCGGCCTTCTCTCTCCTCTAGCGGTCCCCGCACCGTCTTTTATCGCGCGTCCATACCTCCGCTAGGAATAGCGACTGGAGGAGGATATACTGGCTGAGCTGTCCTTACCGTCTCCCGCTGCGGAGCTCTGAGCTGGTAAACGACCTGCAGGTTCATTACCGCCTCCCGTATCTTATCTCTACCGTAAGACGAAACTTCTGCCTCGACCTCTCTCTTTTCTAATCAAGGGCTCACATATCATCAACCTCAAATCCAATGACCCACATGAAAAGTTTGTCCAGTCTTCTCACCCTTCTCACGCCCCGCACGCGCTCCACCTCCCGCGGCATGCCTCTTTTGAATGACTCTCGACGAATGCCCGAGATCGAATCCCGGCCTCGGCGGAAAAAAAAAACACATTAAGTTTCCTCTAGGGAATTCAAACTTTACCGGAAATCCTAGAAGAAAACAGATCAGCCTACGTATATGCCCTCTAGGGAATTCAAATTTGACCTCATCTACTCCCCATGATCATACGGGTTACATCCACACACATGTCTGTCCGCCGCGCCGCCGGGTAGGACACAAGCCAGTACATCGGCGCCGTGGAGAGCGGCACGTCGCGGGAGCAGCGCTACGCTGTGGTGTCCGTCCACCAGTTCCGGCACCCGGCCGTCCAGAACTTCCTTTTGGAGATCAGGCCCGACAACTCCTTCAGGTTCACGCCGCGGAAGGTCGCTGGCTTCACGCGCGGTGTTACTCCACCGCCTCAGCGCTACCGTGTCGGGTGCTGCCAGGCGCGAGATCGAGACCTGATCAAAGAGTTCTAGGTGTTCTGGGTACGGTGCTGCCGTCAGGTGCCCTCGCCGTCGGGTGCTGCCAGCCGCGGTCAAGCGCGGCTTCATTCACCGATTGGTACGTGTGTTATTCAATTCGTTTTCCTGCCTTCTTCTATTCAATAGCTGCAAATTTGTGCTCTTAACACAGGAGATAAGAACGTTTTACGGCTGCAGGAAGGGCAAGGGACAGGGTACGTAGCAGGTTAGGGATTAGAGTGCATAGAGATATATGATTGCCCTTGGATAATTAACAAATCAGATTCCTTTCTTTTCCTTCACGTTTGTCCTGTGGTTCAGATCCGGCGCCTAATCTTGCTTCTGTATGCGAGGGTACTGTTATGTGCCAGTATTCTTTGGTTTTGATGTGTCGTACCACATGGTTGAGTAACTTATTTATCTGTCCATTTGGAAATTCAAACCTTCTCTTCGACAGATAGGTCGTCAACCATTCGACAGATAGGTCATGAACCTGAGTACCAACGTCAATATCGAGCGCGGAAAAAGGCTGAATTACAAAATATAATAGCACCACATCTTTAAATCTCAGAGCATTCTATTTATGGAGGAGCATACCATTTGTCTTTGGATGCCCTAAAGATAGGGAGTAAGGTTATTTCCAATCCTTGGCCTATATGCTTTATAGATGAGCAATACTTTCTTTTATTTAAGTTCCCTTACGCTAGCGATAATGGAGTCTGAGCTATGCCATAATTTTCTTGCTTTCTTATTTTTATGTATGTTCCATGGATTGATCTCTGAAGTTTCCCTGATAAAAATTTCAGGTTTTGTCATAGTGTCCATTGCAGCGAGAAGCACTGAAAGGTTTAGAAGCTTAGATGGGCCGGCTGCATTTAAATGCAATATGGCTCGTATGATGAATTTCTCTTTAAAATATTTTTGAATATGTTCAAGATGATATTGAACATGGTGGGGAAACTTAGAGATTGCGGGAAAACAGTTAGTGGAGAAGAATGGGAAATAATGGCTTGTCAGCAAATTGGGGAACTTCAAAGTAAGAAACTGCTTGAATATTCCATTGCAGGTTTCAATTCCGCGGCAAATTGGGGAACTTGAAAGCAAGAATAAAGGGTCAAGATTGTAGGCAATTAGTATAGTTGCATGAATGACTCAATTAGCAATATGTTGTAGTTTTTGTTAAAGCAAGAATGTAAATGAATAAGATTGCTTGTATTTATGTGCATCTATGAAAAGAAGCATTGACCTCATGTATTTTTGTTGTTTTTATGTGCATGTCTAAAATAAAGCCGTAGCGTTAGCACGGACACTATAATAGTTGTGTGTAATTTAAAAAAAATGTTGTTTCCTGTAACGGGAAACTGCTTGCTTCTAAGTTCCATCCTAATTTTCCCGTAACGGAATCTACATTTCATCTCCCTTCTCTTCTACGCCCTGCCTTCGTCGGAGAGGCGGTGGCGGAGCAGTTGACGCCATCCACGCCCTGCCTTCGTCGCCGTCTCCGGCCTGTGACAGTACGTGCGGCACTGGGGCTTGGAACTCCTCCACGGCTCCGCTCCAAGCAAAGCAAAGCAAAGGGATTCAAGGTACGGACCAAGGTTCTCCTATCCACTCCTTGGGCTACCAAGGCTCGTCGTTACCATCCATCCTTGCTGCGGGCTGCGGCAGCGGTGACGCCGGCGGAAGTCAGGTGAGGGCGGTATTCGTCCTACTCTTCCCTTCACTGGATCTGCTACTCTCGGGCCCAAGACTTGCGATTGCTGACCTGTTCTCGTCCTGCAGCTAGCATCCACGCCCGCACGGCCGCACGCCCGCCGCCTGTTCGACGGAATGCCACCGCGGAAAAAGGGCAAGGGAGGGTGTCTCCGGCGTCTGGTGGCGGCGGTGAAGGGATAAACGGCCTACCGGACAGCGTCATTCACCATATCCTCGGCTTCCTGGATGCTCAGGAGGCCGTGCAGACATGTGTGCTGGCAAGGCGCTGGCGTAACCTCTGGCGGTCAGCTTCTAGTCTGCGTATCCAGAGCGATAGCTTGGATGACGTTAGTGACTTCCTGGGACATCTTCTGCTCCTCCGTGCAGGCTCGCCGCTTGACACATTTAAGCTCAAGTTTGATTTGTTTGGGGACGTCGACGAGCGGCGCGTGTGCCTCTGGTTTGATTTGTTTGGGGACGTCGACGAGCGGCGCGTGTGCCTCTGGGTCCGTTATGCTCTGCTGTGTCAAGCTCGGGTGCTCAAGCTCAGCTGCCATTTATACCCTCCGCTTGAGCTTGACGACCTGCCCCTAGTATCCCAGCACATGAGGATCCTAAAGCTTCATGGTATAGAGTTGAAGAACAGAACCTGTGATTTCGTCAGCTGTCCGTCACTGGAACATCTACACATTATCAACCGCTCCTTTTCTTGTGTCAGGAAGATTTCGTCCAAATCAGTGAAACATCTAATCTTCACAGGTTCTGATTTCGAAAACAAAAGATTCCGCACTCTCATTTATGCTCCGTGTCTTGTTTCACTAAAGCTAGATGATGAGGAGGGATGCCTAGATTTCAGTTTGTTCAGGACTCCTGTTCTTGACAAGATGCCGTTGTTAAAGGATGCATTTATCAGGCTCACTCATGTCCATGAAGCTGAAGACTGTTGTACTCATTATGACTCTAGTGACTGTTTTCGTGATAATTGTAAGACTGTCCATGGTATTGAAGATGACAATAGCAGCAGCTGTGTGCTTTTGGAAGGGTTGTCAGAAGCTGAGAATTTGTCACTGATAACTGAATCCAAGGCGGTATGCATAAAATTTCATCTCTAACTCCTATAATATGTCCCATACCTACTCTTACTGTATCTGTATTCTCTTCGGCACATTCATAAGGGCACATGTATGGACTTTTTGCATGCATGGGCAACTAGTTTTTATCTTACTAGTCACAATGAGTATTACTTGACCCTTTTATGTCTACATTTTTGTCCAGTTTATTTTCAAAAGGGATTTGAAGCAGTGCCCTACATTTAACAAGTTAAGGACATTATTCCTCAATGATTATTGGTTTGTGGCACCTGACTTCCATGAACTAAATTGCATTTTGAAGCACTTGCCAGTTCTAGAAAAGCTCACTCTTCAACTTTTTTCCAAGGTATGTGCATTTTCTGAATGGAGACCGCTGCCTTGCAAATTACATTATTATTGATCCCAGAGAAATGCTTCTGTAACCTGCAGAGATTTAAACCTAAGTTGAAAGTTAAAGGAAGGTGCAATCCACCAGAGATTGCAGATGCAATATCGGGCCACTTGAAGATAGTTGAAGTCAAGTGTGACGTCATTGATGAAAAAGTTATCAAAGTCCTGAAGTTCATGACCTCTTTTTACATGAGTAAGTTAGCTGGAAACATCCTAATCCTTTTCATCAGTTTCTTATATGTGAAAGTGGAACAGGAATAAAGTAATGAAGAAAATTCTAAAATTATTATAAAACAGTGACTAGTTCATTAGGAAAACAATGAATAATGTGACAGTTTTTGTGTAGTCAGAGAGATGGTGAGTTCACCGGATGCAGGGGCAGACCTACCTTGTAGGCGAAGTTGGGCAGACGCCCCAACTACCAGACAGTGATCCTCACAGCATCCTCTCTTCTTCCCTTCATCTCCATGAACGAGCTGCATCCCTTGGTGCATGGACAGAGAACCAGGATTTAGCGACAGAAGGGGGGAGATTGGAGAATATAACCGACTATTGGGTTTGTGTGGACATGTGGGGGAGCAATGGGCTTTACTGAACCAATGGGAATTAGGCAAATATGGTCCTAAAACCACACTACAGCCCAGCTGGCTAGCGGGCTAGGAATGAAACAGGAAGCAATGGAGATGCATGTCACTCGACTCTCCTTGCCTTCATCTATCACTGCCAGTGACGGTGGCACGGCTCCTAGGCCAGCAGCATCTCAAATTACAAGCTCCAGCGCCTTGAATGAGAGCCCCAGCACAGCACGCACCTGATGGAGGAGGGAGAGGTGGAGCAACCACATGTAGGAGCTGAGCCATCAGGATCCCTCCTGTTTTAATATTCTTATGATACTCAATATTCAAGGCATATGATCATCTCGTTAGCACGCACTATTGATCTTTATGAAATTTACAAGTTGGTCGATTTGCTTTTGAAGTATTTTGGGGAAAAATAATACTTATTGTTCAAATTAGAGGTATTATTATCATTATCTTAAAATGGTTGTCCGCTCCATGCTTAGCTGTAATTTTGTGGTTGCAGTATGTGTATGTACTCTTTTTAATTATTATTTTGCTTAGCTTGTCCCACTAATAAGCAAAAGGGTCCAGCACTGACTAGATGTGAGCAATTAGATGATCATCTATGTATGTAGTTACATATAAGTACTTTAGTGTCCTTGCTCTATTTGTTCTTCAATCCTCTCTGTGTTCCTTGGAGGCAAGAGTAAATGATTGGCGTATGGAATTTCATTTATCTATTTGTAACTATTTCATATGTCCTGCCATGAGTTATGTTCTCATTTTAGTTTTTCCTTGCTTCGGCAGCTATCCACTAATTTTTTTGGTTACCAGATTAAAACACTTGGTATTGCATGTTCAGTTAAATGTTTATTTTCTCATGTCTATGTGTTAAGCTCCTATAATTTGATGTAAAATGGCAATATTGTCATGCAGTTTGTTGGCTTCTATGTCTACAAATTCTGCTAGAATTTTGTATTAGAGTCTATTTGATTCTCATAATGAGTGGGAGACTTTTATTCTTGATACTAGTGTTTGTAGCAGGTGCTGACATTATTTTCATAAACCATTTGTCCAACCTTAGCATAACTGCATTCTGGTGCTGTTTGGTGAAATGAAAAGCTAATTCACCAAAGTGAATTCTTTTATTGATTTAAACTAAACTGAAATGAATCCTATGGGTCTGCCCCACGGCTAAAATTTTCCTATTTCTCAAATGAACCCCCTTGGATCTTATTGTTATTTTTATATTGAACAGGTTTCAATTTAGATGAAGTGGAGATTTTGGAAGAGAAATTGGAGTCACAAGGATTCTCTTCTAATGTGGTTTTCAAATAATGAAGCTAGAATTTGTAGTCACTTGCTTAGATAATCTATCTAGATGTCAGGTGACATCTGATGTTATCAATCTTTCTTTTGTTCATGTATCCTCTTTTGCAGCTTCCTTGTCTTATTGTAAGCTGATCAAGTAACACTTTTAAATTCATATTAGGCCTTCAGGCTTCATCATCTATGTCCAGTTTATTTGACTTGATATATGCAGAATTGCAGATATCTCTTGCCATTGGTAACAACCTTGTTATTTGCCTGGTTTTATATTCAGCCTTTAAGAGTGTGCTGATGATGATGATGTGCTTAATCCGAGCAGTATTGTGGATTTTGAGTAACTTGCTATCTACAATAATATTGTGTTGACTTGTGCCCATGTCTTATTGTCTAGCTGGCCTTTTCTTTTCTAAAATATTTTCAAACTTAGCCTTGTGCCTTTGTGTGAGAAATCCGATTAAAATGAAACAGAGAATGACGCACATGATTTACCTGATATAAAAATTATCACAAATGATTAGCTCTGAATGAAGAAACCTTGCATGCGATTCTTCTAAAGTAATAAATCCATGCAAACTCTAGTTGAAAGACTGGTACTTCTGTTTCAGCAAAGGTATTTTAGTGAGATTTATCATAGGACTGAGCTACTGTTCCAGTTCAATTTGCAGGATTGATTAGACTACTGTCAAGTCATGTTGACTTTTCGTCATTGACGCTATTGCTACATATTCTTAAGAAATTCTAGAAAAAGGTTTTGGAATGATTTATTTTATAAGAAAAATGTTAGAAAGGAATTCGAACGGTGAAGCTTCAACCGGGAAAATGCTAGGTGGCCGTAGTGCCTCCCATCGGGTAATTTGTGTGAGTTAGACTTAGGGTCAATTGGATGCAGAGACTAGAGCTTACTCTCTCCGTTCTAGAAAAGATAGTTTTGACTTTCACGCATCATGTTTGACAGTTCGTTTTATATAATAAGTTTATATAGATTATAAAATAAATAAATTATTATTAAAATATCTCTAATGATAAAATAAAATATATAAAAAAAATATATGATATTTATATAAAACTTTTAGATAAGATGAACGGTCAAATATAATGAGTGAAAGTAAAAAAAAACGTCCTTTTTGGAAAGGGGGAGTAAGAGGTACTATATAAGGTGTTTGGTGTCTGCATACTAATAAAAAAACAAATATGATCCGACAATGCTTCAAGTTAGGTTGCAAGGTGTTTGATCCATGACCTGGCCAAAGGTGTAAAAAACCTGATAAATAGTCCAATTCGGTCTGATCAAGTGTAGTGTCCACGTGTTGTTTCATTTCATCAGGCCTCGGGTTTCCTTGCCGCGAGATCACAGCCCAAGCCGCTGCCGGTCAGGACGTCAGGTGATCAGGCGAGGTGGCCGCCTATCCAGTCCTTGCGCACTTGCTCCGTCTTCCTCCTCTGGTCCATTGGCGCCCTCTCCTCTCGCAGTCTCGCGTCTCCTCGCGCGTCTGATGATATCGTTTCTTGGTTCCGCAGCATCGTCGTCGGAAATTTCAGCTGATTCGTCGAAGCTTCAGGTGCTGGGTTGCCGCCAACAAGTTTTGAGGTGGCCACGGGTCGAGGGGGGGGGGGGGGGGGGGGGGGGGGGGGGGGGGGGGGG